>CM073139.1:45350244-46550244 GCA_037039145.1 Fundulus diaphanus | reverse complement strand
GAGCCCTGGTTCTGCTAGAGGTTTTCCTTCCCGTTAATGGGGAGTTTTTCTTCCCACTGTCGCTTCATGCTTGCTCAGTATGAGGGATTGCTGCAAAGCCATGGACAATGCAGATGACTCTCCCTGTGGCTCTACGGTTCCCCAGGAGTGAATGCTGCTTGTCGGGACTTTGATGCAATCAACTGGTTTCCTTATATAGGACATTTTTGACCAATCTGTATAATCTGACCCAATCTGTATAATATGATTGAACTTGATTTTGTAAAGTGCCTTGAGATGACATGTTTCATGATTTGGCGCTATATAAATAAAATTGAATTGAATATATGTAAATAGTTTTATCATGATTGATGTAGAGAATAATTCATGCTATGTGGATACTACATTTAAAAAGTAGGTGTTTGTGAGAGTGTGCTTGTGTGTGTTATGTTTATCCCTTGGGGAAAATGCTCAATAGTTGTGAAGAACCTAAGACCCCCCCGTAGCACCACGGGAGGCACCAGGGGACCCAAAATCCCAGATGCCCAAAGGGACCCCCAAAGTAAAGGTGCCCAAGAGAAGCCAACACAGGAAATCCTCCCCCCACCTCACAGAGGGAAGAGGGGAGATGGCCCCCAAGGAAACCCCCCGGCTGCTGCAACGCCAAGCCACCAGGAGCCGTGGGGAAGAGCCCGTGGGCTCCGCCAGCAGCCAACTACGCTGAGGTGGAACTGATCATGGGCCCCAGGGACCCGAGGCCCCAGGGGGCCAGGCCCCACGAAACAGCGGCCAGGAGTGATCCGCCCGGGCACCCATCCCCAGACACCGAGTACCACCAATGCACCAGCAGCCAAGGCGCCAGCCAGCGGAGAGGGGCAGGGCAGGGCAGATGAGCTCTGCACTAACCGGAGACTTGAGGTGTCCTTGGGAGAGGGGGCAGCTCAAACCCAACCTGACGTAAGAAAAGTCAAGTCAAGATGGTGAGGGGGGCGGGACTCCCCCACAACCCAACGTTCCCGTATCTTGCTGCGGTCCCAGCCCCCCATCCCGCACCCGGGCCAGATGGGCCACGGGACAAGCCCCCCCGAGGATGGCACCAACATGACCCGGACAGGCAAGTCAACCAGAGCCCCCCACCCCCCCAAATAAATCCTGAATATTCACCACTCCTTCCCCCTCCATGCCCGAACGACACAACCCTCACCCATTCTAATTCTGATTCCCCAAGGGCCTACATGTGTGGCAGCGTGATGGAGCAGGCAGAGGGAGGAGTCGGGGATGGGGAGGGAAACTGTGCTATGCTGATGTAGTATAAGTATTTTATGGTTAAAACAAACTTTATTTCCATAAAGGTTGCATACATTAATGGGATATTGATGTTTGTTTTGTTTGGTCTACTCATTATGACCAAAATAGAGCTTTAGGCCTTTTAAATTAGCTCTGAATGTCTACTAGCATTAGCTTCCTGGATATCATTCATGCATCAGACATGAACAGCTGCAGTTTAAGCTGCAGCACAGGCTGCACTGTTCTCCAAGTAAAACGGTGAGAATACACCCTGGGACTGATCCATTCTGTACCAGCTGTAGGCGTGGCCTCGTTAGCCTGAGTCATAGGTTTAGGCTTTTCCCCAAACTTCAAACGTTTTGGGAGGCAGTTTTTAGAACAATATAATTTATTTTTAAAAGAAATGTTAAACCGAGTTCTTTAAATGCTATTGATGGTATATGTTGTTGCCCCTCACCCTGAGGGGCAACAACATATAGCTAGCATTGATATACCTGAGGGCCTCAGGTATATCAATGCCAGTGAACCACACCAATGCATTAGTGTTCATATTGCTGAACTGGAAAAAAGCTGCCCCTCCAACTCAAACGGTGGAGGGAAGATGTTATGAACCATCTAAAGCTTGAAACATACTGTCAGTGACATCTTTGTTGAAACTGATAGCTGAATCTCATCTGTCTCATCTGTTGGGATTGTATTACCCTGTTTATTATGTTCTTTATGCTGTTTTTGAATCTTTGAAACCAATAAAAATTATAATATTTTTTTCTCTTCCACTTTTCAGTTTGTGTCCATTGAATGTGAAAAAAGCCCAAAATAACCCCTAATAAAGTTTTTATCAAAGGTATCACACAGAGCACTATAGTGAAAGCAGTAATGCTCCACTTGTGAAAGTAAACCTGTTGGCCTCTCCTTGGCATCAAGACAGCAATTCTTGGTGCTCCACAACCAGACAGGACACGTAAAAAACTGACAGAATCAAGGCTGCCAGACAACCGGCGCCACCGGGTCCTCTGACTACCACCAGCAACCAAAGCAGGTGGAGTGTCTTGCTCAAGGACACAACGACAGAGGATCGGTGTGGGGCTTCAAACTGCCAACCCACCAGTTCCAGGAAAAACTCCTAGCTCCTCCCCCACTGTCCATCAACCATCTGGGAGATCCAGTTTGTTTTGTGGTTCCTGGTGAAAACATCTGTGGACCAACCTGATCAGAAACTGGGATCTGTTCAGGTTGGGATCTGAAGATTTATTTAGTATTTCCCCCAAAGCGGATGAGTTTTACTTTGCCTCCATATGTGACGGTGAAACTGGGATCCTGGCTGAGTTTGTTCCAGCAGCAAGAGCAGCTTTGTGTTTCCTCACAGACCAGCAGACTCTAGCATGAACACTTGACCTAGAGAGTCAGGAGATCTGAACTGGAGCCTCTAGTCAGAGGTTGAAGAAATAGGATGGGAGCACGTAGAGTCAGACTGAGCTGACATTTAGTCTGATAGGAAGCTGATGAATCCAGAGAGTTTTGGCCTTTAGCTGCAACACAGGACACAGAAACAAAGTAAAGCAATCCTTACTGTTGATAGGAGCAGCAGTTAATGGAAAGCTGCTATCAGTCTCCTCCTTCACAAGGAGCTGCTCTCCTTCCTGACGGGCCCCGGGTTCCTCCTTTATGTGGAGGGGCTCTGACTCCTGCTGCTCCCCCTCAGGACTCTGTTCTTCAGGAGCCTCTTCTTTAACATCTGCAGCCAACACTGAAACACATTACATGCTTTATCAACAACTACATCTTTACAATGTTACAACCATGGGAAAGATTCAGTTTAGAGAAAAACATTTGATCAGCAGTGTAGAGAAAACTGAACCTCAGGAACTGACAGTTTCACCCTAGAAATGATCACCGCTAACTTTACTGTGATTCTGTTGTGGAAATTGTTAAAGATCGGGTTTACCGGCCTGCTGTTACATGTCTATTGAAAACCCATCTAACCCCAGTTCTGGATTTGGCCGCAAGTGAGAAGACATTAATCAAGAGGTAGAACAGTTTAAATGCATATTTAATTCATAGAAATTAAATATGGAGACAGAGTTTACATTACCAATCAAGATGATTTCACCGCACGGTCGAGAAGTCTGTCTGGCTTTGAACAAAGACTCTTTTTATCAACTTTAAAACTCCTCCTGTTCGCTCAAGGGGGAGGATGACTGACCTCACCTTCTGACCACCCCCTCGGGGCAATAACACGCCCTGTTTTGATCATTATGTCAATTATTCAATTTTACATATTTTATTGTATTCTTATTTCTGTCTGCACCGTCATCACCAAGTCAAATTCCTTGTATGAGCAAACTACTTGGCGATTAAACTTGATTCTGATTCTGTTATTCTACCCAGCAACAGAGAGGGGAGACACCCCTACTAAGATATTTTTTTTAATTCTCAACAGAATTTAATGTAATTATTCCTTTAAAATGTTTAATAATGACTACATTGGATAGAATAAGATGCGCTATAATGTGACAGTTAAACATTGATATATAAATATATATTTGTTATATGAATATATACAGTGGGGCAAAAAAAGTATTTAGTCAGCCACCAATTGAGCAAGTTCTCCCACTTAAAAAGATGAGAGAGGCCTGTAATTTTCATCATAGATATACCTCAACTATGAGAGACAAAAGGAGAAAAAAAAAATCCAGAAAATCACATTGTCTGATTTTTAAAGAATTTATTTGCAAAATATGGTGGAAAATAAGTATTTGGTCAATAACAAAAGTTCATCTCAATACTTTGTTATATACCCTTTGTTGGCAATGACAGAGATCAAACGTTTTCTGTAAGTCTTCACAAGGTTTTCACACACTGTTGCTGGTATTTTGGCCCATTCCTCCATGCAGATCTCCTCTAGAGCAGTGATGTTCTGGGGCTGTTGCTGGGCAACACGGACTTTCAACTCCCTCCAAAGATTTTCTATGGGGTTGAGATCTGGAGACTGGCTAGGCCACTCCAGGACCTTGAAATGCTTCTTACGAAGCCACTCCTTCGTTACCCGTGCGGTGCGTTTGGGATCATTGTCATGCTGAAAGACCCAGCCACGTTTCATCTTCAATGCCCTTGCTGATGGAAGGAGGTTTTCACTCAAAATTTGACGATACATGGCCCCATTCATTCTTTCCTTTACACGGATCAGTCGTCCTGGTCCCTTAGAAGAAAAACAGACCCAAAGCATGATGTTTCCACCCCCATGCTTCACAGTAGGTATGGTGTTCTTTGGATGCAACTCAGCATTCTCTCTCCTCCAAACATGACGAGTAGAGTTTTTACCAAAAAGTTCTATTTTTGTTTCATCTGACCATATGATATTCTCCCAGTCATCTTCTGGATCATCCAAATGCTCTCTAGCAAACTTGAGACGGGCCTTGACATGTACTGGCTTAAGCAGGGGGACACGTCTGGCACTGCAGGATTTGAGTCCCTGGCGGCGTAGTGTGTTACTGATGGTAGCCTTTGTTACTTTGGTCCCAGCTCTCTGCAGGTCATTCACTAGGTTGCCCCGTGTGGTTCTGGGATTTTTGCTCACCGTTCTTGTGATCATTTTGACCCCACGGGGTGAGATCTTGCGTGGAGCCCCAGATCGAGGGAGATTATCAGTGGTCTTGTATGTGCTCCATTTTCTAATAATTGATCCCACAGTTGATTTCTTCACACCAAGCTGTTTACCTATTGCAGATTCAGTCTTCCCAGCCTGGTGCAGGTCTATAATTTTGTTTCGGGTGTCCTTTGACAGCTCTCTAGTTTTGGCCATGGTGGAGTTTAGAGTGTGACTGTTTGAGGTTGTGGACAGGTGTCTTTTATACTGATAACGGGTTCAAACAGGTGCCATTAATACAGGTAACGAGTGGAGGACAGAGGAGCCTCTTACAGAAGAAGTTACAGGTCTGTGAGAGCCAGAAATCTTGCTTGTTTGTAGCTGACCAAATACTTATTTTCCACCATATTTTGCAAATAAATTCTTTAAAAATCAGACAATGTGATTTTCTGGATTTTTTTTCTCCTTTTGTCTCTCATAGTTGAGGTATATCTATGATGAAAATTACAGGCCTCTCTCATCTTTTTAAGTGGGAGAACTTGCACAATTGGTGGCTGACTAAATACTTTTTTGCCCCACTGTATATGTAGCTGATTATTGATCAGTTATTGAATAAATGTCTTTTTACTGTTTTGTTGCATTTAATGGCACACAGTTTTATGTTATTAGCTACTTTTGGCCCAGTATTTAATTAAGTCATTGATTTATTTCTTTACATAATCTAAATGTTGGCAGGATTGGTCCTCCATAGTAAACAGCCAGAAAAAAAAACATGTGACCCTCTTTCTAAACAAGATAAACCAAAAACTTTTTCGGGGGAATTTTTCCAAGCACAAAAAAACGCTTGATACTGAACAGTGCTACATGCTAAGCTAGCATTAACACCTCCTATGCTACATGCTAAGCTAGCATTAGCACCTCATGTTCCACATGCTAAGCTAGCATTAGCACCTCCTAAGCTACATGCTAAGCTAGCATTAGCACCTCCTAAGCAGAGCTGCAGGCTTAGCCAGTTTTCTGGGGGAAACCCTGCAACGAGTTCTGGTGAAGAGGAGGAATCCATCAGCTGCTGAAAACGGCTCCTAAACTTTAGCTCCATCCACACAGTTAGCATGAAGAAGGAAATCTCCAAACCTGATGGGTGCAGCAGAACTCTGGGCTGGAAAACATCCCCCATCATTGGTGTCTCCTCTGCTGCGTCCTGCCGCTCTTTGAGCTCCTGCTTCCCTCCAGTTTCTCCGCTGTGCCTCCAGCTGCTGGACTTCTTTCCAGACTTCATCACCTGCAGCAGCTGCTGCTCTCTTCCAGCCTCACCAACACTCCCGCTTCTGGCCTCACAGCAGAACAGGAACAAAGAACCCGGAAGTGATCAACTTCTTCTTCTTCTTCTTCTTCTTTATGGTTCTTTTCTGGCGGTTGGCACGCAACGAAACGGTGCATTACCGCCACCAACTGGTTTGGAGTGTGGATCAGAATGACTTATACTACGTAAAATAAATTAAACCAACCTACCAAAATAAAACAAACACCCAAAAAAAAAAAAAAAAAAAAAAAAAAAAATTAAATCCTATCAATTAAATTACTTAGTCTAAGATAATGAAACATAATCCCATAACACTCATCTCTTGAATTACTTCTAAGCATTTCTATTAAATCAAATTTTATTCTTTTCCTTTTCAAATTTTTAAACATTTCCCTTCTTTCTTCTTCATATTTCTTACAGTATATCATAATATGCTCAACTGTTTCTTGTTCCCCACAATACTCACATCTTCCAGTGTTATGCTTCCCTATTTTGAATAATGTTCCATTTAATCCAGTGTGCCCAAATCTAAGTCTTGATATGATTGTTTCTTCCCGTCTGCTCCTCCCTGCACAACTCATTTCTCCCACTCTCCTCTGAATCATGTACAGCCACCGTCCTTTCCTCTCTTCCTCCCATTGCTTTTGCCACCTTTCCTTCATCTTCTGTTTAATAATGCTCTTTACTTCCATCTTACTAACTTTAATTGAGATATCAATGTTTTCTCTAATTGTAGCCTCCTTTGCAACCTTATCTGCCTTTTCATTTCCTTTTATTCCCATATGTGCTGGTACCCACAAAAATATAACTGTAATTCCCATCATTTGAATTCTGAACAATGTTTGCTGGATTTCTATTAAAATATCTGGTCTACTATCTGAATGACTTCTCTGTAAACTGATTAATGATGAAGATGAATCTGAACAAATTATTACTCTCAGTGGTCTTATTTCCTCTACCCATTGTACTGCCAACAGAATTGCTACCATTTCTCCTGTATATACTGATATGTTATCACTGATCCTCTTTCCTATTGTAATTTTAAACTCTAGAACAATAACTGATACTCCTATCTTATTAACTAAACTTTTTGATGCTTCTGTGTATATCTGAATGAAACTATAATAACTGTTAATATATTTCTGTATTGTATCTGAATTCAAAATAAACTCCCTATCTTTGTTTTTCTTTTTTAATAATTTCAAATCTACTTTTGCTTCAGGTACTATCCAAGGTGGAACTGCTGGCATTGGTACTGTCGGACTGAAAATTAAATCAACTAATTCTAACTCTGTTGCTTTTTGTTTAACTGTCCATCCAAAGCTATTTTTCTCCCTTTTCTCCATTTCCCAACAAGACTTTAAAGTGCTTTGTGCTGGATGATTATCACTATGACCTTTTAAATTAGCCCAATAATTTAAAGACAACTGAGTTCTTCTCAGCTCTACTGGCATTTCTCCCATTTCCACCTGGAGTGCTGCTGTTGGAGTTGTTTTAAATGCCCCTGTACATAATCTCAAAGCCTGAAACTGGATGTTGTCTAACTTTTTTAAAGATGAACTCGATGCAGATCCATACACCACACAACCATAATCCAATACTGACCTAATTAATCCGCAGTAAATGGCCTTCAATGCTTTTCTATCAGCCCCCCAATCACTTCCCACCAAACATCTCATAACATTTAACACCTTCCTACATTTGTCCTGTATTTTCTGTATATGTACACTCCATGTTATCCCCTCGTCAAACCATAACCCCAAAAACTTAAAGTGTTTTACTCTTTCTAATTCTTGATTATACATTTTTAGTTTTATCTCTGTACTAATTCTTTTCTTTGTAAAAAACATTGTCTTTGTCTTATCTACTGAGAATTTGAAACCCCATTTATATGACCACTGTTCTATTTCTGTTATTGCATCCTGTAACTTTTTAATAATAAATTTCAAATTTTTCCCCCTCTTCCAAATTGCCCCATCATCCGCAAAAAGAGAAAACCCCATCCCATTCCCTATTTCCTTGAAAACATCATTAATTAATATAGAGAATAATAAAGGACTCACTATACTCCCTTGAGGTGTTCCAGTTCTCTACCCTATATTTCCTTGAATAATTCTTCCCTATTCTAACTTGTATTAATCTCCCTTGTAAAAAATCCTTAATCCATCTAAATATTCGTCCTTTAATTCCTAATTGACACAGTCTAATTAACAATCCTTCTCTCCACATCATATCATACGCCTTCTCTATGTCAAAGAAGACAGCCACCACACTTTCTTTGTTAACCTGTGCTTTTCTAATTTCATGTTCTAAACATACAGCTGGATCCATTGTATTTCTCCCTTTCCTAAAACCACTTTGGTATTTAGCTATATATCCTTTCTTTTCCATATAATATGTTAGCCTTTCATTTATCATTTTCTCCATTATCTTACATATGTTAGATGTTAAAGCAATCGGTCTATAATTTCCTGGATTAGAACAATCTTTTCCTGGTTTGCGTATTGGCACCACCACAGCCTCCTTCCAGCTCTGTGGCAGTTTCCCATCCTCCCATACTTTATTATATAATTCTAGTAATACTTCCTTTGATTTTTCATTGAGTTGATTTATCATTACATAACAAATCTGATCCTTTCCTGGTGCTGACGTCTTAGATTTCTGGATAGCACGTTTTAGTTCTGTCATTGTAAAAGGTTTGTTTAGTAAATCATTATAATTTTCTTCTTGTTGTAAATCTTCATTCTCCCTTACAGTTTTTTCTCTCCCTCTTTTTCCTTCTTCACTAATATTATCTGAGCTGTGAATTTTTACAAAAGTTTTAGCCATCATCTCTGCCTTTTCCTCATCTCTCACTGCTATTATTTGTCCATCTTTTAAAACTGGGTATCCATACTCTCGTTTTATACCATTCATTCTTTTTATCATACCCCAAACTTTACCAATCTCTGTCTCTCTTCCTACTGAACAACAAAACTTCCTCCAGTATTCTTTCTTTGCACTTTTTATAATTCTCCTTACATTTGCTTGAGATTTTTTATAATTAATAAAATTCTCAAAACAATGATTTCTTTTTACCACTTTAAAAGCTTTATTTCGAGATTTTATCGCTTTTTCACATTCCTTTGTCCACCATGGAACAATCTTATTTTTACGCTTTCCTTCCTTCTTTTTTATTGACTTTTCTGCAGCCTGTAGAATAACTTTACAAATTAAAATATTTAAATTTTCAACATCTTCATTTCTATCAATTTTTTCAATTTCTTGTTCACTAATATTTCTAAATTTATCCCAGTCAGCACTACTAAATGACCATTTCTGCAATCCTACTGTTTCATATTCTTCTACATTCAATCCTACCACTGTTATGATTGGATAATGGTCACTTCCTACTGTTGTTCCTCTGACTACTTCCCATGTACAAATGCCTGCTAATGAATCTGACACTAATGTGGGATCTAGTGCTGTTTCTGTACCCGTTCTGATATTTAATCTTGTTCCCCTTCCATCATTTAAACACACTAAATTTGTCATATCCATCACCTCCTCAATCACCATCCCATTAGCATCATTACTGTTACCCCATAATGAGCTATGTGCATTAAAATCCCCACACCAAATCACCTTCCCTACTAACTGTACCACCAGTTCCTCTAGCAACTCTAAAGACAATTTTTTACATGGATTATAAAAGTTAACAACTTTAATATTTCCTTCTTTAGTCCATACTTCAGTTATTAAATATTCTAGTTCTTTCCCTTTTCCTATAACTCTATATTGCATTCCTTGTTTAATAAATATTATACATCCTCCTCCACTACCCTCCCCCCTATCTCTACGAATACTATCGTACCCTTTAATAACAAATTCTAATTCTGATTTAAGCCAAGTTTCTTGAACACATATGATATCTGGTTTATTTTTTAAATCTCTAATACATCCTTTAAACTCCTGCCCATTTGCTATTAAGCTTCTTGAATTCCATTGTAAAATAATCAGTTTGCCTTATCACTTGCTCCTCCTGCTTTCCCATCTGATTCAAGTCTTGTTTTAATTTGCTCCCAAGATATATCTTTTATGCCCAAAAACTTCTCAGCTCCCTTAACTATTATTTTAATTTTCTCAGTTTTATGTTTAACTTGATCCGTACAGTTGATCACGTATGCCATAAACAAAATAATCTTATCCACTGACAGTCCTGGATTTGCTTTCTCTGTTTGACCTGGTTCTTTTCTCGACACCTGGATAACATTGTCAGTTTCCACTCTTCCTTTTTGTCCTTGTACTGTCTTCACTGCTTCTGCATAACTTATGTTGTTAACTGTTTTAACCTGTTGTATTTTCACAGCCCTTTTCCTAACTTCACATCCTCCATACGTTACCCTGTGTTGGCCACCACAATTGCAACACTTATCCTGCACCTTTTCCTTACAATCCTCCACCCTATGCTCATCTCCACATTTAGGACATCTCTGTTTCCCTTCGCAAGCCACTGCTATATGTCCATATCTCTGGCATTTGTAGCATCGTAGTGGTGGGGGGATGTATGGCCTAACTGGAAAAATCATGCATCCTATTTTCACTTTTTCTGGCAACACTGACTCCTGAAACTCCAGAAGAAGCGACAAGCTCTCAACTCTTTCATCATTTACTGTTCTCATAAGTCTTTTAATTCTGCTCACCTCACCTCCATTTATACTGCGTTTAAGTTTGTCCAAGTCTTCCTCCACTGGTATCCCTGTTATCACGCCCCTTGTGACTTTACTTTCACCCACAATCTTTCTCTCACTAATTATTTTCTTACACACACTTTCAACTTCCCACGCTTTGTTTTTCTGTTCCTCTGTTTTGCACACTATAAACAGGCTTCCATCTCTCAAAATCCTCGCCATTTCCACATCTCCAAGCTTCTTTTTTAACTCCCTGGATACTGCTATAGGACTTAAACTGATATGCTCATCTTCTTTCCTAAATTTCAGGATGATTTTAACTTCCTTTTTCCCAGCCTTTTTCCGAACAAACCCACTAGCTTCATCAGAACTGCTCTCTTCCAAACTCCTTTTACTTCCTTGACTCGTCATCCACCCTCCTTCTGCTCTATTCACCCCTCCTCTCCTATTAGCCACTGGAGTCCAGTCGCCATAATCCATTTCCCCATCTTCCTCTACTTCCTGAGTAGCCATTCTGACCCATTCACAAACCAGCTTATGCCAACCGCCGATGAGCTGTCCTCCTCCCTGCCCGTAGCTCTGCGGCGTCTCCTGGTTTCACGTATCGCCGAACACCTTTTGCGTTCACAACTCCCAGCTCCGACCGCAACTCCAACACAACTCAAAACCACCGCGCTCAGTTGTCCCTTCCGTCAACCGGATCCCCCCGCCGGCCGCTCAAAGCTTGTCTCTTTCCCCCGCCCACCCGCCCGCCGGCCGCTCGCTCCGCCGGCCGCTCAAAGCTTGTCTCTTTCCCCCGCCCACCCGCCCGCCGGCCGCTCGCTCCGCCGGCCGCTCAAAGCTTGTCTCTTTCCCCCGCCCGCTGGTCGCTCGCTCCTCCGGCCGCTCAAAGCTTGTCTCTACACACACCCCCCCCCTCCCCCCGCTCCGCCGGTCGTCCGGTGAGCAAATTCCTAGGGGAAACACTGCATTGGAATGGTTTCTCTCTCTCTGTGTGCATGTTCATACTTTCACTGTGTTAGTCATTGTTTGTACTGCCGTTTTTTCGACTTTTGTATTCGTTGCGTTCGCCTGTCTGCTAAGCTCAAAACAACCGCGCCTGGCTTGACGGAGAAACCAGGAGAACAGCTGAGCATATTTACGACAGTGCACTTTTACTTTCGCCCTCTGGGGGGCGCCTCGCTGGAAAATCAATCCCAGTTGCATAGTATACCTTTAATGAAACAAAAGGCACATTCATGCATATATACAGACACACACACTGATACAGGAACACATGCAAAATCACTTTAACATGGACACAAACACAAACACTGATACAGACACATTAAAATCCTTCACTGTCTGATCATTGTTGTTATTAATATTAATACATCAAATTACAAGTGTAACTGTATGTTAGGAATTAGGAAGAGGTTACTTTTAGCACATCTCCCATGAGGCTTTGTTACACCTACACACACACACAGTTCACATTATGTTGCATTTAATCATTTCACTTAATGTTTTACTGTTGGTAATATGCTGTTTTTTTTTACTTTAGATTAATAAAGCTCAATTCAACAGCAATTTATATCTGGTGTCCTTGCTATGGTTCCACATTAAATACAGTATAATGCCAACGGAAAGTGCTGTACATTGAAGTAAATATGTAAAATTGTATTTGTCCCTTTAACCCCGTTACCATCTTCAACCCTGTTGTGCTGGTCTCAACCCCGTCACACCTACAATTTCATTAAAAAAAGAAATTTAAATGTTGAAAAAATAATTTAATGTCTGTTGACTTTTATCTAAAATATTAAGAGCTATCATGTGAAATTAATTCTAATTACAATTCTTAGTTTAAAAACATTTTTGATTAAAAATGACAAGAGTGCTTTCCCCGATTAGTCACATTTCAGGAAATAAGAGGACACAAATGTGTGATTTTATGTCATCTTTCAGTTTAAAATGATTGAAATAGTATGGGGGACATTTGATCTATGTGAAAATGTTGATTTCTATCCCAATTTATTTTATGATAATATTCAGAGAGCCTTCAAAGTTTCCATAACAGAGTTGAGGAATTAGAGTGACAACATCTGGAAATGATGATCAAAACTAAAAAGAAACTAATGCCTGAGATGAAAGAAAGTTTTTTTTTCTGAAAGTTAAATATATCCCTAATGTAATAAGATATACATAGAAACAATACTTTTGGGTACAAAACGTTAAAATATCAGTATCCAATTTTACCCATTCTAATAGAATGACTAAAAAAAACTACAAAAACAAGCTAAATTATTTATTTTATCAGATTTTTAAGAACAGCATTTAAATTAAAGCAAAGAGGAAACCTTGACATAATTAACTTTCGTTTTACAAACAAGTTAATGAGAAATCCTGAGAATCCGCCTCTGGCATCCTGGTGCTGTTTGCAGGATGACCGCACCAAGATGGCGGCCGTTTTTTATGCCCCTCCTTATCAAAGCGCAGCCGCGTTGGTCACTTCCGGGTTCTTTGTCCTTGTTTTGCTGTGAGGCCAGAAGCGTTCAGATAGTAGATTAGATATATTAATTGAAATACAGCAAATTCTATATCAAATTCAAATGATGGGTATTAGTGTTATATTTATTTGGGTACCAGCACATATAGGGGTTAATGGAAATGAAATTGCAGATAAGATTGCTATGGAAGCATCAAAAAATAGAACTATTGATATGATGATTAATTTAAGTAAGACAGAAATTAAAAGTATCATTAAACAAAGAATGAAGGAAAGGTGGCAAAAACAATGGGAAGAAGAAAGGAGAGGAAGATGGCTGTATAGGATTCAACGGAAAGTCGGAGAAATGAGGATAGCAGAAGGAATCAGAAGAGAGGAAACAGTTATTTCAAGACTTAGATTTGGACACACAGGATTAAATAAAACACTATTCAAAATAGGGAAGCATATGTCAGGCAAATGTGAATATTGTGAACAAGATGAAACAGTAGAACATGTAGTGATGTATTGTAAGAAATATGAAGAGGAAAGAAGGATTTTGGTTAGAGATCTTAATAAGGAGAAAATAAAATTTGATATAATAGATATTCTGCAGAAAAAGTCAAAAAATAAATGTTATCAATACTTATTTAAATATTTAATAATAACAGGAATAATTAGGAGGATTTAGTATTTGTAAATTTAATATTATAGATATAGATACATAAATATAAGTATCTTCGGGAGTATGGCCATTTTGACCCACACTCCTCACCAGTTGGTGGCGGTAATGCACACCGGAAAGTTGTTTGCCAACCGCCAGTAAAATCAAGAAGAAGAAGAAGAAGAAGAAGAGGCCAGAAGCGGGAGTGTTGGTGAGGCTGAAAGAGAGCAGCAGCTGCTGCAGGTGATGAAGTCTGGAAAGAAGTCCAGCAGCTGGAGGCACAGCGGAGAAACTGGAGGGAAGCAGGAGCTCAAAGAGCGGCAGGACGCAGCAGAGGAGACACCAATGATGGGGGATGTTTTCCAGCCCAGAGTTCTGCTGCACCCATCAGGTTTGGAGATTTCCTTCTTCATGCTAACTGTGTGGATGGAGCTAAAGTTTAGGAGCCGTTTTCAGCAGCTGATGGATTCCTCCTCTTCATCAGAACTCGTTGCAGGGTTTCCCCCAGAAAACTGGCTAAGCCTGCAGCTCTGCTTAGGAGGTGCTAATGCTAGCTTAGCTTGTAGCTTAGGAGGTGCTAATGCTAGCTTAGCATGTAGCATAGGAGGTGCTAATGCTAGCTTAACATGTAGCACCGTTCAGTATGAAGTTTTCCTTTGTGCTTAAAAAAATTCATCCGAAAAACGCTCTTTGGTTTATCTTGTTTAGAAAGAGGGTCACGTGTTTTCTTCTGGCTGTTCACTATGGAGGACCAATCCTGCCAACATTTAGAATATATAAAGAAATAAATCAATTACTCACTTAAATAAATACCAGGCCAAAAAGTAGCTAATAAAACTGTGCCATTAAATGCAACAGAATAATAAAACAAATAACTGTTCAGTTGATCAGCGACAAATATATAATCATATGACAAATATATAATCATATAACAAATATATATTTATATATATGTATATATACCACATTATAGTTTGTCCCATTCTATCCAATTTAGCCATTATTAAACGTTTTAAAGAAATAATTACAATAAATTCCCACAACAGAATGACCCTAAAGTTACCGGTGATCATTTCTAGGGTGAAACTGTCAGTTCCTGAGGTTCAGTTTTCTCTACACTGCTGATCAAATCTTTTTCTCTAAACTGAATCTTTCCCATGGTTGTAACATTGTAAAGATCTAGTTGTTGATAAAGCATGTAATGTGTTTCAGTGTTGGCTGCAGATGTTAAAGAAGAGGCTCCTGAAGAACAGAGTCCTGAGGGGGAGCAGCAGGAGTCAGAGCCCCTCCACATAAAGGAGGAACAGGAGGAACCCGGGGCCCGTCAGGAAGGAGAGCAGCTCCTTGTGAAGGAGGAGACTGATAGCAGCTTTCCATTAACTGCTGCTCCTATCAACAGTAAGGATTGCTTTACTTTGTTTCTGTGTCCTGTGTTGCAGCTAAAGGCCAAAACTCTCTGGATTCATCAGACAAAATATCTGAGCTAGAAGTTTTTCCTGGAACTGGTGGGTTGGCAGTTTGAACCCCCACACCAATCCTCTGTCGTTGTGTCCTTGAGCAAGACACTCCACCTGCTTTGGTTGCTGGTGGTAGTCAGAGGACCCGGTGGCGCCGGTTGTCTGGCAGCCTTGATTCTGTCAGTTTTTTACGTGTCCTGTCTGGTTGTGGAGCACCAAGAATTGCTGTCTTGATGCCAAGGAGAGGCCAACAGGTTTACTTTCACAAGTGGAGCATTACTGCTTTCACTATAGTGCTCTGTGGGATACCTTTGATAAAAACTTTATTAGGGGTTATTTTGGTAGTTATAGTAGCCTGATCCTTGTTTTCTAAAAACTTTTAGATGTATTCTTACTATTTTACTTGGAGAACAGTGCAGCCTGTGCAGCACCTTAACCTGCAGCTGTTCATGTCTGATGCAGATTGATGAGTGAATTCTTTCAACTGCAGCCTGCCAGACTTCATCCATGAAAGATTCCTCTAGTTCTTCCTCTCATAGGTTTTTCAAACGGCCAACTGACAGAGTTGCCATATGTGGTTGACACCAAGCCTTTACCCATTGGGTTCATGTCCAAATATTCATCCAGTCATGTTTTTTGGGACAATTTTAAAGAGAAATGAGTCTTTATTGTTGTTATTACACATTGTTTTGTTAGTTAATGTTTAATAAATAACTTTCTGTCTGTTAGGTATTGTCTGGTGAATATCAGCCCAAACAGCTGATATCAGGACAATAGTTGAAAGGAATGATTCAACCACTGACGTTCTTTTAACAGCAAGCTCTGCACACATGTAGAATAAAGGAGTGACAACTTCTCTTCAAGATCAAGAATTTATTAACAGAAATAAATTAACATCCAGAGAACATCACTATCACTATCGCTTCATGCTTGCTCAGTATGAGGCCTTAAGCTCTATTTTGGTCATAATGAGCAGACCAGACAACACAAACATTTATATCCGGACAATATATTAAACCCTTATGGAAATAAAGTCTGTTATAACTTTAACACTCATACTACATCAGCAGAGCACGGTTTCAAAATAGCTAGCAGGAGCTATCCTGTAAACTGCCGAGCTTTTTACTAAGTTAAACCTTAAAAAAGTAAAACCATTTGTATAATATTTATTTCTGTGCCGAACCTCTCCTGTTTTCTCTGGTTTTGGTGACTCAGCTTTCCTGCAACAGCTGAAAAAGGTTTACAAGCAGATGGTCTCCAGGGCAGTTGGCTATAAATTCCCATGTTGGTTTCCCAGAAAACATCTTAGCCTGGCCGGCACTGCAGATGTCTGTGGGAGTCCAAACACATTCAGAACCAGGTGGATGTAGCTTGAAGATGTGGGGTATTGTCTAAACAATTGTTACTAATATCATAGTTTATATAAATGTGAAACAGCCAAATGTATATACGCCACTAAAACAGGAAAAACTGTACTAAATAATTCACTTTCTGGATTGCATTGATGAAATCCAAGCATAGAAGTCACAGAATTGTTCACATTTTAATGAACTAAAAACTGAGTTATTGCCCTGTAATGTTTTTAAAGTTCTGGCTGATCTGGGATCTTTATCAGATTATTTGACTCAGACGGCAACAAATCTGAATGTGGGACTGGACAATGATTTTAAACTTGATCCACAGATTAAATCTATAATCTAGTCCAGTTTTTATCATCTGAGACAACTGGATGAAGTTAAACCTCTTCTTTGACATCACCACCTAGAGATTATAATTAATGCTTTTATTACGACCCATTGAGATTACTGTAATGGACTTTATGAATGTCTTAGCCAGTCTTTAATCTACTTCAGCTATTTCAAAACACTGTTTCACATCATCTAACTGATGCAAAGAAATGAGAACTTATCACTTCTGTTTTGCTATCTCTACATCAGGTTCCAGTTCATTTCTGACCTGATTCAAACGTATGCTCCGTCACACTCCTTCAGGCTGGCAGTGTAGTTACTGTCAGTTATCCCAAAGCCTAAGAGCAAGTTGAGAGGTAAGCAACGTTTTCAGCTGCTACCCCCAAACTGTGGAATAAGCTGCTAGAACAAATCAAACAAATGTTTTTAAATCGGCTCTTGAAACATTATTTCTCCTTGGCTTTTAACTCAGTTTGAGAAGTTTATTTTAATTTATTTTATATTATCATTGTATCTATTGTGCATTAGTTTATGTTGTTCTGTTTTATTATGGCAATAGGAATTGATGTCTCAATGCCAGATAGAGCTCGACAGATTTTGCTTTTACAAGTGGAGCAAACAGCTTTCGCCATAGTGCTCCACTTGATTTATGCTTGTAAATAGCTTTATTATGATTCCTGCAAGGAGAATTTCAAATTATATGGACATGACAATGGGAGAGTAAAGGAAGAACAAAAAGTGAAAGAAAAGAAAAAAAAGAGTAGAGGTGAAAGAAAGAGGAGATAAAAGGGAGAGAGTGATAAAACCTTCTTTGTCTGCTCCATCACCTGGAAAGAGACACAAAAAGAACAGCACAACCGACAGACATAAAGCAACAGATACACTCGAATAACACCTAGATGCCATTGCTAAATCATATATATTATTATGTAAGCTGACATGTGTAATGTGATATTTGAAAAAAGAAAGTGAAAAAACATAAATAAATAAATAAATTATAAGATTACTGTATATAAGTGAACACTTAATACCTGGGACCCAGCACCTGTGGGAGATGTGAAAGTGCACCAGTTTAGGTGAAGATTATCCAGAAATAGCTTGATAGTGATTGTGGAGAACCGAAGACCCACCTTCCCCGAGCACAGAGGCAGGAGTCAGGGGACCCGTAACCCCGGACTCCCAAAGGGGCCCCTAAAGCAGGTCGCCCAGGAGGGGCCGACACAGGATATCTGCAACACCCCCCCCCCCCAAGGAAGGAGCAGAGACGACCCCGAGGAAATCCCCCAGCCACCGCAATGCCGACGCCCTCAAGAGCCGCGGAGACGAGCCCGTGGGCTCCGCCGGCAGCTAGCCCCGCTGAAGTGGTCCCGGCCATGGGCCCTGAGGGCCAGAGGCCCCAGGGGCGCCCCGCCCCCGCGACGAGGGCCCCGGCCGCCCCCCGGGGGGCCAGGCCCCGCGAAGAGGCCGCCGGGAGTGGGCCGGCGCACGCCCGGGAACCCGCCCCAAACCCGAAGCCAACCAATGCGCCAGAGGGCCAAGGCGCCCGCCAACGAAGTGGAGGAGGGCAGGACGTGGGGGGATGGGCTCCGCACCTAGCGGAGACTTGAGATGTTCTTGGGAGAGGGAGCGGACCACACCCATACCTGGAAAAAAAAAAACTCATTCACCCCATCCCTCCCTTGTGCCCCACTCACCACACACAGAGAAAAAAAAAAAAAAAAAAAAGACGCTGTACACACATTCCCACATAACACTCACATCCAACACTGACCAAAGGGGGGGGGGGGGGGGGGTCACCCCAAATCGACTATACGACTGCTTGTGCCCGACCCCCGGCCCCGGCCCCAGACCAGACGCCCCCCGGACCGGGCTCCCCCAAGAGGGCGGGCCAACACGACCCGCACGAGCCACCCGGCCAGAGCCCCCCCCTCCCCCTAAATACCTAATAAACCCCCTACCTCCCCCCACCTTACCCTTGCCATCCCTGCCCCCCGCCCCCTGGGGGGAGCAGAGGCATCAGCCCCAGACCTGGCAAGCCGCTGACTGCACACCGCAGCCCCCCGCCAAGACCCCGGACACAGTGGCCCGCACCTCCTCCAGGCCCCAGACTCCTTGCCGCCATCGGAGAACGGGGGTGTGCAGAAGACCCCGATCCTCCCTACGCCCGCTCAGATGTTGTGTTGTTGCATGTTGTTCTCAAGTGCGTTTAAAAACTGGGAGCGCCGAAGGGGGTTCACGGCACAGCCCACCCCCTTCCGGAAGGTAGCTGTTGCCAGCGCACCCCCTCCGTGTGACTGCCCAGAAGGTTATTGTTTTATTAGAACAATAACCTCCCCGTCCTTAAAACCTAGTGACTCCTCTGGTAATGTTGCGGACATAAAATGAATGAACAACTAGGCTAATTGTTTCAGCTGCCCTCTGTAGTTTTATTCTCACCATTCTCAGAAAAAACAGTTTTTGATGTCCTGCTCTGCTGCTCCTCTCCTAGCCTCCTAGCCTCCTTCTCTTCTATTTGTGTCTGGACTTTAGCTTTTTGGGGCCATTCCAACCCTGCTGGAGGAGGAATGAACTGCGGTGTGGCCCAAACCATTTTTTAAGGTGGGACAAGGAACCCAGCACCTGTAGTTATTTATGAGAGTGCACTTTTGTATGTAAAGTTTATCCAAGAGAAAAATGCTTAATAGTGGTTGTGAAGAGCCAAAGACCCGTCCCCCCAGAGCACCGAGGCAGGCGCCGGGGGACCCAGAACCCCAGACACCCAAAGGGACCCCCACAGCACTTAGCCGAGACTTGAGATGTTCTTGGGAGAGGGAGCAGTTCAGACCCCAACCTGACAAATAAACAAAAAGGACACACACACAGTCTCATTCACACCTTCCCACCCTAGTGCCCCCACTCGCAACGCACAGACTCTCAAAAAATAAAATAAAAAGGACGACATCGTACACACATTCGCACATAACACTCACATCCAATAATACCAGGTCCGGGCACCGGCACCCCAAAGGGGTACCAGGCCCCCAGACCCAGTAGGTAATCCCTGAAATTGATTCACTTCCATACAGAAAGCCCATATTTTTTAATTTCAGCTACCACATTATACATGCCAGATTAAATAATAATACATACAATTCAGCAATGGTATCAGGGTGTTACTTCATTGTATCTGTTTTGCTATATCCGTTGGTTGTGCTGTTCTTTTTGCGTCTCTCTTTGCAGGTGATGAAGCAGACTGAAGATGTTTTATCATTCTCTTCCTTTTATCTCCTCTTTCTTTCACCTTTTCACCTTTTTTCTTGTTCTTCCTTTGCTCTCCTACTTTCCCATTGTAGTGTCTATATAATTTGAGATATTCCCCACATGAATTATAATAAAAGTATTCACATGCATAAATCAAGCGGACTATGGCAAAAGCCGTACTGCTCCACTAGTGAAAGTAAAACCTGTTGAGCTCTTTTTGGCATTAAGACAACAATTCTTATTGGCACATTGCCAGACAGGACACTGGGGAAAAAAATAAAATGGGATGATTGTCTAGGTGGATTATACCATCAATATCCCTGGCTTTGAAGTAGCTTGTGGTTTTTGTGTTTTATCGTCCACTAATAGTTATCGAGGTGAACCGCTCATTGTATTGCTTTATTGATTGTAGGACGTATCGGCCAGTTTTCTGTTGGTTTATTTTGTGTTTTACTTGTCTGCATGTTCTGTAAATGAAATGGTGAAAACTAAATCAATCAAATAAATCATCCAACAATCCATATTATGTGGCAGGTTGTGAGGCAAAAGAACATGGAAAATTCAAAGGGGTGTGAAAACTTTAGCAAGGAACTGTACACAAACAAGACATAAGAAACAAGCCTCCCTCTGCTTTCACTCCTCTGCCGGTCCGTCATCATGCAACACCTTCTCCTTGCCTGTCCTCCTGAGCGTTCTCTGCTTGCTGCTGGGACCCTGCCACCTCTGCTTCTCTTTTACCTCAGCTTGCCATGGATTAGTCCAGTCTCATCGGTGCAACTATCCTGTTAAGTAGTGATGGTGAGATGAAGCCTCATGAGGCATTGAACCACTTGAACCAACTGGTTTGAGAAAGGGTTCATTTCTTGATGCTTCATGTGCACACGACACCACCTACTGGCCAGGTGTATAATCACAGTCAGCTGGATCTTAACACGTGTGATGCATTGAATTTTTTTGTCTATTATGGCTCTTGGGAATGACTTCACAAAAGGTGTAGGACGAAATCATTTGTCTACATAAATTATGTATACACATATGTGTATAATAAAATATAGTTTGAATGTATTCTGTGTGTAATTATTCCCAAAATAGTAGTGATGTGATATGGCATGTTGTGTAATAATGTTTTTCTGTGACTCTAGAAAAATGGCATGGGCTTAATCAGGCAGAGGACAATGAAAGTGCTTATGGAACTAGGCAGGGGGTAGTGAATAGGCTAATGCTTGTGTAACTTGGATGATTTCATGCATTTTTATTAAGAAAACACAATTTCTCCACAGTTTTTGGTTTCAAATGATTTCTCTTTTTTGATACTACTTCTCCAACCTTTGAAAAGACACGCTCACATGGCACAGATGATGCCGGGGTGCATAAATAAATAAGTTCAAGTTTGTACAGATTGGGGTACAGTGACCGATGGTTAGCCCAGTACTCCAGGGGGTTCTCCAGCCTGCTTATGTTTGCCTCTGTTCTGAATCCAACGTCATCCACAATAGTGAAAGGCTGGGTATCCTTCACTATCATGGAGACTAGAGCTTCATCCAGCTCTTGTTTTCTGGTGGCTGGTTAAAAGGGAATAAATACAGTGTCTGTTACCTGTCTTTATTTGCACAACAAGCAAACATCAGCATGCAAAAATTGTGATAGTGTGTTTGTAATATAGTAATGCGCCAGTCATCCAGTCATCACTGGCAGAGTGATCCATATCCATGTATCCATGTATTTTTGCCTGTTTTTTCCCTGCCATTCACTATATGCACGCGAGAAAGCAACAACAAAAAACCGTCAAATAAACATGCAAGCATATCGAGTTAGTTTTATTTGTTTGGAATGTTGGCGAGGCGGCAGCGTGAGTTTGGCGAGGCGGCCGCCTCGCCAACATAGTGCTGCGGGAAACACTGCTGTGGGGTTTCTAATGCTGTCAAACCCCGCACCTAACTCTGAAACACTTCTCGAAGCAGTCACGTGGTACAGCCGGGCAGTGAGGCTTCAGACGTCATCGTTTTCGGCTCCTCCCCTAAATGAAGCAAGCCTCGATACGCGCTTTACGGAAACACCCCCTCCATTACTCGACACACGCCTCGAAGCCTCGGCACATCACCTAACATCACTACTGTTAAGACTCTATCTGCAAGTATTCACCTTACCAAGCTATTTTATCCTGTTGTGACTCTGACCAGCAAGGTTCTCTCTCTGCCGTACTGTGGAACCTGCTACAAGGTTCAGCTACTCCAACACCGTGCCTGTTTCTCCTGTCCTCCCGCCTTGGTTTCCGTTGGTCCTGTTGTGTTTCTGTTTGCTGCGCTGCTGGACTCTGTACCGCAGCTTTCCCGTTTCCTGGTCAGTTTCTCCACTCTGCTGCTGCCAGCCAGCTCCTGCATCCTACATCTCCGTCCGGTAACTGACTCTGGTTCATCTCATCGTCATCATCCACTGCTTGCAATAAACTCTCTTAAACCAGCTCTGTGTGTGCGTGCTCTGTTCGGGTTCATCCAAGACAAAATCATGACAGTAGTTAAATCAATTAATTAATCTAACTAAATTACCTAAATATGTCTTAAATATATTAAAATGTGCCTCAGTTCAGGCTAAGATCAAAATACTTTCTAATGTGCATAACGTGTTTCAATGTTTCCTGCAGATGTTAAGCAGAAGCCGATTGTTAAAGAAGCTTCTTTAGACCACAGACCTCCTGATGACCTGCATGACTCAAAGCCCCCCCACATAAAGGAGGAACAGGAGGGAGTCTACATCAGTCTGCCAGGAGAGCAGCTCAATGGGAAGGAGGTGATTAATGCCATCAGGTTTCCAGTCTCTGCTCCTCCCATAAAGAGTCTGGATGATGAACAGTCTCTGCTGCTCTCACAGCTTGATCCAGACCAGATTAAAGGCAGAGAGCTTCCAGAAGAGAATGATGGAGAAGAATCCATCAGGTTACAAGATCATGGAGATGCTTCCACTTCTTCAGAGGCTAAAGACACTGAGAAGCATACAGAGGACAGTGATGTAGAACACCCTCTCTCTGAGCTGAAACACTTGTCAGACTCTGGATATAAGAAATGTTCTACAAAGAAGAAAAATGTGGACTCACAAAGGAACGTCCAGACTGGAGGCAAGCTTAGCTGTGATGACTGTGGCAAAACATTTATTAAAAAATCTACTTTAAACAGACACATGAGGGTCCACACAGGACAGAATCCTTTCTGTTGTGCTGCATGTGGAAAAGGATTTAGCTGTAACTCACTCTTAAACAGACACATGAGAATCCACACAGGAGAGAAGCCTTTCTGTTGTGATCTATGTGGAAAAAGATTTAGCGAAAAAGGAAATTTAAACAATCACATGGGAATCCATACAGGACAGAAGCGTTTCTGTTGTGCTGCATGTGGACAAGGATTTATCTGTAACTCACTCTTAAACAGACACATGAGAATTCACACAGGAGAGAAGCCTTTCTGTTGTGATCTATGTGGAAAAAGATTTAGCCAAGAAGGAAATTTAAACAATCACATGGGAATCCATACAGGACAGAAGCCTTTCTGTTGTGATCTATGTGGAAAAAGATTTAGCCAAAAAGGAAAGTTAAACAATCACATGGGAATTCATACAGGACAGAATCCTTTCTGTTGTGCTGCATGTGGACAAAGATTTAGCTGTAACTCATTCTTAAACAGACACATGAGAATTCACACAGGAGAGAAGCCTTTCTGTTGTGATCTATGTGGAAAAAGATTTAGCCAAAAAGGCAATTTAAACAAACACATAAGAATCCATACAGGAGAGAAGCCTTTCTGTTGTGATCTATGTGGAAAACGATTTAGCCAAAAAGGAGAATTAGATAAACACTTGAGAATCCATACTGGACAGAAGCCTTTCTGTTGTGATCTATGTGGAAAAAGATTTAGCCAAAAAGGAAAGTTAAACAATCACATGGGAATTCATACAGGACAGAATCCTTTCTGTTGTGCTGCATGTGGACAAAGATTTAGCCGTAACTCATTCTTAAACAGACACATGAGAATTCACACAGGAGAGAAGCCTTTCTGTTGTGATCTATGTGGAAAAAGATTTAGCCAAAAAGGCAATTTAAACAAACACATAAGAATCCATACAGGAGAGAAGCCTTTCTGTTGTGATCAATGTGGAAAAAGATTTAGTGTAAAAAGTACTTTAAACAACCACATGAGAATCCATACAGGACAGATGCCATTCTTTTGTGATCAATGTGGAAAAAGCTTTACTCAAAAAATACATTTAAACAGACACACTAGAAACCATACAAAGCAAGACAAGGCAAGTTTTTTGCATAGCACATTTCAGTACAAGGACAGTGCAAGGGTCTTTACATGATTAAAACGTAGGAAAATAAAAACAGAAACACAGTTGGAATAAATGTAGAAAAAGCAAAACAAAATAAAACAGGAAAATGGAAATTAAGAGCAAATATTAAAGGCATACTATGCAACATTTTTCAGTTAATTAATGTGTTCCATACCGTTTTGGATGATTAAATGAGTCATTTCAGGTCGAACAAAGGTTTTCTCGGCCGCCCTGGGGGTCTGTGGGGGAAATACCGCACTTGCAATGCAAGAGCCCTCGGCTCGCACACACAGAAGTCTCACTTTACGGCGAGAACTCCATGTGTTTTTGCCCTGCCATTCACTATATGCACGCGTGAAAGCAACAACAAAGAACCGCGTGTTAACGTCAAATAAACATGCAAGCATATCGAGTTTTATTATTATTATTATTTGTTTTTTTTTTTTATGTTGGCGAGACGCTACCGCGGCGGCCGCGGCGAGGTGGCGGCCGCGTCTGCGGCTTGGCGAGGCGGCGGCTGCGGCTTGGCTAGGCGGCGGCGGTAGCGTCTCGCCAACATAAAAAAAAAAAAAATAAATAATAATAATAATAATAAAACTGGCGAGGCGGCGGCGGCAGCCGCGGCTTGGCGAGGCGGCGGCTTGGCGGCCGCCTCTCCAAGATAGCGCTGCGGGAAGCTTGATGTTCATACCTTCACTGTGTAAGTCATTGTTTGTACTGCCGTTTTTTCCACTTTTCGTTGCGTTCGCCTGTCTGCTAAGCTCAAAACAACCGCGCCTGTCTTGACGGAGAAACCAGAACAGCTGAGCATCTTTACGACAGTGCACTTTTACTTTCGTCCTCTGGGGGGAGCCTCGCTGGAAAATCAACCCCGGTTGCATAGTATACCTTTAATGATTTTATAAACAATTGGTCTAAAATTTTGAACTAATGATATTTCAGTTGTGTTTAAAACAGTCAAAACCAATCCTAAACAAATGTCTTCAGGAAGTCTATTTCCAGATAGGTAGAATATAGGAAGTCGAGTTACAAGTTGTGAAGCTCTGTGGGGTCGTCGGACTAGTTATACTGCTATACAAGTACAAGCCTCTTACCATATTAGGTTTTAATCAGTGGTCTGGAGAGTTGATGCGCTGATAACAAGTCTGTGATGTATTTAGGTGCTAAGCCATTCAAGGGTTTTATATACTAATAGAAGGATTTTAAAGTCTATTCTCTGAGATCCAGGAAGCCAGTAGAAGGATTTCAGAACCGGGTCCATGTTCTCTACGTTCTTAGTCTTAGTGAGGACGCAGGCAGCAGAGTTCTGGATCAGCTGCAGCTGTCTGATCAACTTTTTAGGCAGACCTGTGAAAACAGCGTTTCAGTTTTTGATTTGACTAAAATTAAATGCATGGATTAGTTTTTCCATAACCTACCGAGACATCAGTCCTTTAATCCTGAGAATGTTCTTCAGGTGAAGGCAGGACAACTGGTGAGGAAATATTTAAGCTAGTTGATGCTTTTCTGACTGAAGTGAGACTGAGCTGGGAAAAATGTCTCTGTTTGTACGGATGGCTCAGCAGTGATGACCGGCCCAAAGAGTGGAGTTGAAGCGTAGATAAAATCCATGAATCCATGCGTTATAGCTACCCACTGTGTCCTGCATCAGCAGGCACTAGCTTCCAGAGACATGGACCCAGATCTTCTGTTCTGAACACAGCTATCACTGCAGTTAACTTTGTGAAATCCAGAGCTTTGCAATCACAGCTGTTTGGTCAACTTTGCCCAAATCTGGATGCTGAACATGACGCACTGCTTTATCACTGAGGTGTGATGGTTGTCTCATGGGAAAATGTTGCAGAGAGTTGTTGAGCTACACAGAGAAATGGCTGAATTCACATACATACACTGCAGTATAAATACATTGGTTTGTTTATTTTTATTGTAACATTATTGAAAGATTTTGTTCCAACTGTAGCACACATTTGGTTAACTTTTGTACATTTAATTTTGTCACATACTTAACATCGGTCTGTGCTTCCTGTTCTGGTGTTGTGGGGAGTAGCTTGAACTGGGCTGAAGCAGAGGACTCTGGCTGATACACTCCAGTCCCAGATTGACTGACTGACTGGGTGGTACCATCTGGAGTTCCTCTAGGGGGGAACACCATGGAGTCCTTATTCTAACTCTTTTGTTAGTTTTGTTTAGTTATTAGTCATTTAAGTTTAATCCTTAAGATAACTGTTTAGTTATTTTTGTTAAAGGAGAAGTTTGGTCAGCAAGGAAGAATCAATGGATCATTATTTATACCTAAAACTAATACGTTGGTGATTTAATGAATTTAGCGTTAATCAGTAAAAAGAATTAAAATTTAAATTGTCGTCGAGATCACTGAGTCTGGGAGCAGCCATTATTGCCCTAATATGGTAACACCTCACTGCTGACATCACATCCAGTGACGTCACGTTGCGGTAAGCCGAGGGCCATTCTCTGCGCTTTACAAGCTAATTCAATAGGAACTATTCTACACAGCTGAGATCAACAATTATTTCAGATTTCCAGAGGACTTCACCATTGAAATTCGTGAGAGCTATTGTTGAAGTGACAATGCCCACGTTCATGGCAGTTGGATGTTGCAATACATCAGGTAAAAGTGAAAAAAAGTTATTTTGCCTTTCTGATTCATGATCCACCACGGGTTGGGTTCTGCAACGTTATCAGGGAGTAAAAACTCATCTTTAGAACCAATGTCTGCTCCAAATGGTGATCTGCACCATGTGATCTACTTTCAGCAGTTATCACCAGTTATTGCAGCCGTAAACTGCAGAAAATACGGGCAGAGCTGCTCCTTCTGCCTTTACTCACTCTGCTCCTGTCAGGATGAGCTCCAGCGCATTATGAGGCGGAGGGATATTTCAGGTTCACGTAGTTTAGACCCCAAAGAATCGACTTCACTTTCAGAAACAAGCCCAAAAAACTGCAACCCACAACTCATGAAATTTACAAGCAACTTTAGAAAACAGAAGACCAGAGTGGCATAAAATAAGTGGGCTTCACAACAGTGAGCCCGGGTCTGTTATGCTAGTCTCTAGCATCTTTGGAACAACGGAAGGAGCCAAGGGTAAAAAAACAGTCTGGAGGATGTTGTGGGGAAAAAAGCATCAATGTGGTTAAAAAAAGGCGCCGTTATGGTTTAACAAAGTTAACGCGTTAAAACTGACAGCCCTAATTTTAATTGATGTTGACACTGAGATATTTCATCAGCAAGAAGAACCAACTGAGGAGAATAACAGAAAAATAAGGAGGCGTCTGTGGTGCCTAAACACCAGAGCCGCAGCAGACAGATTCAACTCACATCGTCCCTTTTTGGTCTCCTCGGCTCAAACTGCTACGGCTGGATTTCGTCAAAAGTCAGGTTGCTATCAAGAAAGTCTTCTATATATTCCAAATCGCTATCAGATGATGAGGATAAATCCACGGAGCTCCCATGGCTGTGGCTAATTAATCCATCACTCTCTGCTTCGCATTGAGCACTGGTCGTCGCCATCTTGGATAATAGCGCAGTGACAAACAACAAATAGAGCGTTGGGACTTGATCAACAGCCGATTCCTGCAACATGACGTCACAAACTGGGAGGTGGCAGTACTGATCTTGGCCAACATGGATGCCTCCAGTAAAGCACATTCAAAGGAAAATTACTCCTAATTAAAGAAACGTATCATTTATTGAACAGTTGTAATAATTTTATATTTAAAGTACTTTCAGAAGTTTGAATTGTGAATATGACCGTGACTTCTCCTTTAAATGTGTGTAGATGTTCCCTTTCCCTCTTCCTCAGTGGGTCAGTCTGCTCTGATCAGCCAGTGTTTAAGACCCCTTTGTTTGTTGTGTGTCAGCTCAGTTTGTTACTTTCAGGTTTTGTTTAACTTTGATATTTTTGTCTTGAGTTAGTTTCTTCATTTGACCTCTTTTAAGGGCTCTGTAATTATTGTGTGGAGTTTTGTTACTTTGGGGAAATAAAACCCATTTATCTTGAAAATCACCACTGTGTCCTCATGCTTGTCCGGCTCGGTCCCTCACAACATGTTAGTCTTGGATATTAAACAGATTAATTGTCTTTGTTGTACACATTGTTCATTTTGCACATGTGTTTACACCATCTTCTGTTAAAAACAAAACCTATTCATATAATTAAAACAAATAAAATGAAACAAAATCATCATCAGTATGTCAACTCTGTTTAAGAAGACTAGTTACTGTTAGAACGCTGCAATAACTTGTCATCTAAAAACAGGTTAAAAATGCTAGATATTAGTCTGAATCTCCTCAAATTAAGTGATATAATCTGACAGTTCAGTAAGACAATTGATAGAATTATTCTTACTACTTATCTTATTTACTATGTTCATTGCATTTATCATATATTTACTCTTTACTACTAAGAAGTTTTAAGGTTTTAGATATTAAAGTGTATTTCATGTGGCTGATCTTTCTCTCATCTTTGCAGAAGGTCTGCAGAAAGCAGAGAACTATGTTGTGACTATAATCAGTGTTTTTATGAACTCTATTCAGCATCTGGAGTGCTTACCCATAACTGTACTGTGTGAACTGCTTGGTATTATCTCCAAGGTCACAGTTGTTTTGCTTCTCCCTACCCCTTAGCTTGACAATGCCTAATAAAAAGAAAGGAGGGGACGGAGTGCTTCAGAGCCAGTTTTGGAGATCTGGATTAAGCATCTCAGCTCCTCTCCTTGCAAGATAATTTGAAAACCAAACCTCATTGTTGTCTCTCCTTCTTGTTTTGTTAATGAATGTTTTAGGTGTTTGAACCCGACAACAATTGACCTAGAAAAGATTCTTGGAAAAAGGAAAAATATCCAGGCTTTAGACAAGTGAGAAATATCTTAAAAGTTGTGAAATATTTATTCCAAGTACGTTAATAAGTCAATTAAACTCAAGACTAGCCTGTTAATGCTTCTTTCAGTTTTCATTCTCAATCACTTTTATGGAGAAGATCTTAAAACCAGGGCAACTAAATAAGATGAATCTGCTGCATTCAAGAATCATTATTAGGTTATTTATCTTAAAACAGGACAAAGTATTTACACACAAGAACATCAGACACAGTATACTGAGTACATTCACACATGGACTCATTTGTTGGGCTAATTTGTGGACTAATCAGTTACAGGAATCGTTTGATTGCAGTGATGAACAAAATATTAAAGGTACCATAATTTTTATCCAGGCATGTTTCATGAGTTTATTTTTTAAATCATTCTTTTGATGCTAAAGCAATGACTGATTTTCATTTATTTATTGTCATAGAATGTTTATTTATTATTACTTTTGTCAGATTCAAGTTATTTCTGTGACCATTGTGACCAATTTTGTCCACGTGTGTGTAGAACTTTATTTAAATAGTTTCTCCTAAACAAAACATGTTTTTCAATCACTGTACACATGAATGACAAGACAAATTATCTTTGTAACTTATTTAGTGTTTCTGTCAGAACTGGTAAAGCAACACCTAAAGCAACAAATCCTCATATTAAGCAGAACATTTGAGGCACATAATGTGTTGATGAAAGAAAAAACTGATGTGTATATCTGAAAGTAAAGGATTTAAATGTAAATGTCAGCTTTCCAGCCCTCAGGTCTAAAGCTTTCACCACAAAGCTGAATGTCAATAACACTTAGCTGGAACAACTCTACTTCTCACTAAAACTGTTCCAACCTGCCATGAGGTTTTTGGATGAGCCTGTGCTGTCTTTCTCCTGGATATTGTCCTTTAACACTTCAGTCTGAATGACAGACTAAAGGCTTGGGACAGACTTTGTAGAGGTGAAATGTAGGCTGTAGTAGTATGTCATCAGATACAGCAAAGCTTCACCAAGGTTGTCTTTGGCAAATGTTGGAATGGGAGAGATTGCAGCTGCCAGGAGACAGCGAGGCTCATCCAAGAGCAAGACAGGGCAGAGATCTCCTCTGAAGGTACACAGCTGGATCTTCTGTTGGCTAAAAGGACAAAAGAGTGAGTCTTTACGGGGGCTGAACATTAAATCACCACTATATCACTATCACAATATCACACTCTCTCCACAGTCCTTTGTGTCCAATATTCACTTCATTAAAGGAGCGTTTGGAGGGAGTTTATTTCTATTTCACCAGTTGAGGAGACTACAGTAAAGTCTACAGGGGTCCCTCAGTTTTAGTCGTCTGCTTTAGTTCTTGTTTTGCTCTTATTGTTCATTTTTTGTTGCATTTATGTGTTATTAATGAGGAACAAAACAACTAAACATCCCGTTTCTGTAAAATGTAAGAGCTAACAGGTAAAATCATTTGGGTTTTAAATAAAAATGGTTGAAGAAAGAATCTAGGTAAAAACAAAGTGAGAAAGGATTCTAAAGAGTGTGGAGAGGGTTTCTAAAGCTTTCAAATCTATCCAAATAAACACAGACACATCTATCTATCAGCCTGACTTCCAGCCAGCAGGATCATGAGCCAAACACAGCTAGAAGCAGCCAAGAACGGCTAAGAGTGAAATATTGGACTATTGTGAAGTGGCCTTCTATGAGTCCTGATCTAAATCCTGTTGAACATGGATGGAAGGAGCTGAAACGGCCGTCTGGAGAAGGCAGCCTTCAGTCCTGAGACAACTGGAGCACTTTGCTCACCAGGAGAACAATTAGTATCAGTTTCAAGTTATTTCACTACCTATTGTTACTATTGTCTTTCCTTCATTAACAGAGGGGTACCAACATCTTTGTCCACGTGTGTACAATACCACCATGGAGGCTTCCTGAGGCTGCAGTTGGTTTTACATGATTAGAAAAGAACAAGGAGAGATCTTTATGTTGAATGCATAAGCAGTGCAGGAATATATCATCCAGGATTATCATGATGTACATATATACACAGATGCTTCAGAAAATGCAGTTAATCAGGTTGAGACAGCGTTCATCGTCCCACTATTTTCCATCAAAGTAGGGAAAAGGCTTCAGGATGGAGTTTCAGTTTCTACAGGAGAAATGCTGTCGATACTGTTAGCTGTTCAGTGGTTGAAGAGGTGAGACCATTAAGATCACTCATTTATTCAGACTCTAATTAATCTTTGGTCAGTTTACAGCACAGCCAGTCAGATAGTAGAGCAGACGTATTCATTTAGAGACAACAAACACTTTATAGAATCAACATGATGGGGCTCACAGTTAACTTTCTATGGGTACCAGCCCACTGTGGGGTTAAGGCCAATGAAATGGCAGATATTAGAGCAAAGGAAAGGCCCAAAGGTTTATTAGTTGATACTGATTTTATGTTTAGGAGAACAGAAATAAAGGACATAATAAGAAAGTAAATGAAAGAGACAAGACAATAAATAATGTGAGAAAGGAATGAAGGGATGATGGTTTTAAAATATCCAAAGAAAATAAGAGAAGAACAGGAAGGAACAGGAGGGAGGAGAGAATTATTTTACCACTCAGACTTGGACATCCTGGACTAAACAGGACTTTATTCATAGCAGGGAAACAGCAGACAGGTTAAAGAGAGTTTGGGGGAGAAAAGACAATAGAACAGTTTTGTTTTTTCCGGGATTATCCGATAAATCAAATCAAAACTAAATCTTATTGAGTTAGTTAAAAAAAAAGAGTAAAGTAGTAAAAGCTACCAGGCCAGTTTCTTTTCTAGACAGAATCTTTGTTTAATAGGATCAGGTTTGTTTTTTAGCGACATTCAATTCATACTCCGCACCAGTAGGTGACATTAAGCGGCATTAAGTTGTTTGCTAACCACCATTAAACTAGAAGAAGAAGAAGATATTTCCGGTTCCTTTGGTCCTTTTCCTCTTCCTAGAAACGGCCCCTGGCAGCGCAGCCACGTTGATGTCTTCCGGGTTCTTTGTCTTTGTGTTGCTGTGAGGCCAGAATCGGGAGTGTTGGTGAGGCTGAAAGAGAGCAGCAGCTGCTGCAGGTGATGAAGTCTGGAAAGAAGTCCAGCAGCTGGAGGCACAGCGGAGAAACTGGAGGGAAGCAGGAGCTCAAAGAGCGGCAGGACGCAGCAGAGGAGACACCAATGATGGGGGATGTTTTCCAGCCCAGAGTTCTGCTGCACCCATCAGGTTTGGAGATTTCCTTCTTCATGCTAACTGTGTGGATGGAGCTAAAGTTTAGGAGCCGTTTTCAGCAGCTGATGGATTCCTCCTCTTCATCACAACTCGTTGCAGGCTTTCCCCCAGAAAACTGGCTAAGCCTGCAGCTCTGCTTAGGAGGTGCTAATGCTAGCTTAGCATATAGCATAGGAGGTACTAATGCTAGCTTAGCATGTAGCTTAGGAGGTGCTAATGCTAGCTTTGCATGTAGCTTAGGAAAGCTAATGCTAACTCAGCATGTAGGACCGTTCAGTATCAAGTTTTTCTTTCTGCTTGGAAAAATTCCCCTGAAAAACGCTTTTTGGTTTATCTTGTTTAGAAAGAGGGTCACATGTTTTCTTCTGGCTGTATGGAGGACCAATCCTGTCAACATTTAGATTATGTAACGAAATAAATCAATGACTCACTTAACTAAATATTGGGCCAAAATTAGCTAATAATATAAAACTGTGTGCCATTAACTGCTGCTCCTATCAACAGTAAGGATTGCTTTACTTTGTTTCTGTGTCCTGTGTTGCAGCTAAAGGCCAAAACTCTCTGGATTCATCAGCTTCCTATCAGACTAAATGTCAGCTCAGTCTGACTCTACGTGCTGCCATCCTATTTCTTCAACCTCTGACTAGAGGCTCCAGTTCAGATCTCCTGACTCTCTAGGTCAAGTGTTCATGCTAGAGTCTGCTGGTCTGTGAGGAAACACAAAGCTGCTCTTGCTGCTGGAACAAACTCAGCCAGGATCCCAGTTTCACCGTCAGATATGGAGGCAAAGTAAAACTCATCCGCTTTGGGGGAAATACTAAATAAATCTTCAGATCCCAACCTGAACAGATCCCAGTTTCTGATCAGGTTGGTCCACAGATGTTTTCACCAGGAACCACAAAACAAACTGGATCTCCCAGATGGTTGATGGACAGTGGGGGAGGAGCTAGGAGTTTTTCCTGGAACTGGTGGGTTGGCAGTTTGAACCCCCAAACCGATCCTCTGTCGTTGTCCTTGAGCAAGTGGAGCATTACTGCTTTCACTATAGTGCTCTGTGTGATACGTTTGATAAAAACTTTATTAGGGGTTATTTTGGGAGTTATAGTAGCCTGATCCTTGTTTTCTAAAAACTTTTAGATGTATTCTTACTATTTTACTTGGAGAACAGTGCAGCCTGTGCAGCACCTTAACCTGCAGCTGTTCATGTCTGATGCAGATTGATGAGTGAATTCTTTCAACTTTAGCCTGCCAGACTCCATCCATGAAGGATTCCTCTAGTTCTTCCTCTCATAGGTTTTTCAAACGGCCAACTGACAGAGTTGCCATATATGGTTGACACCAAGCCTTTACGCGTTGGGTTCATGTCCAAATATTCATCCAGCCATGTTTTTTAGGACAATGATAAAGAGAAATTAGTCTTTATTGTTGTTATTACACATTGTTTTAAGTTAGTTAATGTTTAATAAATAACTTTCTGTCTGTTAGGTATTGTCTGGTGAATATCAGCCCAAACAGCTGATATCGGGACAATAGTTGAAAGGAATGATTCAACCACTGACGTTCTTTTAACAGCAAACTCTGCTCACATATAGAATAAAGGAGTGACAACTTCTCTTCAAGATCAAGAATTTATTAACAGAAATAAATTAACATCCAGAGAATATCACTATATAATGCTGTTTATCTGACTTAACACTATATTTAAATCAACAAATTCTCTCGTCATTTAACTGATGCAAAGAAATGAGAACTTATAACTTCTGTTTTGCTGTCTCTACATTGGGTTCCAGTTGATTTCCAAATTTGTTTGGAAAAAAAAGTTCTTTTATTTGTTTTTAAGTGTTCACATGGTCATGGCCTCAGTATCTGACCTGATTCAAACGTATGCTCCGTCACACTCCTTCAGGCTGGCAGTGTAGTTACTGTCAGTTATCCCAAAGCCTAAGAGCAAGTTGAGGTAAGCAACGTTTTCAGCTGCTACCCCCAAACTGTGGAATAAGCTGCTAGAACAAATCAAACAAATGTTTTTAAATCGGCTCTTGAAACACATTATTTCTCCTTGTTTTCAGCTCAGTTTGAGAAGTTTATTTTAATTTATTTAATCATATCATTGTATCTATTTTGTATTAGTTTATATTGTTCTAATGTTTTATTAGAAAAATAAACTCCCCGTCCTTAAAACCTAGTGACTCCTCTGGTAATGTTACAGACATAAAATGAATGAACAACTAGGCTAATTGTTTCAGCTGCCCTCTGTAGTTTTATTCTCACCATTCTCAGAAAAAACAGTTTTTGATGTCCTGCTCTGCTGCGAGACTTGAGATGTTCTTGGGAGAGGGAGCAGTTCAGACCCGAACCTGACAAATAAACAAAAAGGACACACACACAGTCTCATTCACACCTCGTAACGCAGAGACTTTAGAAAAAAAAAGGACGACATCGTACACACATTCGCACATAACACTCACATCCAATAATACCAGGTCCAGGCACCGGCACCCCAAAGGGGAACCAGGCCCCCAGACCCAGTAGGTAATCCCTGAAATTGATTCACTTCCATACAGAAAGCCCATATTTTTTAATTTCAGATACCACATTATACATGCCAGATTAAATACTAATACATACAATTCAGCAACAGTATCAATGTGTTACTTTATTGTATCTGTTTTGCTATATCCGTTGGTTGTGCTGTTCTTTTTGCGTCTCTCTTTGCAGGTGATGAAGCAGACTGAAGACGTTTTATCATTCTCTTCCTTTTATCTCCTCTTTCTTTCACCTTTTTTCTTGTTCTTTCTTTGCTCTCCTACTTTTCCATTGTAGTGTCCATATAATTTGAGATATTCCCCGCATGAATTATAATAAAAGTATTCACATGCATAAATCAAGCAGACTATGGCAAAAGCCGTACTGCTCCACTAGTGAAAGTAAAACCTGTTGAGCTCTTTTTGGCATTAAGAAAACAATTCTTATTGCCACATTGCCAGACAGGACACTGGGAAAAAATAAGATGGGATGATTGTCTAGGTGGATTATACCATCAATATCCCTGGCTTTGAAGTAGCTTGTGGTTTTTGTGTTTTATCGTCCACTAATCGTTATCAAGGTGAACTGCTCGTTGTATCGCTATATCGATTGTAGGACATATCGCCCAGTTTTCTGTTGGTTTATTTTATGTTTTACTTGTCTGCATGTCCTGTAAATTAAATGGTGAAAACTAAATCAATCAAATAAATCATCCAACAATCCACATTATGTGGCAGGTTGTGAGGCAAAAGAACATGGAAAATTCAAAGGGGTGTGAAAACCTTTGCAAGGAACTGTAAACAAACAAGACATAAGAAACAATTAAACAAAATAAACACTAAGAATAAGTAGTAGTTAAATCAATTAATTAAATCTAACTAAATTGCCGAAATATATATTAAATTCAATTCAAGCTGACATCAAAATATTTTCTTATGTGCATAATGTGTTTCAATGTTTCCTGCAGATGTTGAGCAGAAGCTGATTGTTAAAGAAGAAGCTTCTTTAGACCACAGACCTCCTGATGACCTGCATGACCCAAAGCCCCCCCACATCAAGGAGGAACAGGAGGGAGTCTGCATCAGTCTGCCAGGAGAGCAGCTCAATGGGAAGGAGGTGATTAATGCCATCAGGTTTCCAGTTGCTGCTCCTCCCATAAAGAGTCTGGATGATGAACAGTCTCTGCTGCTCTCACAGCTTTATCCAGACCAGATTAAAGGCAGAGAGCTTCCAGAAGAGAATGATGGAGAAGAATCCACCAGGATACAAGATCATGGAGATGCTTCCACTTCTTCAGAGGCCGAAGACACTGAGGAGGATGAAGAGGACAGTGATGTAGAACACCCTCTGTCTGAGCTGAAACACTTGTCAGACTCTGGATATAAGAAATGTTCTACAGAGAAGAAAAATGTGGAGTCACAAAGGAACGTCCAGACTGGAGGCAAGCTTAGCTGTGATGACTGTGGCAAAACATTTATTAGAAAATCTTCTTTAAACAGACACATGAGAATCCATTCAGGAGAGAAGCCTTTCTGTTGTGATCTGTGTGGACAAAGATTTAGCCACAAATCACATTTAAACACACACATGAGAATCCATACAGGACAGACGCCTTTCTGTTGTGATCTATGTGGACAACGATTTAGCCAAAAATCAGCTTTAAACACACACGTGAGAATCCACACAGGACATAAGCCTTTCTGTTGTGATCTGTGTGGACAAAGATTTAGCCAAAAATCACATTTAAACAAACACATGAGAATCCACACAGGACAGAAGCCTTTCTGTTGTGATCTATGTGGACAAAGATTTAGCGATAAATCAGGTTTAAACACACACGTGAGAATCCACACAGGACATAAGCCTTTCTGTTGTGATCTGTGTGGACAAAGATTTAGCCAAAAATCACATTTAAACAAACACATGAGAATCCACACAGGACAGAAGCCTTTCTGTTGTGATCTATGTGGACAAAGATTTAGCGATAAATCAGGTTTAAACACACACATGAGAATCCACACAGGACAGAAGCCTTTCTGTTGTGATATATGTGGACAAAGATTTAGTGAGAAATCCACTTTAAAAAACACATCAGAATCCACACAGGACAGAAGCCTTTCTGCTGTGATCTATGTGGACAAAGATTTTGCCAAAAATCAACTCTAAACACACACATGAGAATCCACACAGGACAGAAGCCTTTCTGCTGTGATCTATGTGGACAAAGATTTAGCCACAAATCAGCTTTAAACACACACATGAGAATCCACACGGGACAGAAGCCTTTCTGCTGTGATCTATGTGGACAACAATTTAGCCAAAAATCTAATTTAAACGCACACAGGAGAATCCACACAGAAGAGAAGCCTTTCTGTTGTGATCTATGTGGAAAAAGATTTAACGATAAATCAGCTTTAAGAAGACACATGCGAATCCACACAGGAGAGAAGCCTTTCCGTTGTGATCTATGTGGACAAAGATTTAACCAAAAATGTCATTTAAACGCACACATGAAAATCCACACAGGACAGAAACCTTTCTGTTGCGATCTGTGTGGAAAAAGATTTGGCAAAAAACCTAATTTAAACAGACATATGACAACTCACACAGGATGAAAAATTACTCTATGAATATTTACACAAACTGCACAGCTGTTGTTTACTGAGAGATGTTTGTTGTCATTAAAGGCAACAATCTTTACTTGCTATCCATCCATCCATTTTCTCACTTGCTTTATCCCTCATGGGGTCGCGAGGGGTGCTGCTGCCTGTCTCCAGCATTTCAATGGGCGAGAGGCGGTGTACACCCTGGACAGGTCGCCAGTCTGTCGCAGGGCCTTTACTTGCTAGTTTCAGCATTAAAAACATTACAAGTTTTTTTAATTTGTTAAATTTTTCAGACTGAGCTACAGCGAACTTCAGAATTTAAGTTGTAGAAACATGAATGTTTAGCCTTGACAGGTGAGTGACGTGCAGAGATGTAACGATGCAGTCAAGGCCCTGTCAGGGTGCAGTGATGCTTACTGCACCCTGGACATTTTTCCGGCACCTTCCTCCTCCCATACAGTCCAGTTCCTCACTCCACCACTGATTCCTGCCACCTGCTGCTACTAATTAAGCCGGGCTCTTTCCACCTGCCAACCTCCCTACATAAGCTTACCTCAGTCTGCCATTACCCGCCGGATCGTCTGCTAACAACCGCTCTGGAGCACCTCTGGTATCCGTCCTTCCTGCTGCTCCCCTGCACGCACCAGCCTTCGTCCCTCATCGCCCTCCTGGCAGTCTTCTTCTCCTCACCTCAGCCTCACTCACCCTCCTCCTGCCTGCCTGTGACTCTCCCTGCTGTGCTGCTGGCTCTTCCCCGACCCCAGCGCTCTCCCGCTTTCTCAGGAGGCTTCCTGGCTCCCAGCGTCTGCCTGGCTCCACAGCGCAGCACCCGCAGTCCTCCAGTTACCTCCGGTCCGCCTGCTCCTGCCATCTCCATCATCCCTTCCCAGCCTGGTAAAGACTGTCGCTCACATCCTCCACTACTCATCAGTTTTCCATAAAAGCTCTTGATATACCAAATAATTATTTTTGCTCTTTGACAATATATTATGGTAAAACATGGCCAGTTATAGAACTTGTTTCACTTATATTACTTGTTTTTGAGTTCACATAAACTAAGAGCAACATATATGCTCGTGCTCTCAGTTTTGCCTGTTATTTTGTTTCTCACATAAAACTGAGAACAACATGTGTTATTGTGTTTAATTTGTTTTAACTTGTGGTGGGAACTTATGACGATGTGTTGTGGGAAAGAATTATTCACGCTCTGTATTCCTTATTTTGCTTATATTTGCGCTATGAGTTCGCGAGGTTCCGATGGGCTCACCACCTGTCGGAGGGGCCAAAGGGGTCGGGTGCAATGTGTAACGGGTAGCAGTGGAGGGCGGGGACCTTGGCGTTCCGATCCTCGGCTGCAGAGGCTGGCTCTTGGGACGTGGAATGTCACCTCTCTGGTGGGGAAGGAGCCTGAGCTTGTGCGCGAGGTTGAGAGGTTCCGACTAGAGATAGTCGGACTCACCTCGACGCACCGCTCTGGCTCCGGAACCAGTCTCCTTGAGAGGGGCTGGACATTCTTCCACTCTGGAGTTGCCCATGGTGAGAGGCGCCGAGCTGGGGTTGGCATACTTGTTGCCCCCCATCTCGGTGCCTGCACGTTGGGGTTTTCCCCGGTGAACGAGAGGGTGGCCTCCCTCCGCATTCGTGTGGGGGGACGGGTTCTGACTGTTGTTTGCGCTTATGCGCCAAACAGCAGTTCAGATTACCCACCCTTTTTGGAGTCCTTGGAAGGGGTACTGGAGAGTGCCCCTCCTGGGGACTCCCTCGTTTTGCTGGGGGACTTCAACGCTCACGTGGGCAATGACAGTGGGACCTGGAGGGGCGTGGTTGGGAGGAATGGCCCACCTGATCTGAACTCGAGTGGTGTTTTGTTGTTGGACTTCTGTGCTCGTCATGGATTGTCCATCACAAACACCATGTTCAGGCATAAGGGTGTCCATATGTGCTCTTGGCACCAGGACACCCTAGGTCGCAGTTCAATGATCGACTTTGTTGTCGTTTCATCTGACCTGCGGCCGCATGTCTTGGACACTCGGGTGAAGAGAGGGGCGGAGCTCTCCACCGACCACTACCTAGTGGTGAGTTGGCTCCGATGGCGGGGGAGGAAGCCGGTCCGACCGGGCAGGCCCAAACGCACTGTGAGGGTTTGCTGGGAACGTCTGGCGGAGTCCCCTGTGAGGCGGAGCTTTAACTCCCACCTCCGGGAGAACTTTAAACACGTCCCGAGGGAGGCGGGGGACATTGAGTCTGAATGGACCATGTTCCACGCCTCTATTGCTGAGGCGGCTAGTTGGAGCTGTGGCCGCAAGGTTGTCGGTGCATGTCGTGGCGGCAACCCTCGAACCCGCTGGTGGACACCAGCGGTGAGGGAAGCCGTCAAGCTGAAGAAGGAGTCCTATCGGGCTTTTTTGGCCTGTGGGACTCCGGAAGCAGCTGATGTGTACCGGCAGTCGAAGCGGCAGGCGGCTCGGCTGGTCGCCGAGGCAAAAACTCGGGCGTGGGAAGAGTTCGGAGAGGCCATGGAGAAAGACTTCCGTACGGCTTCGAAGCGATTCTGGTCCACCATCCGGCGTCTCAGGAGGGGGAAGCAGTGCAGCACCAACACTGTTTACAGTGGGGGTGGTGTGCTGCTGACCTCGACTCGGGACGTCGTGCGTCGGTGGGCGGAATACTTCGAAGACCTCCTTAATCCCACCGACACGTCTTCCATTGAGGAAGCAGAGCCTGGGGACTCTGGGTCGGGTTCTCCCATCTCTGGTGCTGAGGTTGCCGAGGTTGTTAAAAAGCTCCTCGGTGGCAAGGCTCCGGGGGTGGATGAGATTCGCCCTGAGTACCTTAAGGCTCTGGATGTTGTGGGGCTGTGTTGGTTAACGCGGCTCTGCAACATTGCGTGGACATCGGGGGCAGTTCCCCTGGATTGGCAGACTGGGGTGGTGGTCCCCCTATTTAAAAAGGGGGACCGGAGGGTGTGTTCCAACTACAGAGGAATCACACTCTTAAGCCTCCCTGGTAAGGTCTATTCAGGGGTTCTGGAAAGGAGGGTCCGTCGGATAGTCGAATCTCGGATTCAGGAAGAGCAGTGTGGTTTTCGTCCTGGCCGTGGAACACTGGACCAGCTCTATACCCTCAGCAGGATTCTTGAGGGGGCATGGGAGTTTGCCCAACCAGTCTACATGTGTTTTGTGGATCTGGAGAAGGCATTCGACCGTGTCCCCCGGGGGATCCTGTGGGGGGTACTCCGGGAGTATGGAGTACCGGACCCTTTAATAAGGGCTGTCAGGTCTCTGTACGACCGGTGTCAGAGTCTGGTCCGCATTGCCGGCAGTAAGTCGGACTCGTTTCCGGTGAGAGTTGGACTCACCGATTCTGTTCATAACTTTTATGGACAGAATTTCTAGGCGCAGCCAAGGTGTTGAGGGGATCCGCTTTGGTGACCTTAGGATTGCGTCTCTGCTATTCGCGGATGACGTGGTCCTATTGGCTTCATCAGGGCGTGATCTACAGCTCTCACTGGAGCGGTTCGCAGCCGAGTGCGAAGCGGCCGGGATGAAAATCAGTGCCTCCAAATCCGAGACCATGGTCTTAAACCGGAAAAGGGTAGAGTGCCTTCTCCGGGTTGGGGAGGATGTCCTGCCCCTAGTGGAGGAGTTCAAGTATCTTGGGGTCTTGTTCACGAATGAGGGGAAGATGGAGCGGGAGATCGACAGGCGGATTGGTGCAGCGTCTGCTGTGAAGCGGGCACTGTACCGATCCGTTGTGGTGAAGAGAGAGCTGAGCCAAAAGGCGAAGCTCTCGATTTACCGGTCGATCTACGTTCCTACCCTCATCTATGGTCACGAGCTTTGGGTCGTGACCGAAAGAACGAGATCCCGGATACAAGCGGCTGAAATGAGTTTTCTCCGTAGTGTGTCTGGGCTCTCCCTTAGAGATAGGGTGAGGAGCTCAGTCATCCGGGGAGGACTCAGAGTAGAGCCGCTGCTCCTCCACGTCGAGAGGAGCCAGTTGAGGTGGCTCGGGCATCTGGTCAGGATGCCTCCTGGACGCCTCCCTGGAGAGGTGTTCCAGGCCCGTCCCACCGGGAGGAGGCCCAGGGGAAGACCCAGGACACGCTGGAGGGACTATGTCTCCCGGCTGGCCTGGGAACGCCTTGGGGTTCCTCCTGAGGAGCTGGCCCAAGTGGCTGGGGAGAGGGACGTCTGGGCCTCCCTACTGAAGCTGCTACCCCCGCGACCCGACCCCGGATAAGCGGAAGACAACGGACGGACGGACGGAGTTCGCGAGGTTATTTTGTTTTACACACTGCTGAGATGCTGGGAACGGTTTCTGTTTTGGAAACATGTTTTGGAAACGGGACGAACAGATCGGCTGGGAGAGAGAATTGGCCATTCTCGCTTCCACCTGATACTTTGTTTATGAGTATATAAAGAGGAGGCCGCCCGCAGTCTGGTAGAGTCTGCCGTGGGTTTTCGTACGGACGCCCGGTCGCGTGGATGTTGCTCTAATCCGGACTGACCCGGTTCTCCAGTCCTGTGCCGAGGGAAAGAGCTGATTCTAGAATCTGTTGAACATCACGCCTGTTTGAGAGCTTGTTGCTTTAATGCTTGCTACTTTGCTATATTCTGTGGGGAATAAAGGGGACATTTATCCTTGCAGAATTGGTGTTTGAGAAGTGCTTGCTGTTTTTGCTGTATTCAGTGAGGAATAATAAAGAGGGCACAATTATTCTAGCAGGATCAGTGTTTGAGTCATTATTTGTGTGTCGCCGATCTCTCCCAACCCTGAAATAAAAGTTTCATAAAACAACTCTTAAACAAGGCTCTGTGTGTGTGGCTGTGTTCGGGTTCATCAGAACGTTTGCTGACAGTTTCTGATTCGGTTTTAAGTTCCCAAGTTCATTTATTTTTTTTCTACATTTTTAATTAAATGTATAGCTCATATAACCAACATGTTTCTTTTGTTTTAACATCTGTGTTTTTATCCTTGTCTATAACTGTAATTGTGTAGTGAGATAGCTGAAATGACAAAAATCAATTACAAAACATTTATGAAAATTAACTACTCATTTTTACTTTTTTCAGACTTATTGCATTGTGCATCATAAATCCTTTTATGATTAAACATTATTTTAATCACTCGAACATGTATGTCTTCATATCAATCTAAATCTCATATAAATAAAGTAAACTTATATTCAGACGCTGGTGAAGCTTCTCAGTCATCCAGGTCAGGATCATTCCAATTTTTTTTTAAACCAGACTTTTTTTATATATATATATATATATATATATATATATATATATATATATATATATATATATATATATATATATATATATATATATATATATATATATATATATATAAATGTTTGTATATCTGTACAAATGTGTTTGTGTATATCAAGGGCGTAGGTTTGAATTGAACTTTGGTAGGGACACTATTGGTCCAAAGCTTCATTGCTCTGATGTCATTGGTCATCAGAAAAGTGGAATACTTTTTTACCAGTCATCTCACAAAAATTAAACCCAAATATTATAAATAATCATTACACAGAGTGATGTTCTCCAAGCTTTTGTTACTTGTATTTTTTTGATTATGGCTACAGAGAATAAGAACCCAAAACTCAGTGTCTCAGAAAATTAGAATACTGTGAAAATATTCGATTTGAAACTCATGGTGTCGCAAAGGTTCCCTGAGCCTTTAAATTGTCTCTCAGTCTGAGTCAGTAGGCAACACCATCATGGTGAAAACTGCTGACTGGACAGATTCATGAAGGCAGTCACTGTCTGAGAGGAAGAGAGGAGAGGCGCAACAGTCAGTGGTGGTTTAGGGTGTCATGTCATCTGTTGGGTTGGTCCTGGTCCGCTGGGTTTGCTGAATGCAGTGTTCTACCAGGAATTTCTAGAGAATTTCATGCTTCCATCTGCTGGCGAGCTGTATGCAGATGATGAGTTTATTTTCCAAAGGGACCGCACTGCCAAAGGTACCAAAAGCTGGTCCAGTTACCACGGTGTTCCTGTTCTTGGTTGGTGATGGAATTATTATTATTATTCTATATGTTTTATTTTATTTACTATGTTTATTGAATTTATCATGTATTTACTCATTACTATTGCAAAGGTCTTAATGTTTGAGTTTATTCAGACACCAAAGTGTTTTTTCATTTAACTGATATCTCTGTCTCCTATGTTACAGAGTAAGGCCTGGTGCAAGAAACAGCCTCACCATAAATGTTGATTGTTTTTGTAAAGCTCTATCTTATCTGTGATGAATTGCACCCAGCCAGCTGTGTATCCTCGCTTTCCTGGTCACTGAATGGTTAATTGTCAAGATTGTTTTGTATACCTGAAACTGCTCGTTTATGATGTCAAAGGTCACACTAAAGTATGTTTCCCCCTTCCATAAGCTCTGCAAATGTAACTAGGCCCCTCCCTCTTTAAGATAATAAAAGTAAGAGGCGACAGGGATTTGTTTCAGAACGGGTAGGAGATGTAACTAAAACACATCTGCTGTTCTCCTGGAAAGTAATAAAACTAACTCCTCTGTTGTCTTTCTTCCTTGTATTGTTTAATGGATGTTTTAGGTGTTTGAACCTGACAATTGGCCCAGTAAACTTCTCTGACCTGCAGCCCACAGAAAGTCTCTGGTTGTTGTCAGGAGGAAGATGAGAGACACCAGAACAATCAAGGCAGATGACCTGAAGGCAGCGATTAAAGCCATCTGGGCTTCTAGAACCGCTCAGCAGAACCACAGAGTGATGGCCTCTAAGCCACGGTGCGCTGATGCAGGAATTCATGCAAGAGGAGCCCAACCATGGATTGAGTGCAGAGAAATGGACAGTTTCCAGAAGCCTGACATTTCTACTTAAATCATCCTTTTTAATGTCTTTTCTTGTATTATTCAAACGTTGTGAGACATTGAATTTTGTGTTTTCTTTACCTGTCAGCCATAATCGTCAACAGTAAAAGAAATAGTAACTTGAAAATTTCACTCTGTGTAATGAAGCTCTATAAAATAAATTTGACTTTCTGAAATCCCTTACCAAAAAGTAGTATAGTAGAAGTTAATTTTATTAAGTATACTTGGGTATAAGCTTAAGTCTTAGTATTCATGTACTAATGTATAATTCTGTTTATACTTTTTAGTATAAGTCAAGTAAACATAACTATACTATTGTTAAGTATATAAAACAGCGTTTATAAAAAGTAAACTTCTAGTACACTGCCTCATTTAATGTACAAAATTAGTACGCTCATAGTACACTTTAATAAACCACAGTTAACCACTAAGGGATAACTGGTCAAAATATTGCACTTTTACACAACATTCTCAATTTTGAGATGTTCCTGTAAACCTAAAGCTGACTGGGAATGTGGAGTTACATTGGGAGAACAAGTTGCTTTCAAAGATTGATTCAAGTCTCCCCTTCTTCCATAGAAACTCTAAAACAGACCATCCAGATTGGTTCAGCAGCAGCATCTGATCTGAGCTTCAGCAACAACTTCCAGAACATCTCAGCATCACCATCTGAGTCCAGCATATTAAATTCAGCTAAGCTGCTCGAGGAAGTTCTACAAACCTTCAGGAACTCAACATCCCAACTGAGCCAGAGTCTCAGAAGACAGTCAGACATGATGACATGTATTCCTGTCAGATCCTCTGTCTTCACCTGCAGCAGGATAACAGCATCCAACTCTGCTCTAGCTTAGGTCCTCTTTGAGCGCTGCTGTGACCATTTTCCTCTGCATCCACAACATGCGGAACAGAAATGCATCTACATCCTGTTAAAAAGAAAAAATGGGAGAAATTGTAAGAAGAAACTAATTAGATTAAGAACAAAACAGTATTTTCTCCTGAGAAAGATGTTCATAGTAGCATTGGTGAGGGTGCTAGGACAGCAGGTTAGATAGTGAGTAGTGTCAGTAGTGGTACTCAGAAGGAGGTTCTGAGGGGTGCTGTATCTGGTTGGTATCCTACCTGAGCCTGGATCAAACCTCCCTCTGTGGTGGGTTGGGGAAGTGGAGCGGTGGCCAAACTACGTGATTAGAACAACCCACCACAGGGGGAGGTTTGATCCAGGCTCAAACTTAGGTTCTAGGAAAAGAGGTTAGAGAGTGAAAGGTGCTAAAAAACAACTGTAAAAGAATTTAACAGAAAGGCGTTTATAAAATATGTAAATCAGAGGTAAGCGCACACAAGTTTAAAGCTTGTTAGATGGTCTTAGAGATTACTCCTTGAAATGTTCAGTGTGTTTCATTCTGTCTGATGTAACATTTTACAATTTTCATTTTTTTTAAATAGTATGTGAATGGTCATTACCGTATTTTATTCAGACTATAGGGCAGACTTAGAAATCCATAAACTTGGGCATTCTTTGGTGACAGTGGTTAGCGCTCATGATCCATGTACAGAGGCTTTAGTCCTCAACGTGGCCAACCTGGGTTCAACTCTGACCTTTGCTCCTTTGCTGCATGTCTCTCCCCTTTCCTGTCAGCCCACTGTATGAAAACCAGTCACTAGTGCCATAAAAGCCTAAAAAAAACATGTATGCTAATCTGATGCGCCTTATGTATGATTCCTATTGTGGTTAGTTTATGTGGTACAATGCGCTAAAAATCTGTTAAAATGTATAAGTACGACTTTGGTTAGCAATGAAGCCGCTCCGCTTAATGGATATTCAGAGCATTATGGTACACTGTGTCTCTACCTGATCGAACAGTTTAGCCGTCTACAAGACTGCCTGACTGAAATGTCTAAACCAGAAGTGCATTCTATTAAGGCAGCCCGCACCCTGAGTAGATGCAAGCAACAATAAACCTAGTGAGTTTTCAGAATGAAAGTTACGTTTAATTTGGCCTTATGGTAGAAACAGGGCAGTGTAGTCCAGCTACTCTGTCCTCCTGATAGAGATGGATAGAGAGCTGTGGACGTGGAGGAGTGATGTTACACACTTGGGAAGAATATCTAATGCACCTTATAATCCGGTGCACCTTTTGGTCCGGAAAATATGGTATATAACATGTTTTGCAATAGTTTTTTTAATTAGTTTTTCATTTTTGGCAGCTCTTCCTTAAGAACAGATTATAAATGTCAATGGTGACTTTCCTGGTTAAATAAAGGTTTAGTAATAAATCCTAAATAAGTTATTTGCATTAACAGCTTGTTAACTAGTAAATAATTGCTGTTTGCCAGCCAACATCCTCACAGAAACGTCCTCCATGTTTAAATTCCTCTTGTTTTATAGGACGGCGTATGTCCAGATCATCATTCTGAGGAGGGAGGGAAACCAGGAACAATGAACATTTCTCTCCCTATGAAGATAAAACCGTTCTGCCAGTTCTTTTTCCACGATGAATCCTGAATGTACAGACTAGAACAGTGACTTATATGAACAATCTTATGGTGTGATGGATTATATTTTCAGAACTTAAATAAATGATTAGGTTAGAGTAGTTTCCTTGGTAGGTCAGCAGGTAGAGAATCTAGCTGGCACTTCCAATGATCCAGAGTTTAAATTCTGATGTAGTTCACCCAGTCTTTATGTTTCTGATCTCATGGAGTACTGGTGTTACTGATGGTACAGAGACTGATATCAAATCTTCTGAAGGGCCTGAATTCAAATCCTCTTAAGTCTTGAAAGGTTTTAACATCAAAAAGAAAAAAAATATGCTAGGACAACAGTTCAGAGAGGAAATGGTGTAGTGGCATCATCGATGGAACTGAGAACGCTATTCAAGGTTCTGAAGTTCCTGAGTTCAAACCCTCTTAATTCTTTCAAGGTCTTAACATCAAAGAGGAAAAAGGATAAATGTGCTAAAAGAACTGCTCAGTCCTTTAATGGTCTCGTGGTGTAGTGGCATTGTTGGTGATATTGAGATTCAAGGTCCTGAGTTCTAATCCTGCTAAATCTTTTGTCATCAGAATCAAGGGGGAAAAAATAAAAAAAATAAATTCGCTAGGAGAACTGGGGTCCGTTCTTCGTAAGTTGCTTAAAACATCCGAGATCAAATGATACATCCGAGATGATTTCATCCGGCTAATCCTGATCCGGCTAATTGGGTTCTTCCAACACACCTGTTGTTTACGATTAGTATGGCTGGATTGAGTTATCTGAGACAACTGCGCGTTCATGCGTTTGTTTAAAAGGGGAAATGTATCGATAGTAGAAACAATGATCAGCAACGCTGCTATTGGCTGTTCAGCATGGCCAAAGAACGCCCACAGTTTTTCTCCCAAGCAGAACAAGAGCTTTTAATGGAAGGTTATGATGAATTTGAGTCATTAATTAAAAGACCTCAAAATCTGTTAAAGCCAGGAGAGAGGGCTGGCAAAAAACAGCAGACAAATTAATGCGTAAATACTGTCCATGGTAGATGTTTCTATCACTTTCTACAGTATGAATTTTTGCATTTTAATAATCTCATATTTACTTTGTTCTTTTATGTCAGAGCCTCCACAGGACCCACTAGAACATGGGGACAAGTAAAAGTGAAATACAAGAATATTCTACAAAATTGTAGCTTTAATTATTATACTTTATTTTAAAAAGGCACTTTTATGTCAAGAGATCCAAATTTCAGTGTCATTCCTTAGACACTGGGAGTAAAGGACATGTGCAAACTGGGAATTTTAACAAAAAAAAAATCTTTATCCATAAAAAATGAAAATTTTCCTTTTCCAAGTCATCCACAGTTTACACGGCAAAACTGTATTGCTCCGTGGTCTGCAAATTAATTCTTGCACCTTCCGCAACAGGTTGCAGTCGTAAAAATGGACATGGCTACGGCAGACTTCCCTATCTCCTCCGCTTATACAGCCGTGATCTAATCTTGTTTACATGAAATAAGCCTGCTCTCGAGCAGGCTTAAGCTGGCGCACATGTTGCTATGACAACAAGTGCAGGATGTCTTTCGAAGAACCAAACGATCCAAGATCATGCCAAATCGTCAACAGTGAAATCCTGCTAACTGAGTTAGCGACGTACGAAGAACGGACCCCAGGTCAGACAGGGATGAATCTCATGGTGTAGTGGTGATGTTGGTGGCACTGAGAAGGCTGTTCAAGGTTCTGAAGGCTATGGGTTCAAATCTTACCAAGTTTTGTTATCAAAATAATGGAAAGAAATGAAATATATAAATCAAGTAAATGATTACTGTTTGCCAGCCAACATCCTCACAGAAACGTCCTCCATGTTTAAATTCCTCTTGTTTTATAGGACGGCGTATGTCCAGATCATCATTCTGAGGAGGGAGGGAAACCAGGAACAATGAACATTTCTCTCCCTATGAAGATAAAACCGTTCTGCCAGTTCTTTTTCCACCATGAATCCTGAATGTACAGACTAGAACAGTGACTTATATGAACAATCTTATGGTGTGATGGCTTATATTATCAGAATTTAAACTTATTAATCTCTTTCAGGGTAAATGTGATAAATAAATGATTAGGTTAGAGTAGTTTCCTTGGTAGGTCAGCAGGTAGAGAATCTAGCTGGCAGTTCCAATGATCCAGAGTTTAAATTCTGATGTAGTTCACCCAGTCTTTATGTTTCTGATCTGGTGGGTAGAGTGGTCATGGTCTCATGGTGTACTGGTTATATTGATGGTAATGAGACTGGTGTACAAAGTTCTGAGGGTCCTGAGTTCAAATCCTGCTAATTCTTTTGTTATCAGAATGATGGGAAAAAATTTAAAATATAAAAGCTCTAGGAGAACATGTTAGAGCGTGAATGTCCTCATGGTGTAGTGGTGATGTTGGTGGTACTGAGAAGGCTGTTCAAAGTTCTGAAGGTCCTAGGTTCAAATCCTATGAAGTATTTCTTGGTTTTAACATCAGAGAGGAAAAAGGATAAATGTGCTAGGAGAAGTGCTCAGTGCTTTAATGTTCTCATGGTGTAGTGGCTTTGTTGGTGGAACTGAGAAGATGATTGAATGTCCTGAGTTCAAATCTTGTTAATTCTTACCAAATTTTTTTATCAGAATAATGGAAAGAAATGAAAAAAATAAATGCGCTAGGAGAACAGGGCAGAGAGGGCTTAGTCTCATGGTGTAGTGGTGATGCTGCTGGTACTAAAACTGAAGGTTCTGAGTTCAAATCCGGTTAATCCTTACAGAGTGTTATCAGAATGATGGTGGATGTGCAAGGGGAGCAGGTTAGAGAGGTAGTGTTGGTAGTACTGAGAAGGTTATTCAAAGGTTCATAGCTGCGTTGGTGAGGGTACTAGGATAGCAGGTTAGTGGTGTACTGAGGGGTCCTGTATGTGGTTCAAATCCTACCTGAGCCTGGAAGAAACCTCCCTCTGTGGTGGGTTGGGGAGGAGAGTGGAGCTGTGTCTGAACTATGTGACTAGAACAACTCACCACAGAGGGAGGTTTGATCCAGGCTCACATCTAGGTGCTAGGAGAACAGGCTAGAGAGTGAATGGGAGGGTTATGTAAAAGCTCAGAGTGGCATTGGTGATGGTAGAAAGGCTGATGTTCCTAACCTTTAGTGTTGATATTTAATTGATAATTTGGGGTGGAGAGTTAAATATGCCCATTAAATTTTGTTATGTGGGGTCCAAGGTTACTTGGGATACAAAAGAATAGATTGGTGTTTTGCATAGTCTCATGGTTTCTTCCCTCAACTGTGCTCCATCTGGTTCAGATCCTGCCTGCACTCTGGTCAGGCCTCCCTCTGTGGTGCATTGGGGAGGGGACTGTACCCTCCCTCACCCTGGACATGTAGTTCAGACACAGAACCTCCCACACACCACAGAGGGAGGTTTGATCCAGGCTCAGGCAGGATTTGTACCAGATGCAGCACCACTGATGGAACCAACCCTACACCACCTTCCAACATCTGTCTCTCTACAACACCACACACAGTCTTACTACCACCACTTATTTACACATTTACTTTATCCACCACCACTCTGATAACATCCTGCACTGATGGAACTAACCCACTACAACACAGGACCTTCTAGTATCTGTCTCTATACAACACCACTACACCATACACACTCTAACTACCACCACTTACTCTCTAACCTGTTCCCCTTGCAGATTAACTTTACCCACCACCATTCAGATAACACCATGTAAGGATTATGTGGATTTGAACTCAGGACCTTCAGAACCTTGACTAGCCTTCAAATTACCACCAACATCACCACTACACCATGAGACTAACCCCTGCCTGACCTTTTCTCCTAGCGCATTTATTTATTTTTTATTTTTTTCCCATCATTCTGATAACAAAAGAATCAGCAGGATTTGAACTCACAACCTTCAGTCTCAGTACCACCAACAAAGCCACTAACCCATGAGAACATTCAAGCACTGAATACTTCTCCTAGCACATTTATTATTTTTCCTCTCTGAAGTAAAAACCTTGTAAGATTAAAGAGGATTTGAACTCAGGACCTTCAGAACTTTGAATAGCCGTCTCAGTACCACCAACATCACCACTACACCATGAGGACATTCCCTCTCCACCTTGTTCCCAGCGCATTTATATTTTTCATTTCTTTCCATTTTTTTGATAACAAAACTTTTAGCAGGACTTAAACTCAGGTTCTTCAGAACTTTGAATATCAGTCTCTGTAACATCAACAATACCACTACACCATGAGACCTTCCAAGGGCTCACTAGTTCTCCTAGCACACTTTTTCCTCTCTGATGTTAAAACCCTGCAAGACTAAGAAGATTTGAATTCAGGCCCTTCAGAAGATTTGATATCAGTCTCTGTACCATCAGTAACACCAGTACTCCATGAGATCAGAAACATAAAGACTGGGTGAACTACATCACAATTTAAACTCTGGATCATTGGAACTGCCAGCTAGATTCTCTACCTGCTGACCTACCAAGGAAACTTGGTGGAGTGATGGTCTAGTGGTTAGAGCGTTGTACTTGCATCCCTTAACCCCCGATTACTCCCCAGGCGCTGCACAGGGGCAGCCCACTGCTCCCCATGGGGATGGGTTAAATGCAGGGAACAAGTTTCATTGGGATGTATGTTGCAATGACAGTAAAGATTATTATATTAACCTAAAAATTTATCACATTTACCCTGAAAGAAACGTTTAAGTTCAAGTTCTGACGATATTACAGTTAAATTGGTCAAGTTTATTCAGTAAGTAGAACTTTTATTGAAGAGGAACTAAACTGTAACCAAACTGAATGAAGACGACCATTATTTTATGTAGAGTTACTTAATTGAGATTATGTTCTCAATCTGTGTTCGCTAACATTGTTAGCTCAATTAAGGTAACGTCAAACCCTGTTTTAGCTCCTGTTACAGATTAAAAGTCATAGATTGATATCTAGTTCAAGTGAAACAACTGTCAAACACAAAGTAAGTAAACTTTATTCATATATTCAAAGATAAATATCAGGAAATGAATTTATTAGTATAAAATTACCAAACAGTAACATCACAAGAACAGCTTACAAGGAAAGCATCAAAAATACATAAATTTAACTAAATGCTTGTCTAAATAAAAGTGTCTTCAGCTGCGTTTTAAAGGACTAATTAAACAAAGACTCTCTGGCCACACAGAGAATAGGACAGTCCTCCTGGCCCGGCTGGCGTCTTCCTTACTGACTTTACAGACTTTTTATCATCCATCATCAAACTGGAGAAGGTCTTAATTATTGGGGACTTCAACTTGCATATTGATGACACCACAAGTAACACAGCTGCGGATCTCCTGTCTATCACAGACTCTTTTCATTTTATTCAGCATGTTTCTGGACCCACACACATAAAGGCTCACACTTTAGATCTTGTTTTCTCACTTGGTCTTGATGTAGTGAATACTGGTGTAGAAGATGTTCATGTGAGTGATCACTGCTGTGTGTTATTTGACATTAACTTTCCTCTGGATCCTCCGCCCCTGGGAATTAGGGCACAGAGGCGCATCATTACTCATGATGCTGGGGAGAAGTTCTCTGCTTTGTTTGATGCATGCTCCCTGATGGGATGCAGTGATGCAGATGCTTTTATCCAGTCTTTTAATAACCAGTGCCTAACCATTTTAGATAAAGTGGCACCAGTGATATCAAACATCGTTTCCTGTAAAAAACCATGTCCTTGGGTTGATGAAACTATACAGTGTTTTAGGAGAAACTGTAGAAAAGTTGAACGTTTGTGGAAGTCCTCTAAACTTGAGGTTCATAGGCTGCAGCTGAGGGAACAAATAGCGACCCTAAATGAGATGCTAAGAAATGTGAGAACTCATTTCTTTTCTCAGCTTATATCCTCTAAGAAGCAAAACCTTAAAATCTTGTTTGAGACCATAAATGCAATAGTCTCTCCTCCTGCCCCCGAACCATTAGTGTCCTCAAAATGAGACTAATGAATTCCTTCACTTCTTTGTAAGTAAGATCAGAGATGTTAGGGCAAACATCTCTCCTTCACTAACTCAGAACTCTGCATGTGATTTGTCTTCAGTTCATTCTTGGTCACACTTTAAACCGGTGACTTTACAGGACATTACCTCTCTTCTACATAAACTGAAACCTTCATCCTGTCCTATGGATGTCCTCCCAACTGTGCTACTTATACAAGTATTTGATTCTATTGGCTCCTGTATTGTGGATATGCTAAATAGCTCACTTTTAACTGCTGTCCTTCCTACCTTTTTTAAACATGCTGTTGTTAAACCTGTACTGAAAAAGCCCAGTTTGGATCCATTACAACCTAAGAGCTTCAGGCCAATATCCAAACTTCCATTTATTTCAAACATTTTAGAAAAGGTTGTAGCTGAACAACTCACTACTTTCCTAGAGAACCATGGGCTGTTTGACAAATATCAGTCCGGTTTGTGTAAAAAACATTCCACAGAAACTGCATTGCTGAAAGTCTCCAGTGACATTCTGATGTCAGCTGACTCTAAGAAATATACAGTTCTGGTTCTCCTGGACCTTTCATCTGCTTTTGACACTGTTGACCATAAAATTATGATAAATAGACTCCATGATTCGGTTGGGATGTCAGGTTCAGTTTTAAAATGGTTCTCATCTTACCTTTCTGGTAGAAGTTTTAGTGTTTACGTAAACCAAATCATGTCAGAAACAACGCAGTTGTCGTGTGGAGTACCTCAGGGTTCTGTTTTGGGACCCATCTTGTTCCTTTTATACATACTTCCACTAGGTCAGATAATCAGTAAATTCAGTGACATATCTTACCATCTGTATGCAGACGATATTCAACTTTATTGCTCATTTAAGGACACTGAATTTCATAAATTGTCTTCCTTAACTAACTGTCTGGCTAGTATTAAACTGTGGTTAAGTGACAACTTCTTGCTTCTAAATTCAGAGAAAACAGAAACACTAATTATCACACCTGAATGTAAAATCCCTCAGATAAAGCAATATATTGCTGACTGAGGCTCGTCTGTTCAGCCGAGCCTCAGGAGCTTAGGTGTTGTGTTCCATACAGCGATGTCCTTGGAGAACCACTCCAAACAATTAGTTAGAAACTGTTATTTCCAACTAAGAAATATCTCCACATTAAGACCACTGGTGTCAAAGGGTGAGATGGAAATGATTATTCATGCTTTTATCTCCTCACGGTTGGACTATTGCAACAGTCTTTTTACATGTATGAGCAAGAAGGAGCTAAAGCGTCTTCAGGTTGTCCAGAACTCTGCTGCAAGGCTTTTAACTCACATAAACAAAAGAGATCACATTACCCCAGTATTAGCAGCTTTGCTCTGGTTACCGGTCCACTATAGAATCCAGTTTAAAACTCTTGTCCTTACTTTCAGAGCCCTGCATGGTCTAGCTCCTCCCTACATTTCTGAGCTGATACAGCTCCATACTCCGACCCATAGTCTGAGGTCACTGGGCCAATCATTGTTAGTGGTCCCACGCACTTATTTTAAAACTAGAGGGGATCGCTCATTCCAGGCAGTGGCTCCGAGGCTGTGCAATGTTTTGCCTCTTTCTTTACGTTGTTTGAACTCTGTTGCTTCTTTTAAAAAGCAACTAAAGACGCTGCTATTCAAGCAGGCTTTTAATTAGACATGTGGGTTTTATGGTTTCGTTTGTATGTTTTCCATTTTGTTTTATAATGCTGTTTAAGTATTGCTGTATACTGTTTTTTGTGTTTTACTGTGAAGCACTTTGTGATTTTATCTGAGAAAAGTGCTATATAACTAAATTTTACTTACTTCCTTAAATGACTGTTAAGGCTGACTACTGCTCAGCTCCTGCTTTGTTCACACCCTGCATGGCTTCTTGATCTCATGTTCGACTACCACCGATACACACACAGATTCCTTTACTGCCTTTTTATCACTCACAAAAGAATGAACAGTCTGAACTGTAAAGCAAACAAAAGTCTTTGAAGGGAAGTGTTGTGTTTTTAACTTTGAGAGAATTATTCTGATCACAGTTTGTGTTTCTCTGTTTGACACATTAGTTAAAAAAAACATAAAACAAAAGAGCATTATTGATGGACTGGCAATTTCTTTAAATCATTTATTATTCTATCATCATGCTTTAATTCACAGTTAGTCGAGAAAAAAAATAGGAAATTAAAAACTAAAAAAAAACACTAAAAAAATAATAAAAAGTAGAAAAAAACATTCAAAATCAATGATTTACTAAACAATTTTCACATCAGGATGCGTAATCTTATTTATTTTCTATATTCTCAAATATTATTTAACTTTAAAAAGCAAAGTCTACTCTTATTAAAAAAATATATCAACAAAGCAGATTAGCTGGGGTTGTAATTATTGTAATTATTTGCTTACAGGATTCATAAGGAAATTGTAAAAACTCCATCAGCAATTCAATTAATCATTAGTCAGCTTTATTTCTAAAATACATTTTAAAAACCACATGGGTGACTTAAGTTCTGTACATTAAAACAAGAAAAGGTTAAAAAAGTTAAAAACACACACACACACATCAAAAGCTAAAACTCAGGTTCACAGTATTTTCAAATGCCATACACGACAAGATCACAGTGCATTAAAAGCAAGGAAATAAAAGTGTGTTTTTAAAAAGATCTAAAAACAGGAAACATGGCCGCCTAACAAGATATGGAATGGAAGTGACAAGGTAGCGATAATAAGCCACATAATTCATACAGGTGAATTAATGGCTATGTTAATGGCTTTATAATGGATTGAGGAAACAAGAGAGGGGAGGTTTTAATTTGTTCAGTAGTTCAAATAGTGCATTAATAAGTATTTTAGAGTTTAATTCAGAATCAAGGCAAGATATTATATTTGATATAATTCACTGGATTTTTAGGATTAGAAATGATGCTTCTCATGTTTGGATTCCTGCTCACATTGGAGTTATAGGGAATGAGTTAGCTGATAGTTTTGCTAAGAGTGCTGCAAAAAAGGATGTTGATTTAAATGTTAAAATAAGTAAAAATGAGGTGAAGAATATTATTAAAATGTATATCAAGAAGAAATGGCAAGAACAGTGGGATAAAGAGGGAATGGTAGGTTTTATTATAGTATTAAAAAAGGTAAGAGAGTTAAGGAAATGCAATAGAATTAAAAAAGAAGAAGATATTATATCTAGAATAAGATCTGGACACAGGATTAAATAGAACTCTTAAAATAATTAATAAGAACAATACAGGGTGTTGTAATTGTGGGGAATTAGAAACAGTCCAACATTCATCCCTGCTGCTACCAGATTATACAATGCTGCACTATAACTGTAACTATAACCGTAACTACAACTGTAATAACTAATGTGCAATAACTACTGTGCAATTCTATTTAAGACACTGAGCAATAACCTGTGCAATAATACTGTTAAATAATCCTGTTTAATAAGCGACTGCAGCTGCATAGATATCTCACTACCTCACTGTTGTCTTACCTGGTACCACTTAATGTAATCTTGCATAAAGAGCAGCAGCACAGAAAATATAGACAACCCTTTCCATTTTCCACATTTTGGTGCCAACAGGTTTATTCTAAAACTGACTGGATTATAATTTTCTATTTTCCTACACAAAAAGCACAATAACAAAGGAAAATGTTTTAACTGTTTTGTGACTGAAATGAAAACATAATGGCTGAATATTCACCCCCACATCTTTGACACTGAATTAAATGTGAGTTAATCTGATTCCCACTAATTATTCACATGTTTCAGCAACTTGATTAGTGGATTAAACCTAATTTAGGACCAAATAAAGTTCTGTAAGACGTCACAGCTGACGGAGCATATCACAGCAGAAACAAAAGTCAAAGAAGTTGTTTGCTGACCAAAAGAGACTAATTTTGTGTATGGCAACAATTTGAGGAAGACTAAAATAAATGTAACTGATGATACTGCTGCAATCAGGACACCTCACCAACCTGTGGAGAAAGAGCCGGACAAACAACGTCTGACACAAAACAAACCTCAGCCACTGTCACAATGTCCTGGGTCCAGAGAAAGACATCTTGATCAGAGGTTAGCATTCTTACAGGAGCATTCAATCTGGTATCCATGTTGTGTTGGCAGTAATTATAGAGCCAAAGACTGCAAGACCGTGCATTGATGGCTTCCAGTGAGGTGGGGGAGGAGGATTTGCCAGTAAGTGTCTCAAAAGCAGTCAGAATGTGCTCTCAGAAATCAGCGGCTAAAGAAGAGCATGGTTTGAGCTCCACTCTCTTTATACTGCGTGGGAGGAGCTAAGACTGCTGGAGCCTGTGCACAGAACAGAAAGGCAGGTGCAAAGCCTGCTGGGACATGGAGTCACAAATGTTTCCTTGTGTATAGATCCGACACAGGGAAGGAGGATGGAGCAGACCATGATGACCTTACTGCCAGCAATGGAAGGGAAGGGATCCAGCATGCTTTAGTTCAGATCTTATTCACTGGACAAAGCCATACCAACCACATCCTCAGTGTATAGAAACACAAAGTATCACAAAAAGGACTGACATTCCAGCAGAAATGCTTTCACCATTCCCCATGGCTACACTACAGTCCAATAGTGAGAGTCTACTGTTGTCTTTTTCATGGAATCAGGCTAAATTAATTGTTTCTAAACTAGGTAATCTAAAAGAGATTATTGCTGTAATTTGATTCTTTTAGTAAACCATGTAACTTGTTATAATCTCAGGTGTTGGACAGGTGTAATGTAGCCTCAGTGTGAACATGTGATGTTGCTCACAGAGGTCAGGTGAATACTCAGGGAGTTTGTGTGTTTACTCAGAGACATGAAGAATTAGGAGGAACATTGGTGCTGAATATAATTCCCCCCCCCCCCCAAAAAAAACCCAACAACTGGATTTTTGTTCCAAAGTTTGAAGACGTTTTGCTTCCCATCCAGAAAGCTTTCTCAATTCAAATGTCTGGAGTAGTGAGGAGTTCCTGGCTTTACATTATTGCCCAATAATTATTTTCTTGCTTAAGTGGAAGCTTTCACAAGACACATCAACTCTGTGGACTCAGTGGACAACAACATCAAGTTTACCAGAGAGGATGCCAACGACAACAAGCTACCTTTTCTGGACTGTTTGGTGAGCATGGAAGGAGATGGAAACCTCAACATTGAAGTATATAGGAAACCCACTCACACAGACCAATATCTTCTTTTTGACTCACACCACCCACTGGAGCACAAACTTTCTGTCATCAGAACCTTACAACACCGGGCCCAGCATGTCCTACTAAAACAGAAGGGAAGCACAAGGAACAGAAACACATCAGAGATGCCCTCCAAACCTGTGGCTACCCTAACTGGGCTTTTGTCAAATCAGCAAGAAAATCCAAAAGACCCGCTGCAGAACATAATGGTGAGAAGAATAAACGCAGAAACATCGTCATCCCAGATGTTGCTGGAGTCTCTGAAAAACTCAAGAGGATTTTCTCCAAACACAAAATCCCAGAACATTTCAAAGCAAACAGGACCCTCAGACAGAGGCTGGTGCATCCCAAGGACAAAACCCCCAAAGCTAAGATGAGCGGAGTGGTGTCTGCAGTTCAGTCAGTGAGGAATGTTCTGATCTTTATATTGGAGAAACCAAACAAGCTCTCCACAGACGCATGGCTCAACACAGGAGAGCTACCTCCTCAGGACAAGACTCTGCTGTCCACCTACACCTTAAGGACAAAGGACACTCTGTGAGGACCAACATGTTCACATTTTGGACAAAGAAGACAGATGGTTTGAAAGGGGTGTGAAGGAAGCCATCTACGTTAAGAGAGAAAAACCAACCTTAAACAGAGGAGGAGGCCTTAGGTTCCAACTCTCTAAAATTTATAACACAGCAACAGGGTTGATTCCTACCAAACTTCACCTCAATGCTCACCTCCAGACAATGAGCACAAGATCACTCCTGTAAGCCCAATAATGACCCTAACGACTCCCCATTACTAAGGGGGACCAGTTTCTGTTCATTTAGCATGTTATCTAAGCCATAAAAAGGCCTTTGTTGGTCAATAATATAAAGCTTGGACCTCCACACAACTCCAGACATTTGAATTGAGAAAGCTTTCTGGATGGGAAGCAAAACGTCTTCAAACTTTGAAAAAAAGTCCAGTTTTGTTTTTTTATTTTATTTTGGAATGATCATGACCTGAATGACTGAGAATCTTCACCAGCGTCTGAATATAAGTTTTGCTTTATTTATAGAACAGGTTTACATTGATATGAAGACATACATGTTCAAGTAATTAAAATGTTTGATCATAAAAGGATTTATGATACACAATGAAATAAGTGTAAAAAATTAAAAATGATTAGTTTTCATAAATGTCTAGTAATTGATTTTTGTAATTTCAGCTATCTTACTGAACAATTACAGTTATAAAGAAAGATAATAACGCATATGTTAAAACAAAAGAAACATGTTGGTTATATGAGCTATACATTTAATTAAAAATGTAAAAATAATGAACTTGGGAACTTAAAATGGAATCAGAAACTGTCAGCAAACGTTGTGATGAACCCGAACACAGCCACACACACAGAACCTTGTTTAAGAGCTTTTCTAGAAAACTGATGAGTAGTGGAGGATGTGAGCGACAGTCTTTACCAGGCTGGGAAGGGATGATGGAGATGGCAGGAGCAGGCGGACCGGAGGTAACTGGAGGACTGCGGGTGCTGCGCTGTGGAGCCAGGCAGACGCTGGGAGCCAGGAAGCCTCCTGAGAAAGCGGGAGAGCGCTGGGGTCGGGGAAGAGCCAGCAGCACAGCAGGGAGAGTCACAGGCAGGCAGGAGGAGGGTGAGTGAGGCTGAGGTGAGGAGAAGAAGACTGCCAGGAGGGCGATGAGGGACGAAGGCTGGTGCGTGCAGGGGAGCAGCAGGAAGGAGGGATACCAGAGGTGCTCCAGAGCGGTTGTTAGCAGACGATCCGGCGGGTAATGGCAGACTGAGGTAAGCTTATGTAGGGAGGTTGGCAGGTGGAAAGAGCCCGGCTTAATTAGTAGCAGCAGGTGGCAGGAATCAGTGGTGGAGTGAGGAACTGGACTGTATGGGAGGAGGAAGGTGCCGGAAAAATGTCCAGGGTGCATTAGGCATCACTGCACCCTGACAGGGGCTTGACTGCATCGTTACATCTCTGCACGTCACTCACCTGTCAAGGCTAAACATTCATGTTTCTACAACTTAAATTCTGAAGTTCGCTGTAGCTCAGTCTGAAAAATTAAACAATTAAAAAAAAAACTTGTAATGTTTTTAAGCCAACTAAAAATTTGCTACTAGAGAAATGCTGAATCTAGCAAGTAAAGGCCCTGCGACAGACTGGCGACCTGTCCAGGGTGTACACCACCTCTCACCCATTGAAATGCTGGAGATAGGCACCAGCACCCCTCGCAACCCCATGAGGGATAAACTGAGTAAGAAAATGGATGGATGGATAGCAAGTAAAGATTGTTGCCTTTAATGACAACAAACATCTCTCAGTAAACAACAGCTGTGCAGTTTGGGGGGGGGGGTCGTAGCCGAGTGGTTAGAGCAGCACGCTTGCACTCAGATAAGGATGCAAGTACCCGGCTCAATCCCAGTGCCTGCACTCTGGGTCCCTGAGCGAGACCCTTAACACGAAATTGCTCCCCGGGCGCCGCACATGGCAGTCCACTGCTCCCCAAGGGTGATGGGTTAAAAGCAGAGAACAAATTTTGTTGTAATGTATGTTTCAATGACAATAAAGATATTATATTATTATTATTGAGTAAATATTCATAGCCGAGTAATATTCCCTCCTGTGTGCGTCGTCATGTGTCTGTTTAAATTAGGTTTGTTGCTAAATCTTTGTCCACATAGATTACAACAGAAAGGCTTCTCTCCTGTGTGAATTCTCATGTGTGTGTTTAGAGTTGATTTTTGGCTAAATCTTTGTCCACATAGATCACAACAGAAAGGCTTCTGTCCTGTGTGGCTTCTCATGTGTGTGTTTAAACCTGATTTTTGTCTAAATCTTTTTCCACATATATCACAACAGAAAGGCTTCTGTTCTGTGTGGATTCTCATGTGTGTGTTTAAAGTTGATTTTTGGCTTAATCTTTGTCCACATAGATCACAGCAGTAAGGCTTCTGTCCTGTGTGGATTCTCATGTGTGTGTTTAAAGCAGATTTTTGGCTAAATCTTTGTCCACATAGATCACAGCAGTAAGGCTTCTGTCCTGTGTGGATTCTCATGTGTTTGTTTAAAGTTGATTTTCGGCTAAATCTTTGTCCACATAGATCACAACAGAAAGGCTTCTCTCCTGTGTGGATTCCCATGTGTGTGTTTAAAGCTGATTGTTGGCTAAATCTTTGTCCACATACATTACAACAGAAAGGCTTCTCTCCTGTGTGGATTCTCATGTGTGCGTTTAAACCCGATTTATCGATAAATCTTTGTCCACATAGATCACAACAGAAAGGCTTCTCTCCTGTGTGGATTCTCATGTGTGTGTTTAAATTTCCTTTTAGGCTAAATCTTTGTCCACATAGATCACAACAGAAAGGCTTCTCTCCTGTGTGGATTCTCATGTGTGTGTTTAAAGCTGATTTGTGGCCAAATCTTTGTCCACATAGATCACAACAGAAAGGCTTCTCTCTTGTGTGGATTCTCATGTGTGCGTTTAAACCTGATTTATCGATAAATCTTTGTCCACATAGATCACAACAGAAAGGCTTCTCTCCTGTGTGGATTCTCATGTGTGTGTTTAAAATTGAGTTTCTAATAAATGTTTTGCCACAGTCTTTACAGCTAAGCTTCCCTCCTGTCCGGACTTTCCTTCGTGAGTCCACATTTTTCTTCTTTGTAGAACATTTCTTATATCCAGAGTCTGACAAGTGTTTCAGCTCAGAGAGAGGGTGGTCTACATCACTGTCCTCTTCATCCTCCTCAGTGTCTTCAGCCTCTGAAGAAGTGGAAGCATCTCCATGATCTTGTATCCTGGTGGATTCTTCTCCATCATTCTCTCCTGGAAGCTCTCTGCCTTTAATCTGGTCTGGATAAAGCTGTGAGAGCAGCAGAGACTGTTCATCATCCAGACTCTTTATGGGAGGAGCAGAGACTGGAAACCTGATGGCATTAATCACCTCCTTCCCATTGAGCTGCTCTCCTGGCAGACTGATGTAGACTCCCTCCTGTTCCTCCTTGATGTGGGGGGGCTTTGGATCATGCAGGTCATCAGGAGGTCTGCAGTCTAAAGAAGCTTCTTCTTTAACAATCAGCTTCTGCTGAACATCTGCAGGAAACATTGAAACACATTATGCATATTAGAAGGTATTTTGATCTCTGCCTGAACTGAGGCACATTTTAATAAAGAGATTTTTAGGTAATTTAGTTAGAATAATTTTTTTTTGGCATTTACAATGTTCTTTTGCCTCACAAACTGCCACGTAATGTGGATTGTTGGATGATTTATTTTACACTATTTCATTTAAAGAACATGCAGCAGAGTAAAACACAGAATAAAACAAAAGAAAACTTTTTTCCCCCCCGTGTCCTGTCTAGCAATGTGGCTTTAAGAATTGATGTCTTATTGCCAAATGAAGCTTGACAGCTTTTGCTTTCACAAGTGGAGCAGTCAGCTATTGACCTAGTGCTCCGCTTGATTCATGCTTGCAAGTAGCTTTATTGTAATTTATGTAATATGTATTCAACTTATGTAGGCAATAGGAAAGTGAAATAGTAAAGGAAGAACAAGAAGAAAAAGAAAAGAGGTGAAGGAAAGAGTTTAAAAACGGAGAGATTGACAATACGGCTTCAGTCTGCTTCGTAACCTGCAAAGGGATATGTAAAAGGAACAGCAAACAGATTTAGTACAACAGAAACAGTGAAGTAACACCACGATGTTGCCGCTGAGTTACATGTATTATTTTAAACTAATTATGAAAAAGGATGACGGGCATTCTGTATAGAAGTGAACACCAAGTACCTGGAGCCCAGCCCCCGTAGGTGTTTGAGAGTGCGTTTGTGTATGTAAAATTTATACAAGGGAAAGGTGCTCAAAAGTGGATGTTTAGAACCAAAGAACTGCCTTCCTCGAGCGCAGAGGACGGCCCCGGGGGACCCATAACCCCGGACCCCAAAGGGGCCCCCAGAGCAGAGCACCCAGGAGGGTCCAGCCCCGAGGCACTGCCCCCCCAATCCGAGGCCGAGGAGAGACGGCCCCGAGGAAAACCCACAGCCGCCGCAGTGCCGAAGCCCCCCAGGAGTCGCAGAGGCGAGCACCCGGGCCCTCCCGGGGGCAAGCCCCACCGGAGCGGGACCGGCCATGGGCCCCAGAGCCCCCAGGCCCCAGGGGCGCTCCGCCCCCCGCCGGGAGCCCCGGAGGGCCAGGCCCCAAGAAGCAGCCACCAGGAACAAACCGGCGCCCTCCCGGAGATCCGCCCCGACCCCAAGGGCCACCAATGCACCAGCGAGCCCAAACCCCAGCCAGCAGAGGGGGCCAGGACAGGGGAGACTTGAGATGTTCTTGGGAGGGGGAGCGGACCCGTCCCAAACCTGTCAAAAATAAATAAATAAATAAACCACAAACTACTTCAAAGCCAGGGATATTGATGGTATAATCCACCTTGACAATCATGGCGACTGCCCTTGTCCCATCTTAAAAAATGGTTTGGGTCACACCGCAGTTCATTCCTCCTCCAGCAGGGTTGGAAGGGCCCCAAAAAGCTAAAGTCCAGACACCAGAGAAGAGAAGGAGGCTAGGAGGCTAGGAGAGGAGCAGCAGAGCAGGGGCCCAGGACAAACTGTTTCTTCTGAGAATGGTGAGAATAAAACTACAGAGGGCAGCTGAAACAATTAGCCTAGTTGTTCATTCACTTTATGTCTGTAACATTACCAGAGGAGTCACTAGGTTTTAAGGACAGGGAGGTTATTGTTCTAATAAAACATTAGAACAATATAAACTAATAAAAAATAGATACAATGATAGAACAAAAATAAATAAAAAACTTCTCAAACTGAGTTAAAAGTCAAGGAGAAATAATGTGTTTCAAGAGCCGATTTAAAAAAATTTGTTTGATTTGTAGCACCTTATTCTGCAATTTGGTAGTAGATTAGTGATCTAAATGGGTCGTAATAAACTGTCAGGTACTGAGATTGGTGAACCTGAATTCAGCCACACAGAGTTTGGTTTTCAACAGTTTATTAAAGGTGATGGTTGGTGGGGAAGGAACTGACCCAGACTGGAGCAGGTGGGAGATGATGGCAGGAGCAGGCAGACGTGAGGCGAAGGAGACGGCGAGGCAAACGACGAGGGACGAAAGACAAGGAAGAAGGCTGGTGAAAGGTAGAATGAAGGGCGAAGACGTTCCAGCGGGGATGAGCAGACTGAGGAGGGATTATGTAGGCAGGTTGACAGGTGGACTGAGTCTGACTTGACTGACTCGGTGGCAGGTGGCAGTGATCAGGCGTGGAACCTTTATTCTCAAGGATGTAATTCTCCTGAAGAGGACCCACTTTTTAAGTCTTTGTTCCTTCATGATCTACATGAAAGTCTACGACATGATATAATGTGACCATGCATTGCAGGGAAAATAACTTTTCCATGCTGGAGACGCGCAGATATGCTCAGTTTCTTTGGAGCACTTGTTGGCATTTAGACAGAAAACAAAGCAAGTTTAGAGACTTAGACCTTCAAACAGGAAAAAGGCCTAAGAAAAGACACAAATTCAGTTCTCCAGTGATCCAGCAGACTGAAAAGTGTGGAGACAGGCTGCAGCGAATGCCTAAAGAGTCAGATAAATATCAACCTTATCACAATGCAAAACCAAAAGGTAACATTGGTAAAAGGTGGAGCCATTCCAGAGAAGTGATCACCAAGGAAAACCTTGAAAGTATCTGCAGAGATTTTCTCACAGACTTTGACATGTTTAACAAAAATCCAAAAGCAACCCCAAACTCATCATGCCCCAGCGTACGATAAGGTTGAAAATCATTTCTAACACGGTTTATCCTGTTTTACCCCTTTCTTATCGTTTTGGGACTTAAGACATGATTAAGGTTTTATTGCTCAGCTGGAAAAAAGCTGCCCCTCCAACTCAAACGGTGGATGGAAGATGTTATGAACCATCTAAAGCTTGAAACATACTGTCAGCGACTCTGTTCATAGATTTAGCGTAACCTGGCAGCCATTTATTTCATGTTTTGGGACTTAATTCTCTTAAGAGTAACATCTTACCCAGCCTCTCCTTTTTACCTCTTTGTTGAACCTGATAGCTGAATCTCATCTGTCAGCACGTGCTGCTGGGATTGTATCACCCTGTTTATTATGTTCTTTATGCTGTTTTTGAATCTTTAAAATCAATAAAAAAATATTTGAATAATTTTTTTCTCTTCCACTTTTCAGTTTGTGTCCATTGATTTTTTTTAGAAAAAAATAATGCCACCAATAATCACATTCAATGACTTTTAACGCTAATTAAGGCCTTAATTTAAAAAAAATTGATTTAATGACTTTTAATGCCCCGTGGAAACCCTGTGTTCTCCAAGTAAAATAGTAAGAATACACCTAAAAGTTTTTAGAAAACAAGGATCAGGCTACTATAACTCCCCAAAATAACCCCTAATAAAGTTTTTATCAAAGGTATCACACAGAGCACTATAGTGAAAGCAGTAATGCTCCACTTGTGAAAGTAAACCTGTTGGCCTCTCCTTGGCATCAAGACAGCAATTCTTGGTGCTCCACAACCAGACAGGACACGTAAAAAACTGACAGAATCAAGGCTGCCAGACAACCGGCGCCACCGGGTCCTCTGACTACCACCAGCAACCAAAGCAGGTGGAGTGTCTTGCTCAAGGACACAACGACAGAGGATCGGTGTGGGGGTTCAAACTGCCAACCCACCAGTTCCAGGAAAAACTCCTAGCTCCTCCCCCACTGTCCATCAACCATCTGGGAGATCCAGTTTGTTTTGCTGTTCCTGGTGAAAACATCTGTGGACCAACCTGATCAGAAACTGGGATCTGTTCAGGTTGGGATCTGAAGATTTATTTAGTATTTCCCCCAAAGCGGATGAGTTTTACTTTGCCTCCATATCTGACGGTGAAACTGGGATCCTGGCTGAGTTTGTTCCAGCAGCAAGAGCAGCTTTGTGTTTCCTCACAGACCAGCAGACTCTAGCATGAACACTTGACCTAGAGAGTCAGGAGATCTGAACTGGAGCCTCTAGTCAGAGGTTGAAGAAATAGGATGGCAGCACGTAGAGTCAGACTGAGCTGACATTTAGTCTGATAGGAAGCTGATGAATCCAGAGAGTTTTGGCCTTTAGCTGCAACACAGGACACAGAAACAAAGTAAAGCAATCCTTACTGTTGATAGGAGCAGCAGTTAATGGAAAGCTGCTATCAGTCTCCTCCTTCACAAGTAGCTGCTCTCCTTCCTGACGGGCCCCGGGTTCCTCCTGTTCCTCCTTTATGTGGAGGGGCTCTGACTCCTGCTGCTCCCCCTCAGGACTCTGTTCTTCAGGAGCCTCTTCTTTAACGTCTGCAGCCAACACTGAAACACATTACATGCTTTATCAACAACTATATCTTTACAATGTTACAACCATGGGAAACATTCAGTTTAGAGAAAAAGATTTGATCAGCAGTGTAGAGAAAACTGAACCTCAGGAACTGACAGTTTCACCCTAGAAATGATCACCGGTAACTTTAGGGTCATTCTGTTGTGGGAATTTAATGTAATTATTCCTTTAAAAATTTTAATAACGGCTAAATTGGATAGTTAAATAAATACAAGAGATAAAATATGACAGTTAAACATTGATTTATAAGTATATATTTGTTATATGAATATATATTTGGAGCTGATTAATTGATCAGTTAATAATTAAATGTCTTTTTATTGTTTTGTTGCATTTAATGACACACAGTTTTATATTATTAGCTACTTTTTTGGCCCAGTATTTATTTAAGTGAGTCGCTGATTTTTTTGAGGATGTTTTCTAACTTTTGGCAGGATTGGTCCTCCATACAGCCAGAAGAAAACATGTGACCCTCTTTCTAAACAAGATAAACCAGAAACCTCCTCCACCTCCTATGCTACATGCTAAAATAGCATTAGCACCTCCTATGCTACATGCTAAAATAGCATTAGCCCCTCCTGTGCTACAGGCTAAGATAGCATTAGCGCCTCCGATGCTACATGCTAAGATAGCATTAGCACCCCCTAAGCAGAGCTGCAGGCTTAGCCAGTTTTCTGGGGGAAACCCTGCAACGAGTTCTGATGAAGAGGAGGAATCCACCAGCTGCTGAAAACGCCTCCTAAACTTTAGCTCCATCCACACAGTTAGCATGAAGAAGGAAATCTCCAAACCTGATGGGTGCAGCAGAACTCTGGGCTGGAAAACATCCCCCACCATTGGTGTCTCCTCTGCTGCGTCCTGCCGCTCTTTGAGCTCCTGCTTCCCTCCAGTTTCTCCGCTGTGCCTCCAGCTGCTGGACTTCTTTCCAGATTCATCACCTGCAGCAGCTGCTGCTCTCTTCCAGCCTCACCAACACTCCCGCTTCTGGCCTCACAGCAAAACAAGGACAAAGAACCCGGAAGAGATCAACGTGGCTGCGCGTTGGGGAAGAGGCGCATAAAACACGGCCGCCATCTTGGTGCGGTCATCCTGCCAACAGCACCAGGATGCCAGAGGCGGATTCTTCTTCTTCTTCTTCTTTTTGTTTAATGGCAGATTGCAACCTTAACTTTTAGGTGCATACCGCCACCTACTGTACCGGAGTATGTAGCATGGGCCATATCAATTTGATGATTATTTATATCTATATCCATATTTCTATATTTATATACATTTATATCCATATTTCTACACATCTATATCTATACTTCTATATACCTATATATCTCTATCCATATTCCCATATCCATATTTCTATATATCTATATCTCTATATATCCATATATATTTATCTATCTATACATATACATATATACATACAAAATATACATACATCCATATATACATATACCTTTAAATCTTATAATATAATCCTGTATTCTTAAGATATTTAATAACAGTTTTCTGCATTTCCTTTATCCCCTCTCCTGTTGTTCCTATTAATCCTTTCAAATTCCATTCCCTTCCAATTTGTCTTGTCTTTTGTTTTAATTCTATCCTTTCTTTATCATATTTCCTACAATATAATAAAATATGTTCTACATTTTCTATTACTTTACATTCTATACATTCATCTGTTTCACTTTTCTTTAATAAAAATAATGTTTTATTTAACCCAGTATGATCAAATCTTAATCTAGTTAGAGGCGGATTCTCAGGATTTCTCATCAACTTGTTTGTAAAACGAAAGATAATTATGTCAAGGTTGCCTCTTTGCTTTAATTTAAATGTCGTTCTTAAAAATCTAATAAAATCAATAATTTAGCTTGTTTTTGTAGTGTTTTTGAGTCATTCTATTAGACTAGGTAACATTAGACCCTGATATTTTTACGTTTTGTACCCAAAAGTATTGTTTCTATGTATATCTTAACACATTAGGGAGATATTTGAATTTCAGAAAAAACATTTTCCATCTTAGGAATTAGGTTTCTTTTAACTTTGATCATTATTTCAAGATGTTGTCATTCTAATTCCCCAACCCTGTTATGGAAACTTTGAAAGCTCTCTGAATATTATCATAAAATAAATTGGGATTGAAATCAACATTTTCACATAGATCAAATGTCCCCCATACTAATTCAATCATTTTAAACTGAAAGATGACATAAAATCACACATTTGTGTCCTCTTATTTCCTGAAATGTGACTAATCAGAGAAAGCACTCTTGTCATTTTTAATCAAAAATGTTTTTAAACTAAGAATTGTAATCAAAGTAAATTACACATGATAGCTCTTAATATTTTAAATAAAGTCAAAAGACATTAAATTAATTTTCAACATTGAAATTTATTTTTTTAATGAAATTGTAGGTGTGATTGGGCCCCAGCATAACAGGGTTGAAGATGGTAACGGGATTAAAGGGACAAATACAATTTTACATATTTAATTCAATGTACAGCACTTTCCGTTGGCATTATACTGTATTTAATTTGGAACCATAGCAAGGACACCAGATATAAACTGCTGTTGAATTGAGCTTTATTACTCTAAAGTTAAAAAACAGCATATTACCAACAGTAAAACATTAAGTGAAATGATTAAATGCAACATAATGTGAACTGTGTGTGTGTGTAGGTGTAACAAAGCCTCATGGGAGATGTGCTAAAAGTAACCTCCTCCTAATTCCTAACATTTACACTTGTAATTTGATATATTAATATTAATAACATCTTGATATGGCCAGAAGAACCGCTTTAACCCAATACCATGCATACATTTTTTTTCACTTAATTTTTATTTAAATTTTTGCAATTTACACAGACATATACATACAAGCCCACCTTCAGTCTGCCATTCTTCACTTACAGTATACTTAGAAGAAAAAAATACTTTGAAAATATATGCATCGGGTTAAACTTACAAGTAAAATAGGTCACATGGTTAAACGTGTGTAACTTACAAACAAATATAGTTAGTAAATAAGTAAGCAGCGCAAAAGGAGATAAAAGAATGGAATAAAAATAAAATAATAAAAGGAGGGGAAAATAAAAAATAATAGATAAGTAAAGATAAATAAGACGCATAATATATAATATTAAATAAATCAAATAAAAATAAACAAATAAATGTAAATTTACTGCATTAGTATGGTTTTGGCAGGTTTCCACCTATTAACAAATATGTCTTTTTGAAGCCTCAGGCAGTAAGTTATTTGTTCCATATGATAGATTTCCCAGACTTTTTTAATCCACATTTTGTAGGTTGGCGGGTCGGGCTTGAGCCATTTAACTGTTCTGCATTTAAGAGCCGCAATCAGTAATATATGTAGAAGGTATTTTTTTCCTTTTCCAGTAATGTCAGTTGGTAATAATCCAAGCAGTACCATCTCAGGATTTTTGTTAAAGGGTTTCTGAAATACTTTTCTAAGTGCCTCGAATATCTCGTCCCACATTTTTCTCAATTTAGGGCATGTCCAAAATATATGAGTTAAATTACCAATGTGTGAGCCACAACTTCTCCAGCATTTATCTGAGTGTATGGATCCCATTTTAGATATGACCGCTGGTGTCCTAAAGAATCGTATTATTACCTTCCACCTGAATTCTCGCCGTGTATTAGAGTTAGTGACTTGATGTGCTTCAGTACATATTTCCTCCTTATCTGTCTTCCTGTATATTTATATTCATTTCACTTTCCCAGTTTTCTTTGGTCTTCAGAGTTTTGTTGGGATCCATGTCTATAAATAGTTTGTAAAAATGGCTGATCATTTTCTTATTCCCACTACCTGTTTGTATTTTTATCAAACATTCTTCCATTGGGGTGGGCTCTAGGATTTTAGTCCACTCTCTGTGTTTTATTACAAAGTCCCTTAGTTGTAAATACGTGAAGAAATCTGTATTGGGGAGAGTGAATTCAACTCTTAATTGTTCAAATGATTTAAAGCACCCATCTTTATGAAGTTGGTGTAGATTTGTAAGGCCGCGCTTAGACCAGTTTCTGAATCCTGAGTCCATCTATGAGGGGACAAAGTCATTTATAAGACCAATGTTGGTTAGTGCTGAAATTGCTTTAGGCAGTCCATGGGTTATCTTTATTTTCCTCCAGATCTTCAATGTGGTCCTAGTCAACTCGCTCATCTGAATCTCCCCAAGCGGGACATCCAAAAAAAGCAGAGACTGTAAGGAGCGTTTGCATGTGCCTTTCTCAATATTTAGCCATCTTGTGTATACAGAATCCTGCAGCCACGCTATTAGGGGTCTCAGCTGCTCAGCCCAGAAATACAATCTAAAGTCTGGAAGTTTGAGACCCCCGTGTGATTTAGGCAGCTGAAGTATTTTTAGTCTGACCCTCGGGCGTTTTGATTGCCATATAAACTTTGTAATCAACTTGTCTAATTTATCAAATATAGATTTAGGAACGTCTACAGGCAGCATCTGGAATGGGTAGAGCAATTTAGCTAATACATTCATTGGTATACATTCAACGCGGCCTATCATGGATAAGGGAAGTGTCGACCATCTGTCCAGCTCCTTACTAATGTTTTGAATTAAGGTTCTGTAATTAACATCAAGTAGGTTTTTGTAACTTTGGGGGGATTCTGATGCCCAGATATTTAATTCCCTCTTTGGGCCATTTGAAACCACTCTGGGCCTTAACTGTGTGGGACATTGTATTACCTATATCCATAGCTGTTGTTTTGTCTATATTAACTTTATATCCTGAGAAATACCCAAATGTGGAAATAATGTTCTTTATATGTGGGATTGTTACTGTAGGTTCAGCCAGGTAAAGAAGTACATCATCCGCATATAATGATCATTTGTGTTGCTCTCCATTTATTGTCAGTCCTTTGATGTTATTATCGTCCCTAATGATCTGTGCCAGTGGTTCAATACTCAAATCAAACAATAGAGGTGAAAGAGAACAACCTTGCCTACATCCTGGCTCTGATAAAAAGCCGTTCACTTTAACAGCAGCACTTGCAGATAAACTGCTGACGTGTTGAACTCATGCAACTTGCATCCAGAAGCATCAGTTCTCCTGGAGCCAGAGTAATGAGCTGCTGGATTCTCATGGTTCCAGGAACAGCCGCTATCTTTGGCATTTCTCCATTGCTTCTTCAACATCTTTTCACAAAGAAGAGTTTAACTCTTGTGTTTGCTTCAGACAAGGTCCTGAATAACTCTTCTGCATCTGGGATGTCACGGCCTTTTGCCACCATCTTGCCAGCTGCTCTTTTTAAGGCTCCCCCAGCACCATCTGCTCCTTTTCCATGACTAGCCTCAAACTGACTGTTCTAAAAGTACTTGCCAGTTTGCCAAACCTACCGAGCTCATTCTCCAACAGGTTGTTCGGTATAAACGGTGGAACACGGATGGGCGTGGATGGCACTGACAGCAGGGAGACCTGCAGGAATAAATCCCTGACAACCACCCCGGCCTCCATCAGCTGATGGACAGTAGGCTCATCTTTCAGAAACACCACCACTGCTTTGTTCATTGGTGAAGCATGAGACAGATTATCATGTCCTACCTGCTCACCAACAGCCACCAACACCTCCTCCACAGTTACAGAGCCATCCGGAGGGACTATCCGCACTCCCTGCCTGATAGACGGAGGAGGAGGACGTCATGCCTCCTGGAAACAACTAACTAACCAATCCACCGTTCACCTGCTAAACCTCACTGAAAAACAGGAATAAAACTGCCGTCATGGAGCTTTTCCATGACGCCAGAGCCACCAGGAGCATACGGGCGATCACTGACTACAACACGCCCTCCCCCCCGGTGGGTGAAGTTGATGCTGACTTCCTCAATGGACTAAATAACTTCTTTGGAGGTTTGAGGCACTAAACAGACTCCAGCAGTGAAAGCTGTCCCCATCAGGAAGAGGAGGTCCTCTGCTTTGACACTGCCGACGTGAGGAAGACTCTGAGGAGAGTCAACCTGCAGAAGGCCCCAGGTCCAGACAACATACCTGGGCAGGTGATCAAGGAGTGTGCAGGTCAGCTGGCTGGTGTCCTCACAGACATTTTTAACAGCTGCTGGACCAAGCCACAGTGCCAGCATGCTTCAAGTCTGAGCTCAGCTTTGGAGAGCAGCTTAGAGCAGCAAGGCTGAGATGGTTTGGACACGTGTAGAGAAGGGAGAGATTTACTTGGTAAAGATGATTAAGATGGAGCTGCTAGGCAGCTGATGAGGCAAAAGCCCATGGAAAAGATTCCTGCATGTAGTGAAGGAGCAAATGCAGAGGCTTGGTGTGATAGAGGAGAAGCTCAGGGATTGGTTGACATGGAGTCACATGATCTGCTGTGGTGAGCCCTAAAGAGAGCAGGAAAAAGAAGAGGAGCTCCTCATGTGGAAAAGAAGGATTTATTCTGCTGCTAGTAAAATAAAGTCAAAGTCTGAAAGTCCTTCTAGTTTAAGCAGGAGAGGTAGGATGTTCTCTGGAGGAGGAGGATGAAATGATGGTAGATAAAGAGTTTTCTAATGATCCTAAAAAGAGGAAAGCAAATGAAGAGCGTCAGTCTGCTTGTAAAGTGCAGAAAGTTTCTCCTAATAGTGAATGTCAGCAGTCAGGTGACAGTGAAGGTGATGAGGAGAGTGATGTGGAGTCTCTGGCCTCCTCACCAGAAGAGAGGTGACTCTTTAACCAGGATTAAGAGTTTCCTGCAGGACACAAAGGCAGCCAGAAACCTTAAAGTGGACAAAGTGTTTCCTGACTGCAGCTCTTCCTGGACTCACTGAAGGTTTTTCTGACAAGTCCTGGAGTCCTGGCAGAGAAAGCTTTCACTGAGCAGCAGATCTACCGTATTAAAAAACTAGAGCAGAAGGTCAAGAAGCAGTTAGAAGATGATGAAGAACCTTCAGAATCTTTCTCTTTTCTTTGCTTTGCTCTTTGCTTTCTGTGTCACTACTACTGTTCTCTGCTATGGGAGATATACGGATAGGCAGCTAGAACTTAAATGGAGCAAAGCATGCTGGGAAAAGAGCTTCTCTCTTCAAGCTGTGCTCTCTAAAACAGTTGTATATTATTTTAGTGCTAGAGACTGACAGTCCTGCTGATAATGAGGCTGACTGGAGGAGAGAATGGACTGGTGAGTCCTTCTGAAGTCATCAGACTAGTAACAGTGGTGGGGTTGGAGTTCTCTTTGCTAAAAACTTTATTCCTCAGTGGCTGGAATCTGAGGAGCTCATTAAAGGCCGTCTGTAGAAAAGAAGAGCAGTGGATGAGAAAGTAAAAATGCTGTTTATTACTATCTATGCTCCTGCTGTGGGAGTGGAGAGGCTGGTGTTTCTAGACGCTTTGAATAAAGTTGTAGAGAAATGTAGCAGTGAGGAATCTTTCTTTCTTGGAGGTGATTTGAAGTGTCCTGAGGACAGCAGCTTAGACAGGAAGCATGCAGAGCCTCATGCCGCCTCTGGCACTCGCCTGATTCAGCTTCTGGAAGCTCAGGAGCTGTGATGTGTGGAGAGCTTTTCATGGTGAGCAGCAACACGTGGACTCATGCTGCACATCATTTATTCTCTATGGCCAGGCTCCATGCTTTTATTGTTTAAACATCATTTTAATAGTTTAAAAGTGCTTTAATCAGCCCTGTTGGTTTTTCTGATCACTCACCTGTAACAGTCTCTGTCTTTATAAAGTGAGTAAAAGCCAGTAGAGCTTATTGGCATTTTAACACAGCCTTATTGGAAGAGAGGAACTTTAAAGATACATTTGCCTTTTTTAGGAAAAACCACCAGAGCACTAAATGTGATTTTATTTCTTTCCAACAATGGTGGATTGTGTCAAAGTGCTGATCAGACAGTTGTGTCAGCAGTCCACTGAGAATGTGACCAAAGCCTTGGTGGTTCAGTCAGGGCTCTGGAGTCTGAGGTGGAGGAGCTCAGAGACTTCTTTGAAGCCACAGCAGACCAACGCCACACTCACATACTTGAAGCTAAGAAGTCTGATTTAGCCAACTTGCTGGCTGTCTCAGCTCAGGGGGTCTCGTTAGGTCCCGTTTCCAGCATGGAGCCCACATGGATGTTCCATCCAGTGTTCCCCCTAATTTTTCATGTGTCTTAGCAAACACACAGACTCCCTGAGCGATCACCTGACCTCAGTGAGCAACATCACACGTGCACTGAGGCTATATCAATGTTCCGCCTGTCAAAAAGCTGAGATTGTATGATTAGAACAAGTTACCTGTAGATGGCCTATAATAATCAGATTAAAGCAATCATTTCTTTTAGATTGCTCAGTTTAGATAAAACTGATTTAGACCGATTACCTGAAAAAGACTAAATCTTCTTTATGAGCTGTTTGGTATATTTTATGTCAGAGTAGGGGACCTGCTAAGGAAGAACTGACAGACATGTCTTTCAAAGTTCAAATTTTACTGCCATTAAACTGTTTACATTTTGGCCAATGACATTTAGCACAAGCACATGGTACATAAAATAAGAAAGGTATAGACAGCTGCTTTTGAACATGGAGGTAGAATAGAAGAGGAAGTCAAAGATTCTGTGATATTATTCCAGTTTGATGCCAGCTCTTCTACAACTTCTAACTTATTAACAACATTTAGTGATTAATATCCATAAATGAAAAGCCCTTATTAACACAAGAACACAGAATAATCTGCACTGTAATTTCAAGTTTGCCTTATTTTTCTCGTCTGTCCTTCTCACTTCTCCAGTGGTTGTAGACTTTGTCCAGGTTGATGGCTTCACCTGCTTCTTCTGTTGACTTTATGCGCATCAGCTGCTCCAAATGTTCTACTTCAAGACGATTTCTGGATGCTGTTTTGATGCGATTCATCAAACTAAAGCCTCTTTCACAATCTGCACTGGATGCTTGAAAAGTGGCACAAATATCCAGAAGCTGTGAGGTTTCTGTTAGCTCCTCACATCTAAGTGTTGCAGCCACCATATCTGAGAATGTGCTGATTGAGCCTTGTTTAAGTTGTTGCTTCACTATGTACTTGAACTCAGCATATTCACTGTTCATGGTCTCTAAGGAGCATGAGAGGCAGAATGCCCTCATGTTTCTTTGCCAGTGTAGCGATGCCTGCTGATCCATACTCACAACTGATGTCTGAGCTTAGTGCTTCAATGTCAAATGCAGACCACTCCCTTAATTCACCTTCAGGGAAACGAGCATCCAAGTGATGACAGAGCTTAGGAATGAAAAGAATAATCTGACTGGTGTTTATCTCATCAGCTGATGAGGTCCTCATCAGCTCTTTGACACGGTCACTCCACTGCACATCCTTCTCATCATTCAAGTATTGAGAAGGCAACTTCTCAGTCTCTGTGTCCTTCCCTCACAGATCAAGTCTTTGGAAGGAAACACAGAGATGTGCCAGCTCCCCCAAAACATCTCCCAGAGCTGTTAGAGTAACTTTGAGCTTTGAACCACTCAGCTTTTTGTAGCAGTAATTTGCCAGCGGATCCCTGTTGTCATTGCTTTCTCTTCTGCAGTATTCCTCAAGCACCGTGTCGTTCCTCAGAAGAGCATTCAAAGCTGTGACAGCCATCACACTTCACTCAGAGGCCTGGATGACAGTGTGTCTTCATGGAGAATCTTTGCTAGTTCCTCCATTTTGCCCCTCTTCACAGTGGACAGAGAGAAAGTGGAATATCCAGTTGTAAGAAGAGTTTGCACATCTGGCATCAAAGGCACATCTTTCCAGGCATCATCAATGCCCAGGTCCTCTCTATGGGCCACACAATGTTGTTCAGCTAGGTGTGCTATATGTCTTTTTAATAATGCTGCAGCTCCATTGTGCTTCCCCAGCATTACTGAGGCACCATCACATGTCAGCATCACCATCTTCTGCAAGTCCATCCATGGTTGGAGTAGAACTGGCTGATAGGCTGCACAATATCAGCAGCAGTGCATGCTGGTAGCTGGATGATGTTTTATAGTTGACATCATTTTCCTCCCTGGATTTAATAGACAAGACTAGCATCTTGTGCACCGTTATGTCTGTGCTCTCATCTACTATCACAGTATGCCAGGGTGCATTTTTAACACTCTGCATAGTTTTATTCTGCATTTATTCTCATTGATCGAGTTCACAAATTCAAAGGAATCATTTTTGCTTGGCCAGCTTTCTGGTACACTCACATACTTTGCCATGTGATCATGTGTTTGCTGCACCGATAGCATTGATGCATTTATTTTGATGGCGAGTAGAAAGTCATCAATGAGAAGTTTAACTTGCTCAGGGTCAGATTTCTTTTTCTGGGACAGCTCATTCCTTTTTTCTCCATCTTTTGAGCTCTCCTGCAATAATCTGCTGATCTCCATTCCATCTTAAATCTTTGTAAAATTCCAACAGCATTCAAATGAGTTTTATGCTGAATGTGACCTTTAAGGAAGTCCAACTTCCACTCAGTCCACACTTTTCCCTCTGAAAACTCGCTTGCTACTTTAGCTTGGCAGCATCCTTTGCAGCGCAGTCCTTTCTCACCTGAAACAGAAAGAATCTCCCCCAGTTTCACCTCTCCTTCTTCTATTTGTACATGCTCCAACAGCCATTCCACTTTAAATGTACCGCATTTCTTTTTAGCTTTCCCTTGATCAGCGGATGCTCCACAGCCGGCTCGTTTGGCCATAATAAGAGTGGCTTACCAGGATTTACTTCCTTCATCTCGTCTTTAGCGTACGCTTGGCAAAAAAGCGGCACATCCGCCTAAAGTTCTGCTCATGACAGTGATTGGCTGCATAAGTTTAGGCATGAAGCGCAGCGTATCATTGGCTGACAGAGACGCACAGCGCCACAGGCCTAGAGTCTCTTCTCCACCCGTCAACCAACGGTGCGCTCCGATCAGCACCTGGCGCTCACAAAGCGGGAGGGAACAGCATCTCAGCAGAATTGCTAAATGGTCAAAATAACCTGCTTCATTATTATTTTGTTTACAGTTGATTTTATTTACTGCGCAGCATAGATTTGCTGTGCGCTGAAGCCAGATGCCGTGCAGCTTAGAGGGAACACCATCTCACTTTTTCTTTGCTCTACAGCGTAAGAATGGACAGAAAAAGTTCCTTCACAGCTTAAAGGGCGACGCTGGGCAGGTGCTGACTGATCATACAGCAACTGGTAACCATGCTGTGACTTTTTACAGCGAGCTGTTTAAATGTGAGCCCAGAGAGGAGCAGGCAGTGTCCCAGAGCTTCTACACTGGTCTTCCTCAGGTGGAGCAGCAGAGGAACATAGAGCTGGAAGCAGCTCTGTCTGCTAATGAACTCTATGCAGCTCTGCAGAGCATGCAGAGTGGCAAAGCTCCTGGAATAGATGCTCTACCTGTGGACTTCTACAAGTCTTTGTGCTCAGTAGTGGGGGAAGATCTGCTGTCAGTACTGAAGGACAGTCTGGCTGGAGGCCGTCTGCCACTGAGCTGCAGAAGGGCGCTTCTTACTTTGCTGCCCAACAAAGGTGAGCTGCAGTTTATTAAAGACTGGAGACCTGTTTCACTGCTCTGCTCACATTACAAGCTCCTCTCTAAGGTGTTGGCAGCCAGGCTGAGCAAAGTGGTGGAGAAAGTGATCCACTGTGATCAGACATATTGTGTAGCGGGCAGCTTGATCTCTGATAACATTGTCTTGATAGGAGATTTTTAGAGATCTGTGAGCTGTATGGCCTGAAAGCTGGAATCATGTCTATTGATCAAGAAAAAGCCTTTGATGGTGTTGAGCATGACTACTTATGGCTCACTTTGAGTGCTTTTGGCTTTGCTCCTGGTTTTATTGATAAAGTTAAGGTTTTATACTGTGACATTCAGAGTGAGCTAAACATTAATGGTGGTCTGAGCGCTCCTTTTCAGGTCCACAGAGGAATTAGACGAGGGTGTGGCCTTTCTGGCATGTTCTATTCTTTAGCTTTGAGCCCTTGTTACATAGACTCAGATGTGACCTTCAGGGGTTGATCATTCCAGGTTGTAATAAAGCTTTAAAGCTGTCGGCCTATGCAGATGACCTTGTCCTCTTAGTGAATACTCAGAAGGATATTGACATGTTGGTGAGAGATGGAGCTCAGTTTGGCTCTTTATCCTCAGCCAAAGTTAACTGGGACAAAAGTGAAGCTCTGTGTGTTGGAGGTGACCTGGAGAACCAACTAAGATTGCCTGGGGGGTTAATTTGGAAGAAGGGAGGCTTTAAATATTTAGGAGTTTTTCTGGGTGATCAATGTTTTGGTTTGAAAAACTGGGAAAATGTTCTAGATAAGGTGAAAGGTGGTTTAACAAGGTGGAAGTGGATTCTGACAAAGATGTCCTACAGAGGCAGAGTTCTAATTGTTAATAATTTGGTTTCATCCACTTTCTGGCATGGCCTGTCATGTGTTGACCCCCCACCTGACCTGCTGTCAAAGATCCAGGCTCTTCTTGTTGACTCTTTCTGGGACAAACTGCACTGGGTGCTGCAGAGTGAAGGACGATGGAGGACAGGGCCTGATCCAGCTCAGCAGCAGGGGGGCTGCTTTCCGTTTCCACTTCCTACAGAGGTTCCTGTGTGGTCCTACTGATTTAGTGTGGAGGCCGTTGGCTTGTACTATCCTGAGTGGGTTAGGTGGACTTGGACTGAACAAATCCTTGTTCCTGATGGACTTAAAGCAGCCTAACGCATATTTTTTACCAGCCAAAATATTCATTCTGACGAGAACTCTCAACTTTTATCAAAAGTTAAGAGTGAGATTATGTTAATTTTCAGGGGCGTGGCTGACTGGACCCTGGAAGAGAAATCTTTGTTTCCTGACTTTAAGAAATAATTGTAGTTGATTATAAAAGGCAGAATATGAATGATCAGATTCACATCCAGGCAATAAAACACTACAGATTATCATTATTCTATCCATGTCAGACCAACAGCCTCCGTGGACTAAAGAGCTCCTCTGGTCTCCAAAGTCCAACCAGCGTCTTCATCAGCTCTTCATCCACAAACTGCTGCCTGACAGCCTGGAGCTGAACAAAGATCAGCGCAGCTGCTGCTTTGCCTCAGAAGGAAAGAAGGGAAGATTCTGAGCAGATGTGGACTTGGTAATAGTTCACAGCTTCATAGTCACTTCCCACATCAGTTCATAGGCCACATAGTTGCAGACTTGAAGAAGTGGGACAGAGGCCTTGATGGTAGCAGCATGTTTGTGAGGATGATGAAGATGGAGAAGAAGATCTGCTGTCACATCCTGATGGCTCCAAACCAACTGAAGGGAGAAAATATTGTCATATTTCTGCTGTCATTGCTGTCATTAGTCCTCATTGCCTCTAAATGATGTTTCTGATAGAGAACAAACTGATTTCTGCATTCAAAGATGTTCAGTGTTGGGATCCTGAGTTTCTTTGACATAATCTGCATTTTGTTCCAGTTCTAATAGCTCGACCTCTGTTTTCTCCATTGATCAGGACTGTAGCAACTTCAAAGCTGCAGATTTACTCTGATCCAGAAGCAGCAAAGCAAACGTGACGTAACTGGTGGATCTGGAGCTGCTGCTGCCATGAAATACCATTAATGTTGTTGAACTGGTGGAGAAAGGTGCGTTCATTAATCTGAGCAGAAGTCATTACCTGTGGTTAAAGATGGAAAACCCTCAGATGCTGTCCAGAAATGCTGAATTCTCTGTTATTTTCATATTTTCTCATGTATTTATCAGTTTTTTCTTCTTGAAACAGGCTTGCAGATCCAGAATGTGTCATCAGTGAGCTGCTGAAAAGATGTCAGGACAAAAACATTCATCTGCATTTCATAGACGACGCTGCGTGGGAACTTTTCTCACAGATGCATGTGAGCATCTTCCTGAATGGTTGACTCAATATTTCTGTTCATATTAATAACTCACTGTATTGTGTTGATTAGAAAACCAGAGAAGCTCTTCCTAAAGGTTTCTCCATGGCTGTAGCGGCATTTCATGTTTACGGACATAAACTGCTGGCTCAGCTTATTTTTTATTTGCTGGGACTAAAACTATTTAGCCAAATTGTAGCAGATGTTTCATCCTAGGTACAGAGCTGCACATGAAGAAATGATTCACTCCATTCTTTGTGCCACAGTTTCCAACAATGTGCTCCGAGCTTTTCTCTTCAATTCAATTCAATTCAATTCAATTTTATTTATATAGCGCCAAATCATGAAACATGTCATCTCAAGGCACTTTACAAAATCAAGTTCAATCATATTATACAGATTGGGTCAGATTATACAGATTGGTCAAAATGTCCTATATAAGGAAACCAGTTGATTGCATCAAAGTCTCGACAAGCAGCATTCACTCCTGGGGAACCGTAGAGCCACAGGGAGAGTCGTCTGCATTGTACATGGCTTTGCTGCAATCCCTCATACTGAGCAAGCATGAAGCGACAGTGGGAAGAAAAACCACCCATTAACGGGAAAAAAAAACCTCCGGCAGAACCGGGCTCAGTATGAACGGTCATCTGCCTCGACCGACTGGGGTTACAGAAGACAGAGCAGAGACACAACAAGAGAGACAAAAAAGCACAGAAGCACACATTGATCTAGTAATCTGTTCTACATTAGATGGTAGTAACGGGTGATCTGTCTTCACTGGATGATGTCAAAGTTAACAGAACGCCAGACCAGGTGTACCTACTATGAAGAAAAAGAGAGAGAGCAAAAAGTTAAAAGCTGAAATGACGACAGTCATTTCAATGTAATACAATGCAAAACTGGAGAACCGTAGAATGAAGAACAGTAGAAATCAGTAGAGTGAGAAAATTAGACCCTGATGTCCTCCAGCAGCCTAGGCCTATCACAGCACAACTATAGAGATAGCTCAGGGTAACATGAGCCACTCTAACTATAAGCTTTGTCAAAAAGGAAAGTTTTAAGATTAGTCTTAAAAATAGATAGGGTGTCTGCCTCACGGACCAAAACTGGGAGTTGGTTCCACAGGAGAGGAGCCTGATAGCTAAAGGATCTGCCTCCCATTCTACTTTTAGAGACTCTAGGAACCACCAGCAGACCTGCAGTCTGAGAGCGAAGTGCTCTGTTAGGAACATACGGGGTAATCAGAGCTCTGATATATGATGGAGCTTGATTATTAAGGGCTTTATACGTTAGAAGAAGAATTTTAAATTCTATTCTTGATTTAACAGGAAGCCAATGAAGGGAAGCTAAAATTGGAGAAATATGATCCCTCTTGTTGATTTTCATCAGAACTCTTGCCGCAGCATTTTGGATCAGCTGAAGACTTCGAACTGCATTTTGTGGACTTCCTGATAGTAAAGAATTACAATAGTCCAACCTTGAAGTAACAAATGCATGGACTAGTTTTTCAGCGTCACTCCTGGACAGAATGTTTCTAATTTTGGCGATATTCCGGAGGTGAAAAAAGGAAACTCTGGAAACCTGTTCAATATGGGATTTAAATGACATGTCTTGGTCAAAAATAACACCAAGATTTTTTACTTTATTACCAGAGGCCAAGTTAATGCCATCCAGATTCAGTGATTGATTAAGAAGTTTATTTTTTGAGGACTCTGGCCCAAAGATTACAACTTCTGTCTTGTCAGAATTTAAATGCAGGAAATTTAAAGTCATCCAGCTTTTGATGTCATCAAGACATGACTGCAGTCGAAGTAACTGATTGGATTCATCAGGATTTATGGATAAATATATCCCAGATCATGTAGAGAACACGAAGGCTGCCTGGATCTGGCCTAACAGTTTGGATCCATTAAGGTTCTGCTAATGTGGCTCCATAGAAAGCTGAAGCTGCTCAGCAGCGCCACCTGCTGGTCTCCTATCCTGATGGAGACAGAATGAAGGCTGGAAACCAGAGGAAACATCCAGAGAACAAATGTTTCAGAACAAATGAACAGAGAAATGTTCCTCTAAGGTTCCCACGCTTCCATCAGAGGAATGGTCTCTAAAGCTGCTCTGACTGAACCACACTGACAGTCCAGCTTTTCATTTCCACTCAGGGATTTTTAGTGGGAATCAAGTGAGACACCACCTGCTGATCTTTGGTTCTAATGGATGTTTTAAAGCTAGAAACTGAACCAACGGATCCAGATAACTTGTTAAACTTCTGCTTTTAAACTCAGTTCTGACTAAATCTAGTAATCCCTGTTTGATGCAGGAATCATTTTAATAATTCCTCATTTTAACCCAACTTTAACTTTAAAATTCAACACATCTAAAATGATTTTCTATCTTTCTGCCTGTCTGCTGGGATGCCAGATGTCGTCTTTCTCGTGTTATAAAGTTATTTATGTAACAGGGAGACGATCTGAGGATCCAGGTTCTGTAGATTCTGGTTCTGGTCCGTCTGAAATGTCCAGGAAACGAGAAAAAAGGAAATGATTCATGTTTGAATTTCTGATGAAAAGAGAAAATCTCTTCTCCTTCTCCAACGTCCACAGTGGACTTGATGAGGAGCTGCAGGTGAAGGTTTTACCCCCACAGTCCCTAAACAGGATTAAAATCTATGTTCTGACCTCAGCAGAGCAGAGCTGCATGATGAGCCTCAGATCCAACAGAACCAGAACCGTTCTGCAGGAAGAACAGAGAAAATCCTCCAAAGAAGATCTGAAAGTCTCTGAGCTGCTGCAGAAAGTGTTTCCATGCTCACCAAAGGAGAAGCTGGAGCAGATCAAACTTTATCTTTACTCACTTTTAGATTTTACCTTCAGAAAGAAGGAAATAAAAAGATTTGATGTAAAATCCTGAAGAAAAGCTTCATCCTCTGATTGAAGAAACCATCATTTACTCACTGAGCTGTTTGCAGCAACAGATAAAAGGAGCAGAGCTGCCCAAACATTTGCAGAAAACATCTAAAATATGCTGAAAAACCTGCAGAAACTGCATCACAATGAAGCAAACATGCAGCCTGAAAACTTTAGAGTTGAGCTTTATTTCAGATTTCTGGGTTACAGGCTGAAAATGAAGCAGAGAGAAAAAAGATCAACTTTGCAGTTTCATCAGATTCAGATCTAAACTACATGGAGCCACTAAATGCAGCTTAGTTTTCATTTGATCCTCATTGGTCCACAGAGACAAACAATATCACACACTAAATGACAGACATGATCAGATAAACAGGATCAACATCTCTAAGGTCAGAGTTCATCATCAGGATCCAGTCAGAGTCTCTTTAAACTCAAACTGCTGCAGCTTCAACCTCTGGATCATCAGGACAGCTCAGCTTCTCTCCTACACTAAGATCATCACCACCACTCCCTGCAGAGAGAAGAAGGAGCAACAGAGGAGATCAGTGAGTGTTTCAGCCTCTGGAAGCTGAACATGAACATCTGTTCCTGAAACATCAGCTGACTAAGAAACATGGAGGCTGTCCCTGAACACATCTGGATGAAACTAGTGAGAGAAGGACACATGTCCAGATGTGCTGAGTGGACTTCAGCAGAGCTTCTGCTCTGTAGAAAGACCACATGGTGACTAAATGTAATGATGGGCTGTGAAATCAGTGATTTGCAGGCTGCAGTCAGACTGATCTCAGAGCTGTGACTAAGATGAAACTGATCAGCTGTTTGCTGTTGAAATGAGAGAACAAAGAGTCTGAGATCAGATCTGATGCTCCACAGCTTGATGAATGAGGACCACTGTCTCTAGACATGGTGGAAGGCTGTCAGCTGGAAGACATGAACACAACAACAACAGTCATCTTCACATGGACACAAAGACAGGAAGACAACAAGCTGCTGGCTCCTCTGATTGGCTCATTGTTGTCTTTGTGTCCAATCAGGAAGCCTGTCACCATTCTCCTCCCACTGAGAAGCTGCAGCTTTACTGCAAACACTGGATCTTTGCTTTGGTACCAACTGGGTTCAGAACAGTTCTGCTGACAGCAGCTGGACTCACTCCAACCATCTACTCACAGAGTTTTTAGTTTGTAGTCTGGACTCTTTACAAGATCCTGCAGCTGCTGAACATCTGACTCGTTCAGGTTGTTTCCGCTCAGGTCCAGTTCTGTCAGATGGGACGGGTTGGACTTCAGCGCCGTTACCAGATGATCACAGCTGATCTCTGACAAACTGCAGCTCATCAATCTGAATAAAGAATGAAAGATGTGAGCTGAAGCCACCAGGATGCAGGTTCTAACAGTCCAACAGAACCAGTTAAAGAACTCTCATTAATATTAATGACAAGCTGCTGCTTCAATAAAGACCTGCTGACTTCAGCTCTTCAACAATCAACAATATCAGAACTTTCAACAGTTAAAACTTGTTTAGCAGTTTTTACAGTCCTGGCTCTCATTTAGAAACTTTGTGTGGAATCCGTACTAAAAGTGAACGCCAAGAAAAAGAAAATGGAGTATGGTAAAAATATTCAGATGAATCAAACCATGCTCAGGCACAGCAGCAGCCATTTTCCTTTCTAGATCCCAGCTGTAGCGATACATTTGGTACCAGGTTCTGGCTCAGGTTCTGCCCTCTACACGCCCAGATTCAAGCAGAAACGCTCGATGCAAAGCACCTCATGAATGTTAATGTGTAGAAAATGTGTCAGCTGATCATTTTTTCATCATGGTGACGTGGCAGCCACGGAGAAAAAGCAAAGAAACGTTGGGAAAATTTCCCAGAGAGGCGTTTATTAAATGTGGAAATCAGAGGTAAAAGCTCAGATGTTGTCCACATTAAAACAAATTGTTAAGAAGCTGTTAAAATAAGTTGTTAAAAAGTAAACCACGCTGTGCTCCGTGTTGAAATTCCCCTGTGGCTGTGGGTTCAGATCCACATTCAGAGGAGAGAGGTCCCCCCATTATTAACCCCCCCCCTAACAAGGTGAGCACTGCCTGGGTGTGAGCAGAAAGCCTCCTTCTCTGCTCTCTGGGGGTTGGAGAGCTGCCTTTCAGCTCCTCACAGGGAGGTGGAGCCACTTTCCCCTGTGGGGAGAAGCACAATGCATGCTGGGAGTCAGAAGCAGGATATTGACCAGTCCTCATTATTGGCCAGGAAATCTTTGATCCCTGAAAGCGCGTTTCCTCAATTCTCCATCTGCACGGTCTTCCAGCAGTGCTAGTGCATCCAGCCAGCAGCATTACGCACGAGTGTGTTTGACTGTTTGCAGCAATTAAAGTGATTGCTGCTCACCTGGTCACAATAATCTGTGGAACACGTCACCCTGGTGATGATTGGAGAGAGGAATGTGAAGGTAGAAAACCCAGAGAAGATGTTAGCAGACTTTGATTTAAGATTTAAGATGGCTTATGGGCATTTAGATTTATCTGAAATGTCCCAGATGGATTTAAGAGTCACCAGCAGCAGAATGAATAATACTGAGGTTTTAATGCTTCTGATCAAGATGATCTCTGATTAAAGTCTGATATGGAGTGAAAGTGAACGTCTGAGAGGAATCCTCATGCAGCTTGGCTGTAATTCATCACTTCACCATCTGCGTCTCCAGTTTCCCCGTCTCCAAAATGAGCGTACGCCTGGGTCAGAGCTGGCATGAGGACCACACATTTTCCCCTAAGTTCATTTTTACAGATCCTAACTTCTGCTGGAAAGTGGCGTACGCACATTTCAGCTCCATTTAGTGTCAGCAAGCTTTCTAAATGACAGCCCTGCTGACTTCAGCTCTTCACCTCTGTCAGCTCCACCAGCAGCTCCATCAATACAAACTCAGCTTCTGCAGCCAAATTATTCAAGTTTCACAGAAAACAAGCAAGTCAGCAGCAACTGTGGAGGAACTATGAACAAATGGAGATTAATGCAGATAAATGAAGTATTTTAATGATTCCACAGCCATAAAAACATGATGTGATGGAGAATATTTCATGTAAACTGACTTTAGGAGCTGAAGCTCCCAGAAGCAGAACCTGCTACTGTGACATGTGTCTGAGTGTTTTAGTCAGTAAAATCCTTGCAGAGCTTCTAAAAGTGCTGAAGCATCAATCAGGGATTATAGATTTGTTCCTGTCACACAGATTCCAGGAGCTGAAATTGACTTTTCTAAACTGGCTTGAATCCCCTCTGAGCCGCTTCACATGAGGGGCATTTCTACACACTGGGGGTCCCAATGCTGTCCGCTTCTGACCTGAGATCAGGGCTCAGACTCAGTTACACAGAGAGACAACATTAAAAACTGGCTCCAAGTCCAGGAACAAACTCAGCAAAGATTTATTACAATACAAGATCTGAACTTTGCTTTTCAGCTCAATTACATCCACTTATTCAATTATTTTAACATCATCCTGTAGAAAATGGAGAAAAACTGACCTGATGAAGGTTTAAAGAGATTAAAAACCTTCAAATAAATGAAACATCAGCATTTTATTTCTTCTCTCTTCCTCTTCCTCAGTTCTGGATAAAAGCTGCAACTCTAAACTGAAATTCAGCTCATTGTTTCATGTTTTCTGCTGACTATTGAATAAATGCTGACAGGAAGTTAGAAAAAGAAAGAAACTTAAGTGGAGCAAAGCAGTGAAGAAGAAAGCAGACTTTACCATGAAGATCCTCAGTGTGGAGAATATCAGCCAGATGTCTGTAGTTTAGTGTCAACACAACTTTCACATCACAGATATCAGAACTAAAACATGGAGTCTGACCTCAGTGTCTGTAGTTTGCAGAGGGGAGTCTGGAGGAAACCACAGAGCTCCTTCACTCCACCATCTTTCAGGTCGTTGTAGCTCAGGTCCAGTTCTGTCAGATGGGACGGGTTGGACTTCAGTGCCGATACCAGATAATCACAGCTGATCTCTGAAAAACTGCAGCCAATCAATCTGAATAAAGAATTAAAGATGTGAGCTGAAGCCACCAGGATGCAGGTTAAAACTGAAACATGAACAAATAAATGATCAAATGTAGAAAATTAATGTCCCTGAATGTAAAAGTCCCAGAAACATGATGAACTGATGTCTGATATGTGATCCAGTAGAACTGATTGCCACTGGGTGGCACAGGGGAGCATTCTTGCTCTAAGGGTCTTGGTCAGGGACCCAGGGCAGGAGCCTGTGGGATTTGAACCAGCAAACTTGCAGTGCAAACGTGGACTACAGATCTATGCATGATATTAGGTTTTAGCACTAAACACTGAACACTGGAATAATGAGGCACAGACTAGATCACCATTTGACACTGTCAGGACTCAGCCAGCAGGGCCGTGCAGCTTGCTGCCGGCTCTGCTGCCTCAGACTCTTTCCACAGGTGTTCTGGGTTGACTGGTGGGCGGAGCCCACACACCTGCGGGCGGTTGAGCGGCATCGGGAGGCACTACTTAAACACCACGCAGACAGCGAGAGGATGCCAGAGTGTTACCGTCGTGGTATGCAGACAAGCCTTGGCCTCTCGTTCTCTGTGCTTCCCAGAGGAACTAATCACTCACCTCTGTGTCTCCCAGGTACCTCCTCGTGTCAGCTCTCTTCCTCTCGTGACCCTGTGAAGTCTCTCGTGGCAGGAGCTCCAAGCATCGTAATCTTCCGTCTGGTGTTGGTCTCTCCTGCAAACCTCCTGGTTCCTCCTGAGTCGGTTCCCCTCCCCTGACGCTGCCTCCGCTGAGGCAGAATCCTCCCGTTACCTGGTTCTTAAATAAAACCTTTAAACTTCAACTGTTCCTCCCGAGTGTGCTTCTGCATGTGGGCAAAATACATAAAGCCAACCATGACAGAAGAACACTCTGGCCAAACTAATCCCACAGGCACACTCGGGCAGGCTTTAGCTGCACAACAGGACCGTATTAGAGGTTTAGAATCTACGGTGTTCGGGCTACACGACCAGCTCCAGAACTTAACCACACAGATGAACCAGCTCTTAGGTATGGTTAGCACTAGCCGACAACCGGTTGCTTCCGCGTCACCAGACCCCGCCTCCCAGCCTTCGTCACCTCCATCGCCGGAGTCTGGGCATGAAACATCATCACCTTCTCCGGAGAAATACTCCAGAGAGACTAGTGAATGTGGTGGTTTCCTGTTCCAGTGTTCCCTAGTCTTTAATCGCTCACCTCAGACTTTCTCCCAAGATCACATTAAGATCTCGTATGCTCTCCGGTTATTGACGGGCAGAGCTCTTAGATGGGCCGAAGCCCGTATCGTTAGTTGCCAGCAGTTCAACTGCACTTTCGATGAGTTTGTTTCAGAGTTTCGTTCTGTGTTCGCCGCCGAGTCAGATGAGTCCCAAGACGCTCAGCGGCTCCTCACCTTACGTCAGCGGGGTAGACGGGTGGCGGATTATGCTATAGATTTCCGCACTGCGGCGGCGGCAGCGGGCTGGGAGCAACGAGCTTTAAAATCAGTTTTCCTTCAGTCCCTAGATGAATCTTTAAAGGATGAACTGGTGCGTGTAGAACAGCCAGACTCACTCAAGGAATGCATAGCTCTGGCTGTGCGTTTAGATAACCGGTTACGAGCGCGTGGGAGAAGCTGCCCAGCATTTCTGCCGTTAGTCCGGCCGGCTCCTATCGAGCGGAACCCCGCTCGTTCCGCCGAATCCACTGCGCCACCTCGCTCTTCACCCAAACCAATGCAGCTGGGGCGTGTTAGACTCACACCAGATGAGAGGCAGCAGCGTATGAGTTCTAGACTCTGCATTTATTGTGCCTCGCCCGAACATTTCATTAAGAACTGTCCGGAGCGGCCAAAAGAGCCGGTCCGTCGGCTGTAGAGGAGGATCCGGCGGACCATATTAAGACCTTCCCATCATCTCCTCCTCGTTTGTGTTTACCCGCTGCAGTAGACCGATCATAAAAACCTCGCCTACATCCAAACCGCCAAGAGACTGAACTCCCGTCAAGCCCGTTGGTCCCTGTTCTTCTCCCGATTCAACATAACCATCTCTTACCGCCCCGGCTCCAAGAACGTCAAGCCTGATGCCCTCTCCCGCCTGTACTCCGCTCCCGACTCAGAGAAGGAACCAGTCACCATCATTCCCTCGTCCTGTGTTCTCGGTGCTCTCCAGTGGGAGGTACAGGATCTCATCACACAAGCACTCCCCTCAGACCCAGACCCAGGAACCGGTCCACCTAATCGCACCTACGTCCCTTCCGCCGTCAGATCCCGTGTCATTCAGTGGGCTCACGCCGAAAAGTTCTCCGCACACCCAGGTATCCATCGCACTCAAACCCTCCTAGCCCGAAGTTTCTGGTGGCCATCTATGTTCAAAGATGTCAAACAATATGTCCTCTCGTGTCCCACCTGCGCCCAGAACAAACCCTCCAACAGACCCCCTGCTGGCCTCCTTCAACCACTACCCATCCCAGAACGCCCTTGGTCACACATTGCTCTTGACTTCGTTCCTGGACTCCCCTCGTCTCAGGGCATGTCAGTTATCCTCACCGTCATCGACCGATTTTCCAAGGCCTGCCACCTCATCGCACTCCGCAAGCTCCCCTCTGCTCTCCTCACGGCCCAGCTCCTGGTTAAACACGTGTTCCGCCTCCACGGGATTCCCCGGGAGATTCTGTCTGACCGTGGTCCCCAGTTCATCTCGCGGGTGTGGAAAGAGTTTTCCATGGCCCTTGGGGCCCGGTACTCTCTGACCTCCGGCTACTACCCGCAGACCAACGGTCAGACAGAGCGGATGAACCAGGAGCTGGAGACCGCCCTCCGTGGCCTCACCTCCCAGAACCCCACGGATTGGAACAAGTACCTCCCCTGGGTTGAGTATGCCCATAACAGTCATGTTTCTACCGCCACTGGACTCTCCCCCTTCGAGGTTTCCCTAGGTTATCAACCCCCACTCCTACCCGACAACAACCGACAGATCGCCGTTTCCTCCGTCCACGAACACATCACCCGTTGCAAACATTTCTGGACTCAGACCATCCAAGCCCTCCATGACACCGCAGAGCAGAACCGTCGATTCGCTGACCGGAGGCGGGTCCCAGCCCCCACCTACCACCCCGGTCAGCGAGTCTGGCTCTCCACCCGAGATCTTCCCTCCCGAGCTGCCTCCCGTAAGTTGTCACCCCGTTTCTCTGGACCCTATGAGATCACCTCCGTCATCAGCCCTACCACCGTCCGTCTCCGTCTCCCGTCCCACTCCCGTGTCCATCCCATGTTCCACGTCTCCCAGATCAAGCCAGTCACCTCCCGCCCATTGTGCCCTCCGGCCGAACCCCCTCCACCCTCCCAGGACCATCATGGTCGGCAGATCCTCCGGATCGTGACCTCCCGTCCACGAGGTAGAGGTTTCCAATACCTCGTGGATTGGGTTGGTCGTGGTCCGGAGGAGCGGTCTTGGCTTCCTGGCTCTGCGATCCCGGATCGATCCCTCGTTGAGGATTTCCTCGCCTCTCGTCCCTCCACATCTTCCTCTGGGTCGCCAGGTGGCGACCCTTGAGGAGGGGGTGGTGTCAGGACTCAGCCAGCAGGGCCGTGCAGCTTGCTGCCGGCTGTGCTGCCTCAGACTCTTTCCACAGGTGTTCTGGGTTGACTGGTGGGCGGAGCCCACACACCTGCGGGCGGTTGAGCGGCATCGGGAGGCACTACTTAAACACCACGCAGACAGCGAGAGGATCCCAGAGTGTTACCGTCGTGGTATGCAGACAAGCCTTGGCCTCTCGTTCTCTGTGCTTCCCAGAGGAACTAATCACTCACCTCTGTGTCTCCCAGGTACCTCCTCGTGTCAGCTCTCTTCCTCTCGTGACCCTGTGAAGTCTCTCGTGGCAGGAGCTCCAAGCATCGTCATCTTCCGTCTGGTGTTGGTCTCTCCTGCAAACCTCCTGGTTCCTCCTGAGTCGGTTCCCCTCCCCTGGAACCCTGCCATCTCCGGAAAGTCACCTGGTTCCTCTCGCTGTCCTGGACATCTGGATTCCCCGGTGCTGCTCGGACCCGACCCCACCTTCGACCCACTGGTCTCCCGGACACCTGTGGCCACCATCGCATGGCTAGCGCTGAGTCCCCACTGCTTCCTCCCCGGTCGGCCTTCTGTCCATCAGGTGGTAAGCTTGCGTCCAGCAGCAGATCCAGCTCAGTCAGACCAGTTCCTCTCCACGTTTCCCCAGTTAACCTCTGTCTCGTTCTTCCCCAGTGATCGACCTGGTTTCCTGCTCCCTGACCGTTACCTGACGCTGCCTCCGCTGAGGCAGAATCCTCCCGTTACCTGGTCTTAACAACCTTTTGAAACCATTTCAGCCTTCCAGTCCTTTTTTTCACCGTCTGTGAATTTTTATACGGAGGCAAGAAAGGAGGAAGGTTTCTCCTTGATGGATAATTAAAGAGTGGACCCTGACTAAGTACACCGCTGTGTTCCTTTACTGCCACTGGTATGGCATACTATGTCTGTACCTCTTTAAAGGGCTATTGCACTATTCCTTATAGTTGTTATTGGCTGTTAACTCATTCCTGCTCATCGTTCATGAGCTTAGTTTTTGCACAACTACTGTTTATTTCATGTTGTCTTTACTTTCACTCAATGCTAGGGGTTTGAAAAATAATCTCAAAAGTAAGGCTACTTTTCTTTATTGCAAAGAGCAATAAAATGGGGTGACCAAATGGTCATGGTCATGGTACTTTGCATTCTGCTGGGGTTATGATTATGTTTAATAAATTCCCAGGTTCTTTGTTGGAGCATATCAGTGATACCAATGGCCACTGGGTAACTGTAATAGTGGAGATTGATGGAAAAAAGATAATTCTGGTGTGTGTATATGGATATAATAATAAAGCAATGAATAGTATATTTTTTGCAGACATCGGAAAGATGATAAAACAATGGAAAACAAAATATTCCACTGATCAGGTTGTTTTAGGTGGAGATTTCAACGTAACTCCAGATGGATTGATTGATCGTCTCCCCTCCCGGGGTCAGCACCACATGTACGATAATATTTTTGTTAACTTAACCTCTAATAGAAATTTGACAGACTGCTGGAGGATTAGAAATCCTGATACCAGACAATACTCCTGGTTCAATCCTTCTGGAAATGGCCAGAGCTCTAGGCTAGATTACTGGTTAATCCCTCATAATATGTTAAATAATATTTCAAGCTGTGAAATCTCAGCAGATCCTCTAACAGATCAATGTTCAGTCACCTTGTTTCTCTCTCTAAATAAATCCAAACCACCTTCATTTTTATCTTGAAGTTTAAAAGTAATCTACTGAATAATAAAATGTTTTGTGCAGAAATCCTGAACCTTATTGAGGATATTTCAGTAATGGATCTGTCGCCCTTAAATAAGTGGGACTGGTTTAAATTTAATGTCAGCACTACAGCAATAAAGACTGAAAAACTTGCTTCAAAACTGAGGAGACAGAAACAATCCCAACTTATTGTCAATATTAATTCTCTATGTTCAAAATCAATTTAATCGTCTGAATCGTCAATTTGATGTTTTCAAATCTCAACTAGATGATGTTTTTCTTGATAAAGCTAGGGAGGCTTTCATTTGCTCCAGGGCTCGGTGGATTGAAGACGGGGAAAAGAACTCTTCATATTTTTTCAGTCTTGAGAAGCAGAGACAGTCCAAAAAGAAGATTCAGAAACTAATTATTAATGGTAATGTCACTGAAGACCTGGATTTAATACATGCCACAGTTAAACATTTTTATAGCAATCTTTATTGTTCCAACTATTCAGAATCCAACTGCCAGTTTTTTTTTTCGATGAAATTCAGGATTCTGTTGAAAAAATGAATCTTGATTTTAAAAATCTTATGGAAGATGACTTAAGAATCGAAGAGCTTGACGTAGCATTACAACAAATGGAAAAGGGTAAATCTCCAGGCCTAGACGGGTTAACTACGGATTTTTATACTTTCTTTTGGAAAGAGTTGTGAAAACTATTATTTGAGGCCCTGCTGGAATACATTTCAAGCAATAATCTCTGTCCCACTATGAAACGAGGTCTGATTACTCTGATCCCCACAGCCAACAAAGATCCTTTATCTTTATCAGCAGCAGGAGCTGCAGCAGCCGCGGAGACAGCAGCTGGGGTGGACAGGCTGGTGGGTGGAGGTCTGGGTGGAGGCGGTCTGCTTGATCCATTCTATTTCCTCCACTAGACCGGTAATCCCCAGGTGGGACAACAGTGGGAGCTGGTCCTTGTACACGTCCAGCAGGCTCTTCTCTGTATTCACCAAGGGCAGGTTAACAGTGGGTAAAGAGTCCAATACTTTTCTCAGGTTGAGGAACATGGGTTCCTCCATGAAGCTCAGGAGAGACGTGGCTATGGGCTCCGGGCTCTGTGTGGGTGACGGGTTCATTCTGGCCGGTTCACACTGTCAGAAAACGTACTGTTGAAGCTGAATTCAGCCACACACAGAGTCACTTTAAGAGTTTTTATTGAAGGGTTGAATCGTGGAATGGAGAAGCGGAGGCTGTACCAGACTGTAGCAGGTGTGTGATGATGGCTGGAGCTGGACGGCGGAGCTGAGGCTTGGCAGACTTGGAGAGCAGGCAGGCTTGGCAGGTGCATGGAGCAGGCAGCAGACGTGAGGCAAGCGCCAAGACAAAGAGCACACGAAGGTAAGACTGAGAGGAACTCTGGCAGTTAGATTTGGAAAACTCCAAGTGGCAGATGAGTTTGAGTGAAGGCGAACCGGCGGGGAAGAGCTGACTGAAGGGAGCTTATGTAGAGAGGCTTGCAGGTGGAGTAAGTCCCGGATGATTAGAGGCTGACAGGTGTAGGTGATCAGAGTGGAACTGGGCTGAGTGAATGGTGGAACTGTCCATGGTGCTGCAGGGCAAAAACTGAACCCTGACAGTTCTTCTTAACACCATTTATTTTCTTAATAACTCTCCATACCTCAGATAACTTGGTTTCTCCTCCAATAGAATTACAATACTGCCTCCAACATGCCTTCTTAGCTGCTCTAACAGTCCTCCTAACTATAGCTTGAGCTTTCTTATACTGAATTAATGCCTCAGAAGTATGGCATCTCCTTACCATTTTAAAAGCTTTATTTCTTCCCCTTATAGCAATACTACATTGCTCATTCCAACATGGAACATACTTTTTATTTCCTCTTCCCCCTGTTTTAGAAATTGCAGTTTCAGCTGCATTAATAATAACAGACACAATCTTTGAGTTACATAACTCCACATCAGAAAACAAGTTTTCATCTAGTTTATCACACTGGTTATTAACTAAATAGTGAAATAATTCCCAATTAGCCCTACTTAGTCTCCATCTTGGAATCAGTACTTCCTCTTCTTTAACTACATCAGAACCAACTGATATAACAGGAAAATGATCACTACCCATAGCAGAATCACTTATCACCTCCAAGATGTAATTCCAGCTATTCCGTGTGACACCAATGTTAAATCTAAACACTTTCTGAATTCCTATTACAATCATACCTAGTAGGACATCCATCATTAACACAAACCAGTGAATGTAATTCTAGAAACTCTTCAATGACCAATCCATCTGAATCTGTATTTAGACTGCCCCATAAAACATGATGTGAACTGAAATCACTACACCATACAGTCTTTGCTTCATGCTCTTCATTTACTTCATTAAGATCTTCAATGGTCAACTTCCTGCTAGAATTATATAGATTAATCACTGAAATCTGATCATTTCCTATCCAGATCTTAACAACTATTGATTCATAATTCTGCCCTATTGATTCCACTTTATATCTTATACCATCTAACACAAAAGTTACCCCCCCCACCACCACCACCTTGTCTTTCCTTTCTATCATTCCTAATTGTTTTATATCCAGGAATTATAACATCTAATTGGGGCTTAAGCCAAGTTTCCTGAATGTAAATCAGATGAGGCTTAATTATCAGATCAGAAATGTATTTCTTAAACTCTAGACCATTACTAATGAGACTTCTTTCCTTCCACTGGAATATAACTAACATGAAGAAGGGCCACCACTGCATGATTGAGGCAGAGAAGATTGCGTCTCATTCAGTTTCTCCTTAATTGATTCCCAGCTAGCATTCTTAAAATCAAGATACTTTTGGGCTGCCTTCACAATTATTTGATTTTTTCTGTTTTCCTTTGAGCAGTGTAATTTATAAACTCCACCATGAATAAACCAAATGCTCTTTCTTCATGAGTAGAGTGTCATCTTTAATCTTGTTGCATTCAGACAATCAGAACTTCCTTCTTCTAGCCCTGTCACTTTCTTTGGCTGCATCATTGGTGGAACAGGCACTTTTTTAGCTGCTTCTGCATCAGTGATCCCAGCAGTGATTTTAACTTTCTGTACTTCCACAGCTCTTTTACTAGATACACATCCACTGATACCTGAACTATGTCCACCTCCACCATTACAACATCTCAAAGGAGCTCCTTCCTCACATTTCCATACTCATCATCCCCAGCACATCTCCCACACTTCTGTTTCCCTGCATTCTGCCGCCACATGTCCACATCTTTGACATTTAAAGCACCGCAGTGGTGGAGGAATAAATGGTTTAACATCAGAACTCATTTATCCCACAAACACTTTGTCTGCTAGAGTTTTCTCTTCAAACTTTAGCATGATAGAAAAACTATCACTCCTTTCTCCATTTTTGTTTCTTTTCAACCGTTTGACTTCAACTACTTTCCCTCCTGATAAATTAGATTTAATGTCATCAACATCAGGAGAAATAACCTGAAATAAAACCGCACACATATTTCCTGTTATCTAACATTCTCCCCTCACATTCTCACCTAGGACTTTTTATATTCAGAGCCCTTTCTTTTTGTTTAACATCATTACAAATGATCAGCAAAGATCCATCCCTCAACACTTTAACATTTCTCACTTTTCCAACCAGCGAGTTGATTTCTTTAGTAGGTTTGATCAGATTCCACTTACCAAAGGACACACCCTCTTTGACCGTTTTAAACTCTGTCATCACAACTGTTTCTCCTTCAGCCTCAGAAACAGACCATTCTGTTTGATGTCTTGATTTTTTGCCTTTGTGTTTAGCTTTAGTTTACCATACTCCTTCATTTGATCCCCGGTAAGATGGCGATGTGGGCACACGTATTATTCTGAGCTCCATCTACGCAGCCCTCAAGCTGCTACTTAAACTGGCCTTTACACATCATTTCATCCACAAGGTGAAGCCCAACATCCACGCTCTACAGTAAGGGGAAAAATAAGAGTTTTATAAAAGATGTCGGCTATTGATAAGAAAGATTTTTGTGGAGGAAATATGAACAAATGGAGATTAATGCAGATAAATGAACTATTTTAATGATTCCACAGCCATAAAAACATGATGTCATGGAGAATATTTCATGTAAACTGACTTTAGGAGCTGAAGCTCCCAGAAGCAGAACCTGCTACTGTGACATGTTGTGTCTGAGTGTTTTAGTCAGTAAAATCCTTGCAGAGCGTCTAAAAGTGCTGAAGCATCAATCAGGGATTATAGATTTGTTCCTGTGACACAGATTCCAGGAGCTGAAATTGACTTTTCTAAACTGGCTTGAATCCCCTCTGAGCCGCTTCACATGAGGGGCATTTCTACACACTGGGGGTCCCAATGCTGTCCGCTTCTGACCTGAGATCAGGGCTCAGACTCAGTTACACAGAGAGACAACATTAAAAACTGGCTCCAAGTCCAGGAACAAACTCAGCAAAGATTTATTACAATAGAAGATCTGAACTTTGCTTTTCAGCTCAATTACATCCACTTATTCAATTATTTTAAAACCATCCTGTAGAAAATGGAGAAAAACTGACCTGATGAAGGTTTAAAGAGATTAAAAACCTTCAAATAAATGAAACATCAGCATTTTATTTCTTCTCTCTTCCTCTTCCTCAGTTCTGGATAAAAGCTGCAACTCTAAACTGAAATTCAGCTCATTGTTTCATGTTTTCTGCTGATTATTGAATAAATACTGACAGGAAGCTAGAAAAAGAAAGAAACTTTAAGTGGAGCAAAGCAGTGAAGAAGAAAGCAGACTTTACCATGAAGATCCTCAGTGTGGATCAGTAGAATATCAGCCAGATGTCTGCAGTTTAGTGTCAACACAACTTTCACATCACAGATATCAGAACTAAAACATGGAGTCTGACCTCAGTGTCTGTAGTTTGCAGAGGGGAGTCTGGAGGAAACCACAGAGCTCCTTCACTCCAGCATCTTTCAGGTCTCTGGAGGTCAGGTCCAGTTCTGTCAGATGGGACGGGTTGGACTTCAGCGCTGATACCAGATAATCACAGCTGATCTCTGACAAACTGCAGCACCTCAATCTGATTAAAGAATTAAAGATGTGAGCTGAAGCCAACAGGATGCAGGTTAAAACTGAAACATGAACAAATAAATGATCAAATGTAGAAAATGAATGTCCCTGAATGTAAAAGTGCCAGAAACATTATGAACTGATGTCTGATATGTGATCCAGTAGAACTGATTTAAAGAGTTAAAGCCAGCAGAACCAGAACATGTTATCATGACGTGTGAAGGTCCAGATCAAGGTGTGGTTCTCAGCAGTGGCGGCTGCTGATGAAGATGTTCTGGGCTTAGGGTTGGGGGGGGCACTAGAGCTTGGAGATTAGCAGCCAACAATAAACTCTACTTGAACATAAATCCATCCATGATCACTTGCTGCTGCTGGATATTTAAGTCTGATGGCTCTGGCGTCTGTTTAAATGCTGCTGTCTTCTAGTCTGGCTCAGGGTTCTGCTAGAACAGTGGTTCTCAGAGCCACAATGTTCTAAACATGGATCATTTAACAGAGTTTCAGCTCACATTGTTCTGGATTCATCTTCAAGCTAAAGCAGCAGCCTGCATGGAGGCTTTTCTCTAAGGAAACATGGCGTCTGCTTAAAGTTCTGCTCCTTCAGTCCCTGATCACTGAACATTGGTCCCATGTTCTGCTGCTGGGCTCACATGTTCTCCATCATCCTGGCTCAGTTGTTCTCAGTGGGTCTCTGTGTGTCTGGTGGCTCATTGTGAGAACTAGAACCTACCATGAGGAGACTTTCTCCACCTGCGGCCCTCAGCTGTGGATCAGCCTTCCTGAAGACCTGAGGGCAGCTCAGAGCTTTGGACTAAATAACAATCATCTGCATTTTTCACCACATCTTTGGAAACCAATTAAATGTGTCCTCTGCATTTAACCCGTCCCTCAGGGAGCAGTGGGCTGCCACTGGGTGGCGCCCCGGAGCATTCTGGCTCTAAGGGTCTTGCTCAGGGACCCAGGGCAGAAGCCTGAGGGATTTGAACCAGCAAACTTGCAGTGCAAACGTGGACTACTGAGGAGGAGAGAAGGAGGTGAGGAGGAGGAGAGGAGCAGGAGAGAAGGAGGAGAGAAGGAGGTGAGGAGGAGGAGGAGAGAAGGATGAGAGGAGCAGGAAAGAAGAAGGAGGGAAGGAGGAGAGGAGGAGAAGAGAGGGAGAAGAGGAGGATACAAGGAGGAGAGGAGGAGAAGAGAAGAAGGAGAGAGGGAGGAGAACAGGAGGGAACGAGGAGAGAAGGAGGAGAGAAGGAGGAGAGGAGCAGGAAAGAAGGAGGAGGAAAGGAGGAGAGGAGGAGAAGAGAAGAAGGAGACAAGGAGGAGAGGAGGAGGAGAGAAGGAGGAGAGAGGGAGGAGAGCAGCAGGAGAGAAGGAGGAGAGAGGGAGGAGAGCAGGAGTAGAGAAGGAGGAGAGAGAGAAGAGAGGAGGAGGAGAGAAGGAGGAGGGAAGGAGGAGAGAAAGAGGAGAGAAGGAGAAAAGGAGGAGAGAAGGAGGAGAGAAGGAGGAGGGAACGAGGAGAGAAGGAGGAGGGAAGCAGGAGAGAAGGAGAGCAGGAGGAGAGGAGGAGGAAAGAAAGGAGGAGAAAAGGAGGAGCTTGGAGGAGGGAAGGAGGAGGAGAGAAGGAGGAGTAGAGAAGGATGAGAAAAGGAGGAAAGAAGGAGAAGAGAAGAAGAAGAGGAGCAGGAGAGAAGGAGGAGAGAAGGAGGAGGGAAGGAGGAGAGAAAAAGAGAAAGAGGAGAGAAGGAGAAAAGGAGGAGAGAAGGAGGAGGGAACGAGAAGAGAAAGAGGAGAGAAGGAGAAAAGGAGGAGAGAAGGACGAGGGAACGAGAAGAGAAGGAGGAGGGAAGGAGGAGGGAATGAGGAGAGAAGGAGGAGGGAAGCAGGAGAGAAGGAGAGCAGGAGGAGAGGAGGAGGAAAGAAAGGAGGAGCTAGGAGGAGGGAAGGAGGAGGAGAGAAGGAGGAGTAGAGAAGGATGAGAAAAGGAGGAAAGAATGAGAAGAGAAGAAGAAGAGGAGCAGGAGAGAAGGAGGAGAGGAGGAGGAGAGGAGGAGAAAAGGAGAAATCAGAAGGGACCTTCTCTGGGCTCAGGCTGCTCCTACGGAGCAGCTCCACCGGACATAACACCTCCTCCTTATGTAACACCTTCTCCTGACGTAACTCCTCCTCCTGATGTAAAAACCTCCTCCTGACGTAACACCTGCTCCTGACGTAACACCTGCTCCTGACGTAACACCGCCTCCTGACGTAACACCTGCTACTGACGTAACACCTCCTCTTACATAACACCTCCTCCTGACGTAACACCTGCTCCTGACGTAACACCTGCTCCTGACGTAACACCTCCTCCTGACATAACACCTGCTCCTGACGTAACACCTGCTCCTGACGTAACACCTCCTCCTGACATAACACCTGCTCCTGACATAACACCTGCTCCTGACGTAACTCCTCGTGATGTAACACCTCCTCCTGACGTAACTCCTCCTGCTGACGTAGCACCTCCTCCTGACGTAACACCTGCTCCTGACGTAACACCTGCTCCTGACGTAACACCTGCTCCTGACGTAACACCTCCTCTTACATGACACCTCCTCCTGAGATAACACCTTCTCCTGACGTAACACCTCCTCCTGACGTAACACCTCCACTTGACGTAACTCCTCCTCCTGACGTAACAGCTCCTCCTGACGTAACTCCTCCTCCTGACGTAAAAACCTCCTCCTGACGTAAAAACCTCCTCCTGACATAAAAACCTCCTCCTGACGTAACACCTGCTCCTGACGTAACTGCTCCTCCTGACGTAAAAACCTCCTCCTGACGTAAAAACCTCCTCCTGACGTAAAAACCTCCTCCTGACGTAACACCTGCTCCTGATGTAACACCTCCTCCTGACGCAACACCTGCTCCTGACGTAACACCTGCTCCTGACGTAACACCTCCTCTTACATAACTCCTCCTCCTGAAGAAAAACACCTCCTCCTGACGTAACACCGCCACCTGATGTAACACCTCCTCCTGACGTAACTCCTCCTCCTGACGTAACAGCTCCTTCTTACGTAACTTCTCCTCCTGACGTAAAAACCTCCTCCTGACATAACACCTGCTCCTGACGTAACACCTGCTCCTGACGTAACACCTCCTCCTGACGTAACACCGCCACCTGATGTAACACCTCCTCCTGACGTAACTCCTCCTCCTGACGTAACAGCTCCTTCTTACGTAACTTCTCCTCCTGACGTAAAAACCTCCTCCTGACATAACACCTCCTCCTGACGAAACACCTCCTCCTGACGTAACACCTCCACCTGACGTAACTCCTCCTCCTGACGTAACAGCTCCTCCTGACGTAACTCCTCCTCCTGACGTAAAAACCTCCTCCTGACGTAAAAACCTCCTCCTGACGTAAAATCCTCCTCCTGACGTAACGCCTGCTCCTGACGTAACACCTTTTCCTGACGTAACACCTCCTCCTGACGCAACACCTGCTCCTGACGTAACACCTGCTCCTGACGTAACAATTCCTCTTACATAACACCTCCTCCTGATGTAACACCTGCTCCTGACGTAACACCTCCTCCTGATGTAACACCTGCTCCTGACGTAACACCTCCTCCTGACGCAACACCTGCTCCTGACGTAACACCTCCTCTTACATAACACCTCCTCCTGACGAAACACCTGCTCCTGACGTAACTGCTCCTCCTGACGTAAAAACCTCCTCCTGACGTAAAAACCTCCTCCTGACGTAAAAACCTCCTCCTGACGTAACACCTGCTCCTGACGTAACACCTCCTCCTGACGCAACACCTGCTCCTGACGTAACACCTGCTCCTGACGTAACACCTCCTCTTACATAACACCTCCTCCTGAAGAAAAACACCTCCTCCTGACGTAACACCGCCACCTGATGTAACACCTCCTCCTGACGTAACTCCTCCTCCTGACGTAACAGCTCCTTCTTACGTAACTTCTCCTCCTGACGTAAAAACCTCCTCCTGACATAACACCTGCTCCTGACGTAACACCTGCTCCTGACGTAACACCTCCTCCTGACGTAACACCTGCTCCTGACGTAACACCTCCTCTTACATGACACCTCCTCCTGACGAAACACCTCCTCCTGACGTAACACCTCCACCTGACGTAACTCCTCCTCCTGACGTAACAGCTCCTCCTGACGTAACTCCTCCTCCTGACGTAAAAACCTCCTCCTGACGTAAAAACCTCCTCCTGACGTAAAATCCTCCTCCTGACGTAACGCCTGCTCCTGACGTAACACCTGCTCCTGACGTAACACCTCCTCCTGATGTAACACCTCCTCCTGACGTAACTCCTCCTCCTGACGTAACAGCTCCTTCTTACGTAACTTCTCCTCCTGACGTAAAAACCTCCTCCTGACATAACACCTGCTCCTGACGTAACACCTGCTCCTGACGTAACACCTCCTCCTGACGTAACACCGCCACCTGATGTAACACCTCCTCCTGACGTAACTCCTCCTCCTGACGTAACAGCTCCTTCTTACGTAACTTCTCCTCCTGACGTAAAAACCTCCTCCTGACATAACACCTCCTCCTGACGAAACACCTCCTCCTGACGTAACACCTCCACCTGACGTAACTCCTCCTCCTGACGTAACAGCTCCTCCTGACGTAACTCCTCCTCCTGACGTAAAAACCTCCTCCTGACGTAAAAACCTCCTCCTGACGTAAAATCCTCCTCCTGACGTAACGCCTGCTCCTGACGTAACACCTTTTCCTGACGTAACACCTCCTCCTGACGCAACACCTGCTCCTGACGTAACACCTGCTCCTGACGTAACAATTCCTCTTACATAACACCTCCTCCTGATGTAACACCTGCTCCTGACGTAACACCTCCTCCTGATGTAACACCTGCTCCTGACGTAACACCTCCTCCTGACGCAACACCTGCTCCTGACGTAACACCTCCTCTTACATAACACCTCCTCCTGACGAAACACCTGCTCCTGACGTAACTGCTCCTCCTGACGTAAAAACCTCCTCCTGACGTAAAAACCTCCTCCTGACGTAAAAACCTCCTCCTGACGTAACACCTGCTCCTGACGTAACACCTCCTCCTGACGCAACACCTGCTCCTGACGTAACACCTGCTCCTGACGTAACACCTCCTCTTACATAACACCTCCTCCTGAAGAAAAACACCTCCTCCTGACGTAACACCGCCACCTGATGTAACACCTCCTCCTGACGTAACTCCTCCTCCTGACGTAACAGCTCCTTCTTACGTAACTTCTCCTCCTGACGTAAAAACCTCCTCCTGACATAACACCTGCTCCTGACGTAACACCTGCTCCTGACGTAACACCTCCTCCTGACGTAACACCTGCTCCTGACGTAACACCTCCTCTTACATGACACCTCCTCCTGACGAAACACCTCCTCCTGACGTAACACCTCCACCTGACGTAACTCCTCCTCCTGACGTAACAGCTCCTCCTGACGTAACTCCTCCTCCTGACGTAAAAACCTCCTCCTGACGTAAAAACCTCCTCCTGACGTAAAATCCTCCTCCTGACGTAACGCCTGCTCCTGACGTAACACCTGCTCCTGACGTAACACCTCCTCCTGACGCAACACCTGCTCCTGACGTAACACCTGCTCCTGACGTAACAATTCCTCTTACATAACACCTCCTCCTGATGTAACACCTGCTCCTGACGTAACACCTCCTCCTGATGTAACACCTGCTCCTGACGTAACACCTCCTCCTGACGCAACACCTGCTCCTGACGTAACACCTCCTCTTACATAACACCTCCTCCTGACGAAACACCTCCTCCTGACGTAACACTTCCACCTGACGTAACACCTCCTCCTGACGTAACTCCTCCTCCTGACGTAACACCTCCTCCTGACATAACAGCTCCTCCTGACGTAACTCCTCCTCCTGACGTAAAAACCTCCTCCTGATGTAAAAACCTCCTCCTGATGTAAAAACCTTCTCCTGACGTAACACCTGCTCCTGACGTAACACCTGCTCCTGACGTAACACCTGCACCTGACGTAACACCTCCTCTTACATAACACCTCCTCCTGACGTAACACCTCCTCCTGACGTAACACCTACACCTGACGTAACTCCTCCTCCTGACGTAACAGCTCCTCCTGACGTAACAGCTCCTCCTGACGTAACAGCTCCTCCTGAGATAACACCTCCTCCTGACGTAACACCTCCTGACGTAACACCTCCTCCTGACGGAACACCTCCTCCTGACGTAACACCTGCTCCTAATGTAACACCAACTCTTACATAACACCTGCTCCTGACGTAACACCTCCTCCTGACGTAACACCTCCACCTGACGTAACGCCTCCTCCTGACGTAACACCTCCTCCTGACGTAACACCTCCACCTGACGTAACTCCTCCTCCTGACGTAACACCTCCTCCTGACGTAACACCTCCACCTGACGTAACTCCTCCTCCTGACATAACACCTCCTCCTGACGTAACACCTCCTCCTGACGTAACACCTCCTCCTGACGTAACTCCTCCAGAGTTGTCAGTGTGGGGAACATTTGGTTTAGCAGCTGGCTGCCGCTGCAGAGAGAGAGTTTCCTCTGCTCCCACGGTGTGAAGATTGAGGAAGAGGAGCTTCTCTGGGCTCAGGCCGCTCAGGGATTGTCTCGGCTGGAGTGGGAGAGACACTCAGCTCAGGACTGGTGAGGTAAGGGTGCGTCTGAAATGGAGGTTTAGAGGCTAGCGGCTCACTGTGGGTTGAGAATGTGGCTTAAGCTGCAGTGAGATCGGGCCGATTTTACTGCAAGGCTGGAATCTGCTGGCATTTTGTCTTCAGAGGAAGGTCCATGTTTATTTCCAAAGGTTTTACAGATTCTAAAATGACACACATTCCCCTCAAGAAGTCACTTGTTGGGCTGTCTCCTCTGTTCCGTCTGCTGATGAAGGCCCCTCTGGAAGAGGACGAGGAGGAGGAGGCTGATGGAGGAGGAGGAGAGGAGGAGGCTGATGGAGGAGCAGAGGGAGGGTCCAGGAGCCGTGGAGCGCCTGAACTCCTGACACTGGCCACGGTGCTCCAAGCAGCCGGCAGACCAGCGAGGGACGTCGGCCCGGAGCGAGGCCTCACCAGGTCCTGAAGCGTCTCTGACTCCTTGGCGTTCTTCTGGATCTTCTCCAGCGCCGATTTAAAGTGAGGAGCCAACAGAGCATCCGGGCTGATGGGGCTCCCAGCACCTCCTTTTTTTCACATCCTGGGAGGAGGATGATGGAGGAGAACAGCTGGAGCCAGATGTTCCTCTGGATCATGGTCTGCCAGGCAGAAATGGTCTGCAGACTAATAGAAATGTTGATTCTTCAGTTTTTCTTTGGTTTCCTTCTTGGTGCTCAAACTTGTTGGCTTGTTGCTGAACGGTACCGCTGAGTCCAGAGAGCGTCTGCTGCAGTAGAGCTTTTTACTTTTCAATATTGTGCTGTAGTTTTAATAGCCACACTGCTGGGTCCTGGTTCTGGTTCTGTCTGATTGAGCTGTCAGACTGAAGAGGACCTTCCTCTCTGACCCACACCAACAGAACAGTAGCTTCAGGACAAAGCTGAGCTGCTGGAACCTGCTGGTGCCGTCCATCCAACCATTTTCCAACAGGCTTATACCTGCTGGGGTCCTGAGGGCTGCTGGTGTCTATCTGCAGCTGTCAGTGGCTGAGAGGCGGGATTCACCTGGACAGGTAAGCAGTCTATCACAGGACAACACAGAGACAGACAGGACAACCAACTATTCACACACGCACTCACACCTAAGGAGGATTTAGAGAGGCCAGTTAAGCTAACAGTCGTGTTTTAGGACTGTGGGAGGAAGCTGGAGTACCCAGAGAGAACCCACGCATGCACAGGGAGAACATGCAACCTGCTGGTGCCGTCGCTTTGATTTAGTTTACATTTTCTCTCTTTGTTCTTCTCAGACATTCATTTTTTAGATAATGCTGTTTTAATATTTTTATTTTACTGTTTATGTGTGTGAATGTGATCCTGGCACTACTCTGCAGGAACAAAAATTAATGTTTCATGTAAAGGTGTGACAAAGAAATGAAAAATAAAGCTAAATGATGTGATCTGGTTATCTAAATATTCCCCAAATAAAATTAAAACATCTCCATCAATAATTCACATCATTTAACTTATTTTCTTAATTTTTGTTCTTCAGTCCAAAGCATTTTAAGTGTTAAATGTTCAATACTGAAAATATCAAAGAAGAAAATAAATATTTGATAAGACAAAACATTTGGACAGCAGGTTGTCTGTAAAGAAAAAACAAAATTATTAATTAAAATAAGTAGCAGTGAAGATAAAACCTACATCAGCTTCTTTACTTTACAGACTGGAGTCTCCAGGATCTCACATAGATGCTTCATCTCAGAGTCTCCAAAGGTTCTCACTCCTCCATAATTATAGATGTGATCTATTTCCAGGTCAGTCAGGGAGGGGTTGGACTTCAGAGCTGAGGCCACAATTTCACATTCAGTCCGTGAGAGACTACAGCCCACTAGTCTGTGATGAGAGAAAGAATCAGATCAGTTGTAGTTAAATCAGACTAATAAAGACTGATAAACAGACTAAAAGATGATGACTAAACAGTGATGTCATCATCAGATGAACATCTGCTCTTCACATCAATGTCCTGTTTGACCCACACAGAGAATCTCATCAGTCTCTTCAGGTCTTGGTTCTACTGCAGAGCTGCTGTGTCTCTGCTTTGGTTAAAAGCTTCATTTAACCACAAAGATGAAGAAAGATCATCTAGAGTAAAACAACAGAACTGACTAAATCTATCTGGATGTCCATGGTAGCATTTGGCCGTCTCCTCTATGTAAATTATCAGCAGATTATCTCTAGACATATGTCAGTCTAGTGATAATACACTATGGTTGTTTTGGCTTCATCTCACTTCCAAATCATCTCTAACTATACATACAAGTGACGCCTCTTCCTTTTACTGGAAGTGACCAAACTGGGTAACATTACTGGTAATGTATCAAAAAGAAAACAGGAGGCTCCAGTTTTCATTTAGTAAAGAGAGTCATGACTTAATGTAACAGATAACGGCGTTACGTTACTTCCACTAGAACACAGTGTGTTACTACAACTGCATCAATAAAGCAGCTTTTCTTCACAGCATGCTCTCCGCTGCAGGAGTTTACCTGTGGCTGACTTAGTTTAGCACTTTACTTCTTCAGTGGTATAATAGCTGAAGTACATTCTACCTGCTGCTGTCTGCAGTGGAGGGAGCCCTATTTCATTTACTACAAAGTCTGTTTTAGCTTGATATATTGCTGCAAGAGAAGATTTTGTTACAACCATTTATAGCTGGTTGCAGCTTGTTAATGTGCAATAATTATCAAGTTCAAAACATTGGGTTTATTTTATTGTTCTATTATGAACATTGAGTATAATAATAATCATCATATCTACATAATTATATTAAAATTGATAGATGTCTTGACTCTTGACTCACTTGTGCCACCACACACTAAAATGGTAGATTAGTGGACAATGTTTTCAGATTTATGCTCCATTCATTATTTATTCATTATTATGTATTTTATATGTGACACTTGAACTCTGAATTCTTTTTAAAGTTCCACTAACAGGAAAGGGGTCCTAATGCTTTGACATGTTAGATCCCATAAAGTCAGTGAATAGCTCCTTTATCTAGTCAGTAGTGCTGGATGAGAACATTGTGGAGCAAAGGCCTCTTGTGTTTTAAAGCCAGACCTATCAGCTCTGAGCCACTCTGAGCATTACTCATATGATTAAATGATCAATCATGGTTGATGATGAAAATCCAACTCCACAAAAATAATCAAGTAGCTCTTAGACAGCTGCTAAAGCATCTCAGCTGAAGTCTGTAGCCTGGTGTCTGTAGACAGGATCAAACACGCTCTAAATGAACGCTTTCTGAGCCATGTTAACACCACTGCTTTCTACATTACTGCCACATTTACATTTAATTAATCAGAACAATTTAGGATGAAATACTTTATTTCAGAACTCACAACATGTCCATATGCAGAACATGTATAACGTGTAAAGTTCCTCCATCAATCAACCTTCAGTCAATAAGTCTGATGGTGAAAATAGTTAAATGAACTAAATCAAGAGGAAAACAACAATCAGAGGACGATTCTGGAAGAATAATCCAGAGTAAAGTACTGAAGAACATTCATTAAAGGGTCCCGAGTGGCTCAAAGGTGGAGCAGAGGTTGTGGGTTCAATTCTCCAGACATTTACTGCACATATTCCCCTTCTCTGTCTGCCTCTCCTCCTGTCCAGCTACTAATGAATAAAGGCCACGAGTGCCACAAAAAGCTTTAAAAGGAAAGTTTTTCTAAGGTCAGGGGGTCCTATCATCACATGAATAGCAGCTGATAGCAGGAGTAGGTGAGTAGGAACAGAAATTATGACACATTTTAGTGGAGAGTAAATGAAATGTTTTAATAACCTTGTTTTTAATATTTGGAGGAAGCTGTACTGCGTTGCTGCCATTCCTGTTTTGTGGGTGTTTGTTCTGATTCTGCCTGACCTTCATTCACACATCCGTGTTCATGTTACGTCACAAATAAAAGCCATTCTGGTCTAAAGGCCATTTCCCACAGGCTCTGTGGAGTTACGCCATGACAAAGAACCCTCCTCCTTGTCCGTCAGAAATATGGATGGAGTCTGTTGGTGACGGATGACGGAGATAAATGCACCAATTTCTAAGAACCAGTGTCTGTATTCTCAAAGATCCTCAGAGTCTCTCAGAGCTCCTTTCTTAGCCTAAAGGTTCCTGCCTAGGAGTCTGAGCTTCAGAGGGATTCAGATGCTGCTGAAAGCCGCTCTGAGGAAGGAAATGACAGAGAGATTATTTTAGTGAGGAGGTGTGGTTGACCATGCTGGTAGGTGTGGCTGACCCCGTTCCTCAGTGTGACGCTGTCTTTAAGAGCTCTGATTGGTTGATAGTACAAAAACCATAAATGTGCTCCTAGTGATGAAAGGAGAGAAATTAACCAATTAGCTTGGATGAAGAAATCTGTGTCATGAGGAAATTCAGAGAAATTAATTGTCACACAACATCAAACACTTTCTCACCTGTTTAGTTAATATTCTTTGTAAATGTTTTCACTTTTTATTCAGGATTCTTCAACATTTTTCTTAATATTTATTTATCCTCAATAAAAGGTGTAATGATCCTGGCACAGGAGCTGATCTGTCTCTCTATCAGCAGCTATTCATTCTCCACCCCTCTGCCATTAACCTTTACTGGCTCCACCTGTCTCCAGCTGCATAAAGGCCCAGTCAGTTTCAGTCTCCATTGCCAGATCGTCTCTTTCCTCACGGTAGAACCTTCCAGCGTTATTGACTAAGCCTGTTTGGTATCCAACTCCTGCCTGTTGCCTGTTTTTTTAGCCTGTGTTGAGAATTAAAAATATATCTTAGTTGGGGTTACTGAGGAAAGCAGAGTGAGGTCTGTCCTTTCCTGCTTCAGCGTAAGATAAACATGGAGTTTTATTGTCCTGAGGGGGTGGTCAGCAGGAGAGGGGGTCAGTCATCCTCCCTCTGAGCTTGCAGGAGGAGTTTTAAAGTTGATAAAAGGAATGTCTTGGTAAAACTTACTTCAGACAGACAGACTTATCCACCGGTGAGAACATCTTGTAATGGTATGTACTCTGTCTCCATATTTAATTTCTATGAATTAAATATTTATTTAAACCGTTCTACCTCTGATCAATGATTCCTTATTTTGTTGTCAAATCTTAAACCGGGGTAAAAATGGGCCTTTAGTAGCGAAGCAGGATTAGGCCAAGAATAAAAATATCACAATTTGGTCAGCCGTGACCCGGATTTAACATTAAAATGGAGGAACATTTTGAAATTGGGCACGAAGAAGTAATCACTTACAGCAAAACAGGGTCGACCCGAAAAAAAGTAAGGAGATTTTGATTCTCCTATTGGCTAAAGATTAGATGTAGGCTAAATCAAGTGTTGCTGTAAGTGAGACGCTTTCTTCTCAAAATATCAGAGGCTGAACGGTATAACTAGGTTTGAATGGAATTTATGTTGAAACCGAGAAATGATTGAATGGGATTTATGTGTTTGTTTGCGTCAGAAAAACGTAAAATTAGATAGAAAATTAAATGGCAAGTAATCTTAGATGGTGAGGCTGTATGGGAAGGAAAATAGAAATAACAGCCAAGAAACTTAACTGTTGAGACTTTAAAGAATAACAATTGAGAAACTTAAATGTTGAGATTGCAAAAAACTTATTTAAAATCAAATAAAAAAGATAAAATACAAAGAATAAAAAGAGTCCCGAGATTTGGTCACCTCTGCACCATGACTGACGAGTCTGGTGAATTTAGGACTAAGATTGAGTGCTTTCTTTGGGGAAGGGGACACCCTAATGCAGCACAGCGATAGGACGGCCAAGAATACGTAACACCTTTAAGTTGAGGCTAAGAGCAGCAAGACCTTAAGAGTGAGCTGTTATAGAAGGTAAGAGATTAACAAAAGGGGTCCCAGGAGAACATTTAAATTGTTCTCTAGCGACAGAACTGGGTTCTGAGCACGACGATCAGACGAGGAGATTTTAAAATAAGGAAACGTTTCGTCGACTACGGAAGGGACGAGGGTCTCTCTGTGATGCGCCAGGCTGTCTGTCTTAAATGTTATATTTGTTATGTCTTGTCTGATGTTTTGAATGTCTCGGTAAAATGGGATCCATGGTTTGAATGATTAGAAGCTCCGGTCTGAGTCTGTCTCTGTGTGTGCGCGGCTTCGAAGTCTCTTGTGTATGTGTGTGTGAATTTCTCCACGCGCGTGGGCCTAAAGATAAGAGCAGTGACTGGGGCGCAGTTTAATTTTGTTAAGTAAAAGTGATAAGTAAAAATATGGGTGAAAAACTAAGGGGAATTTGGAAATCATTAGAAAAAAGGTCGATGCATTAATAATGTTTGTTGAAGTGCAGGACAAGTTTCAATGCAGTAAAGCATTTGAGGTATTAGCAGCAAGCTGATTGGGTGAGTTGCATTGGAGAGAGACCACGGCCTGCATTTTGGTGAGTTTTGGAGAAAACTTTTTATTTTGAACTGTAGCCTAAAAGTTAGAAAGTGGTTAGAAGTTTGGAAAAGTTGTTAAAAATTTGGCAGAACATTGAACATCTGTTTGAGGCATTATAAATTGGGAAAACACAAAAATGGGAAGATGCCTTCTCTTAGGTTTGTGATGAATGGCCTCTTTGTCCTGGAGGGAAAACCAACACGGACACGGGGTTTTGCCTCTGTCCCCTTGTATTTATTGTCACACATCACATGAGGTCAGGAGGATTTAATCACAGGCTTGAGTTTACAACATGGGGGTAAACACAGAAGGGAGCAAGTTTCATTGTGGGTGATGACCAAATCACCAGCTTTATGCGCAGTTAGAGAAAGGAGACATTCTTTGTCTGAGGAAACCATGTTATCTAGGGTTGAGGGCAATGGTGCCTTCCTGGGGGCAAGCTCTTAGGACGGACCTAGTGCCTGTTGCTTGATAAGATGGAATGATGACATTTATATTTTTCTAACACCTTCTGTTAGGGTGTAATTGTAACTAGCGTTATCTATTGCAAAATAGCATTTTAGAATGCCTAATGAATGTATATACTTTCAGACATAAAATATTATTTGCGATAAAATAGTTATTAAAAGGTTTTCATTGTTTGATAGCCCTAGTTATAATAGATAAATAAATAAATATAATCCGTCAGGCCTTCAATCTAGCTGTTTAATAGAGAGTAGTAAACCCTATAAACTTTTGCTCATTTGCAGGCCTGGGAAAAAACACATTAAGCAGAACCAAACAGAGTTAAAAGTTGGGTTAAACTGTACCTTAATAGTGTGTGCAAACTGATATTGCGGTTGATTTGATCGATTTTGTTAACCCTGCATTTAGTCATGAGTCAGTTTCGAAGTTATCCTCAAATAAAGCAGCTAAAATTGAGGAATCTATGACAAATGTTAATAGCGTGTATCATTTTATTATAGATACTGATATTGCAGAGCGCCAAAACCTAGTGGATACAGAAAATATTACGGGATCATCACAGGACGGTCCCCAAATTATTCATTATATGTAATCACATTTTCATGGTCCCACAAACTGCAGATGTCCTTGTCACACAGTAATTTAAGAACAGAGGAATCTTCTACTTGTTCATTTGGTGATGTGCAAATTCTGGTGAATAAACTTTTCAACATCAGTTGCTGGTGATTGTTCGTGGCCGGCAGCATTTGACTTAAAAATTTACTAAACAAAGGCACATAACTGATTTTAGAGCTGTTTTAAAATGTACCTTTGGTGTTTTTATACTTTCTTCCTTGATAGATGTAGTTATACAGCATTTTCTTTATACACTTTAGCAGAAGGTTCCTGAGTTTGACTGGGACTCTTGATATCTTCTGAAAAAATCAGTAGGATGGATCAAACACACAGGTGTGGATCCTGAATAAATCAGTCCGATTTAGGGGAATTATTTAGAGTAATAGTGTTAAAAAAAAAACAAACAAAAAAAAACGTGTCCTCTTCAATATCTCAGCTGATGATTTTAAATCTTGATACGCTCGCTGAGACAATATTTGATACACCATTTGCCTGTGACTCAAAGGAAGGATGATACACAACGCTTGAGTTTGTTAATTACTAAAAGTTGGTAAAGTTACAGTTATTGGAAAACAACATAGGAAGGAATGAGAGTAAGCAGCTGATTCCATCGAGAACTGTCTCTATTTTAATTTAAGGTGGGGGAGTTCCCTTCCCCCCCCTGTTTTTCTTTTTCTATCTTAATTTTGTTGCAGGTCTGTTCGTTCTGGAGTATGGACACGGCTGACATGAGACACAGATCGGTGCCGATTTGGGGTTGGAAGAATAAAACTGAGCATTTACAGCCGATATGTGTGTCGTGGGGCACCCATCACATCTGGGAAAGTTGCTTACGCTGGACACTGGATCAGGGACTGTTTCATATCACTAAATCCTGGCAAGAAGTCCCAATACCACCTCACTTTCAAGAAGGTCAGTGCCTCATCTAAGGGATAACGCACCCATGAACAATGTTTCCTCACCCTGGAAAAATGGCCAACGCCTATGAACAGCACAGATCCTAAGCTGTCAAGGGAAAATGACTGTCTGCATACACTGGAGTTGAATGTCTCATCCAGTTTCTGAGTCGTGGACCAGAACTTTGTCACTGAGGTGCATCGACAGCGAATCATTGCAACACGTGGGGGACGAAATGTGGAGTTCCACACATGGAAGCTGTGAGTGCGACGTCTAAACTCCAATCTCTTTTCTGCCTGATCTGCTGAACATGTCAGTCCAGTCCATCTCAAGGACCACAGACTGATAACAGACTTTTTGTTAAGGTAATTCAGACTGTTATTTCTAGCAATATTCTTCTGACCAAATTTTATGGAATGTGATTTCTAATATTTTTTCTGTGTCTCCATGTTTGAGCTCCTAGGCAAATGGAACTGGAGTTGGGTAATAACTTCTTAAGGCAGCCGATTGGGCAGATACCAGCAGTACAGGTTTGCGGTTTTGAAAAATATACTACTGTCTCTTAAATTTTTTACTATATAACTGATATGTTCCTTTTAAACATGAGTTTTAATTCTATTATGTCCAGGACCGTATTGCTCATAATTGACAGCAGAAGGTGTATTTTACCATCACAATTATTAGCAGAAAATCCACTGGGGTGGGGATATTTTTCACATTTAGGGCTCTGTGATGCTGCATGCTCACAGCTGCATGCCATAAATTTACAGACTGGAAGTTCTTATCAGCTTCTATGACGCAGGGGGCCTCTCGCTAGCAGGCAAAGGGGTGATTTGGGTGAGACGTCTTTTTTCCTATTCATTGCAGAGATACACTTTTTAGGTTAAACGGATCTGTTAGGCTATCTCTTGATATCTCATAAGTATTGAGATTTTTCTATTGTACAATATAACTGTTGCATGCTAAAACTTATCAGATTTTCACCAGACTTTGCCGTTACCAGGTGTTTTATTCAGGTAAAACCCAATATTTTATCAGTATGTAAGTACCTTGGAACAGTCAGCATTCTCATACTATCAACTTGCTGTGAGCACATTAGTTTAGAATAATCATTATTACAATGGGTACACTGATCTTATACAACCTTTGGAGGACTTCTTGTAGATCTGTGGGTTTATGAAATTGCATTAAGTTTTGATCGGAATTCAGGATATAGGGCAGTGTTTTTCATACTTCAATTCAGATAATTATTTACAGTTGATTGATTCCCTGTGGTGACTAATACTATTCTTTGTTAATGTTTTGTAACAAAATTAATTTTGTTCCAAGCAGAGGGATATGACATAAACATTTATATGATAACACTGTATTGTAAAGTTATATAGACCTTAAACTTTATATTAACCCTTGCCACAAGTAAACAGAAAAACTACATAAACTACAAAAAAACTGGATAAAACAGAGATAAACAGAGGGTAACTTAATGCATATTTAGTTTACTTTAAAATCATTGGTGTGTCAGGTAGGTTTGTTAAGGATTCAAAGCCACGTATATCTGTTGCAGTAAACTGGATCAGGATTTGTAACAACTGGATAAAACTATAGGTGAACTAAAATGAGGGTTTGCTTTTCTTCTCAGATTAAAAATAGGAACTTTTTCGCAGCATACACATCTGAGTATGGAGGAAATGGTACAGAAGTGAGGTGTGGTGAATGGTAATCTTTAATCTTTAATTCAGAGAACATTCTGACATTCTTACAGGATAACAGTGTTATGGAAATATAATCACTTACATATAATAATGTAGTTTAAAGTAATATAGATGTTAACTTTAACCCAGTGACCTAAACAGATGAGGATGTATGTAGAACAAAGGTTGGTTTCACACTTCAGTGAGCATGTGTACATCACAGGATGCACCGAGGCCATATGACAAGCTTGTGAGCAGATAACGCTGTTAAAAATGCTTACATGAGGCTTTTCATTGTTTTAGTTAACTTCCAGGAAACAAGCCAGGAACCAAGCTAGATCACATTTAAGGGTCAAAGGTTAGGAGACAGATGTTCTCAGCAGAAACTTAGGAAAAAGAAGGTTGGTCTAGCCCCGCTAGGCCTATGTAAGTTTGAAAAGGAAGGAACGATGTGTACGTTTTGAGACAGGCTTCAGATCCAGGCAGAGAACTTAAGGTATCCGATGCTGTGATAAAGGTTGTGTCTCCCACTTTGGAATTCCAAGTTGTAATAAATATATGTTTAACTGTTGTTTTTGCCTCTGAATTCACTGCCTCTTCTCTTTGTGCCAAATCCTCAACGACGGTGAAACGAGACGAGTTAGGTGAATGGGCCCCACATGCGTCTTGTTACTATACTTTGATTTCACAACTGCATTAACTAATTTTTGATTTTACAGACAGGGGATCTTTACCAGAGATTTGTGTGGTCGTTGCATTTTCTTACAGGACAGCGTAAGGACGGGGAAAATGAAATTGCGATAAAATGTCTCATTAACTATTACATTTCTAAAATAGGATGGAGATGGAACAATGGAAGATGTGAAGTGTGTGGGAGTGTTCAGTTAATTTCATTACAGGATATGTTTCCATATGACTGAAAGGAGCTTTTCGGGACAGAAGTCAACCTCCGGAATTACAGGTAGCACACGACATTTGATATCTAAAAGATTGTCGTGTAAGTTTCAGGTTGTATTGGAGACATAAAATTAGGAGAGTTCAGAAATGTGAAGGGAGTACACCAACCCCCGACTTCGACGGAGTGCACGCTAAGGTTATCGACAAGCAGATGTGGTGGGCCAGAGGTCAGGGGCCCATCAGACTCCAGGAGCCGTGTGTACCAGCCAAACAGAAGTTCCAGGGAGACATCACCGGAACAACTTATCTCGCAGAGCCACCCACGGAGGGGCAGCTGGAATTTTATTTTGTTTTCGTTTTTTATTTTTAATAAAGATTAACATACAGTTGTGTGGAGACCGCGGTTGGAACACTGACTCTTTAAACCATCTTCTTTAAAGGCGAGAAGAAGACATCTCCAAGACGCAAGACATCATGACCACAATTGAATGCATTGTGTAAAAAAGAAAAAAGAAAATGAGTTTTGTAACCACTGCATATGTCTTATAAGTTCCATATTCATAAGGTGTTCAATATTAGTATCGTTAGAATCTTGGTTCTGCATTGCATGATAATCTTTTTATTCTGTGGTTTGATCTGAGTGTAGTGCTTTCATGGGTTATCTTTATTTCTAAGAAGACAATTTGTTAATCTAGGTTAGGACTCTTAAAGTCATATTTAGATCATATAATAGTTTCTGGTAGTTGCACATTTATCTTAGCCTTGCACCTCTCGGATAAAGGTGCTTACTTTTCTTAATTCTAGTAGGTTAGAGATTCAGATAGGTTTAGTAGCTTTTTAGCTCATACTTGGGTTATTTTACACTTAAGGGGAACATTTGAACTTCATTTGATTTCATAAGTCGCCAACAGAGGGGACAGTGGGTTACAATATTACATCTTATCATTTGCATTTTGTTTGGGGGTTTCAAGACATAGACTTAGTTTAGCCTAGTTATTGGTTTGATCTTTGAGGGATCAAAACAGAGGGGTTGTTGAGAATTAAAAATATATCTTAGTTGGGGTTACTGAGGAAAGCAGAGTGAGGTCTGTCCTTTCCTGCTTCAGCGTAAGATAAACATGGAGTTTTATTGTCCTGAGGGGGTGGTTCGCAGGAGAGGGGGTCAGTCATCCTCCCTCTGAGCTTGCAGGAGGAATTTTAAAGTTGATAAAAGGAATGTCTTGGTAAAACTTACTTCAGACAGACAGACTTATCCACCGGTGAGAACATCTTGTAATGGTATGTACTCTGTCTCCATATTTAATTTCTATGAATTAAATATGTATTTAAACCGTTCTACCTCTGATCAATGATTCCTTATTTTGTTGTCAAATCTTAAACCGGGGTAAAAATGGGCCTTTAGTAGCGAAGCAGGATTAGGCCAAGAATAAAAATATCACACCTGCCTGTTCCCAGCCTGTGTCTGTCTGCCTGGTCCCCTGTCTCCTGGAATCCCTACCCATGGACTGCCTTCTTGTGTACCGGATTTGGATTTGAACCTGGACCCCCCGCTCGGATTCTTCCCCCCTGTGCTTCATTTGGATTGCTGGACTCCCTGTTACCGGACCTGGATGGCGCTTGGACAAACATCTCTCAGAAAGCCCCGTTTTCACTGACTGCCTCCCAGCCGCTCAACGGCTCCAGCCTCGCTCACCTGCGGACGGATCCAGCTTTCAGAGAAGCCTTTTCCGAACTGCCCGGCTCTCCTTATTATAAGGTCAGTTACTCAGCAAGGTTCTCATCATTCACCTGTTGTGCTGAGTCCTAACCTTTGCCTCTACCTCCAGGAGGCTCTTGCCAGTGAGTGTGAGCCACGAACCCGAGAGCCGACGCCTTCTTCTCCTGTTTTTATTAAACTTTGTTAGAACGTCACTGACCTGTTGTGGTGAATCTGTCTCCTGAGAGACACTGTGGTGTTGTTAGGCTTGGCTTGTCATGGACTGTTGCTGCTGTCCTCACAACAGGAGACTATGTGAAACTAGACAGCCACCATGATGAAGAAAGTTCTCCACACAAGGCTTGATGTCCTTCACTTCTCTCAGGAACCTTTATTCAGAAATGTGTTTTTATCTATAAGTCAGCTGCACATTCTTTGTTATTAGATTTAGACAGAATCCAAGCCAAAGCGCTTAGGATATGTTGTGGTTCTTTTAGAACGTCTCCAATTCCTGCTCTTCGGTTGATTACTGGAGAAATGACACTGGACTTAAGGAGGATGAAACTGACAATAAAGTATTGGTTAAATTTACAAGGGCATGAGGAAAATCACCCTACTAAACAGTTATTCAGAGAATGTTGGGAGCATGGCCATAACATAAGGAGTTTTGGATGGGGAGGAAATATTTATGCAGATCATTTGGGAATAAATAAAATAGCATGCTGTAAAACTGTAACTAAATCTAACATTGCTCCATGGTTATTTGAAATACCATTAGTAAATCTAGAAACCAAAAAAATAGAACAGTCCTGTGGTGGTTTGTATCAAATTATTCAGCAGTATTTAGAAATAAGGTATGAAAATATGACACAAATATATACAGATGCATCAAAAGAGGAAAATGGTAAAACAGGACAGGAGTAGCAGTTTATATTCCAAAAGAAAAAATTTCTATAAAAAGAAGAACAGATAATTTATCAATTTTTTCAGCGATTATTTTGGCATTGCAGTGGGTGCTGGAGGTGAAGCCTAGAAATGTAGTTATCTGTTCAGATTCAATGTCTTGCCTGACTAGTTTTAAAAGTGGAAAATCTGAAAGCCGTCAAGATCCTTTAAATGAAGTCAGTTATTTGATAAATGGTATAAAGCAAAAAAAAATAAGTATTCAATACACATGGGTTAGATAAGATAAGTTAGATAAGTTGGCGAATGAAGCAGTTAAGGCAAGACAGATTCAATATGATGTCCTGCTAAGTGGAGTAGAAATCAAAGTAATTATTGAAGATAAAATAAATAATATATGGCAGGAGAAGTGGAATTTAGAAGAAAGAGGAAGGCATTTACATAAAATACAGAAGGAGATTAAGATAGGATAAGATAGGGCTTTATTGATCTCACAGTGGAGAAATGTACTTGTCACACATCAGCTTAATAAACAAAATGAAAAGGTGCTAAAAGGAGGAAAGGTGCATAAGCTATAAGGTATATACAGTGTGTCCACATATGTACAGTGTATCAAAATAAAAAATAAAATAAAAGCACAGGAGAAATAAGCAGATATTTAGGATGACTTATGTACACTCAGGTGACTTATATACAAGTTGAATAAGGTTTTACATTAAGTGGTACCAGTTAAGAACAACAGTGAGGTAGTGCAATATCTATGCAGCTGAAGTCGCTTATTAAACAGGATTATTAGGCGCCCGCCTATGCATTGAAAATGCATGGCGGAGGCCTTATGCTATGCACCTAATAAGGGTTTCTTTATTATTGTTGATCAATCTTCCGTCACCGTTAATACAGCCCGAACCGTAGGGTCTACCCCCACATACTATATATCGAAACGTTCGTCTCGACGACGCGATGAGGGCTTTTTGTACTTGACGGCGTTTCGACTTACGGTTGGAACAAAATTCGCAAAAAACCACCGAAAAATGGTAATTTTCAACGCTCTACTGTGTCGTCATGCTTTCACCTACGAACATTGTTTAACTTCCAGTTTGTAGATATATCTTTGAACTATTCAGAAGTGAAAACGGAATGTGGATATCTTTTATCGTTTTCTCATCACGCCATTTTCAGTTTCCATGGTGACAAAATTCTCCAAAAAACACCAAACAACTTTAACCTACTCGCTCAATTTTCACTCTACGTGCACAAATTATACATCAAAACGTAGGTATTTCTGTCTGGATTTAGGAAATGTAACCCTCATTGGTGTAGGTCTTTTAGATTTTTCGCAAATCACCTCAGACCGGCAACAAATTGAGCGAGCAAGCTGCAGTTGTTTTCCGTCCTGCAGACAGCCAGCCAGGGTCGGTCAAAGCCCACCGGTGCAATGGGGGGGCCCCCAAATTTTCCTTTTTTTTTTTTTTTTTTTTTACAAGTAACAATTAAATTACTTCAGTTATACGCACCACCAGGCGGGCGCCTTCTTCAACTTCTTCAGAAGTTGAACGATTCTAGTTTAACAGTATTATTGCACAGTGTATGAAATAGAATTGCACATTAGTTATTGCACATTAGTTATTACAGTTGTAGTTACAGTTATGGTTACAGTTATAGTTACTGTTATAGTGCAGCATTGTATAATCTGGTAGCAGCAGGAATGAATGACCTGCGGTAACGCTCCTTTTTACAGACTGGATGTCTAAGTCTGGCACTAAAGGAGCTGCTCAGCTCCTCTACAGTCTGGTGCAGGGGGTGGAAGGTGTTGTCCATGATGGATGTGAGCTTGGACAACACCGTCCTCTCAGCCACTTCCTCCACAGAGTCCAGAGTGCAGCCCAGGACAGAAGTGGCCTTCCTCACCAGCTTATTCAGCCTCTTTCTGTGCCTCTCTGTGCTGCCTGGGCCCCAGCAGACGACAGCGTAGAGGAGAGCTGAGGCCACCACAAAGTCATAGAAGGTCTTAAGGAGGGGCCTGCTCACTCCAAAGGACCTCAGCCTCCTGAGGAGGTGGAGGCGGCTCTGGCCCTTCTTATACAGAGCGTCTGTGTTATGAGTCCAGTCCAGTTTATTGTTGACGTGAACACCCAGGTATTTGAAACTCTCCACAGTTTCTATGTCCTGTCCCTTGATGTTCACGGGTGAGTGAGGTGGGGGTCTTCTCCTGAAGTCCATCACCATCTTCTTGGTCTTACTGGTGTTTAAACACAGATGGTTCTTCTCACACCAGTCCACAAAGTCCATGATGACCGATCGGTACTCCAGCTCGTTCCCCTCAGACACACAGCCCACAATGGCCGAGTCATCAGAGAACTTCTGAAGGTGGCAGCTGTTCGTGTTGTAGGTGAAGTCCGAGGTGTAGAGGGTGAAGAGAAACGGAGACAGAACGGTGCCCTGGGGGGCCCCGGTGCTGCAGAGTGCCACCTCTGACTGACAGCCGTGCAGCCGCACGTACTGAGGGCGGTCAGTGAGGTAGTCGATGGTCCAGTCAGCCAGATGTTTGTCCACTCCAGCATCCTCCAGCTTCCCCCTCAGCAGCACCGCTCTGATGGTGTTGAAAGCGCTGGAGAAGTCAAAGAACATGACTCTCACAGCGCTCCCGGTGGTCTCCAGGTGGGTGAGCGCCCGCTGCAGCAGGTAGATGATGGCATCCTCTACTCAGATGTTGGGCCGGTAGGCAAACTGCAGCGGGTCCAGGGTGGGGCTCACCACAGTGCGCAGGTGTGAAAGGATGAGGCGCTCCATGGTCTTCATCAGGTGGGAGGTTAGGGTTAGGGTTAGGGGTAGGGTCAGGGTGACTGGTCTGAAGTGGGCCGGTTCCCTGGCGTGCAGTGTTTTGGGAACCGGTACCACACAGGAGGTCTTCCACAGGGTGGGGACCACCCCCAGGCTGAGGCTCAGGTTGTAGATGTAGCTGAGGACCTCACAGAGCTCATCTGCACAGGTCCTCAGCAGCCTGGGGGGGATGCCGTCCGGTCCTGAGGCTTTCCTCTGTTTCAGCCTCATCAGCTGACCTCTCACCTGCATTGGTGTGACTGTGAGGGTGGAGGAAGGCAGGACCAAAGGTGTGGATGGTTCAGGGGTTGGTGAGAGTGGTGGCAGGGGGGATGGTAGGTCTCTGGAGGACTGTGGGTTGGAGACGTGTGGAGGGTTGAGGGCAGGGAGGGGGCCAGTATGAGGGGAGTCAAACTGGGTGAATAACCTGTTTAACTCATTACTTTGACTCATTTTAAACTATGAACTAGTTTATTATCTTATTTATGTCATTTATTCACACCGTGAATGTATTGCTGTCTTTTAACAAAAGGCAGGACACTGTTCATTTTTATGTTCTGTCTCTTTTTATGTTCTGTCTCTCTTTGAGGTCGGTCGTGTTTTTTCTCTCTCTCCAGCTCTTCACCCCCCCTCCCCCTCTCCTGCTTCTGCTGCTATGTCTTGTCTTTCTGAGCACTTTCTTCATATCAACCGAACTCTGAAAAACATGGATCTGGTAAGTTGGTCTCTCAATGCTATTGATAAACGTTTTTCAACGGGTAGGCAACGAAAGGGGGACCCGTCTGGTCCTGATTTGACTCAGTTTGTGGGATACACCCTACATTCTTGGATGGAAAACTGTGTGTCTTTCGACTTTTTCATTCCTGAACGTTTGAAACGTTTGCATGTTTGGATTCAGGATACTTGGATTTCTACTTATTGGATTTGGTGGATTTTTGATGTATCAGCAAAAACAGCGGATGTCCGTAGCCATTTGGCCTTGATCAGGCTGCCGGCTGCATATGATGCGCTCACTAAGGCGGTGAACGGACAGTTCTGGAAGGTGGAGGAGCAGAGCCGAAAAGCTGGATGTGCTGGAGCGCAGACTGGCTTCGGTGGTTGAACTCAAGGGGAGATGGGATTAAATCTGGAAATGAAGTGGGGAAAAGCCCAACAATTAGGAATAATATTGGATTTCACCATTTGGAGCCAGCAATGACTTAAAGCTGCCAGGAAAGTCAGAGCAGCTTGTCTCATAACAAATAAAGTATTTGGACTATGCCTTCCCTATCTATAATCACTCCTGTTTGTTATGGCGGAGAATGCTCAGAACTCTCCCCTGCTCCCTCCTCCCCCGCTAACATCTGCGGATGCTTTCTGAACTGTTGGCCGGCTGATAACATCAAGGACAATGACCTCTGGAGAGTGTTCACGGAAATATAAACACTTTCACCCAAACAGACACACATAACTGATGCTCATATAAACTGATGAACTTACACGCGACTAGTCTCAAATGTTTACCTTCTGCTATATGTGTCTCGTCTTATTTGTGCAAGAGGTTTTTGATATCTCCAACTGTATCCTGTTATAGGATAAAGTATGAGTTATGTTTTTTTCCCTCCCACCTTCGTTTTTGTGGCCTCTATTTTTCCACAGAGTAATGGCAGCGCCCTGTGGGCACCGTGTAAGGTGGTGTCCTTGGCAGCAAGGCCTCAGTAAATCGTCTCCCATCAAATGTTTGTGATGTTTGGTTGTGATGGCGATTGTACTGAAACAGCAATTTCCCTCGGGATTATTGAAGTATTTCTGATTCTGATTCTGATTTGTTCACTATTGTTCTCGATGTCAATGGTCTTTTTCCTGGTTAAATAAAACTAAAAATGAAGCTGTTGTTCCTTTCCTGTTTCTTGGTGTAGGGGTGCTGGAGAGGCGGATTTAGACAGAGACAGTTCTGCACCATGAGTTCTGTGTCTGTTCTGTTTAGTGACATCCTCTGTTCTGCAGTCAGCTTTAGAAACCTGCCTGCCTTCAGACAACTGTTTGTTAACCAATGGTTGAAGAGCAAATATAGCCACATGTCTCTTCTAGTGGGCTCACCTATGTGGCTTTACACAGTGGGGGGGGGGGCTTACTCCAAGGGTTGAAGATGTCAGTGACAGTCGTAGACACTGGGAGACAAACATAGTTGTGGACTGTTTCAGAGAACAATGAAAGCTAACCTATTACTTAGAGGTTAGGAACTGAACAGCAGACAAACCAAGGCTGGTCAACCATGCCCCTCATCTGGGCTGTTTTTCACACAATGTTTCTGATCTTCTTTGATTTATTTAGTTTTTACAAAGAAGTCATTTACGGCCCAGATTACCATCACCAGCGGACCAGAAGTGGCCCACAGACCATCAGTTCAATAGTCCTGACCTAAAGAGGGATTTTCTAAAGAGGTGAATTATGGGTAACAGACCAATGAGTGAAGAGCTGTTTAAAGTTTAAAATGTGTCTCTGGATGATTGAATCTTTCTAAAAGATCAAAATCTCTAAATACCAAAAGCTGCAGCAGAGCTGACCTGAATGAGCTGAAGATTTAGAAATCTGATGGTTGAAATAGTCCAAAGTATGAAGGAAGTAGTTAAAGGTCCAAAAACGTCCAGAACCGACTGAATAATGAAGAATAAACCGGATGGCAATAATGCTGAATCAGCATCAGTCAATGAAGACATCTGGACTCACCGAGCCTTTCTGCAGTTCCTCACAGCTGGAACCAGTCTCAGTCGTCCTGATTTTGATGTGTTGTACTTCTCCAGGTCCAACTCATCCAGAACCTCCTCTGACATCTGCAGCATGTAGGCCAGAACTGAGCACTGATACTCTGAGAGCTCCTTCTCTGATTTCAGGAACTGTTGGATCTCCTGATAAACTGAGAGGTCCTTCATCTCCATCAGACAGTGGAAGATGTTGATGCTTCTGTCAGGAGAGATATAATCAGTGTTCATCTTCTTCAGGTTGGTGATGACTCTCTGGATGGTTCCTGGACTGTTATCCGTCTGACCCAGCAGGCCTCCTAAGAGTCTCTGGTTGGACTCCACAGAGAGGCCATGAAGGAAGCGAACAAACAGGTCCAGGTGGCCATTTTTACTTTTGAGGGATTTATCCATGACTGCCTTCATGAACTTATGCAGAGATGAGTAATTATGTCCTTTTCCCAGGAAGTTCTTCACCTTTTTGATCCAGCTGGTGTAATCTTCCCTCAGGAAGTTCTCCACCACCTCTGTGTTCTTGCTGGTGAAGCAGTGGAACATGTAGACTGCAGCCAGAAACTCCTGAATGCTCAGATGAACGAAGGAATAGACCGAGTCACCGTCCATCTCTTTCTCCTCTGTAAAGATCTCAGTGAAGAACCCTAAATAGAGAGGAGCATATTGGACATCAATGCCACACTCTTTCAGGTCTGATTCATAGAAGATCAGTTTTCCTTTCAGAAGCTGCTCAAAAGCCAGTTTTCCAAGAGGCTGAACATTCTCTATGTTCTCTGGAGTCCAGAGTGTTTTTATCTCAGGTCCTCCTTCATACTTGATCTTTGTCTGTTTGATCTGAGTCTCCAGGAAGCGGATGTACATCTCAGTCAGGGTCTTTGGCAGCTCTCCTTGGTCTCTGATCTTTAACTCACCTTCCAGAACATTAGCAGTGATCCAGCAGAAGACTGGGATGTGGCACATGATGAAGAGGCTTTGTGATGTCTTGATGTGGGAGATGATCCTATTGGCCTTCTCCTCCTCATCACCAAATCTCTTCCTGAAGTACTCCTCCTTCTGTGGGTCAGTGAACCCTCTGACCTCTGTCTCCAGGTCAATGAACTGCCTATGGATCTTACCGGCTGCTGCAGGTCTGGTGGTTATCCACAGGAAAGCAGAGGGAAGCAGATCACCACTGATGAGGTTTGTCAGCAGAACATCTACTGAGGTGGGCTTTGTGACATCTGTCACAGTCATATTGTTGTGGAAGTCCAGAGGAAGCCCACTCTCATCCAGACCATCAAGGATGAAGACAACTTTGAACTGTTCAAAGCTGCAGATTTCTTTGGTCTTGGTGAAGAAGTGATGAACAAGGTCCACCAAGCTGAACTTTTCTTCTTTCAGTGCATTGAGCTTTCTGAAGGTGAATGGAAATATGAAGTGGATGTCCTGGTTGGTTTTGTCTTCAGCCCAGTCCAGAAAGAACTTCTGTGTTAAGACTGTTTTCCCAATGCCAGCCACGCCCATTGTCATCACTGTTCTAATTGGATCTTTTCTTCCAGGTGGGGGTTCAAAGATGTTTTCTCGTCTGATTGTTGTGTCTGGTCCACAGGTTTTCTTGGATGCTGCTTCAATCTGTTTGATCTCATGTTGATCATTGACCTCTGTACTTCCTCCCTCTGTGATGTAGAGCTCTGTGTAGATCTGATCCAGAAAGGTTTTTTTTCCAGCTTTAGGAGTGCCTTCATTCATACATTGGAACTTCTTCTTCAGAAACTCTTTAAAGCCTCGTTGACACCGACCAAAAACAGCTGAATAAAGACACAAGAGGAGACACTTCAGTGAGACACAAATTATCAGAACTATTTCTGATCTTTTCAGTGGGGGTTTGCACACTAGATTTCATGAGCCTATTAAAATCCAATACTGTCAGTAAATATATTGGTTTTATAGGAATGTGTCATAAATCTTCTCTGCAGCAGATAGTTGTCTATCTGTTGTGTTGTGGACCAGCTGACTGTTTGCCACTCTCTGACCTGCTCCACTCTGCTCTGCTAATTAGTGGGAGCAGCAGCACCTGTTACTGCCCTAATTACCTTCATTCCTGTTACCTGTACTCCTGCCTTTATATACCGGTCTCCCACAGTCATTCCCCACCAGTTTCTTGAAAAGCCATAGTGAGAGTAGACCATGCAGCGTTCTATGCGTGTCTTGCCTGCCTTCACCTGGTCAGACTCTCATTTGGCCTCTGAATTCTGGACACCAACCTGGTGACCTGTTTTTGACCAAGCCCTCTGTCTCCCCCTGTGGATACCTCTGTCTGGTTCTGCACTCTGTGTATGACCCCACTTGGCTTCAGATCCCCTTTCTGTTTCAGGCCTGTTCCCCATCATCGTGAAGTGAACCTACAACCCACTTCCTGTAACTTCACCTTCATCACTACCAGGACCCAGGCGGAGCCCCAGGACCTACTTAGTGGATCCAGTTCACCCTCCTGGACTCTGAGAAGGTTGGTGGCTTTATCTTAGTGTTCACTAGGACTCACAGAGTCCTTCACAGATATTAACTTGTCTAACTAACCTGTTTCCATTTCAGTGGTTCCTGCGAGTGTTCCTGGCTGTTTTCATGACTCACACAGAAAGTTTGTTTCTGTAATTTTTGAAGCAGGTCATGTTGTTCAACTGAATTTTTTGGGTCTTCTGTATCAGGTATTGCAACAAGTTGTCTAAACACGGAGGTCATTACTACTACAGACCATAACAAGGGAGAAATAAAATATTTAACTATGTAATATTATTGGACTCAGGCCCAATAATACTCAGGTCAACAGTGCTGGTATTATTGGACCTGAGTGCAGAATTTGACACTGTTTAATACTCCAGTCTATTAGAGCGCCTGGAAAACTGGGTCTTTCTGTTAAACTTGACTGGTTTATATCCTACATGTAGGACAGGGCCTCAATTCGATTACCTCTATAGGGTAAGGACTCTTTAGCCAAAGCGAAGTGCCGATGGTCACCATGATAAGGACTGTCTGAATAGTGCAGTCAGCAATGAAGGAGGTAGGAAAAGTAGTCTGTATGCTTTCTGTCTCACAGCAGTCCAAAGCTCCTTTCCTCCCCACAATAGAGTTCTTTATGTTGACCCAGTGATGGGTTACTGAACAGGAGCTAGGAGCTGTTATTGAGGGTATTAGGATGGAACCAGTAGGTCAGGATACAAGTTTACATCAGAGGCTCAGGTCTACTCTGCATCCCCAGAACCAAACATTTAGAAGCAGCATTTAGTTCCTATGCTCCACTTATCTAGAACAAACCCTGAGGACTACAGAAGTACTGAAGCCCAGAGTTCCTTTAAATCAATGTTTATTGTTTAGGTTTTTAACCTTAATTTAAAGGAACCCACTTCTCGTGTGAGCTCAATCAAGCTGCTTGCTCACTGGAGCTTGCTGCTTCTGCTTCCTTGGGGTTATTATTGGCAGTAGGTAGGTTGGTCCAGTCGGTATCCATCACTGCTCGTAATTGGTTACAATGACTGCTGTCCTTTGTCATTGCTCCGTCTCATAAAAAAACAGAACGGAAGAGCAAGAGAAGAGCTAGGACCCCTGACCCCTGTCAGGGCAACAGCTGAATGAACTCTGTGTAGATCTGATCCAGAAAGCACCTATGAAGTGTACATTCAGCACTTTGAATGATCTTTTTACTGAAACCTGCTTTATAAATAAACCTGCCTTGCCCTGCCTGTCATCATGAAGTGCTTTGAGAGTATCCTGAAGGACACCAAGGATACCATTCCTGCTGGCCTGGACAGCCTACAGTTCACCTACAGGTAGAACTGTTCTACAGAGGATGCTGTCTTGTTGGTCCTTCACTCAGCTCTGACTCATCTACAGTCTACCAACACCTATGGTAGGATGCTCTTTGTGGACATCAGCTCATTCTTCAACACTGTAGTCAGAAACATGTGGATGGCACTACTGTGGTGGGTCTCATCTCCAACAATGGTGAGACCCACTGTAGAAATAATAAGACCAAGTAGGTCATAGTGGACTACAGGAGGTCCAGGAGAAATGAACATGCTCCTCTCTACATACAGGGGGAGGTGGTGGAGCAGGTCATTCATATCTCCTCTGACCTCCTGGACTGTAAACACCTCCCACCTGGTGAAGAAAACCCAACAACTTCTCCTTTTCTAGGGAAACTAAAATGAACTGGACTTTCTACTTAGCTGCTAAGAAACTTTTATAGAGCCACAATTAAAAGCATTTTGTGTCTCAGTGTGACCGTGTGGTGTGGCAGCAGCACTGCACAGGAGAAGAAGGATTTAGCACAGGTGTTGAGATCAGCACAGGGGATTATGGGATGCCATCTACAGATCTATGCTATGAGTCCAGGAAAGGGCCAGACATATTTCCACAGATCCCACCCACCTGGGCAATGAACTGTTTCTCCCACTTCTATCAGAAAAGGGATTAGGGACATTAAATAAACAACTAAGAGACTTAAACAGCTTCTTTCCCAGAGCTCAAAACAGAAACACTGAGAATTCAAGATTTTTATAGAAAGCTTTAATAACGATAACATTAATAATAATTATTTCTACTTGCAACACATATCCCGGTGAAATATGACCTCTGTGTTTAACCCAGCTGTCAATGACCAATAAGCCACTGGGACCATCCAGGAGCATTCTGGGACTAAGGGTCTGTCTCAGGGACCCAGGGTGGCCGTCTGTGGGATTCAAACCAAGGAAGCACCTTTTCCAGGAAAAGAGAGCCCTGCTCTAACTACTAGTTCACTATTGCTTTGTTTATTCTACATTTAGAGTTATAACTGAATTATTGTGTAACTAACCTCTTAGTCACAGGCAGGAGCCTCAACAATCAAACCACTGAGAATGATTTATGAACGAGCTTCAAAGACCCTAGATCAGGGGTCTTCAGCTCCAAATTTAAGATGTATCCAACACAACTGAATCAAATGGCTGAATTAGCTCCTCTGTATGCAGTCATAGTCCTGCTAATGACTTGATTATTTGACTCAGGTGTGTTGAAGCAGATGTATATAAAAGTTGCAGAACACTAGACCTCAATGACTTGATCAGAAAACCTGTTTGAATCTACCAGTCAGCTTCTGCAGAAGTTAAATGTACCAGGTATGAACTGTCTGTTATTTAAAATTACTGTATTAATGATGGCATAAGTGAGCTTGGTGTTGGCAGTCCTATTGCCAGAGGTTAAGTCATGCCCTGGGTTATCGGTGGATCAGTTCCTGGTCTTGGTCTGCTCGGCTGGGGGTGACGGTGGGGCTGGGTTAGAGGTGTTTGGTCCCCTGCATCTCACTTTGTGCCTCTTTGTCCTTAGAGCTGCCACTACTGTGCCTCACTGGTGACTTACTTCTGTGTGGGGCATATAGCTGTCTCAGGGTGATGCTTTGTGTCTGGCAGAATGGGGGTGCTGCAGCCTTCCAGGCCCAGGTTCTCCTGTCATTTGTTGTTCTTGGGTTGTTGAGTGCTGAGGATGGCAGGCTTTCTGCCATTCACACCACACTTACAAATGTATGGACCAGTGGTGAAAGGTCATACAAAAAGTCCCTATAACATTACTGTGGTCTTCCTACTTTGATGTTCGCTTGAATCTGGATTTAATAAAGTTATTCATGTAATCAGGATATTGTTTTGAGGTATCCTTTTCTTAGGGCAAATCTGCCTTGGCACATGTAGGCAACCATCTGTTCCATAGGCCTAAAATGCAGAGACCAGTTAACATAAAACTTGTCGACCTCCCCAAGTCCTGAATCCAAGCTAGACTCAGACTGGGGACATTTCAGATGTGATCTTAAATGTGTTTTTTAAAAAAAAGTCAGTCTTGTGAGCACAGCTAATTTACTATGTCTGTGTTTCATTGGGCATGTCTGTGAGTTCTAACTAATGTTTCTGTAAAGGCCCTTGAAGACAGTTAACTTTGCAGTAACAGCAGCATCACAGAACTGTGTAGCCTCACCTGGCTGAGCAGAGAAGGCAAAGGCCAAACCCAGCTGATTGGACAGTGTAGCATCTTTTAGCTGAAGATGTTGGATCATCTTTTTGCAGGATTTCTTTCCTTTGTTCCTCACAGCATCTATGGTGGAGCGGGCCTTGTCTTCTCTGGTTTGGTTCTTTTGAAGTATTGCCTCTGTTTCCGAATGATTTAAGACACCATCAGCTTCAAGGGAGTCAAGGAGCAGTTTCAGGACTTCCTCAGAAACCCTCTTCACAAACTCTGAGCGAACACTGAGAAGTGTTTTCTCTGCAGGCAAACAACAGACAGAAACATGATTAATTCAAACTGAGAAAAACGTGATTAAGACCAATTAGACATGTTGTAGCACACAGGGATCCTCACAGACTGTCTATTGTGCTTCCTTAGGTCTTAAAAACCTGTTCTTGTTCTATTACTGCTTAATAGTGAGGACCATCTGATTCTGTCTACATGTGACCAGTTGGATTCTTCCATTGAATCCATGGATTCTTCTCTGTGGCGCTCTACACATCAAGAAGAATCCTACCTAATCTGTAAAAACAGTCTACTGTTGAATAAAAAGATCCTTCGCAGAGTTACAGCAGCATATTTTCGTCATTAATAGAGGAGAATAAAAGTAATCCTAGATTTCTCTTTAATACAGTTGATCCATCATTCCCTTAGCTCTCAGCAGTAATGACTTTATGGGATTCTTCATCAATAAAATTGATCCAGACAATGAGGGTTGTGGGTAGGTTGCTTGGGAGGGCGCTGGCACCAACTACCTTTGGAGGGGTGGTGGGTGGTGCTGGACACCCCCTTTGGTACTACCAGTTTTAAATACTAGAGAATAACATGTAACATCATGACATCTGAGCAGGCGGAGGCAGGCTCTGGGTCTTCCTCACACCTCTGTTCTCCATTTACTGCCCCAGGGCGGTAAATGGAGAACAGCTTGGCTGAAAGGTGATATTTTCATTTTTTATTGGACCGTCTCAGGAGGGGAAACCCATCCTGTTATATCAGATACTATGGGGACAGAGACAGGATCTGATTATTCAATGAATCCAGGAATCAGTCCATAGATGAATGATTCCTGATGTATTGTACTGCAAACCTGTTCCTCCCATCACACACACATATTTAAAAACAACCAAATGAAAACGGTCGTTAGTCAACTTGATGAAACCCTGTTTCAGTTTGAAAGAAATAATTTCAAATATTTCTGCTTCAGATAACTTACCTAAATCCTGCTGCTTCTCTTCTAGAGGCGCCTCCATTTTATCTCTGAAAAAAAGATCTAAATTTACTCATTATGATTTAGGATTTACTTCTAACAAATAATTTATTTTATCCTGATGAAGTTAGAATAGAAACTAAAAATACTGGACAGAGAACATCCAAAACATCTGAATTACAGATGGAAATTATTCACTTAAATACTTAATATCCATGAACACACACGACTCCTATCAGACCCCCAGTTAGATGGCCAGTATTTGACACTGAAACATGAAGCAGCACAGCTGTCTGTCTTTATAAATCTAAAACATGTCAGCATGACAGCTAACATGATCCATAAAATCAGTGCTGTAAACATTAATCACATTTTTCTTGATGAGGGAGGATGTTCCCGTTAATGATAGCCACCAGTTGTCAGTCATTCCTGCATCTATTTGCTGCAGGTTGACATGAAATCCTGTTGCCATCTGACTGTAGGGTGATGTTTCTACCACCAGGTGGCAGCATCAGCTGAAGAATGCTCCTACAGAAGGTCTTTGGACTCCTGCTTTGGGTTTTAGTTGACTGAGGGAACCCTGTCCAGGTCCAGCAGCTTCTGCTGCTGTCCTCACTGTGGGCCTCTGATCATGATGACCAGGAGCAGATAAAATGCACAGAGGGATGCAGGGACCGTCTCCTGGCTAAGGGAGCTACATCAAGCTGAAACAGAAAGAAGTTCTGACTGTTTTTACTGAAGATGCCGTCTGGGACCAAACTGAAGAACTGCTGGAACAGTTTTAAAGGATTTTGATTTGCTTTTAAACCAGTCCTGGCTGAGCTGCAGCAGAGAGGACATCTGGGACAAGGACGTCCCCGTTTAGCCCATCATCTGTGGACTGCTGGATACCAGTCTGTAATGAAACCAGAGAAGTTCTCCTGGTACCAAGAACCAAAACCACAGACCAGCAGAAAGTCAGTGGATCCGTCTGCAGACCTCCAGAACCCTGCAGCCATGAATGAGCTTGTTTACCAGCTTCGGTACTTCCTGACCTTTACACAGACATGGCTTCAGAAGGTCCGGTACCAGCTGGTTCTGATCATTCACTACTGGGTTTGCTTTTTGAAAGTACAATATCAAATGTTTCCATCACCTTTGCAAGATTGTCCTTTGTTAAAAAACTCAGGTCAGTAATTATTCTGGCCTTTAGTCGTCCTTCAATGGTAAAATGACTCAGATCATGATTTGAATCATTATCCCACATGTCAGCTGTTGTTTTTTAATAATATGAGGGGCAGGAAAGGCTGGTATATAGTAATATATTAGTGTTCCTATCCCTGGTTCCTGATAGAAAATAATAATAAAATGATGTGATAATCAGCCATAAAACCTATATTAGATTGTAGAAAATGTATCTAATTCCAAAGTAGACATATCAGAATGAAGAGATGTGTTGGGATTTAAATGTTTTGATTGAGAAAAATGAAAAGTCAACCTTTTCACTGTACATAAAGACGTCTCATTGAAATGTTGAGGCGTCCAGACGAAGAAATCTACTGATGTCCAAAGATGGCTTAAAGGCAAAGGAACAGTTCAGCTTTTAGTGGCATGAAAACAATCAGCTGAGACTTTATTATATGAACTGAACTCAGAGTCAAACAGTCTGACTTTAACATGTTTGTCTTTTATTTCCTCCTTAAACACAGCTGTAGATGAACCTCGTTCCTTCAGAGGGACCAACTTTGCATCTGACTGAAGTCCCAGAAAACCAGTCGATGAACAGAACGTCTGTAGCTCCATCTTGTTGTGCCATGATATTAAAGCCGTGATGAGAATTTTATGTCAGATTGAATTCTGGCCATGTAGCTGGAGGACAACTCTAAAGGGCTTTGTGAGCAAAGGAATTTCACACTTCCAGAGAGACAGCTCTCTCTGCAGGGTGCGATCAGTGCAAAGGCTTGCTCCCACAGGACAACCCCCCAGTCTTCAGTCTACCCCTGGCCAGAGGTCCAGTTCTCATTCTGCTCCGTCCTGGGACTCTAAAGGAGGGGCTGCCCTGCAGGAGCCATGCATGGGGCCTGGAAGAGGCCATGAGCTGAGTGAGACATGAGCCTCTCTGAAACTCAGTTCCTCCCTGACATGGGGAGAAACTGCCAGCCGATGATAAGGGCTGTCTGAATGACTTTGAGTGTTTTAAGAGGAGCTTCGAAATAAAATATATTCTTCTTATTATTAATAATATTATCATTATCATCTTTCATTATGAAGAAGCAGTAACAGAACCAGTACCAGTTAAACTTAACAACTAAAACACAGAAGCTTTAAAATAGTTTTTAGAAATATTATCTCCCATTTTTGCCAGGAACAGAAACAGAGGATCCAGAATTCAGCCGGCCAAGCAGAGAAACGTTTTAGACAGTTTATTAAAAAGACAGGTAATGGGTCAGAACCAGAGTGACAGGCAGGCAGACTGATGAAACAGAGTTCGTTATAGTCCAAAGTCAAACCGGGTAATTAGAAGTGCAGCGAAGTCTGAAGAAAAGAGACAAAGGAAGGAAACTGAGCGTTTGTTGGTGCTGATAAGCAGGAAATCAGAGCCTGACCAGCACCACGGTTACATGAAGCAGCAGCTTGGTTCTGAAGGAGAACCAGACTGAGTTCTGTTCCTGGTTCTGTTCACAGTCCACAGAGAGAAAAGCAGAACAAGTTCACACTCACCCTGATCCAGAGTCTTCTCTCTGTTCTGTTCTGCTGCTAAATGGAGTCAGAACCTGTTTCTCCTGATCTGATACCTGACTGTAACTGACTCACCTGAGGCTCCGCCCCCTGTCAGGTGAGTTTACCTGACTTTAAATACCTTTCCTTTCAGTTCTTCTCTTTTTATCAGCAGTGAACTGAGCTGTAAAACTCTGAGGTCAGGTTGTAACTTGTCTGTTTTTCAGGTTTCTTCTCAGTCTTCAGCTCATTTCCAGTCAACATTTTATTGCATTCAGTAGTTTTGTTCTCTGGAAACATTTTATAGGGTCCTCACCCTTATAGAGTGGTGGTAAGGGACTTTCTGAGAGACAAGAAAAAAGACCCCCCCCCCCCAAACCAAAAAGCCTAGCTCCTCCACTGGAGGCTGGTTAATTAGTTTCAGCAGCCTGATGGGTTAAAGGTGCAGCTCTAGTAATGTCATTTACTGAGGATCAATAAACAGGAAAAATAATGAATAATCCTGAATAACAAGTGGAAACATCTACAAAGAATATATATACATGTACATCTCCTTGTGTTTGATTGCTACACGGAGCACTTCTCACCAGGCTGGTGGGTAAAAATAGAGAAAAAGAGAAATTAATCTGCAGCAATAAGCTTTAAAGTGCTTGTATCTGCTCTGTGATCCAGGGACCAATTGACTTTTCAGAACTCCTCTATTCACCTTCCAGAGCTGTGCCCTGGGCAGAGCTGCTGTCCTTCTCCTTTTTGTTCTCTCCTTCTTTTTCCTCCATTCTCTGTTGGTCCTTTTACAAAATCCAACAGCTTTCCTCCCAGAAGGCAAAGCCAGTAAGATGCTGACAGGTGAGAGCGCATTAATATCAGATAGATAAAGTAGTAAAATGACTGGAGAGGAAACAGAAGCAGATCTAAATAATGATGAGGATGAAATAAGGAGCGTTCAAACATTTTGATGCTGCGTGACGATTAATTAGAAAGAAGCAGACTTTGTGTCTGAGCCTCCATCTTTAATCCTCATATCTGGAGCTTTGGATCAGAACCACACTGAAAAAAAAGATACTTTGGATCAACTTAAAAAAAATTACTGTAATTTGTTACACCTAAATGTATTACTTTGTCTCAAATTAACTTTCTGATGTGGTTGAAACTATACATTTGATTTACTAGAAATATATTTTTTACTTTAAGCCAAAGAAAGAAACTGCATTCATACCAAGTAAAACTATAATTTAGAACAAAGACCATAAACAAGTTTTATCCTTCGTTACAACTTAATTTTTTCAATTTGGAAAAATCTAATTTTTTACATTACATATAAGTATAGATTTACTTTGGAATAAACTAATTGAAATAATGTAATTTTGTTACATGAAATTTTTTTAATTTTTCTCAACTTAAATTTCTGAATCAGCACAAAGTCAAGTTTCTCTTGTACCTTACTCAAAACATTATATTTAGTCCCAAGCTAAAGTGTTACTCAATTTAGGTCAATGAGATTTTTTTTGCCTTTTTATAACTCAAAATTTCACAACATTACAAGCCAATTTCCCTACAATATAAAACTAAAATTCACTGAAATGATTCACTCCAGATACAAATTAAAAACAGAAAATTCTCTTTAAAGGCCATTTATTTTTGATGAGTCTGAAAAATGAAATCATCTTTCTAAAGACCAGTGCATATTTTACACAAATATTAGGGAAAAGAAATTACATGTAAAACTAAATATGGGTTTTTCCCATTTTCAGACCTAATGAAACTGCAAAAACATCAACTTACACATCTCAACATGTAAAAATACTTTTTTCACCTCATTAAAACTTCAGAGATCCAAAGTGACAGTAGTAAAACAGTAGAAACATTGCTGTCATTGCTAACATTTGAAATACCCATTAAGAGTATGAAAATAAACTTTAACCATTACAAATGTAGGAGACCCCCAAAAATTAAGAAAAAACACAGATGCTGTGGGTTAAAATATCAATAAACCCAGTTAAAGAAAAACAGAAAAAAAACACATAGCTAGTGCTCTGATATGACTTACTGAATTTAGTATTCACATTTCAAAGGTTATATACATGCCACAATATTTCTACAACAGAAATAAATCCAATAACACAAGAAATAAAAATCACAAATGAAATAGTATTTTGAATTAAGGCTAATGTCTCCCTTATGTAACAATGAGCCCTTAGATTAATCTGCAATGCCTTTGAATAGAAGCAATAAAACCCAACATGCAAGCGTCTTTCTTTGACCAACCCCATATTTAGAGCTTGACACTCAGACTGCACACTCTGCGTGTCATTCTCTTTGGTTCAATCTCCATGAAGACTTTCTGCAGCGCATGGAAAGTGTGTCTGAACTCACCTGGATAGCTTAAGTTCATAGCATAGATGAGGCCAAATAAGAGAGCACATCCATGTGTGATTGATGGCAGCTCATTAATTCAATTCAATTCAATTTTATTTATATAGCGCCAAATCATGAAACATGTCATCTCAAGGCACTTTACAAAATCAAGTTCAATCATATTATACAGATTGGGTCAGATTATACAGATTGGTCAAAATGTCCTATATAAGGAAACCAGTTGATTGCATCAAAGTCCCGACAAGCAGCATTCACTCCTGGGGGACCGTAGAGCCACAGGGAGAGTCGTCTGCATTGTACATGGCTTTGCAGCAATCCCTCATACTGAGCAAGCATGAAGCGACAGTGGGAAGAAAAACCACCCATTAACGGGAAAAAAAACCTCCGGCAGAACCGGGCTCAGTATGAACGGTCATCTGCCTCGACCGACTGGGGTTACAGAAGACAGAGCAGAGACACAACAAGAGAGACAAAAGCACAGAAGCACACATTGATCTAGTAATCTGTTCTACATTAGATGGTAGTAACGGGTGAGCCGTCTTCTCTGGATGATGTCAAAGTTAACAGAACGTCAGACCAGGTGTACCTACTATGAAGAAAAAGAGAGAGAGCAAAAAGTTAAAAGCTGAAATGACGACAGTCATTTCAATGTAATACAATGCAAAACTGGAGAACCGTAGAATGAAGAACAGTAGAAATCAGTAGAGTGAGAAAATTAGACCCTGATGTCCTCCAGCAGCCTAGGCCTATCACAGCACAACTATAGAGATAGCTCAGGGTAACATGAGCCACTCTAACTATAAGCTTTGTCAAAAAGGAAAGTTTTAAGATTAGTCTTAAAAATAGATAGGGTGTCTGCCTCACGGACCAAAACTGGGAGTTGGTTCCACAGGAGAGGAGCCTGATAGCTAAAGGATCTGCCTCCCATTCTACTTTTAGAGACTCTAGGAACCACCAGCAGACCTGCAGTCTGAGAGCGAAGTGCTCTGTTAGGAACATACGGGGTAATCAGAGCTCTGATATATGATGGAGCTTGATTATTAAGGGCTTTATACGTTAGAAGAAGAATTTTAAATTCTATTCTTGATTTAACAGGAAGCCAATGAAGGGAAGCTAAAATTGGAGAAATATGATCCCTCTTGTTGATTTTCATCAGGACTCTTGCCGCAGCATTTTGGATCAGCTGAAGACTTCGAACTGCATTTTGTGGACTTCCTGATAGTAAAGAATTACAATAGTCCAGCCTTGAAGTAACAAATGCATGGACTAGTTTTTCAGCATCACCCCTGGACAGAATGTTTCTAATTTTGGCGATATTCCGGAGGTGAAAAAAGGAAACTCTGGAAACCTGTTTAATATGGGATTTAAATGACATGTCTTGGTCGAAAACAACACCAAGGTTTTTAACTTTATTACCAGAGGCCAAGTTAATGCCATCCAGATTAAGTAGTTGATTAAGAAGTTTATTTTTTGAGGACTCTGGCCCAAAGATTACAACTTCTGTCTTGTCAGAATTTAAATGCAGGAAATTTAAAGTCATCCAGCTTTTGATGTCATCAAGACATGACTGCAGTCGAAGTAACTGATTGGATTCATCAGGATTTATGGATAAATATAGCTGAGTGTCATCAGCATAACAGTGGAAATTAATCCCATGCTGTCTGATAATTTTGCCAACCGGAAGCATATATATAGTAAATAGAATTGGTCCAAGGACTGAACCCTGTGGTACTCCACAGGTGACCCTAGAGTTTGAAGAAGATTTATTATTAACATGAACAAACTGGAATCTGTCCGACAGATAAGATTTAAACCAGCCTAATGCTTTTCCCTTAATCCCTACAGTATGCTCAAGTCTTTGTAGGAGAATATTGTGATCAACTGTATCAAATGCAGCACTGAGATCTAACAGGACAAGTATAGACACAAGTCCATTATCTGAGGCCATGAGAATATCATTGGTGACCTTCACCAGAGCTGTTTCAGTGCTATGATGAGCTCTAAAGCCTGACTGAAACTCCTCAAGTAGGTCATTACTTTGTAAATGTTCACAAAGTTGATTAGCAACTACTTTCTCAAGAATTTTAGATAAGAAAAGAAGATTAGATATAGGTCTGTAGTTTACTAGCTCATCTTGATCAAGAGAAGGTTTCTTAAGTAAAGGTTTAATAACAGCTACTTTAAAAGCCTGTGGTACATATCCATTTACTAAGGATAGATTAATCATGTCTAAAATAGGACCACTGATCAGAGGGAATACCTCCTTAAACAACTTGGTTGGGATTGGGTCTAACATACAGGTAGAAGGTTTAGATGAAGCTAATATTCTAGATAGCTCAGAAAGCTCTACTGCTTTTAAACAGTTCAGACACTGCGCAGGTTCTAAGGATTCCTCCAATGCTGCCTCACTTACTGAGGACGAGGTAATCATGTTTGGGAGGATGCCAATTATTTTATTTTTAATGGAATCAATTTTATTTATGAAGAATCCCATAAAATCATTACTGCTAAGAGCTAAGGGGATGGCTGGATCAACAGAGCTGTGGCTGTGGTGTATTGAAGAGAAATCTAGGATTATTCTTATTCTCCTCAATTAATGATGAAAAATATGCTGCTCTAACTCTGCGAATGGTCTTGTTATACAACAATAGACTGTCCCTCCAGATTAGGTAGGATTCCTCTTGGTGTGTAGAGTGCCATTTTCTCTCCAATTTCCTAACATTGTGCTTCAAGGAATGCAGCTCTGAATTAAACCAAGGAGCCAGCTTCCTGTGAATAATCACCTTCTTTTTCAAGGGAGCTACATTGTCTAATGCAGAACGCAATGACAAAGTCATACCGTTTACAAAGACATCTATTTGTGAATTGGAAGAAACAACATTGCTGCCATCTACTGGGCATTTCTGCAATACGGAGGATATTAAAAAGGGGACAGACTCTTTAAGTTTTGATACAGCATTATCCGATAAAGATCTACTATAATGGAACCCTCTTTTGGGGGTGGAGAACTCAGTTAGATTAAACTCAAAGGTTATTAAAAAATGATCAGATAGGACAGGGTTGTGAGGAAATACTGTTAATTCTTCACAATCAATGCCATATGTCAGCACAAGGTCTAAAGTATGGAGCCAAGAGTGCGTCGGTTTATGCACATTTTGAGCAAAACCAATTGAATCTAGGATAGTTTTAAAGGCTACACTAAGGTTATCACATTCTGTGTCAACATGGATGTTAAAATCACCCACTATAATAACCTTATCAGTATTTAACACCAAATCAGATAAGAAATCTGACAACTCATCCAAAAACTGAGTATAAGGGCCTGGTGGACGATACAAAACAACAAACAGAAGAGGTTTTATTGCTTTGCAGTTTGGATGAGGGAAACTGAGGGTTAAATGTTCAAAAGAACTGTAGTTATTAATTGGCCTGGGACTAATTAATAAATCAGACTGAAAGATGGCTGCCACTCCTCCTCCTCTTCCCACAGATCTGGGAATGTGGAAATTTGAATAATTGGAGGGAGTTGACTCATTTATACTAACGTAGTCCTCTTGTAGCCAGGTTTCTGTGAGACAAAACAAATCAATCTGTTTATCAGAAATCAATTCGTTAACTAACAAAGTCTTTGGAGGGAGAGACCTTATATTTAATAGACCACATTTAATTGTTTTATTTTTAGGTTCAAAGTGATCCGTATGGATTTTTATTAGATTTTTATGATTTGTTCCTTTTAGATAAGTTTTTGATCTGTTAAGTTTTGGCCGTGGGAAAGACACCGTCTCAATAGGATAATGGGTGGGTAACAGTACAGAAGCTGCAGAGAGGTGTGTTAAACTACGGCTCTGCTTCCTGGTCTGGACCCTGGGTTGTCAGCATTTAGGAGAACTAATAAATCCGGCCAGATTTCTAGAAAGAAGAGCTGCACCATCCAAAGTGGGATGGATGCCGTCTCTCCGGATCAGACCAGGTTTTCCCCAGAAAGTTCGCCAGTTATCAATGTAGCCCACGTCGTTTTCAGGACACCACCTAGACAACCAGCGGTTGAATGATGACATGCGGCTAAACATGTCATCACTGGTCAGATCAGGCAGGGGACCAGAGAAAATTACGGAGTCCGACATTGTTTTAGCAAACTCACACACCGAAGCAACACCAACTTTAGTGACCTCCGATCGGCGTGACCGGGTGTCATTACCGCCAGCGTGAATAAAAATCTTACTGTATTTACGCTTATCCTTAGCCAGCAGTTTTAGGTAAGATTCTATGTCGCCCGTTCTGGCCCCTGGCAGGCATTTAACTATGGTCCCTGGTGTCTCTAGTGCCACGTTTCTGACTATTGAGCTCCCAATTATCAGGGTCGGCTTCTCAGCGGGTGTGTCGCTGAGTGGGGAAAATTTGTTAGAAACGCAGACGGTTGGTGGTGAACTGGGGGCTGAAATCTAGAGCTATGCTTCCTACGAACTGTCACCCAGCCGGCCTGCTTACCCGGCTGCTCGGGTGCTTCTGGAGGACCACTAAGTGAAGTAACGCTAGGTCTATGTGGCTCCGCGCTAGCAAAGGGGCGGCTATCAGCTGGTCTTTCCATAGCACGGAGCCGGGTCTCTAATTCTGACACCCTCGCCTCCAAAGCTACAAAAACACTACATTTATTACAAGTACCATTATCACTAAAGGAGGCAGAGGAATAGCTAAACATCTGACACAGAGAGCAGGAGATAAGGGGAGACTTAGTAAGAGACGGAGAAGCTGAAGTAATAGTAGGAGAGGAAGCCATTGTGGAGCTAAAGCTAGGCTAGGCTAAAGCTAGGCTAGCGCCCTTCTACCACGCCAAGAGAGCAAACCGTGAAACACGAGGAGTTCCCAAGCGTGATGTGCAGCAACAGAAAATGTTTTAAAAGTGCTTATGTGTTAGAAACAGATGTTACAGCAAAGAGATTAAAGGTAAAAGCGAGAGAATCTGGAGCAACAAACCGTTGCTCACGCAGTGAAAACAGGAATTCGCCTTACCGCAAACAGGAAGTGACGTCAGCCTGGGCAGGAAAATATGCAAATTATTAAGCTCCTCCACACCTTCAATAATGATGCCTGTGTCACATGGTGGCTTTAACGCATCCTCTTCCTCCCTGATGACAAACACGGCCATTGTGCACTGCTCAAGCTCTCTTTCTGCGTCATCCTTTTCAACAACCTGTGTGTTGTTCTTTGCAAGCATGGATGTCTAAGGCAGATGAGAGTCAGAGTAAGAGGTAGACGGGTCAGGGAAAGAAGATTATGAGGAAGAGGAATCCGTGTATGAGGTGGCAGTGTAGCTGGAAGGGCTGAAGTTACAGATGAAATTTGGGCAACTATGATTGATCATGTGGTAAATCATGGCTTTCACTTAGAGGTGCGGGACAAAGAGTCCAAACTTTTCTCAATAAAAACACGGTTGCATCCATTGTAAGAGTTTTTCAATGGGAGAGCAGGTATTGCTGCTATACAGTATTTACATCTCTATCTATTCCTATAGAGGAATTCTTCAGTGCATGGAGATGGAAGGTATATGATCACCGCTCCTATGAGCAGATGCCCTTGCTCAATGCAATGACTGCTGCTGCCCATGATATAGATGCAGAGGCATGTCAAGGATGGATCAGGCATGCAAAAAGATTTTTCCCAAGGTGCATTGCAAGGGAAAATATTGAATGTGACGTAGATGAGGCCATGTGGCCTATTCGTCAGGACAGAATGGATTAGAAGGAACAAACAGCCCTAGTACAGTTTTTATTGGTTGCTTTGATGCAGCAGTCAACTCAAAACCCACATTTTTCAAAACAGTTAACGCAGAGGCCTAAACAGTGGCAACAATGGTCAAAATTAAACATTTTGTTTGCAAAAGGCTCCAACTCTGCTAGGCTTTTTGGTTCGGGGGGGGGGGGTCTTTTTTCCTGTCTCTCAGAAAGTCCCTTACTACCACTCTATAAGGGTGAGGACCCTATAAAATGTTTCCAGAGAACAAAACTACTGAATGCAATAAAATGTTGACTGGAAATGAGCTGAAGACTGAGAAGAAACCTGAAAAACAGACAAGTTACAACCTGACCTCAGAGTTTTACTGCTCAGTTCACTGCTGATAAAAAGAGAAGAACTGAAAGGAATGATGCAGGCATGTAAAGGCATGAAAGGAAAGGTGTTTAAAGTCAGATTGCCCTACCCTAATATTTTCGTGACACATCTGGAAATGACCACAGAGCCGTTTTCTTTCTCATAACGTGTTATATTGACTGATCAATCGAGTTTTAACCCTTACGATAGCACTAACAAGTGTTACATTTTCCTTTTTTTCACACTAACTGAACAATAATGTAACGACACCATTGTTATATTTCATTAAGAAAAGTAAAACATCTTCATTTTCACTCCTAATAGGTTGGAGATGAGGCGGAGTTGACTGGATTTATTCTTCCAGCTGAATGCGCTCCCGACGCAGGGGATACAAATTCTGGCGTAGATAAGTCGTTATGCACAACGATGCCTGTCGCCTGTGCTATCCTAGTGCAGCAGGTCTTGGTGATATCACAGTAAATTGGGCAAAAGCCTGGGCTATATCTGCCCTGTGATGGACTGGCTACCTGTCCAGGTTATACCCCGCCTCTCGCCCATTGACAGCTGGAGATAGGCAAGGCAAATTTATTTATATAGCACAATTCAGTACAAGACAATACAAAGTGCTTTACATGATTAAGATATAGCAAAATAATAAAATGTAGATAGAAAATAGAATAAAAGCAAGTAGGGATAGAATGTAGTAACAAAAAAGAACATTAAAAACAGTAAAACTGTTTAACTAGAACAGTCAAAGGCAATTTCAAACAAATGAGTTTTTAATCTTGATTTAAAGGAACTCAGGCTTTCCGCACTTTTACAGTTTTCTGGAAGTTTGTTCCAGATAAGTGGAGTGTAGGAACTAAATGCTGCTTCTCCTTGTTTAGTTCTGGTTCTAGGTATGCAGAGCAGGCTGGAGCCAGAAGACCTGAGTGGTCTGGAGGGTTGATGCTCTGATAACAAGTCTGTGATGTATTTAGGTGCTAATTCAGGGATTTATAGACTAACAGAAGAATTTTAAAGTCTATTCTCTGAGATACAGGGAGCCAGTGTAAGGACTTTAGAACTGGGGTTATGTTCTCTACTTTCTTAGTCTTAGTGAGGACGCGGGCAGCAGCGTTCTGGATCAGCTGCAGCTGTCTGATCCACTTTTTAGGCAGACCTGTGAAAACACCGTTGGAGTGATCAGTTCTACTAAAAATAAACGCATAGATTAGTTTTTCCAGATCCTGCTGAGACATCAGTCCTTTAATCCTAGAAATGTTCCTCAGGTGATAGAAAGCCGACCTTGTAATTGTCTTTAGATGCTTTTGGAGGTTCAGGTCTGAGTCCATTACTACTCCCAGATTTCGGACCTGATCAGTGGTTTTTAGCTGAAGCAGCTGGAGCTTTGTGCTAACTTTTGATCTCTCCTCTATTGGTCCAAAAATTATTACTTCTGTTTTGTTTTTATTCAACTGAAGAAAATTTTGGCACATCCAGGCCTTGATTTCTTCTAGGCATTTACTCAGTGCCTGAACTTGTTCATGGTCACCTGGTGACATGGTGATGTAAAGCTGTGTGTCGTCTGCATAGTTATGGTAGCTGATGTTGTTGTTTTTTATTAACTGAGCTAGAGGGAGCATGTAGATATTGAAGAGGAGGGAACCCAGGATGGACCCTTGGGGAACCCCACATGTAATTTTTGTCATCTCTGATGTAAAGTTACCTACTGATACAAAAAAGTCCTTTAAGTAGGATTTAAACCAGTGGAGAGCTGTAGCAGAGAGGCCGACCCAGTTCTCCAGGCGCTCTAACAGAATGGAGTGATCGACAATATCAAATGCTGCACTGAGGTCCAATAGAACCAGCACGGTGGTTCTTCCACAGTCTGTATTTATATGGATGTCATTAAACACCTTGATAAGGGCGGTCTCTGTACTGTGGTGAGGAAACCTGACTGGAAAACCGCAAAGCGGCTGGTCGTTGTTAAGAAGGTGTTTAATTGTTGAAATACAGCTTTTTCAATAATCTTACTGATAAAGGGGAGGTTTGAGATGGGCCTGTAGTTCTGGAGTAGTAGTTTGTCTAAATTGTTCTTTTTCAGCAGTGGTTTGATAATTGCTGTTTTTAGGGACTGGGGGAAAACACCTGACAGAAGGGACGTGTTTATTATCTGAGTCAAATCAGACGCTATGACAGGCAAAACTTTCTTAAAGAAAACTGTGGGGTGAACATCAAGGCAGCAGGAGGAGGAATATGGGGGAATTTCTCTGCCATAATCCAAGAGCACAACATTTCTATTTGAGAAAAGAATTTCATCTTCTTGCACTCAAAACTTGTACCGCTCACACTCAAAACATACGCTCTCTCTCAAATATATTCTCTTCTCCCTCAAAACTTTTTTCTGCTCTCAGATTTAATGCTTCTTCACAGATATTTTCTCCTCTCTCTCGCCTCCTTCTCTTCGCACTCAAACCGATACGCGCTTGCGGATTTTTTTTGCTCTCTCCCAGATTGCAGTCGATCGTCGCCTAGCAACCTTTTCAGCCAATAGAACGGCAGCCTCAGAAAGGGTGCGCTTGTTTTACTCTACTGAGTGTGCCTGTAGTACAGCTTACAATAAAATACAATGCGACAATAAAATAGCTTTTTAATACAAAAGCTAGTAAAATAAGAAGCTGAAAAACCAAAACAATCAGGAAAATTAAAAAAAGGAAATAATAAGGGGCGATTCCAAAATCACTAATGAAAAGTCATCTAATTTCTGTTGGAGGCAAACTTCTTACTAGCAAACTCTGCGGCGGGAGTTTTCTGTTCACCTCACGTATGAAGATGGATCGACTCCAAGACTCTCAAGTAAGTTCCTACATTTCTCGAGGCTAAAATGGTTCAATGTTTTCAATTTTGTCGCAGCAGTTACATCTAAAGTTATGTCCTGGCCATTTAAAGAGGAGATCATGCCAACAGACTCAGAGTTAAGAAAAATACAAGCAACAAATATTGCTAAAATAAGAGGTTTTTGAACATTTACTAGTATTAACTGTTTTTCCTTAGTGTTATATTTTTCCATACTTATTGTACAGGCCTGTCGGAGTTTAAATTACTTCAGCTAGCTCTGTCTACGCTTAGAAATAGAGTGCTGTGGTGCATGTTAACCTAGAAAGCCGACCAGGACGGAGAAAAAGCACAGAACCTTCAGTTCACTGCAGAGACACATTTCGGCAGGTTCTGATAGGGCTGGACGTTATAGAAAAAAAGCTTATTGATAAAAAAAAAATGCATATTGATCGATATCGATAATTATTGAAAATATTTAAAACCATATTTTATGTGCAGCTTTGCCTGGACATTTTATGATATTGCTAAATGATTTAATTTTAATAAAGAACACAAACACAGAATTCCAATTAAATCTTTATTTAACCAACTTTTTTAACCATAACAGATTTTTTTTTAAAGAAAAATAACTTAAAAGACCTGAGTTATGTTATTAAATACTGACACAGAATAAACTAAAGTGACCAGTAAAATGACCAAAATAAATATATCAAATAAATAAATAAATGGAATAGCCTATTTAGGTGGGAATGGTACACTAGTTACTTCTCAGGTTTCATTCTCTTTCTATATAGTCAATTGAGAGGCTGATGCAGGGCTGAGGTCAGAGGTTGTGGCGTGGGATTGATTGCAGCTCATTTTGCACTGATTCCCTGAACTCGTTGCACAATTTAGGGAGCGCTGTTAGAGAAAAACTTGCATCCCGGAACTTTATATTGCGGATCAAGAGTGGCAGGTAGTTGTTTGAAGCCAGGTTTTTCAGCTGCAGACAACAGCAGCATATCCATCACTATGAAGCACGTTACTGCATGCGTGATGTCCTTACGCCGCTTGGACGCTTTGTCATTTTATCACAAAGAAGGGAGCCCAGTTTAGCTGCTATACCTGCTTTGTTTTGGAAGAAGTTCCAGAAGATTTCTCCGAAGATGACGCGGAGTTGCGCAGGGCTGACACAGCTTGCACTGTTGCGGGTGGTGTCAGCGGCTTACGTGATGAAACAAGTTGGTTACGTTACCAGACTTTGTTTTTACCGGTTTCTTGCAAATTTTACAAATCACTGTGGTTTATTTCTGTTAGACTGGCGAACTAGTAAAACCCCGTTTTGGGACAATTTCCTCCGTCGCTCCTTGCTGCGACATATTCACATGCTGTGTTGTGGTTTGAGAGGGCGGCGCTTTGTGACGGCGTGCCTGGGTCCGCGATTACGATTGGTTGAGAGGAAGCAGAGACTGTAGCATCAACTAATATGATAGGCTGAAAGGAAGGAAGGAAAACTGTCTATATCGACCCGTTTTTTTCCTATCGCGCCACACGTCTATCGATCGATATATATTGTTATTGAATTATTGTCCAGCCCTAGGTTCTGATTAAATAAATGTGACAAACAGTAAAAATGATAAACTTTGCTGAATCGAGCTATGGCCACAAAACTACTGTGAACAGCAGTTTCAGCTGACGCTCTTATGAGCAGCGTAGTACTACAGGCACACTCAGTAGAGTAAAACAAGCGCACCCTTTCTGAGGCTGCCGTTCTATTGGCTGAAAAGGTTGCTAGGCGACGATCGACTGCAATCTGAGAGAGAGCAAAAAAAATCCGCAAGCGCGTATCGGTTTGAGTGCGAAGAGAAGGAGGCGAGAGAGAGGAGAAAATATCTGTGAAGAAGCATTAAATCTGAGAGCAGAAAAAAGTTTTGAGGGAGAAGAGAATATATTTGAGAGAGAGCATATGTTTTGAGTGTGAGCGGTACAAGTTTTGAGTGCAAGAAGATGAAATTCTTTTCTCAAATAGAAATGTTGTGCTCTTGGATTATGGCAGAGAATTTCCCCCATAGAGGAACTTAGCTGCTGAATGATCTGCTCTAAGCTTTTGTAGTTTATTTGGCTGAATTGGGACATTTGGTCAAAATCAATTCTGGTAGGAGACAACTTTGGTACTGAACTTAGTATGGATGTACAAACAGATCCTCTAATCTTTTGGATTTTTTTAGTGAAGAAGTTAGCAAGTTCATTGCAGGCCCTGGTGGAGTGGAGTTCAGAAGTCACGGACACAGGAGGATTTGTTAACCTGTCGACTGTGGCAAATAAGACACGAGCATTATTACTGTTTTTCTTAATGATCTCTGAGAAGAAAGATTCACTTGCATTTTTCAGTTGTAAGTTATATCTGTAAAGTCTCTCTTTATAGATGTCATAGTGAACCTGGAGTCTGTTCTTTCTCCACCTGCGTTCAGCTTTCCGACACTCCCTTTTTTCACCTCTAACTGCTGGAGCATTTCTCCAAGGAGATTTTTTCTTCCCGGAAAAAAACCTTCACTTTAACTGGAGCAATGCAGTTAATGATGTCTGAGACTTTAGACTGAAAGTTATCCACTAGCTCATCTACTGAGTTGCAGCCCAAGGTTGAAGTATCAGAGTAAGCTTGAATAAAAGTTTCTGTGGCATTGTCCTTAAAGGTGCGTTTTCTTACGATGTCCCTTTGGCTAAATGAGTCACTGGAAATGATGCTTTCAAAGGTAACAGAAAAGTGATCAGATAGGGCAACATCAGTTACATTGACCTGTGAAATGTTTAGACCTTTAGTGATGATCAAGTCTAAAATATGTCCCTGCTTGTGTGTTGGCTGTTTAACATGTTGAGTTAAACCAAAGTTTCTAAGTGTGTCACACAGTTCTTTTGCACTTCTGTCTTCAGGGTTGTCAACGTGAAAGTTGAAGTCTCCCACAATAATTAAACAGTCATAATCAACACATATCACAGACAGCAGGTCACTAAAATCATTAAAAAAGTTTGATGTGGACTTAGGAGGCCTGTAAACATTCAGAAACATAGTTCTGTGACAGGTTGCATCTGACAGTTTATGACTTTTAAGTATTTGTTCCTGTTTATCCTTTTGTTTTTCTTATTTCTGCCACGTATCATAACAGATATTCCATAATCTACGGCGAAAGGCCCAGGCTGATGCTGGAAACTGTCATGTCTGATAAACGTGTGGCCAGGGGCCAGTCTGTATCACAGTGAAGTAATTTGGAGTTCCTCAGTACCAGAGTGTTCTGTGATACGTAGAGGAGGAGGATCTGAGGCTCTGCAGCCTTTGGGAGATGCTGGTTTAGTCACAGAGCTGTGGGTATGTGGAGAGGATGTCATCTGTAGGCCAATCTTAAAGACTTTGTTCATGTTATGAGAAAATTCCAGAAAAGGAACCTCTGGGCTTTGTGGAGAAGAAGGGGAGGCGGGTGAAGTCTGGACTGGTGTTCGTGGAGGTTCTTGGTCCTCTCTTTGTCCTGCTGAGATCTGGGATGGATCCTCCTGTAGCTCTGACGAAGCCTCTTTCTGTGTCATCTTTCTGGCCATCTTTATCTTGGTTTGTTCGGGCTGCACTGGGCTTATTATTTGTTTTGGCACTGGATGAACTTTGTTTTGGTTCACAGAATAGAAGATGTTTGAAATCAGCCGTTTTGCACCTGACCTATTTAGAGAGAAACCATCTCTGTTGACCAGATGTCTTCTTTCCCAAAAGATGTTAAAGTTGTCTATGAAGGTTACAGTTGTTTGTTTGCATGTTTTTTCCAGCCATTTGTTTAGCATCAGAATTCTGGAAAAAATCTCGTCTCCACAATTAACAGGCGCCCGAGGGCCGCTGAGAAATACCTTCACATTAAGGCCATCAACTAAGTTCAACAAACGAATGTAATCCTCTTTCAATACTTCTGATTTTCTTATCCGGGTGACGTCGTCCAGGGCTTCAGCTTGTATTATGAGTTTTTCCAAGGTTGGACGTTCTTTCAAGATCCTCAGAAGGTTCTCTGATATTTCAGACACCAGGCCAAAGTTCGAAGGGTTATAAATCAACACCTCTGTGTTTTTCTTGATACAGAAATGTTTAATCCCCCTTACAGATCCATTGCATAATATCAGGGTCCTTGGCCCTGTGGCATGTCTTTTCTCTGATGTCTTAGAACGAAAATCGTTGACATACCTCTGATTTTTGTCCTCCTGGGTCACATCTTGGAGCGGAGCGAATCTGTTTAGTAATGGAATTCCAGCATTTCCAGCAGGTTTACTCCTATCATTTGTTTTGAGAACAGCCCGCTGTTGTTTCACTTGTCTTGGGACAGTTCTCTGTAGTCTCGGACAGTTTTCTTTGTCTAGGTGTGGGGTTCGTGGATCCTTTGGTCTTGCACCCAGAGTGGTCCAGGGATTCTCATTTTCCTCAGGGAACTGTTTGTTTGCTGAGTCGCTGGGCTGGTGGTCACCGTTCGGAATCACAGGCAGGGTTGTTTAATTTCCATGCGCGGCGTTTACATCATAATTCACTTCAAGTCGACAGATTTTCAGTTCCATAACAGCTATCTTCTGTAAAAGCTTGTCAAAGTCCACTGTGGTGAAGGAAGGCATCTTTTCAAAATCAAAATAAAAAAATAAGTAAAAGAAAATAAATAAAAAAATAACAAAATCCAAATTTCTGTGGTTTAGGTTAAGAGATAAAAAGAAGATTAAAAGTAAAAGGCAGGAAAATGCAAGCAAGGAGGGAGCAGAGAAAAAAGCGTCCGAACAGGCAGAGAGGAGGAGATAAGCCTCTCTGCCTGTGCACCCTCAAAAATAAACACAGCAAAGGTCAAAGACAAAACTGCAACCTCTTAAATGTTCAGAAGACTACTTGTAAAGGTATTTGTGGAGTCAAGTCAAATAATTTTCAAACATGAAACTATATGTACTAACATATGCAGGTCAGCCTCGGTTCCAAAAGTCAATAGAGTAAATAGAGTGCATCCTCAAAAATGAGGTTAATAATCAAGAAAAGGTTGCCTGATGGAATGAGGCATTGTAGAGATGTTTTTTTTAAATTGTATAAGAGAAAATAAAATAAAAAGTAAAAACTTAAATAACCACTTTCTACTCATTTACAACCCCCTCTGTCTTTGTCCCCATTGTCTTTTCTGTATTTTAGGCGAGGGCATCAATGGTAGATTATTCTTAACAAAAAGAAGCGTCTCTGCTTTGTCACATCCAGTCGGTTTCTTTTTCATCAATAACATTTGCAGCAGCAGAAAACAACGATCACTGTCTCTGCTGGTGCAATGAGAGGACGGGTATATAAGTGAGGAAAGCTCTGGGAACCGGGTTTTGTTGTTTCTCCAGTACATCATGGGGCTCTCTGACCGAGGAATTGTGAGCTCTGACAGATAGACTTGGATCTAAAGGAATAGAACAAAACAAAGAAAACAAATTTAACATTACTATATTTGGTTCGTCTTTTTAGTTGCTTTCTTGCAGGATTTCATCAGACATCGTCAGCAGGAAAACGTTATCATCTGCCTTGGGTTTCTTCTCCTGTGGCTCCTCAACATTTTCTGCCGATGTTGCAGATCTGACCTTGTCGTGCAACACTTTTGTTGCTTCCCATTTTTTAGGGCTGAAACGCTGCTCTATGGCTTGCAGTAGGGTGCATTTTGAAGTTTTAACTCCATGATCTAATGCAACAGTCCTATTTAACAGATGTTTTAAGGCTTCAATAGAGGAGAAGACATCAGCTGCAATAGCTGAAGCTGAACTTACGTCTTTTGTCAGCTGTTCATATGGGTCTAGAATAGTGAGCATGTTTTCAATTAAAGTCCATTGATATAGGGTCAGATGAGCTTGCTTTTTGCATGTTAAAATCTGGATCCAACCACTGAGCCATTAAGCCTAACATGCTGACGGGACTAACATCTGACGTCCATATGTCTGTAGTCAAACTCACATGAAGTCTGTTGTTGTTGATCAAATTGTGGACGTGTGTGAGGACGGCATCATTGAGGGCAGGCGGGGACACGTCCGAGAAGAAGCCACGACTAGGGATGGTGTAACGTGGCTCCAAAAGTGCTATTAAGTTACGAAAACCTGGGTTCTCGACGACAGAAAAAAGCTGGTTGAGTGCTATAAATTCCATCACTTTGTTGTTAAAAGCTTTAGCTTTTTCGTTTTCTCTTGAAAAGATTTTACAGCTTTCACATGTCTTCTGAATGCAGACATCTAACCCTCTGTGGTGTTGCTGTTTTAGCCGTAGCACCGCCAGCTGCTGCTGCGGCTGCCTTGTATTCTTTCCATGTTGCTTTGCCAAATATATCTTTAAATCGTGCGTCAGTTAAGGCTGCAATCAAAATATTTTATTATGTGCATAATGTGTTTCCATGTTTCCTGCAGATGTTAAGCAGAAGCTGATTGTTAAAGAAGAAGCTTCTTTAGACCACAGACCTCCTGATGACCTGCATGACCCAAAGCCCCCCCACATCAAGGAGGAACAGGAGGGAGTCTACATCAGTCTGCCAGGAGAGCAGCTCAATGGGAAGGAGGTGATTAATGCCATCAGGTTTCCAGTCTCTGCTCCTCCCATAAAGAGTCTGGATGATGAACAGTCTCTGCTGCTCTCACAGCTTTATCCAGACCAGATTAAAGGCAGAGAGCTTCCAGAAGAGAATGATGGAGAAGAATCCACCAGGATACAAGATCATGGAGATGCTTCCACTTCTTCAGAGGCTGAAGACACTGAGGAGGATGAAGAGGACAGTGATGTAGAGCACCCTCTGTCTGAGCTGAAACACTTGTCAGACTCTGGATATAAGAAATGTTCTACAGAGAAGAAAAATGTGGAGTCACAAAGGAACGTCCAGACAGGAGGGAAGGTTAGCTGTGAAGACTGTGGCAAAACATTTATTAGAAAATCTGATTTAAACAGACACATGAGAATCCACACAGGAGAGAAGCCTTTCTGTTGTGATCTATGTGGACAAAGATTTGGCCACAAATCACATTTAAACACACACATGAGAATCCACACAGGACAGAAGCCTTTCTGTTGTGATCTATGTGGAAAAAGATTTAGCAAAAAATCAGCTTTAAACACACACATGAGAATCCACACAGGACAGAAGCCTTTCTGTTGTGATCTATGTGGACAAAGATTTGGCCACAAATCACATTTAAACACACACATGAGAATCCACACAGGAGAGAAGCCTTTCTGTTGTGATCTATGTGGACAACGATTTATCCATAAATCACATTTAAACACACACATGAGAATCCACACAGGAGAGAAGCCTTTCTGTTGTGATCTATGTGGAAAAAGATTTTGCGAAAAATCAGCTTTAAACACACACATGAGAATCCACACAGGACAGAAGCCTTTCTGTTGTGATCTATGTGGACAACGATTTATCCATAAATCAGGTTTAAACACACACATGATAACCCACACAGGACAGAAGCCTTTCTGCTGTGATCTATGTGGACAAAGATTTAGACAAAAATCAGGTTTAAACACACACATGAGAATCCACACAGGAGAGAAGCCTTTCTGTTGTGATCTATGTGGACAAAGATTTATCGATAAATCAGCTTTAAACACACACATGAGAATCCACACAGGAGAGAAGCCTTTCTGCTGTGATCTATGTGGACAAAGATTTAGGCACAAATCAGCTTTAAACACACACATAAGAATCCACACAGGACAGAAGCCTTTCTGCTGTGATCTCTGTGGAAAAAGATTTAGGCACCAATCAGGTTTAAACACACACATGATAACCCACACAGGACAGAAGCCTTTCTGTTGTGATCTATGTGGACAAAGATTTATCCATAAATCAGCTTTAAACACACACATGAGAATCCACACAGGAGAGAAGCCTTTCTGTTGCGATCTGTGTGGAAAAAGATTTAGCAAAAAAACTTATTTAAACAGACACGTGACAACGCACACAGGAGGAAAAATTACTCTATGAATATTTACTCAAACTGCACAGCTGTTGTTTACTGAGAGATGTTTGTTGTCATTAAAGGCAACAATCTTTACTTGCTATCCATCCATCCATTTTCTTACTCACTTTATCCCTCATGGGTTTGCGAGGGGTGCTGGTGCCTATATCCAGCATTTCAATGGGTGAGAGGTGGTGTACACCCTGGAAAGGTCTCCAGTCTGTCGCAGGGCCTTTACCTGCTAGTTATAGCATTTCTCTAGTAGCTAATTTTTAGTTGGCTTAAAAACATTACAAGTTTTTTAATTTGTTTAATTTTTCAGACTGAGCTACAGCGAACTTCAGAATTTAAGTTGTAGAAACATGAATGTTAAGCCTTGACAGGTGAGTGACGTGCAGAGATGTAACGATGCAGTCAAGCCCCTGTCAGGGTGCAGTGATGCCTGCTGCACCCTGGACATTTTTCCGGTGTAGGTACCAGATCGACTCGTGTGGTCAGATTGACTCAGGGTCCTGCGCCTTCTGATGACGTCACTATACATGATTGGTTTAACGTTTGAACAATTGGGGGTTTTCACTGACGTCACTGGCCAGCTTCCGGTCCGCCATATTGGGTGTCACACTTCCTTATCTCTAGTTGTCGTACACGTATTATCGTATCGCGAATGGATAAGTACGCCAGCACGCTAGAGCGACCAGATAAGGACGTATATCTGAGGAAATGTTCCGTGATCGACCATATGGACCCCTATGCCTTCCACGGTGCCTTGTTTAGCCGTAATCCAGATGATTGGCCAAATGTAGAGCACGGCGACATAGTGCATTACCTGGTGTTCGGTGAAAACCCTCTGCACACTCTTGAGGAAATGAGAGCTTACAAGGGTCTAGAGGCTCACAACCAGTTCACATCTGGTTGGGTACGAGATGTCGAAGTTATGTACATCAAGGAAATTGCCATCATACGTGGACGGGTGAGTTTTAATAAGATGGTAAAAATGTAAACAATCCGACGCAAATGCGTCGCATGCTTCTGCGGTGGCTGACGGCCAGCGGTGCGCGAAGGCGCTTGGCTGCAGGGCTGATCGACGCCGCTCGCGGCTTTAATTATTTAAGCAGAACAATGACCAGTGCAAAATTAAGTTGTATTTACCGTATTTACGCCGGTAGGCGCCGGTAGGAGCTGCAGATCATAAAGCCAGCAAACAGTGGGAACACAGTAACTTGTTCAAAGGTAAGCTGTGCTCAGACGGGCTCTGGCACATGCTAACCGTTAGTGCTAATAACCACTCACGCATGTAATGTACTTTTAACTAGCTGCTATGTGTTTCAAAGGTTTAGAACACACTCTCATTGACATCAGGATACTGTGGAAAGTTATGTTCGGTCGTTTTACAGCCGCGATCCAAGCGAGCCGACGACTCTTTGATATCTCTGACACTTGTTCTCCGTGGTTGCGCCTCCAGGCAGGAAAGCGGTGGAAAATTAACCCGTTTCTATGTTTTTCCCATGGCGATCATGTGTTGTTGTCCACGAAATTAAAAGAACAAACACACCATTGTTTCTGTGGTTTCTTCAAATTTACAACTTTTAGCCACAGGCAGAGGGATATCTCATTCTTCGGCTGGGGGTGAAGAAAGTAGGGCGCCTGGTATCTACAGCTCTTGTACTAGGTCGATGATTAAAACACTCCTGATCCACATAAACCTTTCGTTTACACCCGTTATCATGACAGCCTCTAACCGGACAAACGATCCCGGCCTTCCATGAAATCATAAAGACAAGTAATTTGGTACGAATTAACTGCGCGAGTCGCTGTCCAGCTGACTCGCCAGTAACAGGAAGTGACGTATCGGACGTCTCGCACGGAAAACTGCCACTCACTGTCTCCGTATTTCCGTTGAAAATAAGGTGATACTAGCGAGCATAAAGTAAAACTTGATCCCTTCCCATAAATTAGCCATTTTAGTTCTCGAGTAGATGACGCACATGCTTCTTCTTCGTCTTAAATGAGTCAGACTAAAAGCATACTAGCGCCACCATCTGGATAAGTTATCACGTTTTTACAAGATAATTTATCACGTTTATACAAGATAATTATCATGTTTATACAAGATAATTATCATGTTTATACAAGATAATTATCACGTTTATACAAGATAATTATCACGTTTATACAAGATAATTTTCACGTTTATTCAAGATAATTATCACGTTTATACAAGATAATTTTCACGTTTATACAAGATAATTATCACGTTTATACAAGATAATTATCACGTTTATACAAGATAATTATCATGTTTATACAAGATATTTATCACGTTTTTACAAGATAATTATCATGTTTATACAAGATAAGCAACAAAAAAAATATTTTGTCCAGTGGAAGCAATACGCTTCCGTAATGTCCTGTAAAGTCACCGGTTTAAAGTGTGACCAAGAATGAACTGAAGACAAATCACATGCAGAGTTCTGAGTTAGTGAAGGAGAGATGTTTGCCCTAACATCTCTGATCTTACTTACAAAGAAGTGAAGGAATTCATTACAGTCTCATTTTGAGGACACTAATGGTTCGGGGGCAGGAGGAGAGACTATTGCATTTATGGTCTCAAACAAGATTTTAAGGTTTTGCTTCTTAGAGGATATAAGCTGAGAAAAGAAATGAGTTCTCACATTTCTTAGCATCTCATTTAGGGTCGCTATTTGTTCCCTCAGCTGCAGCCTATGAACCTCAAGTTTAGAGGACTTCCACAAACGTTCAACTTTTCTACAGTTTCTCCTAAAACACTGTATAGTTTCATCAACCCAAGGACGTGGTTTTTTACAGGAAACGATGTTTGATGTCACTGGTGCCACTTTATCTAAAATGGTTAGGCACTGGTTATTAAAAGACTGGATAAAAGCATCTGCATCACTGCATCCCATCAGGGAGCATGCATCAAACAAAGCAGAGAACTTCTTCCCAGCATCATGAGTAATGATGCGCCTCTGTGCCCTAATTCCCAGGGGCGGAGGATCCAGAGGAAAGTTAATGTCAAATAACACACAGCAGTGATCACTCACATGAACATCTTCTACACCAGTATTCACTACATCAAGACCAAGTGAGAAAACAAGATCTAAAGTGTGACCCTTTATGTGTGTGGGTCCAGAAACATGCTGAATAAAATGAAAAGAGTCTGTGATAGACAGGAGATCCGCAGCTGTGTTACTTGTGGTGTCATCAATATGCAAGTTGAAGTCCCCAATAATTAAGACCTTCTCCAGTTTGATGATGGATGATAAAAAGTCTGTAAAGTCAGTGAGGAAGACGCCAGCCGGGCCAGGAGGACGATAAATGAATACACAGTAAAATGTCTAAAAAGCACCGATTTGGAGTAACTGGGATTGAGAAGAGGGAAAACTTTCAGAGTTTATAGCTGTGCATATGAAGCTGTTTGGATGCGCAGCAGCAAGCCCTCCACCGCGGCGCGCTAAGCGGGGCGTCCCAGTAACAGAGCAGCCGATGGGACGGAGCTCATTCAAATGGACAAACTCATTTTCCCTTTGCCACCTTTCGGTTAACAACATCAAATCCATATTTTCGCTGGTAAAAAGCTGGTTAAGAATAAATGATTTGTTAGAAACGGAACGAGCATTGAGTAAGGCAAACCGGAGCGATGGCGGAAGGCCAGCATCCACAACAGCTGACGGAAGTGACCGTAAACAGGTAGCTCGGTCACGTGATCTCCACCTTGGTCGTGCAGTCAGTCGCTGGCTACACAGCACAGCAAACATTGGCGGTGGAAAGTCCGCGCTCCCACCTGAATGCCGCCAGGACAGACGACGCGCTCCTCCAAGAGACAGTGACGCCCCGGGACACCGCAGCTGGGGAGCGCCCCCTGCCGCATCCTGGAGGGAAAGCGGCCGCAACCAGCGGCTTTGCCGTCCACACTGAGGCCAGAGCACATCCCTCCAAGAGGATGGTGGTATGTTGACCTGGACGCCAGCTCTACAGCCCCTTTTCTTTGATCAAAGGTTGGCCGTTTAATAGCAAACATCTTTGATGCTGTTATAACAGCCAATCAATCACTTTGACAGTGATCACCCAGCTTCATTTAAGGCCTTTGCACTTTACTCACATGTGCAAAATTTGGTTTTGTTTTTTTCCTTTACAATAACAGCCTGAAATTGTCTTACATAGAAACCAAACAACAGTTTGCTCTCCTTGAGCATTAGAGCTGCAGTGGAAAGCATCACTTCCCCAGGCTGGCATTTGGGTTAATGCCGAGGCCAGGATTGTAATAGATTAACTTTAGTTAGAAAGGGAGAGGGAGGGAGGTAGAGAGGGAGAAAGACAAAGTGGTAGACAGACAGGAAGGAGTGGTGTACAACCAGCGATGATTAAAATGTGCTCCAAAATCCTGATGGAACGCAACAGATGGTTATTGCTGAGGAAACAGGAAAATGGGTGAGACATTATGACATTACATGAAAACGTATCGACCATCTACTGTGTGAAAAAGGGAATGTGTCCCAGGGAAAGTGCAACTGTGCATATCACACACACAAGGAGTGTGAATACGCTGTCGCTTCATGCTTGCTCAGTATGAGGGATTGGTTTTTACCCTTAATGAATGAAATCATAAGTGGAAAACTGATTTTTGCATTTATTGAAGCAATTACACAATTTAATTATCGTTGTGTTAGAAAAGCATTTAGTTAAATTTATGTATTTTTGATGCTTTCCTTGTAAGCTGTTCTTGTGATGTTACTGTTTGGTCATTTTACACTAATAAATTCATTTCCTGATATTTATCTTTGAATATATGAATAAAGTTTACTTACTTTGTGTTTGCCAGTTGTTTCACTTGAACTAGAGATCAATCTATGACTTTTAATCTGTAACAGGAGCTAAAATAGGGTTTGACGTTACCTTAATTGAGTTAACAATGTCAGCGAACACAGATTGAGAACATAATCTCAATTAAGTAACTTTACATAAGATAATGGTCGTCTTCATTCAGTTTGGTTACAGTTTAGTTCCTCTTCAATAAAAGTTCTACTTACAGAATAAACTTGACCAATTTAACTGAAATATCGTCAGAACTTGAACTTAAACGTTTCTTTCAGGGTAAATGTGATAAATTATTAGGTTAATATAATAATCTTTACTGTCATTGCAACATACATCCCAATGAAACTTGTTCCCTGCATTTAACCCATCCCCATGGGGAGCAGTGGGCTGCCCCTGTGCAGCGCCTGGGGAGTAATCGGGGGTTAAGGGATGCAAGTACAACGCTCTAACCACTAGACCATCACTCCACCAAGTTTCCTTGGTAGGTCAGCAGGTAGAGAATCTAGCTGGCAGTTCCAATGATCCAGAGTTTAAATTCTGATGTAGTACACCCAGTCTTTATGTTTCTGATCTCATGGAGTACTGGTGTTACTGATGGTACAGAGACTGATATCAAATCTTCTGAAGGGCCTGAATTCAAATCTTCTTAGTCTTGCAGGGTTTTAACATCAGAAAGGAAAAAGTGTGCTAGGAGAACTAGTGAGCCCTTGGAAGGTCTCATGGTGTAGTGGTATTGTTGATGTTACAGAGACTGATATTCAAAGTTCTGAAGGTCCTGAGTTCAAATCCTCTTTAATCTTGCAAGGTTTTTACTTCAGAGAGGAAAAATGATAAATGTGCTAGGAGAAGTATTCAGTGCTTGAATGTTCTCATGGTGTAGTGGCTTTGTTGGTGGTACTGAGACTGAAGGTCCTGAGTTCAAACCCTGCTAGTTCTTCTTATTATAAGAGCAATAGGAAAAAAAATAGAAAAAATAAATGCGCTAGGAGAACAGCTTAGAGGCAGAATGGTCTCATGGTGTAGTGGTGTTGCTGCTGGTACTAAAACTGAAGGTCCTGAGTTCAAATCCTTTTGTTATCAGAACGATGGGGGGGAAAAAAAATGCGCTAGGAGAGCTTTTCAGAGAGGGAATAGTCTCATGGTGTAGTGGTGATGTTGGTGGTAATGTGAAGGCTAGTCAAGGTTCTGAAGGTCCTGAGTTCAAATCTGGTTAATCCTTACCTGGTGTTATCTGAATGATGGTGGGTAAAGTTAATCTGCAAGGGGAACAGGTTAGAGTGGTGGTCGTTAGACTGTGAGGTGTTGTAGAGAGACAGATGTTGGAAGGTGGTGTAGGGTTAGTTCCATCAGTGGTGCTGCATCTGGTACAAATCCTGCCTGAGCTTGGATCAAACCTCCCTCTGTGGTGGGTTGGGGAGGGTCCTGTGTCTGAACTACATGTCCAGGGTGAGGGAGGGTACAGTCCCTCCCCAATGCACCACAGAGGGAGGCCTGACCAGAGTGCAGGCAGGATCTGAATGAGATGCAGCACCATTGAGAGAACAAACCATGAGACTATACAACTCACTCATCATTTGTCCCCCTACAGACCACAACTTTTTAACTCTATGCAAAACTTTAAGCTATTCATTTGTAACCTTGGACCCCACATAACAAAATTTTATGGGCATATTTATTTATCCACCTCAACTGAAAAAAGTAATATAAACTTTTACATAACCTTCTCAGCAGCACTACACCATTCACTCTCTAGCCTGTTCTCCTAGCACCTAGATGTGAGCCTGGATCAAACCTCCCTCTGTGGTGGGTTGTTCTAGTCACATAGTTCAGACACAGCTCCACTCTCCTCCCCAACCCACCACAGAGGGAGGTTTCTTCCAGGCTCAGGTAGGATTTGAACCAGATACAGGACCCCTCAGTACACCACTAACCTGCTCTCCTAGTACCCTATGAACCTTCTCAGTACTACCAACACCACCGCTCTAACCTGCTCCCCTTGCACATACACCATCATTCTGATAACTCTGTAAGGATTAACCAGATTAGAACTCAGAACCTTCAGAACCTTGACTAGCCTTCACATTACCACCAACATCACCACTACACCATGAGACTAACCCCTTCCTGACCTTTTCTCCTAGCACATTTATTTTTATTTATTTCCCCCCATCATTCTGATAACAAAAGAATCAGCAGGATTTGAACTCACAACCTTCAATTTTAGTACCACCAACATGACCACTACACCATGAGACTATTCACTCTCTAACCTGTTCTTCTAGCACATTTATTTCTTAAAGTTTTTCCCCATCGTTGTGACAAAAGAATTAGCAGGATTTGAACTCAGGACCCTCAGAACTTTGAACACCAGTCTCATTACCATCAATATAACCAGTACACCATGAGACCATGACCGCTCTATCCACCAGATCAGAAACATAAAGACTGGGTGAACTACATCAGAATTTAAACTCTGGATCATTGGAACTGCCAGCTAGATTCTCTACCTGCTGACCTACCAAGGAAACTACTCTAACCTAATCATTTATTTATCACATTTACCCTGAAAGAGATTGATAAATTTAAGTTCTGATAATATAATCCATCACACCATAAGATTGTTCATATAAGTCACTGTTCTAGTCTGTACATTCAGGATTCATCGTGGAAAAAGAACTGGCAGAACGGTTTTATCTTCATAGGGAGAGAAATGTTCATTGTTCCTGGTTTCCCTCCCTCCTCAGAATGATGATCTGGACATACACCGTCCTATAAAACAAGAGGAATTTAAACATGGAGCACGTTTCTGTGAGGATGTTGGCTGGCAAACAGTAATCATTTACTTTTTAACAAGATCTTAATGCAAATAACTTATTTATGATTTATTACTAAACCTTTATTTAACCAGGAAAGTCACCATTGATAATCTGTTCTTAAGGAAGAGCTGCCAAAAATGAAACCCCCTGCCATTCATTGTCCATTTTTCATGGCCCCCATGTCTTAATTTTGGTCAGCTGCAAACAATCCTTCCAGGAGGAGCATTCATCCATGAACCTCCATTCTCCAGTTCTCCTGTCTGAAAGCAGAATGCTCTCTGCTAGAATCTTTGCCAAAGGAAGTTCTTGCAAAATCACATTGTCTAATATAAACATTCACCATCTTCTCATCCATACTGTAGTGTCCATAAATTAAAAAAAAACAGTAAAACAGTCACAAACAAACATTTCAACCACTGTTCCCTCTAAAAAAATAGTCATTAAAAGGTCTTCCACCTTTCCCCCAGGTGTGAACCCCTTCAAAATTCAAATCAGCAAGAATATTTTACAGTGATCTCAATTTCTTTGGATAAATACAATCAAGAATAAAACAGAATTTTTCTCTTTAACTTTGCAGCATCACATTTCCTTGTTAAACCTTTTTGTAACCTTAGCAAACATTATGACATGTTTAAAGTTTTAACCAAAAACTGGATTAGGCATAAATCAGTGACATCACCTTTTCTCTCTGTCCCCAGGATCAGCCCCTCATTGCTGCACAGTTTAGTGCTCCATTCAGCACCTGAGAATGTCTAAAAAGACTAAAATCTCTCTGTTAGCATATTCCAATTATATTGACCAGGTTTCTCTAGACAGAAATGAGCAGAAATCAGGATAGAAGTGTTGATAACGGCCAACAGAAAGATTACAAAGCCACCACCTTTCTCCACTGGAAGATCTCATATTATTCTGTGTAAGCTGGTTAAAATTTAGCATCATTTAGTCATATCCACTTATCCCTGCATGTCCAAATATGGTTATGACTTCTTACCGTATGCCTTCAAAAGCTCACTTAGAGTCTTCTGTGGGAAGAAAGGTGGCATTTCAGGATCTCCATGGTCTTGAGTCAGAAAAGGGTAGAGTGCCTTTTTTCAGGTTGGGAGGATGTGCTGCCCCTAGTGGAGGAGTTCAAGCATCTTGGGGTCTTGTTCATGAATGGAGGGAAGATGGAGCAGGAGATCAACAGGCGGATTGGTGCGGCGTCTGCTGTGAAGCGGGCGCTCTACCGGTCCGTTGTGGTGAAGAGAGAGCTGAGACAAAAGGCAAAGCTCTGGATTTACCGGTCGATCTACCTACCCTCATAGGGTGAGGAGCTCAGTCATCTAGGGAGGACTCAGAGTAGAGCTGCTGCTCCTCCACTTCGAGAGGAGTTCAATTCCCACAGACTGCCACTGTGGGTCCCTGAGCAAGACCCCTTAACCCCAGAATGCTCACCAGACGCCGCCCACTGCTCCCTGTGGGGGGAATGGGTTAAATGAAGAGAACAGATTTAATTGGAATGTATGTCGAAATGACAATAAAGATTATTATTAAATGTTTCTTCTTCTTGGAGCAGCACGAGCCCTTTGTTGTGCAAATTTACATCCTGAGAACATCTGGAAACAGTAACTTGGCCTAAAGAATTTAAAACTTGAATCTTGGTGTTTTTACACCCAGTCATCAATGCAAATGACCTTCCTAAGAACATCCTCTGTTTGATTTATAGATAAACTGTTATATGATTCTACTTAAAAAGGTGACCATGTCTTACTATCCCATCTAAGATGCTCTAACTGGTCTGAAGGAAACTGTTAAGGGACGAACACACATACAGGCACACACTGAACTGCTCCATCTGCTGAAAGTAGCAGTCAAACAGGTTCAGGATGAATACTGCTGCAGATGTATGGTAAAACATCATAGTTTACAACATGATTCCAAGAATGAGTGCGAGGTGGACTTCTTCCAAGAACACGACTACAATGTGTTGAGAAGACTTTCATGATTTCAGCGCTTCTATTCAGCTCTTTCTGCCTCAGCAAAACACTTGTCAGGATGAGGGTAGGGTTAGAGCAGCAGTAGAAGCTTACATGAATAAATTAACTTTGGTGAAAGAATTCCACCTTCATGTTGGAGAGACATTAGAACAGTTGGTAGGAAAGGACATGGAAACTGCAACGAGTAGAAACCATGACAGAGTCTTGGCAGGGTGAATAATGTGGAGTAAAATAATATTTAAACTTTTCAGTAATTGGATCTGAGGATTTAGTGAACATAGTCCTAGTTTGTATCTCCTACATGTCCTAAAGTCTAAAATGTACCCTTTTTAGATTGATGCTTATAATTGTATTTTGCATATTGCGTCAAAAAATGTATTGCTATCATGTATGTATGAAAAAATTAATTCAGAAATGTTTTATGGGTGTGATTAAGAAATGACTGGAAGTAAAACAAGGTATGTGTGAATAATGGGAGAAGACCTGGGACCATTGCTTTTTGTCTTTATATCAATAAACTCCCACATATCTGTGCAGAAGCTGAGTGCCAGCTGCACAGGACTGTCTCAGAAAATTAGAATATTGTGATAAAGTTCTTTATTTTCTGTAATGCAATTAAAAAACATGAAATGTCATACATTCTGGATTCATTACAAATCAACTGAAATATCGCAAGCCTTTTATTGTTTTAATATCGCTGATTATGGCGTACAGCTGAAGAAAACTCAAAAATCCTATCTCAAAATATTAAAATATTTCCTCATACATAGTTAAAAAAAAATTATAACAGCAAAACAAAATCAAACTTTTGAAAATGTCCATTAATGCACTCAGTACTATGTTGGGAATCCTTTTGCACAGATTACTGCATCAGTGCGGCGTGGCATGGAGGCAATCAGCCTGTGGCATTGCTGAGGTGTTATGGAGGCCCAGGATGCTTCAATAGCGGCCTTTAGCTCATTTGCATTGTTGGGTCTGGTGTCTTTCAGCTTCTTCTTCACAATACCCCACAAATTTTCGATGGGGTTCAGGTCAGGGGAATTGGCAGGCCAATCAAGGACAGTAATGCCATGGTCAGTACACCAGTTACTGGTGGTTTTGGCACTGTGGGCAGGTGCCAGATCTTGGTTGTGCAGCGTTTCCTGCCACATTTCCCCCTTCCAACACACTTTTTGTGAATGTGCTTTGAAACTGCACTCTGTGAACAGCCTGCTCTTTGAGAAATTTCTTTTTGTGTCTTACCCTCCTGATGGAGGGTGTCAATGATGGTCTTCTGGACAGCAGTCAGATCGGCAGTCTTCCCCATACTTCTGATTTAGTTTACTGAACCAAGCTGAGTGTTTTTCAAGGCTCAGGAAACCCTTGCAGGTGTTTCGAGTTCATTAGACGATTCAAGTGATTAGTTGAATAGCCTACTAGTATACTTTTTCACGATATTCTAATTTTCTGAGACAGTCCTGTATATTGATGACACAGTCATCTATGTATGAGCAAAGACTCCAGATAAAGCTACAGAGCTGCTGAACAGACAAATGGTCGGTGTTTCTCAGTGGCTTCAAGATAACCGTCTGTCTTTAAATTGCTCCAAAATGGTCTCCATGTGCTTTTTGCAGGAGCAGGCGGACCGGAGGTAACTGGAGGACTGCGGGTGCTGCGCTGTGGAGCCAGGCAGACGCTGGGAGCCAGGAAGCCTCCTGAGAAAGCGGGAGAGCGCTGGGGTCGGGGAAGAGCCAGCAGCACAGCAGGGAGAGTCACAGGCAGGCAGGAGGAGGGTGAGTGAGGCTGAGGTGAGGAGAAGAAGACTGCCAGGAGGGCGATGAGGGACGAAGGCTGGTGCGTGCAGGGGAGCAGCAGGAAGGAGGGATACCAGAGGTGCTCCAGAGCGGTTGTTAGCAGACGATCCGGCGGGTAATGGCAGACTGAGGTAAGCTTATGTAGGGAGGTTGGCAGGTGGAAAGAGCCCGGCTTAATTAGTAGCAGCAGGTGGCAGGAATCAGTGGTGGAGTGAGGAACTGGACTGTATGGGAGGAGGAAGGTGCCAGAAAACTGTCCAGGGTGCAGTAGGCATCACTGCACCCTGACAGGGGCTTGACTGCATCGTTACATCTCTGCACGTCACTCACCTGTCAAGGCTAAACATTCATGTTTCTACAACTTAAATTCTGAAGTTCGCTGTAGCTCAGTCTGAAAAATTTAACAAATTAAAAAAAACTTGTAATGTTTTTAAGCCAACTAAAAATTAGCTACTAGAGAAATGCTGAAACTAGCAAGTAAAGGCCCTGCGACAGACTGGCGACCTGTCCAGGGTGTACACCACCTCTCACCCATTGAAATGCTGGAGACAGGCACCAGCACCCCTCGCAGCCCCATGAGGGATAAAGCGAGTAAGAAAATGGATGGATACCAAGTAAAGATTGTTGCCTTTAATGACAACAAACATCTCTCAGTAAACAACAGCTGTGCAGGTTGAGTAAATATTCATAGCAGAGTAATTTTTCCTCCTGTGTGTGTCGTCATGTGTCTGTTTAAATGTGATTTGTTGCTAAATCTTTTTCCACACAGATCGCAACAGAAAGGCTTCTGTCCTGTATGGATTCTCATGTGTCTGTTTAAATGTGAATTTTGGCTAAATCTTTTTCCACACAGATCGCAACAGAAAGGCTTCTGTCCTGTGTGGATTCTCATGTGTGTCTAAAGTTGAGTTTTGGCTGAATCTTTGTCCACACAGATCGCAACAGAAAGGCTTCTGTCCTGTGTGGTTTCTCATGTGTGTGTCTAAAGTTTGTTTCTGGCTAAATCTTTGTCCACATAGATCACAGCAGAAAGGCTTCTCTCCTGTGTGGATTCTCATGTGTCTGTTTAAAGTTGATTTATCGATAAATCTTTGTCCACATAGATCACAACAGAAAGGCTTCTGTCCTGTGTGGATTCTCATGTGTGTGTTTAAAGCTGATTTATGGATAAATCTTTGTCCACATAGATCACAATAGAAAGGTTTCTGTCCTGTATGGATTCTCATGTGTGTGTCTAAAGTTTGTTTCCGGCTAAATCTTTGTCCACATAGATCACAACAGAAAGGCTTCTCTCCTGTGTGGATTCTCATGTGTCTGTTTAAAGTTGATTCATGGCTAAATTTTTGTCCACATAGATCACAACAGAAAGGCTTCTCTCCTGTGTGGATTCTCATGTGTCTGTTTAAAGTTGCGTTTCGGCTGAATCTTTGTCCACACAGATCACAACAAAAAGGCTTCTGTCCTGTATGGATTCTCATGTGGTCGTTTAAAGTACTTTTTACACTAAATCTCTTTCCACACTGATCACAACAGAAAGGATTCTGTCCTGTGTGGATTCTCATGTGTGTGTTTAAACCTGATTTATCGCTAAATCTTTTTCCACATAGATCACAACAGAAAGGCTTCTCTCCTGGATGGATTCTCATGTGTGTGTTTAAATTTGATTTTCGGCTAAATCTTTGTCCACATAGATCACAGCAGAAAGGCTTCTCTCCTGTATGGATTCTCATGTGTGTGTTTAAATTTGATTTTCGGCTAAATCTTTGTCCACATAGATCACAACAGAAAGGCTTTTGTCCTGTGTGGATTCTCATGTGTGTGTTTAAATGTGATTTACGGCTAAATCTTTGTCCACATAGATCACAACAAAAAGGCTTCTGTCCTGTGTGGATTCTCATGTGTGTGTTTAAATCGTATTTTCTAATAAATGTTTTGCCACAGTCTTCACAGCTAAGCTTCACTCCTCTCTGGACTTTCCTTCCTGAGTCCACATTTTTCTTCTCTGTAGAACATTTCTTATATCCAGACTGTGACACGTGTTTCAGCTCAGACAGAGGGTGTTCTACATCACTGTCCTCTTCATCCTCCTCAGTGTCTTCAGCCTCTGAAGAAGTGGAAGCATCTCCATGATCTTGTAACCTGATGGATTCTTCTCCATCATTCTCTTCTGGAAGCTCTCTGCCTTTAATCTGGTCTGGATAAAGCTGTGAGAGCAGCAGAGACTGTTCATCATCCAGACTCTTTATGGGAGGAGCAGAGACTGGAAACCTGATGGCATTAATCACCTCCTTCCCATTGAGCTGCTCTCCTGGCAGACTGATGTAGACTCCCTCCTGTTCCTCCTTGATGTGGGGGGGCTTTGGGTCATGCAGGTCGGCAGGAGGTCTGTGATCTAAAGAAGCTTCTTCTTTAACAATCAGCTTCTGCTGAACATCTGCAGGAAACATGGAAACACATTATGCACATTAGAAAGTAGTTTGATCATAGCCTGAACTGAGGCACATTGTAATAAAGACATATTTAGGTATTTTAGATAGATATAATTATCTGATGTAACTACAACGTTTTCTTCTTGTTTATGTTGCACAGTTGTTTCTCATGTCTTGTTTGTTTACAGTTCCTTGCCAAAGTTTTTATACCCCTTGGCCTTTTTCATGTTCTTTTGCCTCACAACCGGCCACATAATATGGATTGTTGGATGATTTAGTTTGTACCATTTCATTTACATAACATGCAGCAGAGTTCAGCTCAGTTCAGTTCAGCTAAGGAGCTAATAGTGGATCTGAGGAGGACAGAAACACCTGTGACCCCTGTTTCCATCCAGGGGGTCCCTGTAGACACTGTGGAGGAGTATAAGTACCTGGGAGTGTACTTTAACAATAAGATGGACTGGACCAGAAACACCGAGGCGGTCTACAAAAAGGGCCAAAGCCGACTGTTTTTCCTGAGGAGGCTGAGGTCCTTTAACATCTGTGGGACGATGCTGAGGATGTTTTATGAGTCTGTTGTTGCCAGCACCATCTTCTTTGCTGTCTCATGCTGGGGCAGCGGGCTGAGGCTCGCTGACAACAACAGACTGAACAAAGTGATCAGGAGGGGGGGGATGTTGTGGGGGAGGAGCTGGACACAGAGAGGAGGATGCTGTCCAGGCTCCAGTCCATCTTAGACAATGTCTCACAGCCTCTCCACGACACACTGGCCCAGCAGAGGAGCTCCTTCAGCAGAAGACTCCTCTTACCCAGATGCACCACAGAGCGCCACAGGAAATCATTCCTGCCTGTGGTCATCAATCTCTACAACGCCTCCCTCAGTGATTCAGACACCCCCCCATTGTAACTGATATTTATGCATTCTTTTCACTGTTCTTGCACAAGTCACCAGTGAAGTGATATGACTATTGTGATATGGTACTACCTTGTGTGGAATGTTGTAAATATATATATAACAATGTGTTATGGAGCATGTAACAAAAGTAATTTCCCCCTGGAATCATTAAAGTCTGAATCTGAATCTGAAAACACAGAATAAACCAACACAAAACTGGGCGATATGTCCTACAATCAATATAGCGATATAACGAGCAGTTCAACGATTAGTGGACGATAAAACACAAAAACCACAAGCTACTTCAAAGCCAGGGATATTGATGGTATAATCCACCTTGACAATCATGGCGACTGCCCTTGTCACATCTTAAAAAATGGTTTTGGTCACACCGCAGTTCATTCCTCCTCCAGCAGCGTTGGAATGGCCTCAAAAAGCTAAAGTCCATGAGATGAGATGAGATGAGATGAGATACGATAAGATAAGATAAGATAAGATAAGATAAGATAAGATAAGATAAGATAAGATAGGGCTTTATTGATCTCACAGTGGAGAAATTCACTTCACACACATCGGCTGAATAATTAAAAGAAAGTGCCAAAAAGGAGGAAAAAGGTGCATAAGGTATATACATCTGTATATATGTGGACACACATAAATACAAAATAGAAAAAAGGAAATAAAGCACAGATTTAGGACGACTTATGTACATTCAGGTGACTTATATACATTTGTATTGACGTTGTACATTAAAGTGGTACCAGGTAAAGACCAAGAGTGAGGTAGTGAGATTCCAAAAAAAAGGTAAAAAAAAAACAGGTAGGGAGATAAATATAACAGCTGAAATCTCATATTTAACATGATTATTACACAGGTTATTGCACAGTGTATTAAATAGATTATTGCACATTAATTATTACAGTTGTGGTTACAGTTATAGTGCAGCATTGTAAAATCTGATAGCAGCAGGAATAAATGACCTGGGGTAACGCTCCTTTTTACAGACAGGATGTCTAAGTCTGGCACTAAAGGAGCTGCTCAGCTCCTCCACAGTCTGGTGCAGGGGGTGGAAGGTGTTGTCCATGATGGATGTGAGCTTGGACAACACCCTCCTCTCAGTTACTTCCTCCACAGAGTCCAGAGAGCAGCCCAGACAGAAGTGGCCTTCCTCACCAGCTTATTCAGCCTCTTTCTGTCCCGCTCTGTGCTGCCAGGAGCCCAGCAGACGACAGCATAGAGGAGGGCTGAGGCCACCACAGAGTCATAGAAGGTCTTTAGCAGAGGTCTACTCACTCCAAAGGACCTCAGCCTCCTCAGGAGGTGGAGGCGGCTCTGGCCCTTCTTATGCAGGGCGTCGGTGTTATGAGTCCAGTCCAGCTTATTGTTGACGTGAACACCCAGGTATTTGAAATTCTCCACAGTTTCTATGTCCTGCCCCTGGATGTTCACAGGTGAGTGAGGTGGGGGTCTTCTCCTGAAGTCCATCACCATCTCCTTGGTCTTACTGGTGGTCCTCTGCCCAAAGCCGGAGATGTTCTTCAGACCTCTCCACACACCTCTGGATTCTACGCTGCTCCTCTCTGTCCTCTGAGTAGAAAGCCTTCTTCTTCTTCTAGTTCAGGAGGACTTTCAGCTCAGGGGTCACCCAAGTTTTTTTTTCTGCAAAGCATCGTAGTCGTCGTGTTGGCACACTGCTCTCCACACAGAAGGTCATGTAATCAGTGATGCATTCAGTCAGGCTGTTGATGTCATCTCCATGATAGCTTTGGAACATGCTCCAGTCTGTGGATCTGAAACAGTCCCTCAGTCTCTCAGTGGCCTCATCTGACCAAACTTTCACTGATTTCTTCTGTGCTATTGTCTCCTCACCAGTGGAATGTAATGGGGGGGGCAGGTAGACGAGGTTGTGATCCGAGCGTCCGAGTGGGGGGAGGGGGGCGGAGGTGCAGGCGTCCTTAATATTAGCATAAAATAGGTCCAGCGTTTTATTGTCCCTTGTAGCACACGTGACGTACTGGGTGAGCGTAGGGAGGGTGGACTGGAGGGAGGCATGGTTGAAATCTCCTGTGATGAGCAGGAGAGCGCGGGGGTGCTGTGTCTGCAGCTTGGTCACCGCGCCGTGGATCCGCTCACATGCGGCAGTGGCGTCCGCCGTCGGTGTCCAGACACCAGAAAAGAGAAGGAGGCTAGGAGGCTAGGACGCTAGGAGACTAGGAGGTGCGGTGTGAGGGGAAAAGATAAACCAGAGAAGAAGCTATCTGCTTGCTGTCTACTGATGTGAGAGAAAGAATGGACAAATTTTTAGTAAAGAAAAAGGCAGGGGAGACAAGCTCTGGCGTAAGTAGAAAAAAGAGGAAGTATGACCATGACTACTTAAAGTTTGGATTTTCCTGGACTGCTCCCGATGATGCTCCAAGGCCGCAATGTGTAATCTGCAAGGAGGTTCTGGCTAATGATAGCATGAGACCCTGTAAGCTCCGGCGTCACATTCAAACAAAGCAGAAGTTTAGTGACCAAGCCGCGGGAGTTTTTTGAGAGGAAGCTGCAGGAGCTGTGCACACAGAAAAAAACAATAGAGACGTTCAGTTCTGTTAACGCTGAGGCAACCGAAGCATCTTATCGGGTGGCCTTACGCATCGCAAAGACGGGGAAACCCCACAACATCGGTGACACTTTACTCCTTCCTGCTGCTAAGGACATGTGTTCAGTAATGATGGGAGAAGCTGCTGCTGCCAAACTGAATGTCATCCAGTTGTCTGACCACACCATCCAACGCCGAATCTCACATCTGGGCGCAGATGTGCGGCAACAGGTAGTGGACAGTGTTGGTGAAAGCCCCTCCTTCTCCCTTCAGCTGGACGAGACGACTGATGTCGCCAACTGTGCTCAATTAATGGTGTACGTGCGTTATGTTAAAGAGCTAAATGTGCATGAGGAGTTTTTGTTTTGTCACCCTCTGCCCTCGCGCACTACAGCAGAAGAAATCTTCAAGGTTTTGAATGATTTCATGCGGGAAAATAATGTGGATTGGGGCCGCTGCTGTGGAGTATGCACTGATGGGGCAAGGGCAATGACAGGCCGGCACAGTGGTCTGGTAAAAAAGGTGCAAGAGGTCGCCCTGGCTGCTATTTGGACGCACTGCATAATCCACCGCCAGGCCTTGGCAACTAAGAGGATGCCCCAAGAGCTGCGCACTGTGCTGGACGGGCAGTAAAAATTGTTAACCTTATAAAGTGGCGCGCCATGAATGCCCGTCTCTTCTCCATCCTCTGCAACGAGATGGGCGCGCACTTTAAACAGCTGCTTCTGCACTCGGAGGTCCGGTGGCTTTCCCGAGGAAAGGTTCTCACGCGCCTTTGTGATCTCCGTGAGGAAGTCCTTCTTTTCCTCGCTGAAATCAACTCTCCACTGTTAAAACACGTGGAGGACATGAAGTGGGTTGCAAAGCTTGCCTATCTTTCGGATGTCTTCGAAAAGATAAACACACTGAACATCTGTCTGCAGGGCAAAGAGTGCAACGTCTTTTATGCACACGATCAACTCTGTGGACTTAGGAAAACGTTGGAACTGTGGGGTGCGCATGTGGAGCGGGGATCAGTGGAAATGTTTCCCACCTTAGAGGATGTTATGGCCAGAGCGGGGCTGAAGGTGGAGTTTTTACAGCAGGTGGTCTGCGCGCATTTGGAGGGGAGACAATGGCAAACCAGTGGGTGAGAAACCCATTTTCCTTCCCCGTGACACCCAAAGATGGACTTTCAGCAGGAGAGGAAGAGGCTCTGGCTGAGCTGAGCTGTGACATGGACTTGAAACAGAGGATGAGTGACGTGTCACTTGCGCACTTTTGGCTGTCAGTAGGGACTGAATTTCCACAGCTCTCCACGAGGGCAGTGAACGTGCTCATCCCCTTCACTTCAACCTATCTCTGCAAATGTGGGTTTTCCGCACTCGTAGTGATAAAAAGCAAATACCGGTCAAGGCTGCTGGTTGAAGATGATCTATGGTTATACCTCTCCACAGTGCAACCCCGCATTAACCGGATTTGCACATCAAAAGCACATTGTTCCCACTAAAACTAAGGTGAGCTGGACAGTAATGTTGCCAATTTAGTTAAAATCATAAATACAATGAGTTACACATGATTCAGGACCGTGATAGAAAAAGAAAGGGTGCGCATAGCGTGCGTAATTGTTTTTTCCTTTGTATGCCTCCGCTCTTTCATACAGCACGCTCCTTTAGCTCGAGATAAATTGTTTAGATGAGCCACAGAAAGAGCTCCACGATTTTGCAACTGTTTAGGTTTTGATTTATGTTTTAATTTCAAGGAAATGTGCAACATTTAAAGATGTGTTCCAAAGATCTGATCAAAATGTTTTTGTTAAGATGTGAAAACACTGTTGGTATCTCAAACATTAAACTCAGAATCTCAGATGTAACGTTTGTTTGAGAAAACGGTTGAAAAATGAGTTTGGGGTTGTTCTTATCATTAGAAAAATGAAAAAAGGGCGTATTTGCCATACAAAGGCCCTGATAAAATAATTAAAAAGGCAGGAGATGTTTTAAAATGTTCATGTGTTAAATTTCATTCAGATAAAGTGTAATTTTAAAAGATGAGATGGTTCTAAAATAAAAGCAATTAGAAGGTGTTTTGTAGTGGCATTTGTTTGTGTGTGGGTTGATAATGGGGGGGGGGGGCAGCAGGCATTGTGCTCCTTGGAGGGGGGCTCACCTTTCATACTTTAAAAACCCCTGTTCTATAGTAATGGTAATTTTATTTCTGTTGATAAATTCTTAAAATTGAAGAGAAGTTGTCACTTCCTTATTCTATGTGTGTGCAGAGTTTGCTGTTAAGAGAACGTCAGTGCTCGACTCATTCCTTTCTACTATTGTCCTGATATCAGATGTTTGGGCTGAAATTAGGGCGGAACGATTTTGGAAAATAATCTAATTGCGATTTTTTATCTTAATATTGCGATTTAATGCAATTTTTTCTCCCAGTTTAATTTCTCATGTCTTTTTAAACATATACAAACAAATCTGTTTCATAATAATCAGATTTATTTAAAGCACAGATTACAACAATAAACGAAACAAATCTGTGGCTTTACCTTATTAACATCTTTTCATGTTTCATGAAACATGACATATAAACGTATGGACTCCACTCCTTAAACACTGTCAGATTTTAACAGGACAGTCTATAAATAAATAAATAAAATAAGATACCAAATTAATGACTGATCTCCAGTCAGTGGCATCAAACATACTAAAGTGCAGGATAGTATAGTGAACGAATGTCTTCTTTCAACTAGTTGACATTTTTATAGGTAAATCAAACTCTCAAATAAACAGAAAATAAATGAGTGTATGACCTTTTAAATGCTAAAAAAACTTTTTGAACAATCATATAAATTATATATTCACTCAGTAAGAGCAGCAAACAACTATTGTAAAGTGCCAAAAACGTACGGCACTGTCAGCCATGAAGATTAGTCTCTGTATTTTTTTAGAAGCTCACAGATTCTTTGCCAGGAAAATCAACATGTCAACTTTTGCTGGTTTCAAAGAGGAGCAAGTGGAAGTCACTATATTCCCTCCAGAGCTGAAAAGACGCTCTGAAGGAGCACTTGTGGCAGGGACACAAAGATGCATGTGGGCCATATTGCACAGCTGTGGAAGTTAATCCTGTGCATCTTCCACCATACGGCCTTGTGGTGTTTTTTCCAGTGTTGATAAAGGTTCGTCGTGTTACCTTGTGAGGTAGCAACAATAGCGAGGCATGTCCGGCACAACACCTGACTTTGGCAGCGTCTTCTTTTTTAAACCCAAAATAATTCCACACAAGTGACGTACCGCTCCTCTTTGGTAACAGACCTTCAGTTGTGTGGGTTTTTGTCCAGTCTGAGGACATTGTTCAGCAGGTAAGTCGCAGACGATATCGACTTTCCCTTCGTGTTACTTTGCTAGCGAGTCACCCCCGATCACGTGACCCGTCAAATCGCGTCCATTGCAGTTAGAAAATCTCGTTTTATCCTATCGCGATATTATTGCAAATGCAATTAATGGTTCAGCCCTAGCTGATATTCACACAAAGTAAAGCAATCCTTACTGTTGATAGGAGCAGCAGTTAATGGAAAGCTGCTATCAGTCTCCTCCTTCACAAGGAGCTGCTCTCCTTCCTGACGGGCCCCGGGTTCCTCCTGTTCCTCCTTTATGTGGAGGGGCTCTGACTCCTGCTGCTCCCCCTCAGGACTCTGTTCTTCAGGAGCCTCTTCTTTAACATCTGCAGCCAACACTGAAACACATTACATGCTTTATCAACAACTAGATCTTTACAATGTTACAACCATGGGAAAGATTCAGTTTAGAGAAAAAGATTTGATCAGCAGTGTAGAGAAAACTGAACCTCAGGAACTGACAGTTTCACCCTAGAAATGATCACCGGTAACTTTAGGGTCATTCTATTGTGGGAATTTAATTTAATTATTCTGTTAAAACGTTAAATAATGGCTAAATTGTATAGTTAAATAAATACAAGAGATAAAATGTGACAGTTAAACATTGATTTATATATTTGTTATTTGAATATATATTTGTAGCTGATTAATTGAACAGTTATTGAATACATTTTTTGATTGTTTTGTTGCATTTAATGACACAGTTTTATATTATTAGCTACGTTGTGGCCTATTAAATATTTAAGTGAGTCACAATATTTAGGGTGTATTCTAAATGTTGGCAGGATTGGTCCTCCATACAGCAAGAAGAAAACATGCGACCCTCTTTCTAAATAAGATAAACCAAAAGGCGTTTTTCGGAGGAATTTTTTCAAGCAAGCAGACAAGAAAAACTTGATGCTGAATTTTTCTACATGCTAAGCTAGCATAAGCTTTAGCTCCATCCACACAGTTAGCATGAAGAAGGAAATCTCCAAACCTGATGGGTGCAGCAGAACTCTGGGCTGGAAAACATCCCCCATCATTGGTGTCTCCTCTGCTGCGTCCTGCCGCTCTTTGAGCTCCTGCTTCCCTCCAGTTTCTCCGCTGTGCCTCCAGCTGCTGGACTTCTTTCCAGACTTCATCACCTGCAGCAGCTGCTGCTCTCTTCCAGCCTCACCAACACTCCCGATTCTGGCCTCACAGCAACACAAAGAACCCGGAAGTGATCAACGTGGCTGCGCTTTGAGGAAGAGGCGCATAAAACTCGGCCGCCATCTTGGTGCGGTCATCCTGCAAACAGCACCTGGATGCCAGAGGCAGATTCACAGGATTTCAAATCAACTTGTTTGTAAAACGAAACATATTTATGTCAAGGTTGCCTCTTTGCTTTAATTTAAATCTTGTACTTAAAAATCGAATAAAATAAATAATTAAGAGAATGGGTAAAATTGGACACTGATATTTTCACGTTTTGTGCCCAAAAGTATTGTGTCTATATATAAATTATTATATTAGGGATATATATAACTTTCAGAAAAATATATTTTTCCATCACAGGCTTTAGTTTTCTTTTAGTTTTTCATTATTTCGAGATTTGGTCATTCTAATTCCCCAACCCCGTTATGGAAACTTTTAAAACTCTCTTAATAATATAATAAAATAAATTGGGATAGAACTCAACATTTTCACATCGATTAATGTCCCCCATACTAATTCAATCATTCTAATCTGACAGATGCCATAAAATCACACATTTGTGTTCTCTTATTTCCTTTAATGTGACTAATCAGCGAAAGCACTCTTGTCATTTTTCCATCAGAAATTTATTTTACCCTAAGAAGTTCTCCTCCCTGTTAAAGGGGAGTTTTCCTCTCCACTGTCGCTTCATGCATGCTCAGTATGAGGGATTGCTGCAAAGCCATCAACAATGCAGACGACTGTCCACTGTGGCTCTACGCTCTTTCAGGAGGAGTGAATGCTGCTTGTCAACCAGAATCAGAAATACTTTAATAATCCCAGAGGGAAATTGCTGTTTCAGTACAACCGTCATCACAAAACATCACACACATTTCAGGGGGAGACGATTTACTGAGGCCTTGCTGCCAAGGGACCGCCTTACATGGCGCTACCATTACTCTGTGGAAAAATAGAGGCCACAAAAAAAGGAAGGTGGGAGGGAAAAAACATAACTCATACTTTATCCTATAACAGGATACAGTTTGAGATATCAAAAACCTCTTGCACAAAAAGCACAAATAAGACGAGACACACATATAGCAGAAGGTAAACATTTGAGACTAGTCGCGTGTAAGTTCATCAGTTTATATGAGCATCAGTTATGTGTGTCTGTTTGGGTGAAAGTGTTTATATTTCCGTGAACACTCTCCAGAGGCCATTGTCCTTGATGTTATCAGCCGGCCAACAGTTCAGAAAGCATCCGCAGATGTTAGCGGGGGAGGAGGGAGCAGAGGAGAGTTCTGAGCATTCTCCGCCATAACAAACAGGAGTTATTATAGATAGGGAAGGCATAGACCAAATATGTTATTTGTTATGATAGAAACTGCACTGATTTTCTTGTCAGCTTTAAGTCTTTTGCTGGCTCCAAATAGCAAATCCAGTATTCCAAACTGTTGGGCTTTTCCGCGCTTCACTTCCAGATTTTATCCCATCTCCCTTGAGTTCAAACCACCAAAGCCAGTCTGCGTTCCAGCACAGCCAGCTTTTCAGCTCTGCTCCTCCACCTTCCAGGTCTGTCCGTTCACCGCCTTAGTGAGCGCGTCATATGCAGCCAGCAGCCTGATCAAGGCCAAATGGCTACCGACATCTGCTGTATTTGCTGATACATCAAAAATCCACCAAATCCAATAAGTAGAAATCCAAGTATCCTTAATCCAAACATGCAAATGTTTCAAACGTCCAGGAATGACAAAGTCGAAAGACACACCATTATCCATCCAGGAGTTTAGGGTGTATCCCACGAAATGAGTCAAATCAGGACCGGACGGGTCCCCCTTTCGTTGCCTACCCGTCGAAATTTTTTTTTTATCAATAGCATTGAGAGACCAGCTTACCAGATCCATGTTTTTCAGAGTTTGGTTGATATGAAGAAAGTGCTCAGAAAGACAAGACATTGCAGCAGAAGCAGGAGAGGGGGAGGAGGGGGGGGTGAAGAGCTGGAGAGGAGAGAAAAAAACACGACTGACCTCGAAGAGAGACAAGACAGATGCAACCTGCTGGGTTTCCTTAGAGGAAACTTTCTGACCAACCTGGAGGATCTGATGAAATCTGACTTTAGAAAGAGCCTTGAGATGATATGTGTTGTGAATTAGTGCAAAATGAATAAAATTGAATTTAATTGAATTATTAAGGACTTTATACATGAGAAGGAGAATTTTAAATTATCTTCTTGATTTAACAAGAAGCCAATGAAGGGAAGCAAAAATAGGGCTGCACAGTGGCACAGTGGGTAGCGCTGTTGCCTTGCAGCAAGAAGGTCCTGGGTTCAAGTACACCCCTGGGTCTTTCTGCATGGAGTTTGCATGTTCTCCCTGTGCATGCGTGGGTTCTCTCCGGATACTCCGGCTTCCTCCCACAGTCCAAAAACATTACTGTTAGGTTAATTGGCTTCTCCAAATTGTCCTTAGGTGTGAGTCTGTGTGTGAATGGTTGTTTGTCCTGTTTGTCTCTCTGTGTTGCCCTGCGACAGACTGGCGACCTGTCCAGGGTGTACCCCGCCTCCCGCCCAGTGAACGCTGGATATAGGCACCAGCAACCCCCGCGACCCCATGAGGGATAAAGCGGTTTGGAAAATGGATGGATGGATGGATGGATATGATCTCACTTGTTGACTTTCATCAGAACTCTAGTAGCAGCAGTACAGACCAGGGGCCCCATCTAAATGGGAATCTGAAACTTTCATGCGTTACTTTCCACACAAATGTTGGGTCTCAAAATGTGACAAAAGTTGGGTCTCAAAATGTGAAAAAAAGTTGGGTCTCAAAATGTGACGGTAAATTGTGCTGCTCCCCCTTTTGTTCTTCAGGAGCCTCAGATAAAAGTAAAGCAGATCAGAAGCTTCACGTTTGGCACGACACCAACACCGTTCATCACCCTGACCGCTCCATCCCATATTAGCTCTAAAGAAAAACCCCAAGAGTAGAACATAAGGGTAAATATCAGAATAAATATTGACCAAAGGAAAAAGTAGATAGTGGAAGACATAACTCCAGCGTATTTACCTAACATGATATCAGAATATGCAATATTTCCATACATACAAGTTACATAACGTACAAAGCTTATACAATATGCACTATGTGTGATAGTCCAGCAGCAGCCTAGCTAAGGCGTGTGCCCATTACCTTAGGATCTGGGTACAGCATATACAAGCAATAAAGAATACAAGGGACAGTGTTTATTACGACTTTCACACAACAGTGAATAAGAGATGGAAATATATCAGTTTTTCAGAATTAATAGATTAAGCACAGGAGAAATTCTCTTATTTTATTTCTGTCCAGTGTCCATTTAGGGGCTCAGTATTTCTGAAATAAGTTAATAAAATTGTGTTTGATTGTCATAATATTCAGGTTTTGAGTTAGTTCATTTCTCTGATAATTCTGACAATGCAGAAAAAAAAAAAACTGTTCTATTGTCTCATCTTCCCCAAACTCTCTTTAACCTGTCTGCTGTTTCCCTGCTATGAATAAAGTCCTGTTTAGTCCAGGATGTCCAAGTCTGAGTGGTAAAATAATTCTCTCCTCCCTCCTGTTCCTTCCTGTTCTTCTCTTCTCCTATTTTCTTTGGATATTTTAAAACCATCATCCCTTCATTCCTTTCTCACATTATTTTTTATCTTCTCTTTCATTTACCTTCTTATTATGTCCTTTATTTCTGTTCTCCTAAACATAAAATCAGTATCAACTAATAAACCTTTGGGCCTTTCCTTTGCTCTAATATCTGCCATTTCATTGGCCTTAACCCCACAGTGGGCTGGTACCCATAGAAAGTTAACTGTGAGCCCCATCATGTTGATTCTATAAAGTGTTTGTTGTCTCTAAATGAATACGTCTGCTCTACTATCTGACTGGCTGTGCTGTAAACTGACCAAAGATGAATTAGAGTCTGAATAAATGAGTGATCTTAATGGTCTCACCTCTTCAACCACTGAACAGCTAACAGTATCGACAGCATTTCTCCTGTAGAAACTGAAACTCCATCCTGAAGCCTTTTCCCTACTTTGATGGAAAATAGTGGGACGATGAACGCTGTCTCAACCTGATTAACTGCATTTTCTGAAGCATCTGTGCATATATGTACATCATGATAATCCTGGATGATATATTCCTGCACTGCTTATGCATTCAACATAAAGATCTCTCCTTGTTCTTTTCTAATCATGTAAAACCAACTGCAGCCTCAGGAAGCCTCCATGGTGGTATTGTACACACGTGGACAAAGATGTTGGTACCCCTCTGTTAATGAAGGAAAGACAATAGTAACAATAGGTAGTGAAATAACTTGAAACTGATACTAATTGTTCTCCTGGTGAGCAAAGTGCTCCAGTTGTCTCAGGACTGAAGGCTGCCTTCTCCAGACGGCCCGTTTCAGCTCCTTCCATCCATGTTCAACAGGATTTAGATCAGGACTCATAGAAGGCCACTTCACAATAGTCCAATATTTCACTCTTAGCCGTTCTTGGCTGCTTCTAGCTGTGTTTGGCTCATGATCCTGCTGGCTGGAAGTCAGGCTGATAGATAGATGTGTCTGTGTTTATTTGGATAGATTTTAAAGCTTTAGAAACCCTCTCCACACTCTTTATAATCCTTTCTCACTTTGTTTTTACCTAGATTCTTTCTTCAACCATTTTTATTTAAAATCCAAATGGTTTTACCTGTTAGCTCTTACATTTTACAGAAACAGGATGCTTAGTTGTTTTGTTCCTCAATAATAACACATAAATGCAACAAAAAATGAACAATAAGAGCAAAACAAGAACTAAAGCAGACGACTAAAACTGAGGGACCCCTGTAGACTTTACTGTAGTCTCCTCAACTGGTGAAATAGAAATAAACTCCCTCCAAACGCTCCTTTAATGAAGTGAATATTGGACACAAAGGACTGTGGAGAGAGTGTGATATTGTGATAGTGATATAGTGGTGATTTAATGTTCAGCCCCCGTAAAGACTCACTCTTTTGTCCTTTTAGCCAACAGAAGATCCAGCTGTGTACCTTCAGAGGAGATCTCTGCCCTGTCTTGCTCTTGGATGAGCCTCGCTGTCTCCTGGCAGCTGGAATCTCTCCCATTCCAACATTTGCCAAAGACAACCTTGGTGAAGCTTTGCTGTATCTGATGACATACTACTACAGCCTACATTTCACCTCTACAAAGTCTGTCCCAAGCCTTTAGTCTGTCATTCAGACTGAAGTGTTAAAGGACAATATCCAGGAGAAAGACAGCACAGGCTCATCCAAAAACCTCATGGCAGGTTGGAACAGTTTTAGTGAGAAGTAGAGTTGTTCCAGCTAAGTGTTATTGACATTCAGCTTTGTGGTGAAAGCTTTAGACCTGAGGGCTGGAAAGCTGACATTTACATTTAAATCCTTTACTTTCAGATATACACATCAGTTTTTTCTTTCATCAACACATTATGTGCCTCAAATGTTCTGCTTAATATGAGGATTTGTTGCTTTAGCTGTTGCTTTACCAGTTCTGACAGAAACACTAAATAAGTTACAAAGACAATTTGTCTTGTCATTCATGTGTACAGTGATTGAAAAACATGTTTTGTTTAGGAGAAACTATTTAAATAAAGTTCTACACACACGTGGACAAAATTGGTCACAATGGTCACAGAAATAACTTGAATCTGACAAAAGTAATAATAAATAAACATTCTATGACAATAAATAAATGAAAATCAGTCATTGCTTTTGCATCAAAAGAATGATTTAAAAAATAAACTCATGAAACATGCCTGGATAAAAATGATGGTACCTTTAATATTTTGTTCATCACTGCAATCAAACGATTCCTGTAACTGATTAGTCCACAAATTAGCCCAACAAATGAGTCCATGTGTGAATGTACTCAGTATACTGTGTCTGATGTTCTTGTGTGTAAATACTTTGTCCTGTTTTAAGATAAATAACCTAATAATGATTCTTGAATGCAGCAGATTCATCTTATTTAGTTGCCCTGGTTTTAAGATCTTCTCCATAAAAGTGATTGAGAATGAAAACTGAAAGAAGCATTAACAGGCTAGTCTTGAGTTTAATTGACTTATTAACGTACTTGGAATAAATATTTCACAACTTTTAAGATATTTCTCACTTGTCTAAAGCCTGGATATTTTTCCTTTTTTTCAAGAATCCTTCCTAGTGCAGTTGTCTTACTGAACTGTCAGATTATTTCACTTCATTTGAGGAGATTCAGGCTAATATCTAGCATTTTAACTTGTTTTTAGATGGTAAGTTGTTGCAGTGTTCTAACAGTAAACCAGTCCAATTTCTTATCGTCTTTTTAAACAGAGTTGACATACTGATGATGATTTTATTTTATTTAATTATATGAATGGGTTTTTGTTTTTAACAGAATATGGTGTAAACACAAAATAAAAAATTTGTACAGCAAAGACTTCATTTAATTTTCATGGTTAACATATGTATACATTGCATTTCATCACATCACAGCTGGTGGTTTTATTGCTTCCTTTGATTTAAAACTTTGCTGTTACACTGTTACTACATCTAACAGATCTTATTTGCTGTAGACAACAAAGGCAGAGATGGCCAAAGGCCTCTTAACCACATGGATGACCAACAACTGCTGTAATATGTGAAAGGGTAAATGGTGCTACTTACAACCACACGCTCTGTTCTCTGTGGACATTTTTGTAAATTTCTGTGAGGTGGGCTGTGCTAATAGGTCATGTCATGCAAAGGATTGTGGGATTCCTTATAGCTCCTTAGCGCTGGTAAGGGACATTGTGACGTCCCTATGCTAAAGGAACTATGACAGAAAGCATATAGGCTCCTTTCCTCCTTCCTTCCTTACTGACTGAACTATTCGGACAACATTCCCACTTTGGATAAAGAGTTCTTCTCTAAATGATGTTTTCTAATGGGACCGTCAAAAGAAATCAGCCAAGATATCAGGAAGAGAATTATGGACTTTCACAAGTCTGGCTCATCCTTGGGTGTAATTTCTAAATACCTGAAGGTTCCACGTTCATCTGTTCAAACAATTATATTCAAGTATAAACACCACGGGACTGTCCTGCCATCATAACACTCAGGAAGGAGGCGGTTTTGTGTCCCAGACACAAACGTATATTGGTCTGAAATGTGAACACCAACCAAAGAACAAAAGCAAAAGACCTTGTGAAGATGTGGCTGAAGCTAGTCAGAGTGTCTCATTATCCACAGTAAAACAAGTACTGTACTCACATGGGCTGAAAGGCTACTCTGGCAGGAAGAAACACATAAAAGTCAGATTAAAGTTTGCAAACGCATTTTAGGAGATATGTCCTGTGGTCTAATGACACTAAAATTGAACTGGTTGACCTTAAGGACCGTTATTACATTTGGAGGCAGATGGCAGAAGCTTTCAAGCCTGAGAACACCAACCCAACTGTGAAATATGGGTTGGTAACATCATGTTGTGGGGTTATTCTGTTATTTTTGCTATGTGCCAAAATCTCCTTTAATTGAATAAAAAAACAGTAGTAAATATTTTTCACACAGCGTCAGATGCTTCAGCTAGTAACCACAGATCAGAACCAAAATCTGGGTCCACTAATGCAGGGGTTCTCAAAGTTTTGTGGCCAGGGACCCCTTTAGATTCTTCATGTAGTTAAAGACATCAGGAATTATGTATATGTTATATTTCCACATCAGTTGTCCTGTCCAAGACCTCCTTGCAGAAACAAAAATCCTCCAAAATGTTCAGGGATAGAGCACCAGAGCTATCAGGTGAGCAGCATCGGAATTATCTGTGGATTTGTCCAGCTGTATAGAAAACTGATGACATGAACACAGTCTATCCAATCACTGTTCCTGAATGTCAACCGACAGTTCTTTAATTCTTCTCCTCAGTGTCGTCTGAAAGAGGGACAGTTTTCAACTTGTTAGCTGCTTCTGTACCAAGTAGAACCTCACATGTCCACCACAGCAGGAAGAACAAGGTCCATTCCTATTGAGTGTTGCTTCTTACTGTTTGCATTGCGCTACGCCACCAGATACAAAGCTTGTTTTCTAGCACGAAGACAAACACATTTTGGTCTCCCATCCTCATTGTCCATAAAGCCAAACTCGATGTAACTGTTGTCATACTTCCTAATTTTAGCTGATTTGGCTTTTACCTTACATGATGAGGTGAATGGAGTTAAAGGTATACTATGCAACCGGGGTTGATTTTCCAGCGAGGCTCCCCCCAGAGGGTGAAAGTAAAAGTGCACTGTCGTAAAGATGCTCAGCTGTTCTCCTGGTTTCTCCGTCAAGCCAGGCGCGGTTGTTTTGAGCTTAGCAGACAGGCGAACGCAACGAATCACCATCCTGCTGTTCAAGCAGAGCTACGAGGGAGCGCCCTCCCCTCCTCTCCGTCCCCGCCAGTGGAGTGAGGGGAGCGGGCGTCCCGAAACGACCTCCGCCTGGCCCGAGACCCGCTGGGCCCGGACGTCGGCTCGCGGGGGGGGTTGAGGAGGGCGAGGGTCCCGGTCCGCGCTGGCCGTCTGTTTCCGTATGCCGCGCGGCCGCCGGGGCGTCTCGTCTTTCCTCTCTCCCCTCCGTTCCCCCCGACGCCCGTTGCCTCCCGAGCCGCGTCCGAGCGTCGCGCCGTACAGTTTGAGAACACAGATCAGCACACAGATGAGCGGTGAACTTTTAAACCCCGCGGTTCCGTTGCAGTTTGAGATGTATATAAGTACCACGACTGAAAAACTCGTACAGTGTATGCCCGGCTTAACACAGTGAAAGTATGAACATGCACAGAGAGAGAGAGTAACCATTCCAATGTTACTTACAATCGCATCAGCAGAAACGCGAGGTCCGCGTCAGCCTTGCAGCCTTCTTTCTCTTTTAGCTCTCGCCATTCAGAAAAAGCTTTCCCGATGTTCACCCGTGTACGACTCCTCTCTCTTTCCAGAGCCCTTTTCCTCTTTCTTGCCTGCTCCAACATGGGCTTTCACTGTTTTATCGCCGGTTCCGCCATGATAACTGCACAGATATCGCCACTGCGCTAGCAACAAACATGCCTTTCACTGGGGGCGTGTAGCAGTTCTCGCCGTAAAGCAAGACCGACTCTCGTAATCTTGCACGAGATTCTGAGCCTGTGGGCGCGGGCTGAGGGCTCCTGCAATTGCAAGTGCGGTATTTCCCCCACACACCACCAGGGCGGCCAAGAAAACCTTTGTTCAACCTGAAATGACTCATTTAATCATCCAAAACGGTATGGAACACATTAATTAACTGAAAAATGTTGCATATTGTGCCTTTAAATATTTTTCCATTGTGATACTTGACTCAACCACGACGCTAAGGGTGCTCCGATCAGGATTTTTGGGGCCGATCACCGATTGCTGAAAGCAGTATTGGTTGATACCGATCACCGATCACTGGGTCTATCTGAAGCCTTCTATTTATCATGTCATATATTCAATTTTAATAGTCTTAACAAAAATGTATATGTATTAAAATTAACAGAAGATAATGTATTGTGAATTGTCTACTGTATACTTTTATTGACAGGAAACGTTCAACATTTTACTTCCTTAGAAACATCTTAAACAGCTTAGAGCTTAACAAATAAGCCTTATTTCTAAATAAGATACAAAAAATCTGTCATTGTTAATTTACACAAACTTAAAGTGTACTTAAACTTAAAGTGCAGAGCAAAGAAAACAAAATCAAATATTTTGGGATGCCATAAAAAAAGGGATAAGGTATGTATTTTAGGCTTGTCCTGCAGTAATTAACTGAAAATAGAAGCCATGACGGAACAGTCACACATCTTTAGATAATATTATTAGGGCTGGGCAACGATTAAAATCTTTAATCGCGATTAATCGCATAATTTGCCCGATTAATCATGATTAATCGCATTGTATGCGCAAACTCCAAGAATGAATTCAAAAGTAGTATAAAGAGCACTTTTATTTTAATGTTCTGCTGCCATATGAACAAAAGTGTTTTAACATTTGTAGCACTTATCAGTAATACATATTTAGTGTAATACATATTTAGTGTAAAGCTCAACTTAAACATGTAAAACAAAAAATAGCAATTATAATAAATGAAAACTTATTGCCACTGACAGGAAATTCTCTTTATGGGGAAAAAATCTACCAAAAACAGGCAATTTCTGAGGTAACCGCAGGGAGCAGCATTACCATTTTATGTTCAATACCAAAGTGTGAAGCACAAAAAAGGTCTACAGTAGCTATCCACTTCGCCATTACATTGGTTAGCTTCTCTGAGTCATTGAATTGTTTGGTGATGTCTACAGTGTGTTTGGCCTTTAAGTGATATGTTAAGCTCAAGGTGCTCCGCTGATAAGAAAGTTTAACTTGGCAGTGGTTACAACCAGGCCAGCTGACAGCTTTGCTAGGGCCCGGGACAACGCAGTCTTTTTGGGCCCCCCCTCTACACCTGCCGCCACCACACACACACACACACACACACACACACACACACACACACACACACACACACACACACACACACACACACACACACACACACACCAAAAAAAGTCAACTTAACTGCATACTTCATGCCCTGGGAATCTCTGTATTTTATACTGGATATTTTCAACCCACTAGTTGATCTTTTCTTCATCAGAGAACAGCAGCACTGCAGCCAAAATATGGCCTTTTTTGACCTGCTGTATATTAGCCAGTCCCTAAGCTTGATGTATCATGAAACTGTTGACCTTTTGGGTTTTGTGGTTTTTATTTTATTCCGTCCGTCCGTCCGTCTTCTTCCGCTTATCCGGGGTCGGGTCGCGGGGGAATCAGCTTCAGTAGGGAGGCCCAGACGTCCCTCTCCCCAGCCACTTGGGCCAGCTCCTCAGGAGGAATCCCAAGGCGTTCCCAGGCCAGCCGGGAGACATAGTCCCTCCAGCATGTCCTGGGCCTTCCCCTGGGCCTCCTCCCGGTGGGACGTGCCCAGAACACCTCACCAGGGAGGCGTCCAGGAGGCATCCTGACCAGATGCCCGAGCCACCTCAACTGGCTCCTCTGGACGTGGAGGAGCAGCGGCTCTACTCTGAGTCCTCCCCGGATGACTGAGCTCCTCACCCTATCTCTAAGGGAGAGCCCAGACACACTACGGAGAAAACTCATTTCGGCCGCTTGTATCCTGGATCTCGTTCTTTCGGTCATGACCCAAAGCTCGTGACCATAGATGAGGGTAGGAACGTAGATCGACCGGTAAATCGAGAGCTTCGCCTTTTGGCTCAGCTCTCTCTTCACCACAACGGATCAGTACAGCGCCCGCTTCACAGCAGACGCTGCACCAATCCGCCTGTCGATCTCCCGCTCCATCTTCCCCTCATTCGTGAACAAGACCCCAAGATACTTGAACTCCTCCACTAGGGGCAGCACATCCTCCCCAACCCGGAGAAGGCACTCTACCCTTTTCCGGTTCTAGACCATGGTCTCGGATTTGGAGGCACTGATTTTCATCCCGGCCGCTTCGCACTCGGCTGCGAACCGCTCCAGTGAGAGCTGTAGATCACGCCCTGATGAAGCCAATAGGACCACGTCATCCGCGAATAGCAGAGACGCAATCCTAAGGCCACCAAAACGGATCCCCTCAACACCTTGGCTGCGCCTAGAAATTCTGTCCATAAAAGTTATGAACAGAATCGGTGACAAAGGGCAACCTTGGCGGAGTCCAACTCTCACCGGAAACGAGTCCGACTTACTGCCGGCAATGCGGACCAGACTCTGACACCGGTCGTACAGAGACCTGACAGCCCTTATTAACGGGTCCGGTACTCCATACTCCCGGAGTACCCCCCACAGGATCCCCCGGGGGACACGGTGGAATGCCTTCTCCAGATCCACAAAGCACATGTAGACTGGTTGGGCAAACTTCCATGCCCCCTCAAGAATCCTGCTGAGGGTAAAGAGCTGGTCCAGTGTTCTACGGCCAGGACGAAAACCACACTGCTCTTGCTGAATCCGAGATTCGACTATCCAACGGACCCTCCTTTCCAGAACCCCTGAATAGACCTTACCAGGGAGGCTTAAGAGTGTGATTCCTCTGTAGTTGGAACACACCCTCCGGTCCCCCTTTTTAAATAGGGGGACCACCACCCCAGTCTGCCAATCCAGGGGAACTGCCCCCGATGTCCACGTAATGTTGCAGAGCCGCGTTAACCAACACAACCCCACAACATCCAGAGCCTTAAGGTACTCAGGGCGAATCTCATCCACCCCCGGGGCCTTGCCACCGAGGAGCTTTTTAACAACCTCGGCAACCTCAGCACCAGAGATGGGAGAACCCGACCCAGAGTCCTCAGGGTCTGCTTCCTCAATGGAAGACGTGTTGGTGGGATTAAGGAGGTCTTCGAAGTATTCCGCCCACCGACGCACAACGTCCCGAGTCGAGGTCAGCAGCACACCACCCCCACTATAAACAATGTTGGTACTGCACTGCTTCCCCCTCCTGAGACGCCGGATAGTGGACCAGAATCGCTTCGAAGCCGTACGGAAGTCTTTCTCCATGGCCTCTCCGAACTCTTCCCACGAGTTTTTGCCTCGGCGACCAGCCGAGCCGCCTGCCGCTTCGACTGCCGGTACACATCAGCTGCTTCCGGAGTCCCACAGGCCAAAAAAGCCCTTTAGGACTCCTTCTTCAGCTTGACGGCTTCCCTCATCGAGGGTTGCGACATGCACCGACAACCTTGCGGCCACAGCTCCGACTAGCCGCCTCAACAATAGAGGCGTGGAACATGGTCCATTCAGACTCAATGTCCCCCCGCCTCCCTCGGGACGTGTTTAAAGTTCTCCCGGAGGTGGGAGTTAAAGCTCCGCCTCACAGGCGACTCTGCCAGACGTTCCCAGCAAACCCTCACAGTGCGTTTGGGCCTGCCCGGTCGGACCGGCTTCCTCCCCCACCATCGGAGCCAACTCACCACCAGGTAGTGGTCGGTGTAGAGCTCCGCCCCTCTCTTCACCCGAGTGTCCAAGACATACGGCATTATTTTATTATTACAATTAAATAATAATAATTATTATAATAACAATAATGTTATGTTCAGTGTTTTTTCGCTAATCCACCTCTTATATCTTTCAATCCTTATGTAATTTTGTCTGTGTTGTATGCACCTGAAAAAACCATAGGATACACCATGTGTCAAAAGTAATTTATGACCCTTATGAGCTGTATATGACCTTATGATTTATGACACCTGTCACCCCCCCTTTCCAAAAATATGATTTATGACCCCCCCTTCCTTCCTGACCCCTCCCTTTTTTATGACACCTCTCACCCCTATGTGAACCCCTCTCCTGACCCCCCTTCCTGACCCCCACCCTGCACACGCACACGCACACACACACACACACACACACACACACACACACACACACACATACACACACACACACACACACACACACACACTACAAGTATTTATTTGCCTATTTTTAATTATTCTTTAATGCATAAGGGGACAGTCAAGAAATGTGCTTATTGTAGGGTTACTTAAAACCAAATATGTAACTTTATTTAATTCTTTAATGCATAAGGAGACGGTCAAGAAATGTGCTTATTGTAGGGTTACTTATAACCAAACATGTAACTTTATTTAATTCTTTAATGCATAAGGGGACAGTCAAGAAATGTGCTTATTGTAGGGTTACTTATAACCAAACATGTAACTTTATTTAATTCTTTAATGCATATGGGGACAGTCAAGACGTGTGTTTTTTGTGGGTTACTTATAATCAAACGTGTAACTTTAGTTGTATAAACCTTCAGACTTATAGTCTGCATTTGCAGGATAGGAAACTTTGCTCTTGACACTAAAGCGCTGTGGTTGATGACAATAAACAGATTATCTACTTAAATCTGTAGCTCATACAGAACAACGGGAAAGAAAAGGAGGCAATCAAATAAAATAAAAACCATCTCCGTGCAGGCTCCCCTCTTGTTCCCCGATATCTCTTCAGTTCTTTCTCCCTCTAAGCAAACGGTACATTTACAGACACGCTCAGTAATTCTGCCGAGAACGTAATATGTCCCGTCACTCTGATACTCACTCTGATACTGAACTGAAAGTAAGTTTGAGCCAGTCTGCTTGAGGGAGGAGTTTGTTAAAAGAATACTCCGACGCGCCTGCTTGAATCAGCATACTGCGCCCAGCGACTAAAAGTATCGTCAAAGCTTGTTCAATCAGACAAGTTTAGAGGCTGCAAAGGGAGGCTTCCACCCCCCTACTGGGCTAGGTGTCCCCCGATGAGACAAGCGCCACAGCATGACGTGGCAGAATGTCCCTTTTACAATCAACACAATGGCGGGGGTAAATAATAAGATCAAAGCTTATCAGGCGAGTTTTAGGGTTTTACGACGTGCTGGCAAAATGTGTTTTTTCTCCGGCTGCTTACAGTGAAAAAGAATGCTCTTTCCTGAATTGTGAGGTTGAAGGGAAATTATACAGTTTTGGCCTTTTTACAAATGAAAATCTGACATGAATATGCCTGCCACGTCCACGAGGGAATAATTTATAGAATCCCCTTCTGGTGTGATTAGAGCTGGAGGTCTTATGGATCTATAAAACTTTACAAATCTAGCTCAAACTAAGAAAAGACAGATTTCTTTTACAATTTTCATCCATTCAACAAATCGACGAAGACGAATTGGATTTTATGTGATAGACTAGCAGTGCATAATTGTCAAGCGAAAGAAAGATTCTAGTATATCGTAGTAAATAAATAGTTTTAAAATAGCTTTAAAAATCAAAGTCTTAAAAGGGTTATGTGAATTTGAATTCAGTTGGCCTTTACTCTAATACCCCCTAAACAAAACCCAGGGAAACCATATCAGCAGTAAATAAAGTCACTTAACAAAGCCTCAGAGATTTGATAGAGAACATTAATAAAAACAGGCAACCTTTTGAAGATGAAGGAACACAGCAGACAGGTCAGGGATAAAGTTATGGACAAATTTAGATAGAAAAGCCATTGTTGAAAGACAAATAGAAGGAGTCTCATTTAAACTTTATCGCTAGCTATGTAGGGCAGACAGAAAACATGGAAGAAGATGTTTTGGCCTTCATGACCGGTCTAACATAGGTGAAACCACTCCACCATTGCTCTACCAGTATGCTTAGGGTCTAGCCTCAAGTCTTTTGTCAGATTTTCTTCAAGGATTGCGCTGCATTTAGCTCAATCAAAGCCCCCTTTTTTTTTTTTTTGACTCTGACCAGTTTCCCTGTATCTAGTGAAAATAGCATCCCTAAAGAATTAAAGTAACCAACACCACCACTTTACAACCTTTGGCCTGCAGTGTGGATAAAACTAAATTCCATAATAATAAACAATTGTTTTATTAGCAAAGTGCAGCATTTTGGGAATACAAAATCTCTAAAACCATCGTGTATGGTTTATTATGTGTTATATTATAAATCAACTAGCTGCTTGGGAGTCAGGGTAGGAAAAAAAAGAAAAAAAAAAAGCCTACTCTGTGCTACCATCACAAACTGAAAACTTAACTGTTCTGGGACTGGAAGTGTGTGTCTGCTTCGGTCAGAAGAGACGAAGCTTTAGCTTTTTGGAAACAAGCACTGCGGCTAGGTTTGATACCAAACAATGCATTGAAGGTTGCGTCTGTAACATGACAAAATGTGAAAAACCTCCAGAGGTTTTGAATACCATCTTATTTATTAGTACATTAAATCTACCTGTGTATAATTCTCTTTCTTTGCTTGTTTTTTGGAGCCGAGGATTCCGGCATTTCTGTTTTAGAGAGTGGTTACTAAATCTGTCTTACTGAATAAAACATATAAAGTCTGCTTTTACCATCCTTAAAGCAAACAGTCAGCTTTACCGTGATAACACGTTAAAATTCATTGCGTTTCAATAAAAATAAATAAAAGTAACTCTAACAATATGGTTCTAATTCATCTTTGACTAATCGTTTGTAAATATAGCCATCTTTTGCTCAGGATTCCAAAATGTGTATAATCAATAAATCAGTTTTTCTCATTAATCTCTTATCTGTATCTTAAATGCAGTAACAATGTAAGAAAAGCCCAACAAAACAAAAGCCTGAAATATTTCTACGAAGGAGTAGCTAAAACGTCAGACCATTATTCTTCTGCTAGTTTTCACACTGTTGTTTTTAATAGCTCACCTTTATTTATATATTGTGGTAAACCCATAGTCTCTTATGGAACAAGATGGCTTTAACTATAGGATGTAAGAATGTATAACACTTCATGTTTTTAGGTCTTATGTTTAGCTTGACTTCTATATGTTATGCTGCTGCTGCTGCTGCTTAATAATCCCCAATTGGCAGATCAGTAAAGTACATCTTGTCTGATTTATGTTAGCTAGAATTATTTTGTGCTTGGGTGCCATCGAAATGGCATCCTCAATTCTAAACCACAAAAAGAAACGAGGGACGCCCTGGGGAGCCAACATTACCCATCATGCATTGCTCCCCATTGAGGTTCCTCAAACCTTTTAAAAACTGATCTAAACCATCAGTAAGCATGATTTATTTTGCATAATACATTAGACCGACCTATATGAAAGAGTTAATGTATGTTTTTATGGGTTATTTTAGCTTTTTGAATGTTTTTTGTTTAATTCTATCTGAGACCGTCACTCAGACTCGAGTAGCGTGGAATATAGCCTCCATTTGCCCTGGTCTAAGGCATTCACTCTGGTCATTGTCTTAATTGCATGTAAGGCTGTTGTCTCTGTATTGAGAGGACAATAGAGAGTTCACTGACTTCTGTGGAAGCAGAGCTGGCTTTGTTAAATAAAAAGTAATGCTTTCTCTTGTTTCTCTGCAATCTGTGATGTGCTTTTGCTTTGCCGCAAATAGAAACATCAAGAGTTTGTCTGCCCTGTGAAAACAGGGCTGTGACTATTGAATGTCAATGTAATGTAGTTGACACACGCCTTTATTTTGTGTACCTTTTAGTGTATGCAGCTGCTGTACGTACATGACTGACGGCTGAAGGTATTGAATATTTAAAATGATGAATCTCTATAGAATGATTTTAAGCGTACTTTAAAAAGTACAATAATTACACGAGAGATAGTGAAATCAGTTTGTGTAAAATTTCATATAAAGTAAAAGCTATACAGTATTGTTTCAGGAATTCTTGTCATTAGACTCCATTCAGATCTCAATTTCAAATTAACAATATAATTTCTGCACACAACTCTCCCAAAAAAAAAAAGGTAAAAAACAAAAGAGACAATAGTCTCTTGCATCTAGGAAGTCCTCAAATGCAATATAATTTGGGTGACAGTACTACTAGACAACAACTATTAGACAACTTTATACTCACCATCCTAGTATGAACCATACAACTTTGTACTAAAACCTGGATGACTGAGAATCTTCACCAGCATTTCGTCCTAAAACTTTTTCGTCCTAAACCTTTTTTTCTGCAAGATTACCCCAAAGAAGAAAGAATAGGTGTTTTTTTTTTTTTTGTTTGTATGTTTGTTTTTTGGGGTTTTTTTGTGGGTTTTTTTTTATAGCATATACGCCATTGACACCCGTCTTAGGGTGTCAAATATAGTTACTATCCACAGTCGTATTGTATGTCGGGGTCTTAATGCTAATTTTGGACAGTTCTTTTATCATCAAAGATTTGCGGATTTTATCAAAGCGGTTGAATGCAAACTCTATAAAACTGCGGCATTCACCATGGGTTGCAGGGTCTATTTGTATTTGGAACCTACATGAAACACCCTTCCACCACAAAACTCCCCCTTGAGTTCAGGGTTCATCCCATACGGCTTTAGAGGATTTGCAGCACTGGTTTGGCTGTTAGTCTGTTGTTCCGCAGTTGCCGTTGATTTCCAAGCAAGATCCAACAATTTTGTGTTTGTCTAAAAGTCTAGCATTTAAGGGGTTGATAGTATTGTTACCATGACTGTAAATTGTTGCTGAGCCATTAGTCCAGTCAGGTGTTAAATGCTCTATATGGGTTTTAATGTCATACCATGAACTTGATCAGTTGGTCTTTAATGAGCTTCTTCTGGTAAATTTTTTTCTGTTTTCTTTTATCTTCTGGTAGCTTTATTGTGTAATAGATTAATCATGGTAAGTGAAGTTAATCCTTCTATATGTTACATGACTTTGAAGCATGAGATACTGTACTTGAGACTCATTTAGGAGCCAGCCACCCAATATGGGAAAAAAAAGAAAAACCGCAGTGTGCAAGTTGTGACAGGTTGCTGTATCTCACTGTTAGACCAAACCCAGCATAAAACCTGCCCAATTTAAAAAAGCCAAAATCTCAAACTCTCTCGTGTTAAAAGCACAGTACTATTAAACATCAGAACATGCCATTAGCACACAACTGCGCTGAAGCAATGAAAAAAAAAAACTTCATGATAAATTTTTTTTTTAAAAAAATCATGATATATCAACTGGAAAAAACTTTTTATCAATAGCTTCCCAACATGAGTAGTAAATCTTAACTTAATATAAACGTAATTTCTCTAACCGAGCTCAATCAAACATTTCTCTTTCACACAGCCATGACATATTTGTAAGTTGATCAGTAGAACTCAACTCCTCTCGGGGCGTTTGCAACGACCAATTATTCTTTTCTTGTTTTATTATAACAATCACTATTATTCATTATAACTATTATTCATTGATGAGGTCAGATTCGGCAGATTTGACTCAGTCGGTAAAATGAGTTACAGGAGATGGCGTTTTATTAAATTGGTTTTAGTTTTCTTCCAGACATTGACAACTATTTTAAGCTATTTTGTTACAGCTCAATGTGTTCAAAGGAAGCCTAATTGGATGGAAACCTGCCTAATTTGGCAACACTGACTACGCTATTGCTTTTTGTTTGTTTTATTTTTTGGATTTTGAGAAGTTCTTTCTCAGCAGTGTAAAAGTAGTCACAGAGCCGCTGTTCAGCCAGAAGCCTATAAAATGTTTTTTTTTTTTTTTTTTTTTTTTTTTTTTTTTGTGTTTCCCCCTAAACAAAATTGTTATTGACAAACGGCTCTGGTGGCTCATATGGTTAATATAGAAGGGGAACTGCATCGGGTCATCCCAAGAGTGGCTAAGTCAAAGAGGAAGCTCTGTCATTAGCCTTCAAAATAAAAGCTCAGGACTCACTGAAGAGGATTTTTGACATCTTCATAGGTCTGAGAAACTGTAGTCATTACTTTGAATGTACAGCGTCTTCCAAAGTATTCACACATTTCCAGCTATTTCACATTTTGTCAAACTACAAAAAATGCAATCCTCCTACTAAAACATTTCGAGCTAGCTAGACTGTTTGGCGAATGACAGTGAAGACCTGTTGTCATGTTTTCGGGCATATTCACGACTGAATTTAGATATAGACTTTGACTCGGCTATTCTAGCACATTATTATGTGTCGGTTCGTGGCCTTTTGAGGCTAATGACAGAGCTTCCTCTTTGCATTTTCAATGCATAGGCGGGCGCCTAATGAATAATAGTGATTGTTATAATAAAACAAGAAAAGAATAATTGGTCGTTGCAAACGCCCCGAGAGGAGTTGAGTTCTACTGATCAACTTACAAATATGTCATGGCTGTGTGAAAGAGAAATGTTTGATTGAGCTCGGTTAGAGAAATTACGTTTATATTAAGTTAAGATTTACTACTCATGTTGGGAAGCTATTGATAAAAAGTTTTTTCCAGTTGATATATCATGATTTTTTTAAAAAAAAAAATTATCATGAAGTTTTTTTTTTTCATTGCTTCAGCGCAGTTGTGTGCTAATGGCATGTTCTGATGTTTAATAGTACTGTGCTTTTAACACGAGAGAGTTTGAGATTTTGGCTTTTTTAAATTGGGCAGGTTTTATGCTGGGTTTGGTCTAACAGTGAGATACAGCAACCTGTCACAACTTGCACACTGCGGTTTTTCTTTTTTTCCCCATATTGGGGGGCTGGCTCCTAAATGAGTCTCAAGTACAGTATCTCATGCTTCAAAGTCATGTAACATATAGAAGGATTAACTTCACTTACCATGATTAATCTATTACACAATAAAGCTACCAGAAGATAAAAGAAAACAGAAAAAAATTTACCAGAAGAAGCTCATTAAAGACCAACTGATGAAGTTCATGGTATGACATTAAAACCCATATAGAGCATTTAACACCTGACTGGACTAATGGCTCAGCAACAATTTACAGTCATGGTAACAATACTATCAACCCCTTAAATGCTAGACTTTTAGACAAACACAAAATTGTTGGATCTTGCTTGGAAATCAACGGCAACTGCTGAACAACAGACTAACAGCCAAACCAGTGCTGCAAATCCTCTAAAGCCGTATGGGATGAACCCTGAACTCAAGGGGGAGTTTTGTGGTGGAAGGGTGTTTCATGTAGGTTCCAAATACAAATAGACCCTGCAACCCATGGTGAATGCCGCAGTTTTATAGAGTTTGCATTCAACCGCTTTGATAAAATCCGCAAATCTTTGATGATAAAAGAACTGTCCAAAATTAGCATTAAGACCCCGACATACAATACGACTGTGGATAGTAACTATATTTGACACCCTAAGACGGGTGTCAATGGCGTATATGCTATAAAAAAAACCCCACAAAAAAACCCCAAAAAACAAACATACAAACAAAAAAAAAAAAAACAATTCTTTCTTCTTTGGGGTAATCTAGCAGAAAAAAAGGTTTTGGACGAAAAAGTTTTAGGACTAAATGCTGGTGAAGATTCTCAGTCATCCAGGTTTTAGTACAAAGTTGTATGGTTCATACCAGGATGGTGAGTATAAAGTTGTCTAATAGTTGTTGTCTAGTAGTACTGTCACCCAAATTATATTGCATTTGAGGACTTCCTAGATGCAAGAGACTATTGTCCCCTTTTTTTTTTTTGGGAGAGTTGTGTGCAGAAATTATATTGTTAATTTGAAATTGAGATCTGAATGGAGTCTAATGACAAGAATTCCTGAAACAATACTGTATAGCTTTTACTTTATATGAAATTTTACACAAACTGATTTCACTATCTCTCGTGTAATTATTGTACTTTTTAAAGTACGCTTAAAATCATTCTATAGAGATTCATCATTTTAAATATTCAATACCTTCAGCCGTCAGTCATGTACGTACAGCAGCTGCATACACTAAAAGGTACACAAAATAAAGGCGTGTGTCAACTACATTACATTGACATTCAATAGTCACAGCCCTGTTTTCACAGGGCAGACAAACTCTTGATGTTTCTATTTGCGGCAAAGCAAAAGCACATCACAGATTGCAGAGAAACAAGAGAAAGCATTACTTTTTATTTAACAAAGCCAGCTCTGCTTCCACAGAAGTCAGTGAACTCTCTATTGTCCTCTCAATACAGAGACAACAGCCTTACATGCAATTAAGACAATGACCAGAGTGAATGCCTTAGACCAGGGCAAATGGAGGCTATATTCCACGCTACTCGAGTCTGAGTGACGGTCTCAGATAGAATTAAACAAAAAACATTCAAAAAGCTAAAATAACCCATAAAAACATACATTAACTCTTTCATATAGGTCGGTCTAATGTATTATGCAAAATAAATCATGCTTACTGATGGTTTAGATCAGTTTTTAAAAGGTTTGAGGAACCTCAATGGGGAGCAATGCATGATGGGTAATGTTGGCTCCCCAGGGCGTCCCTCGTTTGTTTTTGTGGTTTAGAATTGAGGATGCCATTTCGATGGCACCCAAGCACAAAATAATTCTAGCTAACATAAATCAGACAAGATGTACTTTACTGATCTGCCAATTGGGGATTATTAAGCAGCAGCAGCAGCAGCATAACATATAGAAGTCAAGCTAAACATAAGACCTAAAAACATGAAGTGTTATACATTCTTACATCCTATAGTTAAAGCCATCTTGTTCCATAAGAGACTATGGGTTTACCACAATATATAAATAAAGGTGAGCTATTAAAAACAACAGTGTGAAAACTAGCAGAAGAATAATGGTCTGACGTTTTAGCTACTCCTTCGTAGAAATATTTCAGGCTTTTGTTTTGTTGGGCTTTTCTTACATTGTTACTGCATTTAAGATACAGATAAGAGATTAATGAGAAAAACTGATTTATTGATTATACACATTTTGGAATCCTGAGCAAAAGATGGCTATATTTACAAACGATTAGTCAAAGATGAATTAGAACCATATTGTTAGAGTTACTTTTATTTATTTTTATTGAAACGCAATGAATTTTAACGTGTTATCACGGTAAAGCTGACTGTTTGCTTTAAGGATGGTAAAAGCAGACTTTATATGTTTTATTCAGTAAGACAGATTTAGTAACCACTCTCTAAAACAGAAATGCCGGAATCCTCGGCTCCAAAAAACAAGCAAAGAAAGAGAATTATACACAGGTAGATTTAATGTACTAATAAATAAGATGGTATTCAAAACCTCTGGAGGTTTTTCACATTTTGTCATGTTACAGACGCAACCTTCAATGCATTGTTTGGTATCAAACCTAGCCGCAGTGCTTGTTTCCAAAAAGCTAAAGCTTCGTCTCTTCTGACCGAAGCAGACACACACTTCCAGTCCCAGAACAGTTAAGTTTTCAGTTTGTGATGGTAGCACAGAGTAGGCTTTTTTTTTTTCTTTTTTTTCCTACCCTGACTCCCAAGCAGCTAGTTGATTTATAATATAACACATAATAAACCATACACGATGGTTTTAGAGATTTTGTATTCCCAAAATGCTGCACTTTGCTAATAAAACAATTGTTTATTATTATGGAATTTAGTTTTATCCACACTGCAGGCCAAAGGTTGTAAAGTGGTGGTGTTGGTTACTTTAATTCTTTAGGGATGCTATTTTCACTAGATACAGGGAAACTGGTCAGAGTCAAAAAAAAAAAAAAGGGGGGGCTTTGATTGAGCTAAATGCAGCGCAATCCTTGAAGAAAATCTGACAAAAGACTTGAGGCTAGACCCTAAGCATACTGGTAGAGCAATGGTGGAGTGGTTTCACCTATGTTAGACCGGTCATGAAGGCCAAAACATCTTCTTCCATGTTTTCTGTCTGCCCTACATAGCTAGCGATAAAGTTTAAATGAGACTCCTTCTATTTGTCTTTCAACAATGGCTTTTCTATCTAAATTTGTCCATAACTTTATCCCTGACCTGTCTGCTGTGTTCCTTCATCTTCAAAAGGTTGCCTGTTTTTATTAATGTTCTCTATCAAATCTCTGAGGCTTTGTTAAGTGACTTTATTTACTGCTGATATGGTTTCCCTGGGTTTTGTTTAGGGGGTATTAGAGTAAAGGCCAACTGAATTCAAATTCACATAACCCTTTTAAGACTTTGATTTTTAAAGCTATTTTAAAACTATTTATTTACTACGATATACTAGAATCTTTCTTTCGCTTGACAATTATGCACTGCTAGTCTATCACATAAAATCCAATTCGTCTTCGTCGATTTGTTGAATGGATGAAAATTGTAAAAGAAATCTGTCTTTTCTTAGTTTGAGCTAGATTTGTAAAGTTTTATAGATCCATAAGACCTCCAGCTCTAATCACACCAGAAGGGGATTCTATAAATTATTCCCTCGTGGACGTGGCAGGCATATTCATGTCAGATTTTCATTTGTAAAAAGGCCAAAACTGTATAATTTCCCTTCAACCTCACAATTCAGGAAAGAGCATTCTTTTTCACTGTAAGCAGCCGGAGAAAAAACACATTTTGCCAGCACGTCGTAAAACCCTAAAACTCGCCTGATAAGCTTTGATCTTATTATTTACCCCCGCCATTGTGTTGATTGTAAAAGGGACATTCTGCCACGTCATGCTGTGGCGCTTGTCTCATCGGGGACACCTAGCCCAGTAGGGGGGTGGAAGCCTCCCTTTGCAGCCTCTAAACTTGTCTGATTGAACAAGCTTTGACGATACTTTTAGTCGCTGGGCGCAGTATGCTGATTCAAGCAGGCGCGTCGGAGTATTCTTTTAACAAACTCCTCCCTCAAGCAGACCGGCTCAAACTTACTTTCAGTTCAGTATCAGAGTGAGTATCAGAGTGACGGGACATATTACGTTCTCGGCAGAATTACTGAGCGTGTCTGTAAATGTACCGTTTGCTTAGAGGGAGAAAGAACTGAAGAGATATCGGGGAACAAGAGGGGAGCCTGCACGGAGATGGTTTTTATTTTATTTGATTGCCTCCTTTTCTTTCCCGTTGTTCTGTATGAGCTACAGATTTAAGTAGATAATCTGTTTATTGTCATCAACCACAGCGCTTTAGTGTCAAGAGCAAAGTTTCCTATCCTGCAAATGCAGACTATAAGTCTGAAGGTTTATACAACTAAAGTTACACGTTTGATTATAAGTAACCCACAAAAAAACACATGTCTTGACTGTCCCCATATGCATTAAAGAATTAAATAAAGTTACATGTTTGGTTATAAGTAACCCTACAATAAGCACATTTCTTGACCATCCCCATATGCATTAAAGAATTAAATAAAGTTACATATTTGGTTATAAGTAACCCTACAATAAGCACATTTCTTGACTGTCCCCTTATGCATTAAAGAATTAAATAAAGTTACATATTTGGTTTTAAGTAACCCTACAATAAGCACATTTCTTGACTGTCCCCTTATGCATTAAAGAATAATTAAAAATAGGCAAATAAATACTTGTAGTGTGTGTGTGTGTGTGTGTGTGTGTGTGTGTGTGTGTGTGTGTGTGTGTGTGTGTGTGTGTGTGTGTGTGTGTGTGTGTGCAGGGTGGGGGTCAGGAAGGGGGGTCAGGAGAGGGGTTCACATAGGGGTGAGAGGTGTCATAAAAAAGGGAGGGGTCAGGAAGGAAGGGGGGTCATAAATCATATTTTTGGAAGGGGGGGTGACAGGTGTCATAAATCATAAGGTCATATACAGTTCATAGGGGTCATAAATTACTTTTGACACATGGTGTATCCTATGGTTTTTTTCACCTGCCTGTTGCTTTAATCCTATAAATTTCCCCGTCGTGGGATAAAAAAGGATTAGCTAATGTTATCTTATCTTAAATAACACTTTTTAATATATGTACTGGGTTCTTTCAAGGTCTTAATTACATTTTCTGTGTGGGCTCCAGTAACATATGATAGATAATATCTACTTTGAAAGTTAACATGAACTGCTGCTGAAGATGACCACTGATCTACCTGGATGTTCCATGGAGGACTGAAACGCCTCAGTCAGAGACGTCTGTGGGTCTGTCGGGGCAATGAGACAAGTTTCGTCTCCTCTCTCCGTTTCTGTGGCTCGACGTTTTCTTGCTCATGTTTTTTCACGTGCTTAGATAAATTTGTTGTGTTTCCACTGAAATGAACCGGCTTTTTACAAAACATACAGCTTGATTTCATTTACAGTATTAAAATAAAGCCAAACGGTGCTACTTCCCCTGTTCATGTTTTTCCGCTGCTGCGGTCTCTCTCAGCAACGCGATTGTTTGTGTGTTGAGTTTGTGTGAGAGCTGAGTGGGCGGGCCAGGCTGAGCCTGCGTGCTGATTGGCTGGCGCCGCTGAGCCATGTACGAGAGGGGAGGGGGAGCACCAGAGTGCTGCCGTGACACAGCGCGCTGCAGTCAGCGCGCGTGCTGACTGACACTGACTGAAAGCATGTGAGCAACATGCGTTAATGCGCGATAAAATAAATATCGCCGTTAATAGTCTAATGAATTAACGCGTTAAGTTGCCCAGCCCAATATATTATATTATCTAAATTATTATTTTTATTTAAACAATTATTATTATATTATTAATACATCAGTAATTGTTTGGCTTTTTGTCCTAGCTCAAAATCTAAAATGTCCTTTTAATCACTGCAGACATTTTTCAGTAGTAAAGTTTTATAAATTTCAAACAAAATGCTAACTTTAAATGTTCTTTTAGCTCCTTTAAATCTACATACATTTAAAGTGCATAGCATGGAAATCATGAGTCAATGAGAAAGAAAGAAGAGGAATAGAGATTAGTAAAGCCACTTCTCTTAAAGCTTACTTGTTAAGCATCAATGGCAGATTTTTCTTTAGAAATATAAGCATCTCTGCATTTTTGGCAGACAGCTTGTTCTTCTCATCTACAATATTCCCTGCTGTGCTAAAAAGTCGCTCACTATCTACACTTGTGCATGGAGCACAGAGGTAGACCTGTGCTGCTTGTGCGAGAGCGGGGAAACGACTTTTATTGTCTCGCCAAAAAACAAGCGGCTGTCCGCTCCGTGGGATGACTGGCTCTGATAGGTAGAGGTTCATCTGCGATGATGTTGAGCTGCTGATGTCACCGCCACCATGTTCCCCGTCTTCATCCAACAACTCAGCATACATAGCGTGTAAGGAGCCAGCTCGTGGTACTTTCTCTGGGGGCTCGGTGCCAGTCGCTTCCAAACTTGCCTCACCATTTTGCTGCTCCTGTCCAGTAGCAAGGACATCAGAAAGCAGCCCGCGAATCTGGGGCTTGAGTGCGTCGGAGAAATATCTGTCTTTATACCTTTTTTTTGGTTGAAAAGAAAAATAAAACTTTAATGGATTTACTTAAACAAGAATCAGAAAAACTTTTTGATCTCAAAGGGCAAATTGGGTTAAGTTACAGCCTCTCCTTTCAAGAAAAGAAATATGTAACACCATAGACATTGTTCCATTATTTAATATATTTCATAGTTTATGCTCTGCTCTTGTTTTGATTAGTGAACTAGTTTTGGCCAAATAGGCAAATTTGCATTTTTACTCTGTAGTCTTAACTACTCTTCTTCCAAATGTTTATTTTTCTAGTACATTTGAAGGAAATGCCAGCCAGCCTGCCTACTAAAAGATTAGAACACTAATCATTTCAGGCATGTGTGGCGCACCCAAAACAGGTGACCACATTGGTCATATGTTTATTAGTAAATTAATATGATCTCTATGTATATATATATATTTACACTGTCGCTTTAAGGAATGGCACAAGCAGTTGCGTTCCGGTTGCTATGGGAACAAACCTCCGCTCGCTCTCAGATCCAATTTGGGAGAAAACGTGGAAAGCTGCTGTGTCTAAATCTCCTTTTATTTCACCTGTCTTTCAGGTCAGTGAAAACAGTCCATCTTTACATGTCTGTTTGATAACTGATTGTAGTGTTGTTTATAATCTAACAATAAAAGTATAAATAGAAAGTTTGCCGTTGATCAAGGCAGCTAGCTGAGGTAGGCTACTGTAAACCGTTAGCTAGTAGCTACCGTCTCGCGAACAAGCTGTAACGGCAAACTGGAATAACGGTACTGCAGACGGCTAGCTGCCGTCTCTTGGTCCATGTTCACGTAACATAGCATTTTGAGCTCCGACAGATGAATAAGTACACACTGTTTTTAGAAACGGTTATTTTGCCAACTTGAACAAGTAGGAATTAGTCCGCACAAACAGGGTTTACAAAGGGTTTTGTAAATGGTCATTGCTGTTTAGTTTAAGTGATTTAAACTGATTCTTATATCTTGTAGCCATGTTAAAGCACTCTATGAAGCCACAGTGGCCTTGGATAACTAATATGTTAGAAGATGAATATAGAGTATAGGGTATGTGATATTCTGTTATATTGGGAGATGGCAATATGGCAATGTTTTGTATGAATTGTTATGTATGCATTGGGGATAAGATTGCTATCTACTATTGTATATTTGTGTATTGTGTTCTTTGTGTGTTGTCCACCACACTGGAGCTTGAGCGAGACAGTTGATGCACAGGTGTTTTGTGGTTTATTCTGAATAAATAACTCAGATCCAATTTGGGAGAAAACATGGAAAGCTGCTGTGTCTAAATCTCCTTTTATTTCACCTGTCTTTCAGGATATTTAAATTTGTTATTACAGTCCCATATTTGGGACCTGTAACACATGTATCAGTCATTTAGGCCAAGATAGATTTTTTTCTTGCAAGAGGAATTTGGAAACTTACTTTAGAATTCAATATATTCAATTAATATTGACATGAGACACAGAGAGAGAAAGAGTTGTGTGAATGAAGTTCTCACCTCGGATCGAGCACTGTTGCGATGGTAAACAGGCGCTTCGATTGAATGTCACTGAATCTGTTCTGGACCGCTTCCAACAATGTGGCTTTCGAAGTTTTTTACACCGTGGTCCGTCTCAGCGGCTTTCTCCAGAAGACGGGTTAAGGCTCTGATGGATGGTATAACATCTGCAGCCGATGCAGTTGATGAGCTGATCTGGTGCGTGAGCTCTTCAAACGGGGCTAGTAGAGAAATCATATTTTCCACCAATTTCCACTGGCTGCCAGTGAACATGGAAGGCAAGTCATAGTCAGCTCCATAAGCACATAGGGGACGCTTCTGTTCCATCAGACTCTGTAGCATATTAACTGTACTGTTCCACCTGGTAGGTACATCCTGTTGCAGCCTCTTAAAGGCACACTATGCAACATTTTTCAGTTAATTAATGTGTTCCATACCGTTTTGGATGATTAAATGAGTCATTTCAGGTTGAACAAAGGTTTTCTTGGCCGCCCTGGTGGTCTGTGGGGGAAATACCGCACTTGCAACTGCAGGAGCCCTCGGCCCGCGCCCACAGGCTCAGAATCTCGTGCAAGATCTCGAGAGTCGGTCTTGCTTTACGGCGAGAACATGTTTGTTGCTAGCGCAGTGGCGATATCTGTGCAGTTATCATGGCGGAACCAGCGATAAAACAGCGAAAGCCCATGTCGGAGCAGGCAAGAACGAGGAAAAGGGCTCTGGAAAGAGAGATGAGTCATACACGGGTGAACATCGGGCAAGCTTTTTCCAAATGGCGAGAGCTAAAAGAAAAAGAAGGCTGCAAGGCTGACGCTGACCTCGCGTTTCTTCTGATGCGATTGTAAGTAACATCGTAGGGTTTCCCTCACGCTACCGCCTCCCAACATTCCAAAAAAAACCGAACTCGATATGCGCGCAAAGCTTGTCTCCCCCGCTCCGCCTCCGCTGGTCGCGCAAAGCTTGTCTCTTTCCCCCGCCCGCCCGCTCCGCCGGTCGCTCCGCTGGTAGCGCAAAGCTTGTCTCTTTCCCCCGCCCGCCCGCCGGCTCCGCCCGCCCGCTCCGCCGGTCGCGCAAAGCTTGTCTCTTTCCCCCGCCCGCCCGCTCCGCCGGTCGTTCCGCCGGTCGCGCAAAGCTTTTCTCTTTCCCCCGCCCGCCCGGCCGGTCGGTCGCTCCGCTGGTCGCGCAAAGCTTGTCTCTTTCCCCTGCTCCGCCGGTCGCTCCGCTGGTCGCTCCGCCGGTCGCGCAAAGCTTGTCTCTTTCCCCCGCCCGCCCGCTCCGCTCCGCGGGTCATCGGCGTAAACCTTGTCTCTACACCCCCCCCCCCCCCGCTCCGCCGGTCGTCCGGTAAGCAAATTCCTAGGAGAAACACTGCATTGGAATGGTTTCTCTCTCTCTGTGTGCATGTTCATACTTTCACTGTGTTAGTCATTGTTTGTACTGCCGTTTTTTCGACTTTTGTATTCGTTGCGTTCGCCTGTCTGCTAAGCTCAAAACAACCGCGCCTGGCTTGACGGAGAAACCAGGAGAACAGCTGAGCATATTTACGACAGTGCACTTTTACTTTCACCCTCTGGGGGGCGCCTCGCTGGAAAATCAATCCCAGTTGCATAGTATACCTTTAATAGGCTGGCCAAGTTGCTTCTGAATATTTTGAAGTCAAGAGTAGGCAAGCTGGGAATGTTTGAAATGACCGACGATGCATCTTCCACAGGCTATTATATCAGCGATGCTGCGTTGTGATAGAACTCCGTCGACAACGGCAAGCTGCAGTGTATGAGCCATGCACGGCAGGCTGGGTAGATCTGCATCCCTCATGGCCTTTACCATGTTCTTGGCATTATCCGTGAGAATAACGTGCACTTTTTCCTTCGGGATTCCCCATGCGCGAAACATGTCGCAGAATGCGGCAGCAAGAGCCTCCGCGGTGTGTGACCCCGAAAATTCTTGAGAATGAAGAACAACTCTTTTTAACTCAAAGTTCTGATTAATAAGCTGCGCAGTTAGGCTCAACATGGACATGGGACATACATTTGAACTCCAAATGTCACTTGTGAAGCTGATTGATGTGATGTTGTCCTTCATTAGGGTGTCAACATGTGCAAACACGGTTTGGTATAACTGCGGCAGGCAAACATCAGTGAAATATTTACGCCCGGGCAGAGTGTAGCGGGAATCCATGTAATACATGAGTCGCCGGAACCCTTCGTCTTCCACAATTGACAGCGGCTGGTGATCGAGGCATATGAATTCCATTATTTTGGCTGATATTTCCTTTTTTTCTTGCTGTCATTACTGTAGGGTTGCTGTCGTTGCAATGTCTCCGTTACAGACAGCTGAGTGAGTGGCGCCGGAGCTGCTACACGACACCGCTCTCTCTCTGCCTTAGCGCTAGCTAACTTTGAAAACTCCTCGTATTCCTTTCTGTGACTAACCTTCAAATGTCTGATGAGATTGGTGGTGTTAAAATGTCTTTGGAGCTTTCCGCCTCGTGGAATTTCCTTGGCACACACGTTGCAAATCGCTAATGTATTGTCTTTTTCAGACACCTTGAAGAACTACCAGACTGGTGAATGTAGGGAGGCCGCCATTTTAGCTGCGCGTAGATTTTTTTTCTTCTCACGAGTAGTGCGTCTCTAGCCTCGTGAGACCATCCTGATCTTGCGAGCTTTCAAGGCTTCACTCGCAGATCAGTCTGGCTACTCTCCGTTAAAGAAAATTTGGAGCCGTTCACCAAACGAACGTCCAATCAGCGTCGGCTTTGAGGCAGGTTGAGGCGTGACGTTAGCTAGCGTTAGCTAGCGTTAGCGTGGCTATCGAGCAAGTTTTATCGGAATTACAGAGTATTTCTTCACTGAAAGAAAAGCAAACGGCAAATATTCTTTGCCGACATGTTGCTTATTTGCTGAGCTAACGAGCCTTTACCTGCAGCAGCAAGAGTAGCCTGGCTTGTGGTTGTTTTCGTCGTCGCTCTGTTAGTACGTCATATGCTTTGTTAATCTGATTGGTTTATTTGGCCCGTCTATCACCAACATAGGCCAATGAGCTAACCAGTATGTTTGCCCCTTCCCAAAATTACTTCAACGGAAGGTTTCCAGATGGATATGCGGAGCAAATCCATCTGGGAGAGTCAGGTTAGTGCGTCTCATCGGCCCATCTGATCGGCCTTTATGGAGACCGCCGATCAAACTATTTAAAGCCTTTATCGGCCGATAACGATCAGTGACCGATCAATCGGTGCACCCTTACACGACGCATCCTCAACAGTGTCTCCTCAGGCCCAACTCCATAGTTTCACAGACCCCCAACCCATGGTCTAGAGACCCCAGTTTGAGGGCTGTTGCACTAATGGACTCAGGCATGAACCTCCAAAGGCATCTAAATGCAATTACAAAGTCTGCCTTCTATCACCTGAAGAACATTTCCAGGATTAAAGGAATGATGTCTCAGCCGGTTACGGAAAAACTAATCCATACATTAATTTTAGTCAAATAGAAAACTGAAATGGTGTTTTCACAGGTCCATGAAAAAAAAAAAAAAAAAGAAATCAGACAGCTGCAGCTGATCCAGAACGTTGCTGCTCACATCCTCAATAAGACAAAGAAAGTAGAGAACATCGACTTGATCCTTAAGACCTTAAACTAACTCCCTGTATCTCAGGAAATAGAATTTAAAATACTTGTTTTAGTCTATAAAATCCCTGAATGGTTTAGCACCTAAATACATCACAGACTTATTATCAGTGTATCAACCCTCCAGACCACTAAGGTCTTCTGAATCAAGCCTAATCTGGTAAATGGCTTGTACTTGTACAGCACATTTGTTATGATCGTGAATCAGGCAAACCCAGTATTCAAACCCAACAAGTGAGGTTAAGGCAAAAAACAGGATTTTAATAATGAAAACAGGAACAGGCGAGCTCAATAGTCAAAAGGGCAGTCCAAAATCCGGTACACAAAAAGCAGTCCAAAATAGGCAGAGGTACAGACAGGGCAAAGCAAGCTCGGATAACCATAGGACAGAAACTAGTCGGTAAACCGGTAAATCAGTCAGACAGGGCAGGAAAAACAGATCAGGGAACAGGCTGGCTCAGAATCAAAAAAGGCTCTCGGGTTATCGTCAACAGGTCAATCAAGAAAAGAACGCTGGAACTAAACTCACCGTGGCTCGTTAAATGATCTGGCCGATAACTGAAGACCGAGGCAGAACTATATAGTGGAGTGAGCAGGTGAACGGGAGTGAAGACTAATTACAAGTGACAGGTGGAAACTGAACTGATTGGCTAGTGACTGGAGGTTGACAGATGAGCAGATGTGATAGGCTGGTAACTGGTGTTTGGGGGAGTGACAGATAAACAGATTGCTGGGAAGAGACATAACTGAACTGGAAACATAAATAAAATCAAACTACAATAAAATCTAACCTATTCCATAAACCAAAACTAACACAGAACCTAAACAGAAAAACATGTCTAAATCAAAACCAAACAAGACCCCAAAATCAGAAACTTAACTAATAAATCTGATAACATAAACCAAGACAAAACCCAAATCGTGACAGAACCCCCTCCTCAAGGCCGGATTCCAGACGGCCTCAGAAACAAAACAGACTAGCTCGGGTGGGTGGAGGGAGGTACAGGACGGAGGGCTAGAATCAAATAAATGTCCAAATAAAAACTCAAACAAAACAAGACGAGTCAAGTTCTCAGGCGGGCGTCCAGGAGGACGGCCCCGACGAGTCAGGGTCTCAGGCGGTCGTCCAGGAGGACGGCCCCGACGAGTCAGGTTCTCAGGCGATCGTCCAGGAGGACGGCCCCGACGAGTCAGGTTCTCAGGCGGTCGTCCAGGAGGACGGCCCCGACGAGTCAGGTTCTCAGGCGGTCGTCCAGGAGGACGGCCCCGACGAGTCAGGTTGTCCGGCGGACGTCCCGAAGGACGGCCTCGGTGTGTCAGGTTGTTCGGCGGACGTCCCGAAGGACGGCCTCGGCGTGTCAGGTTGTCCGGCGGATGTCCCGAAGGACGGTCTCGGCGTGTCAGGTTCTCCGGCGGACGTCCCGAAGGACGGTCTCGGCGTGTCAGGTTCTCCGGCGGACGTCCTCGGCGTGTCAGGTTCTCCGGCGGACGTCCTCGGCGTGTCAGGTTCTCCGGCGGACGTCCTCGGCGTGTCAGGTTCTCCGACGGACGTCCTAGGCGTGTCAGGTTCTCCGGCGGACGTCCTAGGCGTGTCAGGTTCTCCGGCGGACGTCCTAGGCGTGTCAGGTTCTCCGGCGGACGACCTCTGTGAGACAGGTAATCCGGCGGGTGTCCTGAAGGACGGCCCCGGTTAGCAACGATGTCCGGCGGCCGGTGGCGGAGCAGGTCTCTCATAGACCGGCGGCGGAGCAGGTCTCTCATAGGCCGGCGGCCGAGCAGCAACCTCGGGGACCGTCGGTAGAACCGGACCCTCAGGAACCGACGTCTGGAGAGAGAAAGAACAGAACCTGCCGCCGGACTAAAGGCTGGAGACAACGCCGGACTAAGAGCTAGAAGAGAGGCCTGGTTAAAGAGTTCAGGAGGCGCCTGGCTACAGAGTTCAGGAGGCGCTTGGCTACAGAGTTCAGGAGGAGCCTGGCTACAGAGTTCAGGAGGAGCCTGGCTACAGAGTTCAGGAGGAGCCTGGCTACAGAGTTCAGGAGGAGCCTGGCTACAGAGTTCAGGTTCAGTCGGCCCCTGGCTACTGGCTTCAGGTTCAGTCGGCCCCTGGCTACTGGCTTCAGGTTCAGTCGGCCCCTGGCTACTGGCTTCAGGTTCAGACGGCCCCTGGCTACAGGCTACAGGTTCAGACGGGGCCTGGCTACAGGCTACAGGTTCAGACGGGACCTGGCTACAGGCTACAGGTTCAGACAGGGCCTGGCTACAGGCTACAGGTTCAGACGGGGCCTGGCTACAGGCTACAGGTTCAGACGGGGCCTGGCTACAGGCTACAGGTTCAGACGGGGCCTGGCTACAGGCTACAGGTTCAGACGGGACCTGGCTACAGGCTACAGGTTCAGACGGGGCCTGGCTACAGGCTACAGGTTCAGACGGGGCCTGGCTACAGGCTACAGGTTCAGACGGGGCCTGGCTACAGGCTACAGGTTCAGACGGGGCCTGGCTACAGGCTTCAGGTTCAGACGGGGCCTGGCTACAGGCTTCAGGTTCAGACGGGGCCTGGCTACAGGCTTCCGGTTCAGGAGACCCCGGGCTACAGGCTTCAGGTTCAGGAGACCCCGGGCTACAGACTTCAGATGCTCCCAGACCCTTTAACACCCAGAACCTCATCAATAACCCTTCCAGAACCTCCGACAAAGACAGTTTGGTCAGCCACTTGGGAAATTGGCTGTCAAGCCAAAAATGAGGGGGTAAGAGCTTCCGAAGAGGTCCAGGGGCCTCTAAGTCTCCATGGGGCTCTGGGTGCTTGTCTTCTCGGCGAGGCCCCCGACGGAGCTTGTCGTTCGGGCGAGGGCCACGACGCCGCTTGTCGTCTGGGCGAGGGCCACGGCGCCGCTTGTCGTCTGGGCGAGGGCCACGGCGCCGCTTGTCGTCTGGGCGAGGGCCACGGCGCCCAGTGTCCCGATGAGCCCCCGAGTTGCGGCCTGAAAGAGGGCTCGTCTGAACCCCCTCATCGTGGGCCTGTGGTAGACCCTCCTGGGTTCCCACGTCGCATACTGGCGGCGGACCCTCCTGGGTTCCCACGTCGCAGACTGGCGGCGGACCCTCCTGGGTTCCCACGTTGCAGACTGGCGGCGGACCCTCCTGGGTTCCCACGTCGCAGACTGGCGGCGGACCCTCCTGGGTTCCCACGTCGCAGACTGGCGGCGGACCCTCCTGGGTTCCCACGTCGCAGACCGGCGGCGGACCCTCCTGGGTTCCCACGTCGCGGGCCGGCGGCGGACCCCCCTGGGTTGCAGCGTCTCGGGCCGGCTGCGGACCCTCCGGGGTTGCAGCGTCTCGGGCCGGCTGCGGAGCCTCCGGGGTTGCAGCGTCTCGGGCCGGCTGCGGAGCCTCCGGGGTTGCAGCGTCTTGGGCCGGCTGTGGAGCCTCCGGGGTTGCAGCGTCTTGGGCCGGCTGCGGACCCTCCGGGGTTGCAGCGTCTTGGGCCGGCTGCGCAGACAGTGCTGCCTTATAGCTGCCGGAGGCCGGCACTGGAGCTGAGGTAGGAGGCGGGTCCTCTGGGACAGGTGCAGGTGCCGGGGCGTCGGCTGGACCCTTGGGGACAGGATTGAGTCCACTATAGAAACCTTGGAGAGCCGCTCTATAGTGCCCCTCGACCTCCTTTAATTTTGCCTCCAGCTCCTCTGAATACTGGCAGAAAAGAGCCTCCCTAAGGTCTTTAATAATAGGGGCAAAAGCTCTTAACTGGTCCTCCAGAGCCAGATCCTCAGCATCACGGGCGCCAACAGGAGGCGCTGTGGGCTGCTCAGCTCTGGGAAGCACCGGACTCCGATCCACTGGGCAGGAAGTGGCAACGGACGGGCGCGGTACTGACTCGCCTGTCGGCCGAACAGAACGGGTGAAGGAGCGACCCACAGGTTTCCGTCCCCTCCTCCGACGGCGGGACGGCAGGACTTGCTGGAGGTTTGATCCTGTCGGTAGAGCCGGGATCGGTGGAGCCCACAGCGTTCCCTGCATCTCCTCCTCTGGAGGGAGAGAGAAAAAAAGATCCGGGCGAAGATCCCGCACCACCTCCGCTTCGACCTCCATAGACAAAGTTGGTTCTGGATAAAACCCATGGGCAGAGCCGACAGCGGTGTCGCTGGGTGAGTGATCCCTTCTATTCTGAGTTGAATCTGAATTTGTGACAAAGAGCCCTCCCAATCGTAAACTCGGAGCAGGCAGCGGGTTACTGCTGCTGCGGCTGCTGGAGAGATGGCGTCTGGGACCGATACCAGGGGGACAGAACGCCAATCTGGAACCCTCCCAAGCCATAGCGTGTGGAGGGGAAAAAAAAAAAAACCTCTAAAAACTTGTTGGGCGATAGGTTTTAGTGGGCCAGATCATTCTGTTATGATCGTGAATCAGGCAAACCCAGTATTCAAACCCAACAAGTGAGGTTAAGGCAAAAAACAGGATTTTAATAATGAAAACAGGAACAGGCGAGCTCAATAGTCAAAAGGGCAGTCCAAAATCCGGTACACAAAAAGCAGTCCAAAATAGGCAGAGGTACAGACAGGGCAAAGCAAGCTCGGATAACCATAGGACAGAAACTAGTCGGTAAACCGGTAAATCAGTCAGACAGGGCAGGAAAAACAGATCAGGGAACAGGCTGGCTCAGAATCAAAAAAGGCTCTCGGGTTATCGTCAACAGGTCAATCAAGAAAAGAACGCTGGAACTAAACTCACCGTGGCTCGTTAAATGATCTGGCCGATAACTGAAGACCGAGGCAGAACTATATAGTGGAGTGAGCAGGTGAACGGGAGTGAAGACTAATTACAAGTGACAGGTGGAAACTGAACTGATTGGCTAGTGACTGGAGGTTGACAGATGAGCAGATGTGATAGGCTGGTAACTGGTGTTTGGGGGAGTGACAGATAAACAGATTGCTGGGAAGAGACATAACTGAACTGGAAACATAAATAAAATCAAACTACAATAAAATCTAACCTATTCCATAAACCAAAACTAACACAGAACCTAAACAGAAAAACATGTCTAAATCAAAACCAAACAAGACCCCAAAATCAGAAACTTAACTAATAAATCTGATAACATAAACCAAGACAAAACCCAAATCGTGACAACATTAAATAGTCCGACGACCCCAAAGCGCTTTACAACCTGTAAAAAGTTGACTTACTATATTCTACCAACTGAAACAAACTTCCAGAAGACTGTGAAAAGTGCTTAAAAGCCTGAGTTCTTTTAAATCAAGATTATAAACACATTTGTTTAGGATTGCCTTAGACTGTTCTAGTTAAACCGTTAACTGAAACATTTAAATTTGTAGTCCAATTTGTTTCTGTTTTTATTTTATTTATGTAAAGCCCTTTGACGTGTCCTTGTACTGAAATGTGCTATACAAAAAAACTTGCCATTTCTTGCATTGTATGGTTTCTTCTGTGCTTGTTTAAGCTAGATTTTTGACTAAACCTTTGTCCACATAGATCACAACAGAAAGCCTTCTGTCCTTAGTGGATTCTCATGTGTGTTTTTAAATTAGATTTGTGGCTAAATCTTTGTCCACATAGATCACAACAAAAAGGCTTCTGTCCTGTATGGATTCTCATGTGTCTGTTTAAATGTACTTTTTGATTAAATCTTTGTCCACATAGATCACAACAGAAAGGCTTCTGTCCTGTATGGATTCTCATGTGTGTGTTTAAATGTACTTTTTGATTAAATCTTTGTCCACATAGATCACAACAAAAAGGCTTCTGTCCTGTGTGGATTCTCATGTGTGTTTTTAAATTAGATTTGTGGCTAAATCTTTGTCCACATAGATCACAACAAAAAGGCTTCTGTCCTGTATGGATTCTCATGTGTTTGTTTAAATGTACTTTTTGATTAAATCTTTGCCCACATAGATCACAACAAAAAGGCTTCTTTCCTGTATGGATTCTCATGTGTGTCTTCAAATTAGATTTGTGGCTAAATCTTTGTCCACAGAGATCACAACAAAAAGGCTTCTGTCCTGTGTGGATTCTCATGTGTGTCTTTAAATTAGATTTGTGGCTAAATCTTTGTCCACAGAGATCACAACAAAAAGGCTTCTGTCCTGTATGGATTCTCATGTGTGTGTTTAAATGTATTTTTTGATTAAATCTTTGTCCACATAGATCACAACAGAAAGGCTTCTGTCCTGTATGGATTCTCATGTGTTTGTTTAAATGTACTTTTTGATTAAATCTTTGTCCACATAGATCACAACAAAAAGGCTTCTGTCCTGTATGGATTCTCATGTGTGTCTTTAAATTATATTTCTGGCTAAAGCTTTGTCCACATAGATCACAACAGAAAGGCTTCTCTCCTGTGTGGATTCCCATATGTCTGTTTAAAGCTGATTTTCCCATAAATGTTTTACCACAGTCTTTGCAGCTAAGCTTCACTCCTGTGCGGCCTTTCCTAAATTTTTTCTTCTCTGTAGGACATTTATTATATCCAGAGTCTGACAAGTGTTTCAGCTCAGACAGAGGGTGTTCTACATCACTGTCCTCTTCATCCTTCTCAGTGCCTTCAGCCTCTGAAGAAGTGGAAGCATCTCCATGATCTTGTATCCTGATGGATTCTTCTCCATCATTCTCTTCTGGAAGCTCTCTGCCTTTAATCTGGTTTGGATAAAGCTGTGAGAGCAGCAGAGACTGTTCATCATCCAGACTCTTTATGGGAGGAGCAGAGACTGGAAACCTGATGGCATTAATCACCTCCTTCCCATTGAGCTGCTCTCCTGGCAGACTGATGTAGACTCCCTCCTGTTCCTCCTTGATGTGGGGGGGCTTTGGGTCATGCAGGTCATCAGGAGGTCTGTGGTCTAAAGAAGCTTCTTCTTTAACAATCAGCTTCTGCTGAACATCTGCAGGAAACATTGAAACACATTATTCATATTAGAAAGTATTTTGATCTCCGCCTAAACTGAGGCACATTTTAATAAAGATACACCATTACATTTTCAGAACACTTAAGGACTTTAAGTGTCCTTTATAATCTGAAAAATACAGTGATAAAATGAGTGTAAGGAGATGTCATTTTACTTAAATGTAGAAGTTTGACTATTCTGCCACAACTACAGCATTTTGATCTAATTTTCTGATTAATTCCTTCTAAAAACTCACCAAATGATGTGAAAATGTTAACCCACCCAAAGCTATTTTCCCAGCGCAACGTGTTCAAAATAACACAGGTTAGCAACACTTTTTTATTTTGGGATTTTATTATACACACCCCTGCTCCCTCGATAGAACCAGCACCAGGAGACGACATGGACCAGGACCGAGATAGGGAGCTAGACACGGAGCCCTCCAAACATCCACACCCCCTCACCTGAAAACGTAATCCCACCCCAACACTAACAACTCTCAACACACATGACAATAGACACCCAGGCTGCGTTCACCCCCACTCCCCCTTCCTCCCCTCCTCCCAGGGGGAAAGGGACCCCTAAAGGGGGGAGCATCTGCCATGAAATGTTAATGTCCATACTGTTAAGATATCAACTGGGTCAAGTGGAACAAACTGCTTAACCCAGAACTGCCTGCCACACTTGGATAGCACCGGACACAAGGAAATGACTCACATCTGTCAGATAGCGTCCCTGAGGTGACACAGTTTCTCTAATGATGACACAGTTTGGATGTGTACGGCCCTCTATGGGTGTTAACCTCAGAATCAGAATCAAGTTTATTGCCAAGTAGGTTTGCACTTACAAGGAATTTGACTTGGTGTTGATGGTGCAGACTATTTCAGTCACTTCCCTCCTGCCAGAGGGAAGTGACTGAAATAGTCTGTGACTGGGGTGAAGGGATCAGCCACAATCTTCCTGCACGCCTCAGAGTCCTGGAGGCGTACAGGTCCTAGAGAGATGGAAGATTGCAGCCAATCACCTTCTCTGCAGACCTGATGACACGCTGCAGTCTGCCCTGGTCCTTAGCGGTGGCACCAGCGTACCAGATGGTGATGGAGGAGGTCAGGATGGACTCAATGATGGAGGAGTAGAACTGCACCATCATTGTCCTTGGCAGGTTGAATTTCTTCAGCTGCCTTCTTCAGGAAGTCCATCCTCTGCTGGGCTTTCTTGGTGAGGGAGTTGATGGTCAGCTCCCACTTTAGGTCCTGGGAGATGATAGTTCCCAGGAAGCAGAAAGACTCCACAGTATCAATGGTGGAGTCACAGAGGGTGATGGGGGTAGCTGGAGCTGAGTTCTTCCTGAAGTCCACAACCATCTCCACTGTTTTTACAGCGTTGAGCTCCAGGTTGTTCTCCCTGCACCAGGTCACCAGATGGTCAGCCTCCCACCTGTAGGCGGACTCGTCACCATCAGAGATAAGTCCGATGAGAGTGGTGTCGTCCAGAACTTCAGGAGCTTGACAGACTGGTGACTGGAGGTGCAGCTGTTGGTGTACAGGGAGAAGAGCAGAGGAGAAAGAACACAGCCCTGGGGGGAACCAGTGCTGATGAGCTGGGAGTCAGAGTCATGTTTTCCCAGCTTTACGTGCTGCTTCCTGTCAGACAGGAAGTCTGTGATCCACCTGCTGCTTCCTGTCAGACAGGAAGTCTGTGATCCACCTGCAGGTGGAGTCAGGCACATTCAGCTGGGAGAGCTTCTCCTGAAGCAGAGCTGGGATGATGGTGTTGAAGGCAGAGCTGAAATCCACAAACAGGATCCTGGCGTAGGTTCCTGCAGAGTCCAGGTGTTGGAGGATGTGGTGGAGGGCCAGGTTGACAGCGTCGTCTGCAGATCTGTTGGCTCTGTAGGCAAACTGTAGGGGGTCCAGGAGGGGATCGGTGATTTCTTTTAGGTGTGAAAGCACAAGGCGCTCAAAGGACTTCATGTTTACAGGCCTCCTAAGTCCACATCAAACTTTTTTAATGATTTTAGTGACCTGCTGTCTGTGATATGTGTTGATTATGACTGTTTAATTATTGTGGGAGACTTCAACTTTCACGTTGACAACCCTGAAGACAGAAGTGCAAAAGAACTGTGTGACACACTTAGAAACTTTGGTTTAAGTCAACATGTTAAAGAGCCAACACACAAACAGGGACATATTTTAGACTTGATCATCACTAAAGGTCTAAACATTTCACAGATCAATGTAACTGATGTTGCCCTATCTGATCACTTTTCTGTTACCTTTGAAAGCATCATTTCCAGTGACTCATTTAGCCAAAGGGACATTGTAAGAAAACGCACCTTTAAGGACAATGCCACAGAAACTTTTATTCAAGCTTACTCTGCTACTTCAACCTTGGGCTGCAACTCAGTAGATGAGCTAGTAGATAACTTTCATTCTAAAGTCTCAGACATCATTGACTGCATTGCTCCAGTTAAAGTGAAAGTTCTTTCCGGGAAGAAAAAATCTCCTTGGAGAAATGCTCCCTCACCAAGCTGGAATTACTTCTGACAAAATGTCCCATTTCAGCGAAATAAACCACAAAAGCTTAGAGCAGATCATTCAGCAGTTAAGTTCCTCTTCATGCAGCCTTGATGTTCTACCCACAGCTTACTTTAAAAAAGTTTTACCTGTCATAGCGTCTGATTTGACTCAGATAATAAACACGTCCCTTCTGTCAGGTGTTTTCCCCCAGTCCCTAAAAACAGCAATTATCAAACCACTGCTGAAAAAGAACAATTTAGACAAACTACTACTCCAGAACTACAGGCCCATCTCAAACCTCTTTATCATTAAGATTATTGAAAAAGCTGAGTTTCAACAATTAAACACCTTCTTAACAACGACCAGCCGCTTTGACGTTTTCCAGTCTGGTTTCCTCACCACAGTACAGAGACCGCCCTTATTAAGGTGTTTAATGACATCCATATAAATACAGACTGTGGAAGAACCACCGTGCTGGTTCTATTGGATCTCAGTGCAGCATTGATATTGTCGATCACTCCATTCTGTTAGAACGTCTGGAGAACTGGGTCGGCCTCTCTGCTACAGCTCTCCACTGGTTTAAATCCTACTTAAAGGACTTTTTTTGTGTCAGTAGGTAACTTTACATCCCAGATGACAAAAATCACATGTGGGGTTCCCCAAGGGTCCATCCTGGGTCCCCTCCTCTTCAATATCTACATGCTCCCTCTAGCTCAGATAATAAAAAACAACATCAACTACCATCACTATGCAGACGACACACAGCTCTACATCACCATGTCACCAGGTGACTATGAACCAGTTCAAGCACTGAGTAAATGCCTAGAAGAAATCAATGCCTGGATGTGTCAAAACTTTCTTCAATTGAATAAAAATAAAACTGAAGTAATAATCTTTGGACCAATAGAGATCAAAAGTTAGCACACAGCTTCAGTCGCTTCAGCTAGGAACCACTGATCAGGTCCGAAATCTGGGAGTAGTAATGGACTCAGACCTGAACCTTCAAAAGCATCTAAAGACAATTAGAAGGTCGGCTTTTTATCACCTGAGGAACATTTCCAGGATTAAAGGACTAATGTCTCAGCAGGATCTGGAAAAACTAATCCATGCGTTTATCTTTAGTAGAACTGATCACTGCAACGGTGTTTTCACAGGTCTGCCTAAAAAGTGGATCAGACAGCTGCAGCTGATCCAGAACGCTGCTGCCCGCGTCCTCACTAAGAACGTAGAGAACATGGACCCGGTTCTGAAGTCCTCACTAAGACTAAGAAAGTAGAGCACATCACCCCAGTTCTAAAGTCATTACACTGGCTCCCTGTATCTCAGAGAATAGACTTTAAAATACTTCTGTTAGTCTATAAATCCCTAAATGGCTTAGCACCTAAATACATCACAGACTTGTTATCAGCGTATCAACCCTCCAGACCACTCAGGTCTTCTGGCTCCAGCCTTCTCTGCATACCTAGAACACGAACCAAACACGGAGAAGCAGCATTTAGTTCCTATGCTCCACTGATCTGGAACAAACTTCCAGAAAACTGTACAAGTGTGGAAAGCCTAAGTTCCTTTAAATCGAGATTAAAAACACATTTGTTTAAAATTGCCTTTGACTGCTCAAGTTAAACTGTTTTACTGTTTTTAAATGTTCTTCTTTGTTTCTACATTCTATCCCTACTTGCTTTTATTCCTATATTTTAATCATGTAAAGCACGTTGCATTGTCTCTGTACTGAATTGTGCTATAAAAAATAAATTTGCCTTGCCTTGCCTTGCCTTTACTTTTTGGTTACATTTTTGTAACTGAAATAATAGGTCAAATAAATATTTGACCTCACAAATACACTACCGTTCAAAAGTTTGGGGTCACATTGAAATGTCCTTATTTTTGAAGGAAAAGCACTGTACTTTTCAATGAAGATAACTTTAAACTAGTCTTAACTGTAAAGAAATACACTTTATACATTGCTAATGTGGTAAATGACTATTCTAGCTGCAAATGTCTGGTTTTTGGTGCAATATCTACATAGGTGTATAGAGGCTCATTTCCAGCAACTATCACTCCAGTGTTCTAATGGTACAATGTGTTTGCTCATTGGCTCAGAAGGCTAATTGATGATTAGAAAACCCTTGTGCAATCATGTTCACACATCTGAAAACAGTTTAGCTCGTTACAGAAGCTACAAAACTCACCTTCCTTTGAGCAGATTGAGTTCCTGGAGCATCACATTTGTGGGGTCAATTAAACGCTCAACATGGCCAGAAAAAGATAACTTTCATCTGAAACTCGACAGTCTATTCTTGTTCTTAGAAATTAAGGCTATTCCATGTGAGAAACTGCTAAGAATTTGAAGATTTCCTACAACGGTGTGTACTACTCCATTCAGAGGACAGCACAAACAGGCTCTAACCAGAGTAGAAAAAGAAGTGGGAGGCCGCGTTGCACAACTGAGCAAGAAGATAAGTACATTAGAGTCTCTAGTTTGAGAAACAGACGCCTCACAGGTCTCCAACTGGCATCTTCATTAAATAGTACCTGCAAAACACCAGTGTCAACATCTACATTGAAGAGGCGGCTGCGGGATTCTGGGCAGAGTGGCAAAGAAAAAGCCATATCTGAGACTGGCCAATAAAAGAAAAAGACTAAGATGGGCAAAAGAACACAGACATTGGACAGAGGAAGACTGGAAAAAAGTGTTGTGGACGGATGAATCCAAGTTTGAGGTGTTTGGATCACAAAGAAGAATGCTTGTGAGACGCAGAACAAATGAAAAGATGCTGGAAGAATGCCTGACGCCATCTGTTAAGCATGGTGGAGGTAATGTGATGGTCTGGGGTTGCTTTGGTGCTGGTAAGGTGGTGTGGACGGATTCATCTTTTATTATTGCCAAGATTGAATCCAGGCTGTCTTAATAACTGAAATCACTGCCCAAAGAATGATTAGTTCTAGAATGTTTCACTGAATCACAACAAGGTAAAGTAAGGCCAAAGCAACTTTAGTTAAACTACTCTTGGCTCTTACTCTGTTTCTGTCTTTTTCCAAAGTTCTGTTTATAAGACTTCCTAGAAATGGAAGAGCACACACACACACCATTTCACACACACACCCCTCCAACTAGGGAGGGAGGGCTTTTGGTCCAGAGTAAGATATCATTTTCCTATTTACGTCATACTGTATCCCTATAAAGGCTGAAAGTTACCCCATATCGTTGGGATTGTTGGGACTGCCGTGAAATGAAGATGATTGTAAGTCCAGAATAAACGAATCCCCCTGCTGGTCATTGAAGAGAAGTTGTGGTGTCTGGTCTCGTCTGTCTGTCTGTTTTTTAAGGTTAAACCCTCTCCCACATAATTGGCGCCCAACGTGGGGCGGAACAAGGGAGAGGAAAGAAAGGCTTTCCACAGCATCTACCTCCAGTGGCAAAAACGGGGCCCATTGAGAAACAGAAAAGAGAAGGTAAGTTAAGCATACCTTTCTCTCTTTATTTATTTTATTTTTTTTAACATAAGATTTGCCACACAGAGGTTCTGCTTTGGAAAGAGTGTATTGATTTTAAAGGCGAGACGAGTGAGGCATTGCTGCTTCTTTTTGTGACCACCAGCTGTAATTTTCCGCGGAAAATGGATTGTCATAAAATACACAATACACAATTGACAAACTTGACAATTGTGTATTGTCAATCCCCTCAGGGCTGCGTCCTGAGCCCCCTGCTGTTCACCCTGATGACCCTGATGACACACGACTGCGTCCCCAGGTCCACCACCAATCACATCGTGAAGTTTGCAGACGACACAACGGTGGTGGGCCTGATCAGAGACGACAACGACCAGGACTACAGAGAGGAGGTGGAGCAGCTGGTGGGCTGGTGCAGAGACAACAGCCTGATCCTGAACGTGGAGAAGACGAAGGAGATCATCGTAGACTTCAGGAAAAACCGGCCTCACCATGCTCCACTGCTCATCAACAACTCAGCGGTGGAGGTGGTCAGCAGCACCAAGTTCCTGGGGGTGCACATCACGGACAACCTCACCTGGACTGTGAACACCACGTCACTGGTGAAGAGGGCACAAAAGCGACTGTACTTTCTGCGGAGGATGAGGAGAGCCCACCTGCCCCCGCCCATCCTCACGACCTTCTACAGAAGCACCATAGAGAGTATTCTGACCAGCTCTCTCTCCGTGTGGTGTGGAGGCTGCAGTGCCTCCGACTGGAAGAACGTGAGGAGAGTGGTGAGGACAGCAGAAGGGATCATCGGGGCTCCTCTTCCCTCCATTAAAGACATTTCATCGCAGCGCTGTGTGTCTCGAGCCCGTAACATCCTCAGGGACCCCTCACACCCCCACCATAGACTATTCTCCCTGCTGCCCTCAGGAAAGAGGTTCCGCAGCATCCGCTGCAGGTCCACTAGGTTCTGCAAAAGCTTCTTCCCTGCTGCCATCAGACTGTTGAACTGCTGAACTGCTGAAGTATTAAAAACGTACTGTGTACCACACTCGACTCGCTGATTTGCACATTTGCACATTGTATTGTATCCTGCAAAATTGCTGCTGCACCTTACCGGGAAACGTACTGCAAAACTGTGTACAATGCAACCGTCTACTTTTAAATCACTGCTGCACCTTACTGCATATGTGTTTACATTTGTTTTACATTGTTTACATTTCAACTGCCTACTGTTCACTGCTGCACTTTATCCGGAAGTCAATTGAAATTTGGTCTTACCTTTGAGGAAAGTAGGTTTCCAGGCAGTAACTTAGGAAAAAAGGGAACTCAATTTTTATTAAAAAGAAATTGGAATAACTACTGTTATACGAACAACATGTGGAAGATTATTTAGCTATTTCTGGGAACAGTTCCGCAGACGTTGATCAACAGATAACTTTATCTTAACAGTTGACCTCTGTTGGTAAACACAGGGTGTCATGTTCTGGACTTTTGCTCTCTTTGCCTCGCTAGCGAGGACACACAGACATTAGATGTTTTCCTAACTTCTGTACAGATATTTCCTAATCTCGGCAAAGAAAACTGAAAATAAGCAATGTTAAACTAGTCATTGAGTAGTAAATTGGGTTACATTGCTGAAACAAAATTTTAAGTATTTTAAATAAGGTTACTTTTTTCTCGAAACTGTAATATTATCATTATTAAAAGAGAAGCAAACATTAGCCTGAATCATCTTAAACTTGGAAGAGACCTGAAGTTTCAATGTGGCGTTCCTATTAACTCTTCCATAATTCTACTTAAAAGGAAAATAAAAATGTAGGTACTTCTCTATAAAAAGGATGAGGAAGAAAAAGACAAGTTATACGCTATTTCATAAAGAATGTGTAAACAGGAAACGACAAGAGAGGGTAGAACATAACCGAACTTAACTATTCATTAAGTGACTATTTGATTAACATTTATTTCTTGTTTGTTCACTTTTAAGCTTTCATAGACAAGTAGTCTGGTAAACATTAGTGAGGTCGGACTGACCTCAGAGTAAAGAGAGCGATAGCATTGTTTAACTGTAGTGTTCCAAAGATAAGTCAAGTAGCGGAATTAATTGGTCTTTGTTTTTGTGCTTTTGAGCCAAAACGTTTACCAGGGGTGAAGACCGGGCTGCCAACAGCTGGAGACATCTGGACGCTATCTGGCTGCTACTGTTACACAAAGACTTTAACACATACGAGGACCACTTAGGAAAAATAAAAATCAAGCGATTACAGTTACTCTGATGGACACTATGAGCATAATATTGTGGTTAAGGACATAAGGGGGGTGTTTAGAAGTTATTGGCATACTTGCTTAAGACTAGTGGGAGTACATTAATTAACACTAAATAAGAAGTTAAACTCAACGTGGAAGTAAATACTATTTAGTGGTTTAAACTAAACATTATTGAATGAATCTGAGCAGTCGGTTACATTTTTGGATTAGGATTGCAGTGCAGTATAGAGTAATGAATAATTGAAACTTTTTTTTTCTAAATTCCTGAACAACAGAGAATAGAAACATATCACTTAGCTTTACTTAGTTCTGGAAGGAAAAGGGGGCCTTAACTTCTAACACTTCTTCTTCTTCTTCTTTTTTTCTACTTTTGCTTCTTTATCTTGCATGAAAACCCTGGTCACTAAATTTTAATCGTAAAGATGGATATTTCTGTTAGAGATATCTTTCAGGAGCAGACGGAGAGCAGATTTGCACAGGAGAATGGCTGAATCTGGGTACTGGCGGAGTAAGCCCTGTGCACATATCTTTCTAAATTGTGAATTTTGATGAATGATTTTGAGACAAATGAGGACATTGTTAAACCTTTTGTTTGATAAATATGTGTAAGGTCACTATTTTGCCGTTGATGTGGACTTTAAGTTCTAAATGTGCTCATGTATTTTATACTGTTCCTATGTCCTGGAGTGGAGCATGGTTCATGGAGGATGGGATGAATTGTCACCGAAGCGGACTTTCATGTATGGGCTGATAATATAATGAGAAAAGGTGATGTTATTAGAAATCAATTCGAACAATTTTTCAGTAAGACCATTGCTTTAGCTGCTACAGGTTGCATGTTCTGCTGTGGCAATATACGTAATATACGATACTGGTTAGTTTTTCCTGTCTCCTTAGGGCGACCCAGGGACGTAGAAGGGCGGGGTCCCTCTTTGTGTGCTGGACTAAGGGACTCAGAGGCATGATGTTTGCAACAGAGGGGGCCCTGCACCAGGACTGTGAGAAAGCAGTGCAATTTAATCAAAGTATCCTGGAGAGCGACATACGGTGTCAGCGACATGAGGACAAGAACTTTGCCACACTACGAAGCTGCCAATCCCATCGAATGTTATAAATTCTGACTTTATCTATGCTATGCTAAATCCCTGAAGTTTTTGATTTATGATAAGGTGTATGATGGGCATATTTTTTTTTAGGTAGATGCTTTTGGGTGGTAACCTTTGAAACTAAATGATGATATTATACTAGTCTAATTTTTTTTTTATTTTGCTTAATATGTTTGTCTTCTTTCCTGTTATTTTTAAGATGTTTATGTCTTTTGACGACATTGTGAGTACCATGGCTGGGTTTCTGAGCCATGCTGGTCGGTCAGGTGGTCGGCTGGCGGACGCCCGTGGGGGAGGGGTCCATGCAACAGTTTTTACCCTGAATAAACACATAAATACCAGCGACAGGGATTTTTCGGTTGCATATGGTCAGAAATAACTGGCATATGGAAAAACAATGGACATTTTGTAAATTCGTATATAGTTCAGTGCATGTTTTTATTTTATTCTACATTTACGAACATACATTACCAATTTTTCTTTGTTCTTTTTTCTGTTTGATAATCAAAGCAAGTATTTTTACCCTTTTATATTCCTCTATTACTCCACAATTACATTATTCCAATTTTCTTATAGTTCCCAGTGTGATTTTCCCCTTGATATGGCTCACGTAAGTGAGCCAAAGGGGGGATGTATGGTGGAATTCATCTTTTAATATTGTCAAGGTGGAACCCTGTTTGTCTTAATAACTGAAATCACTGCCCAAAGAATGATTAGTTCTAGAATGTTTCACTGAATCACAACAAGGTAAAGTAAGGCCAAAGCAACTTTAGTTAAACTGCTCTTGGCTCCTACTGTCTTTTTCCAAAGATCTGTTTATAAGACTTCCTAGAAATGGAAGAGCACACACACACCCCTCCAACTAGGGAGGGAGGGCTTTTGGTCCAGAGCAGCGCCTGTACACAGTAAGATATCATGTTCCTATTTACGTCATACTGTATCCCTATAAAGGCTGAAAGTTACCCCATATCGTTGGGATTGTTGGGACTGCTGTGAAATGAAGATGATTGTAAGTCCAGAATAAACGAATCCCCCTGCTGGTCACTAAAGAGAAGCTGTGGTGTCTGGTCTCGTCTGTCTGTTTTTTAAGGTTAAATCCTCTCCCACAGCCGCTGATAAAAGCACCTGGCTCCTAGGAGGGGGGGGCAGTAAGAGCGGTGAAGCACAGAAACACGGCGCATGTAGTTAAAAAAATGCAGAAGAAATGAGAAGAAAACTTGTAAAGAGACTAATTGGCGTTTTAGACTGTATCTGGTTAGCAGCAGTGATCCAGCGTGCAGCCATGACTGCTTCTGAATGAAGGATTTATCTGGGAGCTGCTCTCCCCCTTTGCCTCCTGCTTCCTACTTTCACCGCTGGTTAAGACCAAAAAAATCAGGACTCTGATTGTTCTTACTGCTGCTCTGTTAACTGGATCATCCATGCATTTAAATTTTAGTTGTAGTTCTCTTAGCCTAGCGCTTGTGCTCAGTTACGCGCTCTATCTGCACCATACACTGTTGCCAATTAAGACACTATTTTCTCTCTGTGAAGTATTTGATAGAGTGCAGGTCAGAGAATCTGGGCGCTGTTCATAGGGGAAACTAGAAACATGGTTCCAAACACATGCAGTGTTACTGAGGAAAACTAAAATAACTGCGCTCATTCTTAGTCTGTCATCATGGTCCCAAAGGCAGCTGCAATGTGCCGCAGCGCTGCGCACCGATGGCAGGACGCTATGTGGAGAAATGCAGGCAGATGGAAAGAATAGCAATGAGCTTCTCTGTTCATGTCAACATCTTTAAAATAATAGAAGAAAAATGGAAGCAGGACCTGTGGCAGCCTGGACAGGTTATGGTTTCATTTTCTGAAGGCAGTCTCAGTCAGAAACGGCTCCACATGATCTCTGCAGAGACCCAGGAAACTGTTTTAATGGAGAACTTCTGCTGGTTGAGCTTTTCCTTTATTAAAGACATTATTTGGTGTTATAAAAATAAAAGAAAACGACTGTTTAGTCACCAGATGTTTAACACAAACTGTTTTAATGGAGAACATCTGCTGGTTGACCTTTTCCTTTATTAAAGACATTATTTGGTGTTATAAAAATAAAGAAAACGACTGTTTTGTCAACAGAAGTTTAACACAAACTGTTTTAATGGAGAACTTCTGCTGGTTGAGCTTTTCCTTTATTAAAGACATTATTTGGTGTTATAAAAATAAAGAAAACGACTGTTTTGTCACCAGATGTTTAACACAAACTGTTTTAATGGAGAACTTCTGCTGGTTGACCTTTTCCTTTATTAAAGACATTATTTGGTGTTATAAAAATAAAAGAAAACGACTGTTTAGTCACCAGATGTTTAACACAAACTGTTTTAATGGAGAACATCTGCTGGTTGACCTTTTCCTTTATTAAAGACATTATTTGGTGTTATAAAAATAAAGAAAACGACTGTTTTGTCAACAGAAGTTTAACACAAACTGTTTTAATGGAGAACTTCTGCTGGTTGAGCTTTTCCTTTATTAAAGACATTATTTGGTGTTATAAAAATAAAGAAAACGACTGTTTTGTCACCAGATGTTTAACACAAACTGTTTTAATGGAGAACTTCTGCTGGTTGACCTTTTCCTTTATTAAAGACATTATTTGGTGTTATAAAAATAAAGAAAACGACTGTTTTGTCACCAGATGTTTAACACAAACTATTTTAATGGAGAACTTCTGCTGGTTGAGCTTTTCCTTTATTAAAGACATTATTTGGTGTTATAAAAATAAAGAAAACGACTGTTTTGTCACCAGATGTTTAACACAAACTGTTTTAATGGAGAACTTCTGCTGGTTGACCTTTTCCTTTATTAAAGACATTATTTGGTGTTATAAAAATAAAAGAAAACGACTGTTTAGTCACCAGATGTTTAACACAAACTGTTTTAATGGAGAACATCTGCTGGTTGACCTTTTCCTTTATTAAAGACATTATTTGGTGTTATAAAAATAAAGAAAACGACTGTTTTGTCACCAGATGTTTAACACAAACTGTTTTAATGGAGAACTTCTGCTGGTTGACCTTTTCCTTTATTAAAGACATTATTTGGTGTTATAAAAATAAAGAAAACGACTGTTTTGTCACCAGATGTTTAACACAAACTATTTTAATGGAGAACTTCTGCTGGTTGAGCTTTTCCTTTATTAAAGACATTATTTGGTGTTATAAAAATAAAGAAAACGACTGTTTTGTCACCAGATGTTTAACACAAACTGTTTTAATGGAGAACTTCTGCTGGTTGACCTTTTCCTTTATTAAAGATATTATTTGGTATTATAAAAATAAAAGAAAACGACTGTTTTGTCAACAGACGTTTAACACAAACTGTTTTAATGGAGAACTTCTGCTGGTTGAGCTTTTCCTTTATTAAAGACATTATTTGGTATTATAAAAATAAAAGAAAATGACTGTTTTGTCAACAGAAGTTTAACACAAACTGTTTTAATGGAGAACTTCTGCTGGTTGAGCTTTTCCTTTATTAAAGACATTATTTGGTATTATTAAAATAAAAGAAAACGACTGTTTTGTCAACAGAAGTTTAACACAAACTGTTTTAATGGAGAACTTCTGCTGGTTGAGCTTTTCCTTTATTAAAGACATTATTTGGTATTATAAAAATAAAAGAAAACGACTGTTTTGTCAACAGAAGTTTAACACAAACTGTTTTAATGGAGAACTTCTGCTGTTTGACCTTTTCCTTTATTAAAGACATTATTTGGTATTATAAAAATAAAAGAAAACGACTGTTTTGTCACCAGAAGTTTAACACAAACTGTTTTAATGGAGAACTTCTGCTGGTTGACCTTTTCCTTTATTAAAGACATTATTTGGTGTTATAAAAATAAAAGAAAACGATTGTTTTGTCAACAGAAGTTTAACACAAACTGTTTTAATGGAGAACTTCTGCTGGTTGACCTTTTCCTTTATTAAAGACATTATTTGGTATTATAAAAATAAAAGAAAACGACTGTTTTGTCAACAGACGTTTAACACAAACTGTTTTAATGGAGAACTTCTGCTGGTTGACCTTTTCCTTTATTAAAGACATTATTTGGTGTTATAAAAATAAAAGAAAACGATTGTTTTGTCAACAGAAGTTTAACACAAACTGTTTTAATGGAGAACTTCTGCTGGTTGACCTTTTCCTTTATTAAAGACATTATTTGGTATTATAAAAATAAAAGAAAACGACTGTTTTGTCAACAGACGTTTAACACAAACTGTTTTAATGGAGAACTTCTGCTGGTTGACCTTTTCCTTTATTAAAGATATTATTTGGTATTATAAAAATAAAAGAAAACGACTGTTTTGTCAACAGAAGTTTAACACAAACTGTTCAACAACATTTCAACAAAGCAGAAGAAAAACTCTTCATTTTCTTTTTAATTTTCTGAGTTTAATCAGAAAATATTCCAGCTGCCAAATCCAATGAACAAAGGCAGTGAAAAGGCATTTTTCTCCTTATTCTAGCGGTTGGTGGATCAGTGACGGTCCTCATGTCAGACCAACAGCCTCCGTGGACTAAAGAGCTCCTCTGGTCTCCAAAGTCCAACCAGCGTCTTCAGCAGCTCTTCATCCACAAACTGCTGCCTGACAGCCTGGAGCTGAACAAAGATCAGCGCAGCTGCTGCTTTGCCTCAGAAGGAAAGAAGGGAAGATTCTGAGCAGATGTGGACTTGGTAATAGTTCACAGCTTCATAGTCACTTCCCACATCAGTTCATAGGCCACATAGTTGCAGACCTGAAGAAGTGGGACAGAGGCCTTGATGGTAGCAGCATGTTTGTGAGGATGATGAAGATGGAGAAGAAGATCTGCTGTCACATCCTGATGGCTCCAAACCAACTGAAGGGAGAAAATATTGTCATATTTCTGCTGTCATTGCTGTCATTAGTCCTCATTGCCTCTAAATGATGTTTCTGATAGAGAACAAACTGATTTCTGCATTCAAAGATGTTCAGTGTTGGGATCCTGAGTTTCTTTGACATAATCTGCATTTTGTTCCAGTTCTAATAGCTTGACTGACGACCTCTGTTTTCTCCATTGATCAGGACTGTAGCAACTTCAAAGCTGCAGATTTACTCTGATCCAGAAGCAGCAAAGCAAACGTGACGTAACTGGTGTATCTGGAGCTGCTGCTGCCATGAAATACCATTAATGTTGTTGAACTGGTGGAGAAAGGTGTGTTCATTAATCTGAGCAGAAGTCATTACCTGTGGTTAAAGATGGAAAACCCTCAGATGCTGTCCAGAAATGCTGAATTCTCTGTTATTTTCATATTTTCTCATGGATTTATCAGTTTTTTCTTCTTGAAACAGGCTTGCAGATCCAGAATGTGTCATCAGTGAGCTGCTGAAAAGATGTCAGGACAAAAACATTCATCTGCATTTCATAGACGACGCTGCGTGGGAACTTTTCTCACAGATGCATGTGAGCATCTTCCTGAATGTTTGACTCAATATTTCTGTTCATATTAATAACTCACTGTATTGTGTTGATTAGAAAACCAGAGAAGCTCTTCCTAAAGGTTTCTCCATGGCTGTAGCAGCATTTCATGTTTACGGACATAAACTGCTGGCTCAGCTTATTTTTTATTTGCTGGGACTAAAACTATTTAGCCAAATTGTAGCAGATGTTTCATCCTAGGTACATAGCTGCACATGAAGAAATGATTCACTCCATTCTTTGTGCCACAGTTTCCAACAATGTGCTCCGAGCTTTTCTCTTCATCCCAGATCATGTAGAGAACACGAAGGCTGCCTGGATCTGGCCTAACAGTTTGGATCCATTTAAGGTTCTGCTAATGTGGCTCCATAGAAAGCTGAAGCTGCTCAGCAGCGCCACCTGCTGGTCTCCTATCCTGATGGAGACAGAATGAAGGCTGGAAACCAGAGGAAACATCCAGAGAACAAATGTTTCAGAACAAATGAACAGAGAAATGTTCCTCTAAGGTTCCCACGCTTCCATCAGAGGAATGGTCTCTAAAGCTGCTCTGACTGAACCACACTGACAGTCCAGCTTTTCATTTCCACTCAGGGATTTTTAGTGGGAATCAAGTGAGACACCACCTGCTGATCTTTGGTTCTAATGGATGTTTTAAAGCTAGAAACTGAACCAAAGAATCCAGATAACTTGTTAAACTTCTGCTTTTAAACTCAGTTCTGACTAAATCTAGTAATCCCTGTTTGATGCTTGAATTATTTTAATAATTCCTCATTTTAACCCAACTTTAACTTTAAAATTCAACACATCTAAAATGATTTTCTATCTTTCTGCCTGTCTGCTGGGATGCCAGATGTCATCTTTCTCAGGTTCTAAAGTTATTTATGTAACAGGGAGACGATCTGAGGATCCAGGTTCTGTAGATTCTGGTTCTGGTCCGTCTGAAATGTCCAGGAAACGAGAAAAAAGGAAATGATTCATGTTTGAATTTCTGATGAAAAGAGAAAATCTCTTCTCCTTCTCCAACGTCCACAGTGGACTTGATGAGGAGCTGCAGGTGAAGGTTTTACCCCCACAGTCCCTAAACAGGATTAAAATCTATGTTCTGACCTCAGCAGAGCAGAGCTGCATGATGAGCCTCAGATCCAACAGAACCAGAACCGTTCTGCAGGAAGAACAGAGAAAATCCTCCAAAGAAGATCTGAAAGTCTCTGAGCTGCTGCAGAAAGTGTTTCCATGCTCACCAAAGGAGAAGCTGGAGCAGATCAAACTTTATCTTTACTCACTTTTAGATTTTACCTTCAGAAAGAAGGAAATAAAAAGATTTGATGTAAAATCCTGAAGAAAAGCTTCATCCTCTGATTGAAGAAACCATCATTTACTCACTGAGCTGTTTGCAGCAACAGATAAAAGAGCAGAGCTGCCCAAACATTTGCAGAAAACATCTAAAATATGCTGAAAAACCTGCAGAAACTGCATCACAATGAAGCAAACATGCAGCCTGAAAACTTTAGAGTTGAGCTTTATTTCAGATTTCTGGCTTACAGGCTGAAAATGAAGCAGAGAGAAAAAAGATCAACTTTGCAGTTTCATCAGATTCAGATCAAAACTCCATGGAGCCACTAAATGCAGCTTAGTTTTCATTTGATCCTCATTGGTCCACAGAGACAAACAATATCAGACACTAAATGACAGACATGATCAGATAAACAGGATCAACATCTCTAAGGTCAGAGTTCATCATCAGGATCCAGTCAGAGTCTCTTTAAAGTCAAACTGCTGCAGCTTCAACCTCTGGATCATCAGGACAGCTCAGCTTCTCTCCTCCACTAAGATCACCAGGTCCTCCACTCCCTGCAGAGAGAAGAAGGAGCAACAGAGGAGATCAGTGAGTGTTTCAGCCTCTGGAAGCTGAACATGAACATCTGTTCCTGAAACATCAGCTGACTAAGAAACATGGAGGCTGTCCCTGAACACATCTGGATGAAACTAGTGAGAGAAGGACACATGTCCAGATGTGCTGAGTGGACTTCAGCAGAGCTTGTGCTCTGTAGAAAGACCACATGGTGACTAAATGTAATGATGGGCTGTGAAATCAGTGATTTGCAGGCTGCAGTCAGACTGATCTCAGAGCTGTGACTAAGATGAAACTGATCAGCTGTTTGCTGTTGAAATGAGAGAACAAAGAGTCTGAGATCAGATCTGATGCTCCACAGCTTGATGAATGAGGACCACTGTCTCTAGACATGGTGGAAGGCTGTCAGCTGGAAGACATGAACACAACAACAACAGTCATCTTCACATGGACACAAAGACAGGAAGACAACAAGCTGCTGGCTCCTCTGATTGGCTCATTGTTGTCTTTGTGTCCAATCAGGAAGCCTGTCACCATTCTCCTCCCACTGAGAAGCTGCAGCTTTACTGGAAACACTGGATCTGTGCTTTGGTACCAACTGGGTTCAGAACAGTTCTGCTGACAGCAGCTGGACTCACTCCAACCATCTACTTACAGAGTTTCTAGTTTGTAGTCTGGACTCTTTACAAGATCCTGCAGCTGCTGAACATCTGAGTCCTTCAGGTTGTTCTCTCTCAGGTCCAGTTGTGTCAGATGGGACGGGTTGGACTTCAGCGCCGATACCAGATGATCACAGCTGATCTTTGACAAACTGCATCTCCACAATCTGAATAAAGAATGAAAGATGTGAGCTGAAGCCACCAGGATGCAGGTTCTAACAGTCCAACAGAACCAGTTAAAGAACTCTCATTAATATTAATGACAACAAGCTGCTGCTTCAATAAAGACCTGCTGACTTCAGCTCTTCAACAATCAACAATATCAGAACTTTCAACAGTTAAAACTTGTTTAGCAGTTTTTACAGTCCTGGCTCTCATTTAGAAACTTTGTGTGGAATCCGTACTAAAAGTGAACGCCAAGAAAAAGAAAATGGAGTATGGTAAAAATATTCAGATGAATCAAACCATGCTCAGGCACAGCAGCAGCCATTTTCCTTTCTAGATCCCAGCTGTAGCGATACATTTGGTACCAGGTTCTGGCTCAGGTTCTGCCCTCTACACGCCCAGATTCAAGCAGAAACGCTCGATGCAAAGCACCTCATGAATGTTAATGTGTGAACAAATGGAGATTAATGCAGATAAATGAACTATTTTACTGATTCCACAGCCATAAAAACATGATGTGATGGAGAATATTTCATGTAAACTGACTTTAGGAGCTGAAGCTCCCAGAAGCAGAACCTGCTACTGTGACATGTTGTGTCTGAGTGTTTTAGTCAGTAAAATCCTTGCCGAGCTTCTAAAAGTGCTGAAGCATCAATCAGGGATTATAGATTTGTTCCTGTCACACAGATTCCAGGAGCTGAAATTGACTTTTCTAAACTGGCTTGAATCCCCTCTGAGCCGCTTCACATGAGGGGCATTTCTACACACTGGGGGTCCCAATGCTGTCCGCTTCTGACCTGAGATCAGGGCTCAGACTCAGTTACACAGAGAGACAACATTAAAAACTGGCTCCAAGTCCAGGAACAAACTCAGCAAAGATTTATTACAATACAAGATCTGAACTTTGCTTTTCAGCTCAATTACATCCACTTATTCAATTATTTTAACATCATCCTGTAGAAAATGGAGAAAAACTGACCTGATGAAGGTTTAAAGAGATTAAAAACCTTCAAATAAATGAAACATCAGCATTTTATTTCTTCTCTCTTCCTCTTCCTCAGTTCTGGATAAAAGCTGCAACTCTAAACTGAAATTCAGCTCATTGTTTCATGTTTTCTGCTGACTATTGAATAAATGCTGACAGGAAGTTAGAAAAAGAAAGAAACTTTAAGTGGAGCAAAGCAGTGAAGAAGAAAGCAGACTTTACCATGAAGATCCTCAGTGTGGATCAGTAGAATATCAGCCAGATGTCTGCAGTTTAGTGTCAACACAACTTTCACATCACAGATATCAGAACTAAAACATGGAGTCTGACCTCAGTGTCTGTAGTTTGCAGAGGGGAGTCTGGAGGAAACCACAGAGCTCCTTCACTCCACCATCTTTCAGGTCGTTTCTGCTCAGGACCAGTTCTGTCAGATGGGACGGGTTGGACTTCAGGGCAGAACCCAGATGTTCACAGCTGATCTCTGACAAACTGCAGCGCTGCAATCTGAATAAAGAATGAAAGATGTGAGCTGAAGCCACCAGGATGCAGGTTAAAACTGAAACATGAACAAATAAATGATCAAATGTAGAAAATGAATGTCCCTGAATGTAAAAGTGCCAGAAACATGATGAACTGATGTCTGATATGTGATCCAGTAGAACTGATTTAAAGAGTTAAAGCCAGCAGAACCAGAACATGTTATCATGACGTGTGAAGGTCCAGATCAAGGTGTGGTTCTCAGCAGTGGCGGCTGCTGATGAAGATGTTCTGGGCTTAGGGTTGGGGGGGGGGGGGGCACTAGAGCTTGGAGATTAGCAGCCAACAATAAAATAAACTCTCCTTGAACATAAATCCATCCATGATCACTTGCTGCTGCTGGATATTTAAGTCTGATGGCTCTGGCGTCTGTTTAAAATGCTGCTGTCTTCTAGTCTGGCTCAGGGTTCTGCTAGAACAGTGGTTCTCAGAGCCACAATGTTCTAAACATGGATCATTTAACAGAGTTTCAGCTCACATTGTTCTGGATTCATCTTCAAGCTAAAGCAGCAGCCTTGGCACTTTGTGCCGCTGCTGTGAGCCTGTTGTGGGTGTGGATCAGAAGCTGCTGGTCCCGCAGCAGAGGAGCAAAATGCTGAGTCAGCTTCAGCACCTTTATGTGGAGAGACATGTGGTGTGGCCACTTCTCTGCCACTACCTGGGACAGACACCTTCCTCCCAGCCTGACAGCGTCTGTGAACACCGGGACGTGTGACGTAGGTCTGCTGAGGGCAACTCCCTCTGACACAGTGGGGGGGTTTCCCCAGTGGGCCAGGTGGGCTCCCACTGACGGAGGGACTGCAGTCATCCTCTGCCTCTTCTGGCCACAGGGTCTCTGCGCAGGCGGGTGAAGCATCTCTGCAGGCAGGCGCCTCCTATGAAGCAGAGCCAGCGGAAGCAGCAGGTGGGCCGCTGACGTCATCCCCAGCAGCCGCATGACGGACAGAGCTGTCACTGTGTGGAGGTGTGACCCGGCGGAGCAGCGCTGACAGCGTCTGCTCTGGGCTCTCATGGTGGCCCAGTTTAGCTCCTAGCAGCTGGGACGCAGAACACAACCTTTTAGCACTTTATGGAGAACCCAGTTCTGTCAGCTGTGGAGCCAGAGCTCTGGTCTGCACCGCCGCTTCCTCTCTGGACCGAGCCAGCAAGAGCAGGTGGTCCACCTAAAAGAGGGTTCTCCTCCCTGCAGAGCGCAGCGGCATCTGGAGAACGTGCGTGGAAACAGAGAGGAACCCAACGGCAGGTTGTAGTGACAGGGAATCCCCTGGAAGGAGGAGCGCAGATACTTCCTGTGTTTGGAGATGATGGAACATGGAAGTAGTCCTTCAGATCTATGGAGGAGAACCAGTGGTTCTGGAGAACGTTCTCCAGCAGCTGTCTGACTGTCAGCATGTGGAACCGTCTCTCTGTGATCAGAACCAGTAAATAAAGGCAATAGAACCCCGTGGAGAACCCTGGAAATGACGTCTTTATCCAGGAGTTCCTGCAGTTCTGACAGGAGAGCAGCGCTCTACTCTGGAGACGCTAGAACCGTCTCCATGACTCCTCTGAACCGTGGAGGAGGAGAGAGGAGGTGCAGTGCTCTGCTCTGGAGATGCTAGAACCGTCTCCATGACTCCTCTGAACCGTCGAGGAGAGAGGAGGTGCAGCGCTCTGCTCTGGAGACGCTAGAACCATCTCCATGACTCCTCTGAACCGTGGAGGAGAGAGGAGGTGCAGCGTGGAGCCTCTGCTGATCAGTCTGTGAGGAGGAGAGGAGGAGGAGGAGAGAAGGAGGACAGAAGGAGGAGAGGAGGAGGAGAGAAGGAGGAGGAGAGGAAGGAGAGGAGGAGGCGAGATGAGGTGCAGTGTGGAGCCTCTGCTGATCAGTCTGTGAAGAGGAGAGGAGGAGGAGGCGGAGGAGAGAAGGAGGAAAGAAGGAGGAGGAGGAGTAGAGAAGGAGGAAAGAAGGAGGAGAGGAGGAGGAGATAGGAGAGGAGATGGAGAGAGAAGGAGGAGAGATGGAGAGAGAAGGAAGAGGAGAGAGGGAGGAGAGGAGGAGAGAAGAGGAGAAGGAGAGAGGAAGGCGAGAAGGAGGAGAGATGGAGAGAGAAGGAGGAGAAGAGAGGAGGAGGAGGCTGATGGAGGAGGCAGCTGATGGAGGAGGCAGCTGATGGAGGAGGCAGCTGATGGAGGAGGCTGATGGAGGAGGAGGCTGATGGAGGAGGAGGCTGATGGAGGAGAAGGCTGATGGAGAAGGAGGAGAAGGCTGATGGAGAAGGAGGCTGATGGAGGAGGAGGAGGCTTATGGAGAAGGAGGAGGCTGATGGAGGAGGCGGCTGATGGAGGAGCAGAGGGAGGAGTCTGATGGAGGAGGAGGCTGATGGAGGAGGCTGATAGAGGAGGAGAGGGAGGAGAGGAGGAGGCTGATGGAGGAGGAGGCTGATGGAGGAGGAGGAGGCTGATGGAGGAGGCGGCTGATGGAGGAGGTGGCTGATGGAGGAGGAGACTGATGGAGGAGGCAGCTGATGGAGGAGGCGGCTGATGGAGGAGGAGACTGATGGAGGAGGCTGATGGAGGAGCAGAGGGAGAAGAGGAGGAGGCTGATGGAGGAGCAGAGGGAGGAGAGGAGGAGGCTGATGGAGGAGCAGAGGGAGGCTGATGGAGGAGCAGAGGGAGACTCCAGGAGCCGTGGAGCTCCTGAACTCCTGACCTCCTGGCCACGGTGCTCCAAGCAGCCGGCAGACCAGCGAGGGACGTCGGCCCGGAGCGAGGCCTCACCAGGTCCTGAAGCGTCTCTGACTCCTCGGCGTTCTTCTGGATCTTCTCCAGCGCCGATTTAAAGTGAGGAGCCAACTGAGCATCCGGGCTGATGGGGCTCCCAGCACCTCCTTTTTCACATCCTGGGAGGAGGAGGATGGAGGAGAACAGCTGGAGCCAGATGTTCCTCTGGATCATGGTCTGCCAGGCAGAAATGGTCTGCAGACTAATAGAAATGATGATTCTTCAGTTTTTCTTTGCTTTCCTTCTTGGTGCTCAAACTTGTTGGCTTGTTGCTGAACGGTACCGCTGAGTCCAGAGAGCGTCTGCTGCAGTACAGCTTTTTACTTTTCAATATTGTGCTGTAGTTTTAATAGCCACACTGCTGGCTCCTGGTTCTGGTTCTGTCTGATTGAGCTGTCAGACTGAAGAGGACGGTTCCTCTCTGAGCCGCACCAACAGAACAGCAGCTTCAGGACAAAGCTGAGCTGTTGGAACCTGCTGGTGCTGTCCATCCAACCATTTTCCACCAGGCTTATCCCTGCTGGGGTCCTGAGGGCTGCTGGTGTCTATCTGCAGCTGTCAGTGGCTGAGAGGCGGGCTTCACCTGGACAGGTAAGCAGCCTATCACAGGACAACACAGAGACAGACAGGACAACCAACCATTCACACACACACTCACACCTAAGGAGGATTTAGAGAGGCCAGTTAAGCTAACAGTCATGTTTTAGGACTGTGGGAGGAAGCCGGAGTACCCAGAGAGAACCCACGCATGCACAGGGAGAACATGCAACCTGCTGGTGCCGTCGCTTTCATTTACTTTACATTTTCTCTCTTTTTTTCTTCTCAAACATTCATTTTTTAGATAATGCTGTTTTATTATTTTTATTTTAGTGTTTATGTGTGTGAATGTGATCCTGGCACTACTCTGGAGGAACAAACATTAATGTTTCATGTAAAGATGTGACAAAGAAATGAAAAATAAAGCTAAATGATCTGATCTTGTTATCTAAATCTTTCCCAAATCAAATTAAAACATCGCCATCAATAATTCACATCATTTGACTTATTTTCCTCATTTTTGTTCTTCAGTCCAAAGCATTTTAAGTATTAAATGTTCAATACTGAAAATATCAAAGAAGAAAATAAATAATTAACAAGGCAAAACATTTGGACAGCAGGTTGTCTATAGAGAAAAAATGTCAGAACAAAATTATTAATTAAAATAAGTTTTAAAGTAGCAGTGAAGATAAAACCTACGTCAGCTTCTTTACTTTACAGACTGGAGTCTCCAGGATCTCACAGAGACGCTTCATCTCAGAGTCTCCAAAGGTTCTCCCTCCATCATAGATCTGATCTATTTCCAGGTCAGTCAGGGAGGGGTTGGACTTCAGAGCTGAGGCCACAACTTCACAGTCAGTCGGTGAGAGCCAACAGCCCACTAGTCTGTGATGAGAGAAAGAATCAGATCAGTTGTAGTCAAATCAGACTAATAAAGACCGATAAACAGACTAAAAGATGATGACTAAACAGTGATGTCATCGTCAGATGAACATCTGCTCTTCACATCAATGTCCTGTTTGACCCACACAGAGAATCTCTTCAGTCTCTTCAGGTCTTGGTTCTACTGCAGAGCTGCTGTGTCTCTGCTTTGCTTAAAAGCTTCATTTAACCACAAAGATGAAGAAAGATCATCTAGAGTAAAACATCAGAACTGGCTAAATCTATCTGGATGTCCATGGTAGCATTTGGCCGTCTCCTCTTTGTAAATTATCACCAGATTATCTCTAGACATATGTGAGTCTAGTGATAATACACTATGGTTGTTTTGGCTTCATCTCACTTCCAAATCATCTCTAACTATACATACAAGTGACGCCTCTTCCTTTATGGGAGTTAGGGTCAGGTTGACCTTTTTCCTGTTTTTCGTCGATGGTATTAAAAGGAAGCATCTGGAGTCGGTTTATACTAGGACTGTTCCAAGATATGTCAAAGAGTGGAATTAATTGCTCTGTTTTTGTACTTTTGTGATAAACACTTCCCAGAACTTTCGTCCAGTTGCCAACTGGACGTCATTAGCTTGTAACACACACACACCAATGGAGACACACAGACTCTTGTGTTTAACGCACACACATTTGTAGGCTTTAAAAAGGCAAGTTCTGTATCTGCATTTTTTAGAACTCACGCTTCTCACCCGTGCGTACGTGAGATGATGTAATGGAAATAAAAGTGAGTTCTCGTTGTTAAGACAAAAGGAACGCCATCTTTCTCTGAGTCTTTCTTTCTTTTTTAAAAGGTTAATAGTTAAGTAATTCTCCCACAAAATTGGTGAACCCCGACGCGATAGGAAAAAGGGAGTTTTGTCTTCCCGGACAGACGGCTTGGGTTTCCCCCGCTCGGAACTGGCCCTTCCGCGCTGGGGTGGAGAGAGAGGACGGAGGTGAGTGTAAATACATTTTTATGCTGGTCTCTGCCTTCTGCTCTCTCTGTTTGTTAGCGATGAATCTGCCGCCTGTGTAATTTGAATTGGGAAGAGCGTTGTTTGTGATTGATTGACGGACGGGAGTGGTCGTTCCTTTGGCTTGACATCTATTTGGTATTTTTCTACGTAGAAAAATAAGTTGTCTTAAAACATCAAAAGATTTGGAATGATATGGGCTTCCTCCACAATTGGGCACACACGACAACTTAAAGAAGTGATTGGTTACTCCCAGCCGCTTTTATCGGATGTCCCGTCAAATATGACGTTAGAAGCGACGGCGTATAAGAAATGAATCGGACCAATACGGGTCTTTGCTGAAGTTTTTCTAATATACATAACTTTTTAGAATCAAAGAGATCATTTGTGAGAGAATTGATCTTATAAATGTTCGGTTGGTCGGAGTCTTTAGGGCGTGGCCCTGTTAATGTGAGCGCTTGAAAAAGGAATAAGGCAGTTCTCGGATCATTCCATGCGTGGAACTCCGATGAAAATGTGGCCTTAACAGAGTTGACTGCAGTCTGTTTTTGGTTGAGTACTCCAGGTTTAGGCAAACGAGGTAAAAGCCTCCTATCAAATTTGAAGCAAAGAGGCCTTGCTGGTGCACGTGAAGTATAAATGTTTATTTTTAACTTTTTTTTTTTTTGCTCTGGGTCCCATAAAAACCTGATTTAAATTGTCTGTGCGCACAGTTAAAATCCAGGAACATTGAACATTTGGACCATTAAGAAAACAAACAATAAGTTTCCCGGGAGAGTGAGAGTGAAAGTAAAACGTGAGAATGTGGGAATGATGAGAAGTTATGAGTAAGAATGACTGAGGGCTAAAAATAACTCAGCAGGCTGAGTTATTTTTAGCCCTCAGTGACCAGTGACCAGTGCCAAATTCCTCAGCCCCCACCGAAGGAAAATCTTACACACAAAGGAGGGAGCACACACACTGTGTTTCACACACAGCTCAGCAGGCAGAGCAGGAAACACACATACAGTTCTACGCAGGCAAGGAGAACCGCACACACACAGCTGTCCCGAGCCAAGAAGCCCCCACCTCCCGCTCCTCAGACAGCTGCATTGCTCAGCCCTCCCTCACGGAAAGCACACACACATTTGAGAAAAGGCAGTCGGACCATTGATGGATTGATGCAAGCAGGTGTGCTGGTGGAAGTAGAAAGTCAATGCAACACTCCAATTTTTCCAGTTCTGAAAGCAGACAAAAACAAATACCGTCTTGTTCATGACTTAAGAGAAATAAACAAGATAATAGTAGATGTAGAATCGGACGTGCCAAATCCAAACACTCTCTTAAATTCAATACCAACGGGAGCTCGGTTCTTCACCGTTATTGATCTCTGTTCAGCGTTTTTCAGCATTCCGCTATCAGAAGAGTCACAACATTTATTCGCATTTACCTACAGAGGTAAAAAACTCAGTTATACCCGATTGCCTCAAGGGTTTAAACTCAGCCCGCACATATTTAATCAAGTGCTAAAAAATGATTTGGAAGGACTCAATTTAACTGGAACTGTGTTACAGTATGTGGACGATTTGTTAATCTGTGGAAACACACTAAATGACTGTCATCAGGACTCAATCAAAGTTTTACAAAGATTAGCAGAGGGAGGACACAAGGTCTCCAAACAAAAACTACAGTATTGTCAACCACAAGTAGATTACCTAGGAAGACAAATATCACAAGGAACAGTTGGCATTTCACCTTCTCAACTGGAAGGTGTCAGCAAAGCTCCAAGTCCGCGGACAGTCGGCGAAATGATGACATTTTTGGGAATGACAGGATTCAATGCAGACTGGATTGAGAACTATGCGGAAAAAACAGCACCGCTTAGGGAACTCATAAAAGAGACAGGAAACCAGTCGTTGAAAGCAGTGTTAAAATGGACAACTGAAGCTAAAGTAGCCTTTGAAACACTAAAACAGGAAATGCAAATGGCACCAACTTTGGCATTGCCAGACTATGATAAAGTATTTTACCTGTATGTGTCCAACAGAAAAAACATGTACGTGTCAGCTGTACTAATGCAAGAAACCTGTGTAGGACGACGGAAGCAAGCCATTGCTTATTACAGCACTAAACTAGACAATGTGGCCCAAGGCTGGCCACCATGTTATCAAAGTCTAGCAGCAGTCTACTACGCTTATGAAAAAGCATCAACCATAACAATGGGTTATCCGATAATAATACGGACCCACCACAAAATCATAGAGCTGATAAATCAAGGAAAGTTTGTGATGACTCAGGCAAGATGTTTACAGTACATGCCACTTTTAACATATCCAGACGTCACTGTGCAAAAGTGCACAACAAACAACCCTGCTGACATGGTACCTCTGGACTGTGAAGGAGAACCACACGAGTGTCTTGCAGAAACAATGAAATACACAAGACTAAGACCCGATTTAGAGTCAACTCCGATAGTGAACGCGGAAGTCACTTACTTTGTCGACGGGTCATGTTTCAGAGATCATCTTGGAAACCATGCAGGTTACGCCGTGGTAGAACAAGTAGGTGACAATTTTGTAACAGTCAAAGCAGAAAAATGCGAGCAACCATGCTCAGCTCAAAAAGCAGAACTAAAAGCACTGACAGAAGCATGCAAACTAGCAAAAGGAAAAGTAGCAAACATATACACAGACTCGGCTTATGCCCATGGGGTGTGCTATCTGTTTGCTGCAGTTTGGAAACAAAGAGGTTTCAAAAGAGCAGACGGCAGTCCAGTACTACATCAAAAACAGCTAGAAGAACTGATTGCATCGATGATGCTGCCATCAAGACTGGCAGTGATTAAATGCAACGCCCATCGTAAAGGTAATGATTTAGTCATTAAAGGGAACAACGCCGCAGATGAGGCAGCAAAACTAGCATCTAAGTGCCAGATGGCTATCTTGGCACCAGTGGTCACCTTGGAACCAATGGTGACACCAGAAGACATCATTTTGATGCAGCAGGAAGCAGGTGCAAGTGAGCATGCTCTCTGGGCGCAGAGAGGTGCGACAATGAGTGAAAGTGGTTCTTGGAGATCACAAAGTGGACATTTAGTTGCACCAGTAGCATTGTTGACAATGTTGGTCTCAGAAGCTCATGGTTTGGATCACTGTAGTAGAGTTAAAGTGATGGAGAAGCTTAAAAGGCAAGGTTATTGGTCACCTTACATGCAAGCAATGGTGGATGAAATCTTGAGTCAATGTGAAATATGTGCAGAAAACAATGTTCGAAAAGGCATAAAATCACCGATTGGTCACATTCCGGTCCCTGAGGGACCCTTTAAACATCTTGTGATAGATTATGTTGACATGATAAAGCCAGTACAAGGGAAAAGGTACATGCTGGTTGTGATCGATCGATTCAGCCGATGGGTTGAAGCAGTCCCATCAAAGACATTGGGAGCTGATACAGTGATTAAGTTTCTGACAAGAGAGGTGATTCCGAGATTTGGCATCCCATCAGAAATCAGCTCAGATAATGGTTCAGCATTTATCCAAAAGGTGTTGAAAGGTGTTTTGTTAAAGCTAGGAATTAAACAACGCCTTGGAGCAGTCTATCACCCCCAGAGTCAGGGTATTGTTGAGAGGATCAATGGGACTTTGAAAGCAAAGCTAAATAAAATCTGTGCTTCTACTAAACTAAACTGGATTGATGCTTTGCCGCTTGCGCTAATGAGCTATCGCATGCAGTTGCATCGCAGCACACATTTAACCCCGCATGAAATGCTAACAGGCAGAACAATGCCAGTGCCCGAATGGAGGCTTCCATTCAAAGGCCCGGCACTTGAACAGCTACAAACAGAGTTGAAAGCATATATGGATCAACTAACTGCTATCCATAGAGCTATCTATCTGCAGGAAAAAGCCAGAAGTTCCTGTCCAGAGACGGTGGTGAAGAGACCAGTCGAACCAGGAGACCTGGTGTACGTGAAGGTGTTCAGACGAACATGGAACTGCTCGAGATGGGATGGACCCTTTGAGGTCAAACGAGCGACCGCAACCGCCGTCCAAGTTCAGGGGAGTGATACGTGGTATCATTTGACTCATTGTACTAAAGTACACGCCAGACAGTGCAAAGACAGACACTGTGAAGCCAGACATTGGGAAAAAGTGTGAACAGACGATTTGCAGCAATGAGACTAGTATTAATGACATTTCACCTGTGGATGTTGGCAGAAGTGGTGAACCTAACGACAGCGAGGCCGGAGATGAACTCTCACAGCCTGCAGCCAGCACCACAGCATCAGCCAACGTCAGCTCAACCACGAGAGAAAACAACGAGTAATGAGGGTCGAGATGATCGACATCTAACCATGAAACGTGGGACTTCAGTCTATAAAGGGAAATCCACCTTTGTAGAACAAGATAAGTACAACACAACGTTAATGGGTTTGAACAAGTACACACCAGTGTTTTTGCCAGCTGAACTAAAGTTAATGACTCATCTAGGTTTTAGAGAACAATTAAGAGTAAAAACAAAAAGAATGCGTAAGAAAAGAGAGACCCATGCTGAATTTAAATGGAAAGCAACGGTAACCGATACAGAATTTCATACAGAATTAGATACAGAATATGAGGTAAATGTCTATTACGATACCAGGAAATTATGCGGAAAAAGTGTTAAACAGGAATATAAAGTTTATGGGGCATACCAGTGTTCAGTCCTTTTACACATTAAGGACGATGGTTTTGGCGTAGAAACAAGAATAGAGTCTCATTGGGATCCTGAGGACAATTACAAATATGACTTAACAATAAAGAATCCAGGTAAGGGTAAAAGAAGTACAGGAAAAGGTGGTTTAGAGCGAATAGGAAACAAGGAGATATCTGCTACAGTTCAAATTGTAAATGATCAAATTAGGATTCATGTTGAACCAGACAGTGATAAATATGATTTGGTTGAAAGAAACGTGATTATCTCCAGATTACTGCAAAAGGGTGACAGACGAAGGATGTGTAATTCGCATGCTAATGTTAGCCATCAATTATCTAGTATAAATCAAGAAAACATTAATTGTAAAATGACTGTTAAGATTGCAGATTGTGGATGGATTATCGAAGCAGATGTAATAGCCTTCCGTATTGACAAAACATACGAGTTGAAGTTTGAAGACATCACTTCGAGTGGAAAAGTAGATTCATCTATATTATGGAACCTACCAAAAAAAGAGGCTTTACCAGAGGAAATCAATTGTTTCCCCCTTACAACTATGGCTACTAGAGCTACTGTGGAAGTGAAGAAAATTACCGTCCCTAGTGGACATGTGACTTTACCTACTTCAGTCACCAAATCAGGACCAAATAAACCGACAAGCTTTACGGTTAAGACAGTAGCAGTCACATCAGCATCTACAATCTTAACTAGCACAATACAAATTTCAACCAATAACGATAAAACTACAAAGATAAATACAAATAAAAAGGAAGTGCAACCTATAGAGGTTGATAGCAATTTAGAAAATGCAAAGCCTACGGTGCCTCTACCTGAAAATAGCATAACTGAACTTCCAACAACCGTCACAACTAAAACAAATCCGCGAACAGTAGTTTCAAATACAATTAAATCCGCGAAGGAAGTTTTAGAAACTAATAAACCCTCACGAGTAAAAATGATTACAACAGTGCCTTCTCAGATTGAGGTCACATCAAACCAGGACAACAAGCTAATATTAGAATTCACACAACCGGATCCAAAGAAGTATGGATGCTCTGAAAAGGAAGGATGTGAGGATTTCTCAAAAGGTTTAGATCAATTTTATGAAGAACGTCATCCAAAAGTAGCAACACCAAGAGTAATAAATAAATTACAGGATATTAAATGGCATGGAACCAGACCAAGGGGAGATCCTTTATGGCAAAGAGCCTTACATAATACATGGTATACAACATCATGGTATACTGTCAGGGAGTTAACTAAAAATGATTGCTTAGTCTGTACTGTTGCTCCCGGAGCAGTACCTATGGTAATTCCAGAAAAATACACGTCAAAAGAATGTGCAGTTGTACAACGTGAAAGATGTAGCAATGGTGAGTTCACTTCAAGAGAAGACGCAGTGTCATTCTTTAAATTACCTATGTGTGGTTTGAGTTGCAGACTCTTATATGGTTCAAGAAACTCTCATCAATACTTAGAGAAATGGGAAGGGTATAAATTAGAATCATTGTGTGCAGAATTTAACATTAGTACTACAGATAATGTTCCACCTACTGATTATGACATAGATTATGATGCAGACTACGAATGTTTCGTTAGTGGAGGTTTTGAGGACAATGAAGGAATTAATGTAGGAAACACCACTGTGAAATGTAATGTAACCTGGGTGTTATCTTGGTTTAAGCATGCAAATGTAACACCAGTGTTTGCTACAAAGCCCGTTTGGTTTGAAAACCCAGATTTTATAGAAGAGGACTGTAAAAATATAACTATGACTATTCCCAAACTTTTCTTTTTAGGAGATCAAACGTATCCAGTGGCAGACAGTTACTGGATGTGTGGTGATGACATGCTAATGAACACCTTACCACTGAAGTGGATAGGACTTTGTGCATTAGTACGAATGAAAGTACCGATAACCTTAGTGTATGAAGGGGTAAAAGAATTAGCTCAAATTGAAACAGGTAAAACTAGGTCTCGTCGGAGTCTAGGAGATTACGGATTAAATGAAAAAGTGTATTTAGATCTTATTGGGCAACCAAGAGGAATTCCAGATGAATTTAAAGCACAACATGAAGTTAAAGCAGGTTTTGAGTCTATTTTGCCTCAAATTACGATTAATAAAAATGTTGAATGGATAAATTACATTTACTATAATCAGCAGAGGATGATAAATTTCACGATAGAAGGATTTATGGCATTGGGAGACCAATTACATGAAACGAGTAGAATGGCAATTCAAAATAGGCAAGCTTTAGATTGGCTTCTAGCAAGCAAGGGAGGTGTATGTCACATGTTTGGTAATGAGTGCTGTACATATATTCCAATGAACACTGCTCCTAAAGGTTCGTTTAGGGTAGTAATGGCTAAACTTATGAAACTTAGAGAAGAAGTAAAAGAGAATGCTGGAAGAAACAACTGGTCGTGGAAAAGTCTGGAAGAAATCTTAGGGGAATGGGGCGCTTTAGCCGCCAAAACAGGAATAATTTTGGTGATAACGCTGATTGTATTCTTTCTAATTGTGTGTTGTGTTGTGCCTATTTTGAAAAGGTGGATTGTGGGGACAATGTATAGATGGATGACATCAGGCAGCAGCCATCCGAAGGGCTGATCCCCGGCCGCCTGGACACGTCCATGGACTCATGAGTGTGCTACAGAGCCATGCCAGATGGAAAGGAGCCCCGGGAACGGGACGGACTCTTTTTGTTTTGTTACGTGTCCATGGACTCATTCAAGCCAAGCACACAAACTGAAGATGACTAACCCTATTAACCTTGTTTGAGTTACTCAATAAATAAAATAAGTAAAATACAATACAATGAAGCTTTAATAGATAAGTTAGCACAGGCGGCCGGTTAGGTTAGTTTACACTATCATAACATTAGATTCTAACATCCATTTCATTTTTAATCCTGCGTATCAGTATTATTAGCAAGATAAGTTACATATATATATAATACATGTATTTGATACATTGTTGTTTTTGTTTGTATTATGATGTTTTGTTATTATATTATGCTTATGTACTCTTTTTATATGACAAGTGCTGGATGTCATTGCGAGTAGCATGGCTGACTTCCAATTGATGCCGGTTCGGTCAGGTGACCGATGATAACGGCGGATGCTCTGAGGAATAGAGGTCCATGAAAGACTTTTTCCCCGAGGAATACACATAAATAAGTGTCAGTTGTCGGGGTTTTTTCACTTTCATATCTGATTGGACGGATGTTACTGCGAAAGCAATGACTGTTTTGCATACTCTCTCTCTCTCTGTGTCTCTCTCTGTCTCTCTCTGACTCTCTCTCTCTCTCTGTCTCTCTCTGACTCTCTCTGTCTCTCTCTGTCTCTCTCTGACTCTCTCTCTCTCTCTCTCTCTGTCTCTCTCTGACTCTCTCTCTCTCTCTGTCTCTCTCTGACTCTCTCTGTCTCTCTCTGTCTCTCTCTGACTCTCTCTGACTCTCTCTCTCTCTCTCTGTCTGTCTCTCTCTGACTCTCTCTCTCTGTCTGTCTCTCTCTGACTCTCTCTCTCTCTCTGTCTCTCTCTGACTCTCTCTCTCTTTCTCTCTCTCTATTATTGGAAATATGTTATTGATTGTAATCTGCACTTATTACATGTCATTTTATGTCAGCACTTGTGTAGACACCTTGATTACATTAGTGTGTTATCCATTGGTTGTGTAAGCAATTAGATCTTTCTTACATGTTTGTTATTATCACAGCTAGACTTGAACAGTGTGGAGTCAGATTTGCAATGTAGAGGTCTTCTAGATATGTCACGCTGTAACGTGCCAAGGGAGGATTTATGGGAGTTAGGGTCAGGTTGACCTTTTTCCTGTTTTTCGTCGATGGTATTAAAAGGAAGCATCTGGAGTCGGTTTATACTAGGACTGTTCCAAGATATGTCAAAGAGTGGAATTAATAGCTCTGTTTTTGTACTTTTGTGATAAACACTTCCCAGAACTTTCGTCCAGTTGCCAACTGGACGTCATTAGCTTGTAACACACACACATCAATGGAGACACACAGACTCTTGTGTTTAACGCACACACATTTGTAGGCTTTAAAAAGACAAGTTCTGTATCTGCATTTTTTAGAACTCACGCTTCTCACCCGTGCGTACGTGAGATGATGTAATGGAATAAAAGTGAGTCCTCGTTGTTAAGACAAAGGAACGCCATCTTTCTCTGAGTCTTTCTTTCTTTTTAAAAGGTTAATAGTTAAGTAATTCTCCCACACCTTTTACTGGAAGTGACCAAACTGGGTAAAATTACTGGTAATGTATCAAAAAGAAAACAGGAGGCTCCAGTTTTCATTTAGTAAAGAGAGTCATGGGCGCGCATGTGGCGCAGCTGGTAGCGCGACCCATATACAGAGGCCTTAGTCCTCTACGTGGTCGACCCGCGTTCGAATCCGACCCGCGGTCCTTTGCCGAATGTCTCTCCCCCTCTTCTACCCCCTTCCTGTCAGCCTACTTTCAGAAACAGTGAGCCACTAGAGCCGCAAAAAATCCCGAAAAAAAAGAGTCATGACTTAATGTACCAGATAACGGCGTTACGTTACTTCCACTAGAACACAGTGTGTTACTACAACTGCATCAATAAAGCAGCTTTTCTTCACAGCATGCTCTCCGCTGCAGGAGTTTACCAGTGGCTGACTTAGTTTAGCACTTTACTTCTTCAGTGGTATAATAGCTGAAGTACATTCTACCTGCTGCTGTCTGCAGTGGAGGGAGCCCTATTTCATTTACTACAAAGTCTGTTTTAGCTCATGTTAGACACCCCAATATAAACCTCTGCCCTGAGAAATGTTCAGTAACTCAAGAAGCCCTTCCTTAAGTATACTTATTTACTCTATTGGTGGAATAGATTGCCCACTATGAATCAGTGACAATAACTCAAAGACAAACAATCCAAATAGGCCGTGGGCCAGAATCTGTAGGGTGACTTTTCCTATGAACTGTCAGGGGGCAACTTTCTTCCACCAGGATCAGTTGCTACACATAGCAGTGATCTCAAAACACCAATGTTCCCACGTTTGCACATTAATATGTTTAAGCCGATAAAAAATTTAAACTGTAGCGCTCCGGTCCAAGAGGTCACGTGATTTGAGTTTTGCTGCTCAGCCAATCAGATCGCTGTATTGTCAGCTGTGCGAGTTCAACCTCAGGACTTTGAAGCAATCAACTGGTTCCCTTATATAGGAAAGTTTTGACCAATCTGTATAATATGATTGAATTTGACTTTGTAAAGTGCCTCGAGATGACATGTTTCATGAATTGGCGCTATATAAATAAAATTTAATTGAACCAGTTCATCATGTTGTTTGCATCTGTTTCCAGACGAAGAAAGCCCAATAATAGCATTTTCTGGTGCCAGTTGGCAGAGATCTTTATGGCAAGGAAAAAGAAATAGCCCAGTTCATCCATCCATCCATCCATCCATCCATCCATTTTCTAACACGCTTATCCCCGCTGGGTTCGCGAGGTGCTGGTGCTGATCTCCAGCTGTCAATGGGCGAGAGGCGGGGTATAAACTGGACAGGTCACCAGTCCATCACAGGGCAGAAATAGTCCAGACTTTTGCCCAATTTACTGTGATATCACCAAGACCTGCTGCACTAGGATAGCACAGGTGACAGGTGTCGTTGTGTCAAACGACTTATTCCGGCCAGAATTTGTATCCCCTGCGTCGGGAGCGCATTCAGCTGGAAGAATGAATCCAGTCAACTCCGCCTCATTTCCAACCTATTAGGAGTGGAAATGAAGATGTTTTACTTTTCTTAATGAAATATAACAATGGTGTCGTTACATTATCGTTTAGTTAGTGGGTTAAAACTGAAAATGTAACACTTGTTAGTGCGATCGTAAGGGATTGCTATGTCGTTTAAAAGTCGATTGATCACTCAATAACACGTTCTGGGAAAGTAAACGGCTCTGTGGTCATTTACACATGTGTCACCAAAATATTAGCTTTATGTTATTAGATTGTCACATGTCTGTCTGCTGAAACCATAAATCCACCTTCCTGAGTCCATCACAGCTGTCTACTGGTTCGTCTTTTTTCTTTTTCTTTTTTGGTAGCTAAACCTGCATGAATGGATCATATAAAGCGGATTTCACGTGTGATCAAATGAACACTGAATAAAGGTACAGCCAAAATTATCAGATCTAATAAGATTTTAATTCAACCAAGAACCATATAGAGATATTAACCATATTAAGAAAACGAGATATGTCGCTTTTAAAAATATTAAAAAAAATTAAGAGTTTAAAAAAATCTATTTCATTTTATTATAATGTGATCTTTAAAAATATTTAGACTTCCCAACTGTGGAGGTTAAAAGTTTTATTGATTTCAAGCACTCTCATGACGCAGGGGATACAAATTCTGGCGGAGATAAGTCGTTTGGCACAACACCTGTCGCCTGTGCTATCCTAGTGCAGCAGGTCTTGGTGTTATCACAGTAAATTGGGCAAAAGTCTGGACTATTTCTGCCCTGTGATGGACTGGCTACCTGTCCAGGTTGCCAGTTTAAATGGCTAAGATCTTTGTCCGTAAAAGCAACATTTTAGTTATTCTCACTGCTTGAAATGAGAAGTATAGCCTAAGCATGTTAGATCTGTTGCATGAATGGCAGAGATAACTCAAATTCCCTTTCTACAGTCATCTAAACAGGGCACTCAAATTCCAGGATGACTTTTTTTAATTCTTGGATAATCTTCTCTGGTGCCAATTAAGCATTTCTCAATTTTGGATTAAAAAGCAAAGTAACTTCAGTTACTGAGAATTGTACAGAGCAAAATATTACTGAAATTGTATTGGTAATGCCTTACATTACTGCATTACTGCAAAAAGCAATGCATTACTGCAGCCTAATTAAATGACTTTTTTACTGCATTACTCCCAACACTGATATTGTGTAGGCTACATACAGTCAACAGTAGAACATTATTTAGGTACATTTCTAAGAAACAGTAAATTAGAACGGCCAACACTAGTATGAGCCAAAACTAGCCTACTACAAGTGGCGGAGAAGGTCACCTGTGGTGCTGCAACATATTGACAATGAGATACAACAGTCCTATGTAGGCTATAGGCTAATTACATGAAACAAAAGGAAACGGTGCAACATAAGAATAACTTTAAAAACGTGTTTCTTTGAATGTTCACTGGTGAAATCAACGACAGTGAAACTAACACAGAAAGTTAGTTAGCAGCTAATATTCAAAAGTTAAATAGCCTAGCCTTACGAACACTGAACGATACTCTGAACAGGAACATGCGATAAAAAGAGTGATTCATGGTTGAGAATAAATGAGTTACTGAAATAAACTAGGTAAATCTGGTTGCTCACCTTGCTTTGAAACAACTTCCTTGACTAGTCCTGACAAAGCACCAAGTAGAAGATACCTGACTCAATCTAACATGCAGCACCTGCGTTTTGTGTTGATCTAGCAATGTGCCCATAGCAAGTGTGAAACAGCGCCAACATTCCCTAGTGGCCGAGAGTGGTATGACAGGGACTTGACTGCAAACGTGCCACAGACACTATTTCATGCTTTATAGATGGTTAGATGTCATCACAGACTGTGTCTCACAGAAAGTATTTTACAGTATTTTGAAAATACAAAAATACACAACACTGAAGTATTTTGATACAAAATACAAAGGCCTTTTCATCATCTCAATAAAATACAAATTACAAAATAGTATTTTGTATTTGAAATACGTATTTCAAATACTTGTATTAGAAATACTGCCCATCCCTGAGTGAGATTTAGCACCAGCATGTAGTAACCCATGTAGTAACCTGTAGTTATTAAAGTATTTCTGATTCTGATTAAAAAAGGAGTGTAATAATGCCGGCAGAAACTTACAACTACTTTAGAACTGTATTCAGTGATTATTTGTGTCATGGTTTAGTTTTGATTCGGCTTTGGTTTACTGTTATTCTCAGTTTTTTCCACCTTGTTTGGGTTTTAGTTAGGTTTTGACTTTATTCATTGTTAATTTTTAGTTTCCTCCTTCCCTTCCACTCAGCCTTCACTTCACTCTCCTTGCAGTTAGTCACACCTGCCAACCACTAATTAGCCAGACTCACTTCACCTGCCAGCCTCCCTACTTAAGCCTCACTCTGCTGTCACTCCTTTGCTGGTCCGTCATCATTCAACACCCTCTCCATGCCAGTCATCTGTGTGCCTTTGGAACCCTGCTTTCTGTTTTCTCATTTAAGGTTAGTCCTGCCAGCTAACTCTGTGAAGCTCTGTACCCTGCCAGCTGTCTCTTGAAACTCTGAAGTCTGCCTGTCGTCTCAGAGAAGCTGTGGACATTACTGCCTGTCGTGGGCCTTTTAGACTCTCACTCCGGGCCGTCAGCTCCTGCCTTCATCTGCACCCCTGTTCCTGTGTATTCCTGGATCACTGGTTACATCACCCACCATCCCATCAAACCTGTCAATAAAACTCCTCAACTTTAGTCCTGTGTGTGTGGTTCTGGGTTCATCAAAGACAAATCCTGACAATTTGTACATGTGGGGTCTGTTTCATCTGATCCATTCATGCGGGTCTATCTAGTAACAAAATCTATTCTACAAGAATAAAGCAGCAGCTGAATGGACTCAGGAAGGTGTAGGTTTGGTTGCAGCAGACATAATTTCTGCAGATGAGCCAAAATCAGAGCAAACTGGATTTTCCTCAGAAATCTGGCATGGACTACTGAGCCGTTTACTTGTTGAGAAGGTGCAATATTGAGCGTAAATGTTGTGAATAGAGATTAAACAGACGGGATTCTGCTCATATCAGGCAGTCTTGGTATGTTGGAACAATCCCAGGAGAACAGTTTGGTGTTTTTCTGTTTAACCCACTAACTGGACAGTAAGGTGTTGACACTCCTCTTTCACTTTTTAACCAAAGGAAAACATCTCCACTTCCATGTCTAGTCAGTTAAAATGAGACGCAGCTGACTGGATCCATTCTCCACCGCTCCCCCAGCCCAAAAAATTAACATAATCTCACTCTTAACTTTCCCTAAAAGTTGAGAGGTGTGATGATAGCGGATCTAGTTAGCTGAGATCTTTCTCTTCTAACTCTGTTCCAGCTCCATAACATAGTGGAACAAGCCAAAGGGCTCCTGAGAGACACTGTGGTGTTGTTAGGCTTGGCTTGTCATGGACTGTTGCTGCTGTCCTCACAACAGGAGACTATGTGAAGCTAGACAGCCACCAAGATGAAGAAAGTTCTCCACACAAGGCTTGATGTCCTTCACTTCTCTGAGGAACCTTTATTCAGAGATCTGACCAAGATGGGAGGTCTCACTCTGATTAAATATCACACCCAAACCTTTCTAACAATTGTTAGCATGGATTTACTGTGACTAATTGTAAACTATGAACTAGTTTATTATCTTATTTATGTCATTTATTCCCACCATGAATGTATTGCTGTCTTTTAACAAAAGGCAGGACACTGTTCATTTGTTCTCTATTGTTCTTGATCTCAAAGGTCTTTTTCCTGGTTAAACTAAACTAAAAATGAAGCTGTTGTTCCTTTCCTGTTTCTTGGTGTAGGGCTGCTGGAGAGGCGGATTTAGACAGAGACAGTTCTGCACCATGAGTTCTGTGTCTGTTCTGTTTAGTGACATCCTCTGTTCTGCAGTCAGCTTTAGAAACCTGCCTGCCTTCAGACAACTGTTTGTTAACCAATGGTTGAAGAGCAAATAAAGCCACATGTCTCTTCTTGTGGGCTCACCTATGTAGCTTTACACAGTGGGGGGGGCTTACTCCAAGGGTTGAAGATGTCAGTGACAGTCGTAGACACTGGGAGACAAACATAGTTGTGGACTGTTTCAGAGAACAATGAAAGCTAACCTATTACTTAGAGGTTAGGAACTGAACAGCAGACAAACCAAGGCTGGTCAACCATGCCGCTCATCTGGGATGTTTTTCACACAATGTTTCTGATCTTCTCTGATTTATTTATTTTTTACAAAGAAGTCATTTACGGCCCAGATTACCATCACCAGCGGACCAGAAGTGGCCCACAGACCATCAGTTCAATAGCCCTGACCTAAAGAGTGATTATCTAAAGAGGTGAATTATGGGTAACAGCCCAATGAGTGAAGAGCTGTTTAAAGTTTAAAATGTGTCTCTGGATGATTGAATCTTTCTAAAAGATCAAAATCTCTAAATACCAAAAGCTGCAGCAGAGCTGACCTGAATGAGCTGAAGATTTAGAAATCTGATGGTTGAAATAGTCCAAAGTATGAAGGAAGTAGTTAAAGGTCCAAAAACGTCCAGAACCGACTGAATAATGAAGAATAAACTGGACGGCAATAATGCTGAGTCAGCATCAGTCAATGAAGACATCTGGACTCACCGAGCCTTTCTGCAGTTCCTCACAGCTGGAACCAGTCTCAGTCGTCCTGATGCTGATGTGTTGTACTTCTCCAGGTCCAACTCATCCAGAACCTCCTCTGACATCTGCAGCATGTAGGCCAGAGCTGAGCACTGGATCTCTGAGAGCTCCTCTGATCTGTTCTCTGATTTCAGGAACTGTTGGATCTCCTGATAAACTGAGAGGTCCTTCATCTCCATCAGACAGTGGAAGATGTTGATGCTTCTGTCTGGAGAGATTTTATCATCAGTGTTATAACCAGTGTTCATCTCCTTCAGGTTGGTGACGACTCTCTGGATGGTTCCTGGACTGTTCTCTGTCTGACCCAGCAGGCCTCCTAAGAGTCTCTGGTTGGACTCCACAGAGAGGCCATGAAGGAAGCGGACAAACAGGTCCAGGTGGCCATTTTTACTGAGGAGGGATTTATCCATGATTCTCTTCAGGAAGTCATCCAGAGATGTTTCACTGTATTCTTCCTCCAGGAACTTCTCCACCACCTGTATGTTGGTGCTGGTGAAGCAGTGGAACATGTAGACTGCAGCCAGAAACTCCTGAATGCTCAGATGAACAAAGCAGTAGACTGCTTTCTGGAAGATCACGCTCTCTCTCTTGAAGATCTCTGTACAAACTCCTGAGTACACCGAGGCCTCTGTGACATCCAGACCACACTGCTGCAGGTCTTCTTGGTAGAACATGATGTTTCCTTTCTCCAGATGTTCCAACGCCAGCCTCCCCAGCTTCAGGAGAACTTCCCTGTCAGCCTCCATCAGCTCCTGAGGACTCCTCCCATGTCCTCCATGGTACTTGTTCTTCTTCCTCCTGGTCTGGACCAGCAGGAAGTGAGAGTACATGTCAGTCATGGTCTTGGGCAGCTCTCCTCTCTGCTCTGTGGTCAACATGTTCTCCAGAACCGTAGCAGTGATCCAGCAGAAGACTGGGATTCCACACATGATGTGGAGGCTCCTGGAGGTCTTGATGTGGGAGATGATTCTGCTGGACAGCTCTTCATCACTGAACCTCCTCCTGAAGTACTCCTCCTTCTGGGCGTCGCTGAAGCCTCGTACCTCTGTTACCCTGGCAACACATGAAGGAGGGATCTGATTGGCCGCTGCAGGTCTGGAGGTGATCCAGACCAGAGCCGAGGGAAGCAGGTTCCCCTTGATGAGGTTTGTCAGCAGAACGTCGACTGATGACTTCTGTGTGACGTCAGAAACCAGCCGACTGTGGTTGAAGTCCAGAGAAAGTCTGCTTTCATCCAGGCCGTCAAAGATGAAGAGAAGTTTGTGGCGAGCCAGCTGCTCTGCTGGGAGCTTCTGGAGGGTTGGATGGAAAACATGGAGCAGCGTGAGAAGACTGTGCTGCTCACCTCTGATTAGGTTCAGCTCCCTGAACGACAGCAGAACCACCACACGGACATCTTGGTTCTCCAAGCCCTCGGCCCAGTCCAGAGTGAACTTCTGCACTGAGAAGGTTTTTCCAACACCAGCCACGCCGTTGGTCAGAACCACTCTGATGGCTCCATGTTGGTCAGGTGAGGCTTTAAAGATGTCGTGGCACCTGATTGGAGAGTCATGGAGGTTCTGGATCCTGGAAGCTCTCTCCAGCTGCTTCACCTCATGTTGGGTATTAACCTCTTCACTCTGTCCCTCTGTGATGTAGAGATCAGTGTAGATCCTGTTGAGAAGGGTTCTACTTCCTGGTTCATCACTTCCTTCAGTCACACGTTCACATCTCCTCCTCAGACTGATCTTATGTTCCTCTAGAACCTCCTGCAGACCAACATCTGCTGGAACAGAGAAGAAGAGACAACTGAAGGAAAAACCTGATTTAGTGATGAAGTTGGAGCAGAAACATCTGGAACATCAGGAGGTGACATCATTAGAAGGTCTCTTAGTTCACATGATGTGATGCTAACCAATGGGATCCATCCTTAGAAGCAGAACCTTGTTAGATGGTCAGACAGCAGAGTTGTGCCTCTGCTTTGTGGCCAGTATCTGTTCACTGTCAGGATCTGATTCACAAAGCAGATCAGATGAAGAAATGCTGACAGAAACATGCAGCAGCTTTCAGCAACATCAACTCTTTAGCATCAGGTCACCATTGTCCTCATTTCTCTGCTTCTATCTGACCTTCTCCCACAAACACAGCAGCTACAGAAGAGGCAGAGAGACAGAAAATGGTTCCTGGCAGCATTTTCAGCCTTAATGAAGGAAATCTGGAGGAAATGCTCTAATCTGCCAGAGAAACAGCTCCTTGGATCAGCTAGTGTTCACATTTCAGATGCTTTTCTCCCTCACAGACTGGATTGGATGCTTTTAGAGAATAATTACAGATTAGAAATGACATGGGACTGATTTGGTCCTTTAGAAGTAAACAGAAGATAGAAATATTCCATGTTTCTACAAATATATCTGCTGTAATCTGGGATCTATTGTCAGAGGAAATAAAGCTTTCTGTCTCTCAGACTTTCCTTCCCTCTTTCTGTAAAGCAGCAGTGCAGCAGGTTGTTTTCTCCACCTTTTTGTTTCCATCAAAATGAGCTGCAGCTTTAAGGAGATGTTCAGTTTTAATGCATTTAGCAAAAAGGGCTGAAAACAGAAGCACTTCAAAGCAAACCCAATAGGTTGTTGGGTTGAACACAGACGTTACATTTACAGCAGCTGGAAATCCAGAGATTCAGGGCAAATAATCGATCCCAGAAAGACTTTAAACACTTAGATTCCCAAATGCCAACTAAAGACGAGGAATTAGTCCAACAGAGACGATAGAAGGAAGTTCTGATTGGACATGTTCAGTCTCACCTGGAGCACAGCTGCTCTGATTGGCTGCCAGCAGTCCAGGTCCTGGTCTGAAGAAGTAAAACAAAAGTAATCACACCCCTTCTCCTTCCTTTAGATCTTAACATAAATGCTCTTCCTAATTCATGCTTTACTTACCAGTTTATAAAACTCTAAGGTCCATTTTTAAACAAATGAATGAATATGCTTCTAAACATATATTTACACATTTACATGCCAACAATTCTCCCTACAGCCAATGTGACTAAGACCATTGTACATGTGCGTATAACCAGGCCCAATGTTTCTGCAGTGAATACTACTGGTTTATTGACTAACAGCTGATGATTATGGAGCTTTAAGTTAAGTTAAAGTTCTAAACTAATTTACTTTCACTTTATAAACTGAAGACTGAGTAAATATTATGTTTTATGTCTCTGTGGAATCACAAGGATCAGTTAGAAACTGGGTTCTTACTCTGAGTCTGAGGGTCCAGGTTCTTTACTGAAGTCTGCAGGGTATTCTTTGGACCGGTCACTCCTCATAGATGGACAGCTGGATCCTGGAGGTTCTGCTCTGTTCTCCATCTTCTGGACTTCAGTCAGCCTGAGAGAGGAACCAGAACCAGTCAGTTCCCAGTGGTTCAGGTCCAGTCAGTGTTCTGTAGAGCAGAAAGCTGGTTCCCATCATGTGTGTAGAGGACCAGAGGAACCTGAGTTCAGCAGGTACCATCTGGGTCTGGATTGTCCTCTCCTTCACTACTTCATGCACCTCCTGATGTCTGCTGGCTGATCTCCTCAGAACCATCTGGAGAAGTTCTGGTTTCTTCAGAGAATGAAGCTAAAACTGAGGCTGAAACCTTTTCAGGTCTGAACTGGAATCCTGTTCCAGGTCTGTAGAAACATCCAGAGTGAATGAAGGAGGGAACATTTCCTCTGAAGTTCTGATGTGTTGGTTCTGAACACAGCGGCCCGCAAACATGAACAAAGATGCTGCAGCTTCACTGCTAAAAGGAACTAAAAGCAAGTAAAACTGGATTGAAATGAGTGTTTTTGTCCTTGATCTGAGCAGCTAAATAGGATTATCTGCCAACTGAATACGATTTAGCTCTTAATATAGGATCAACTCATCTCCACCATCTTATTTCAAGGTCAGTATATCTAATTATCTTATTTTAGGGATCCTAATACTCATTCCATTGGCAGATAATCTGATTTAGCTGCTCAAATCAAGGACAAATACACTAATTTCCAGAAAGTTTTCCTTCCTTTTAGTTCTCTTCTGCAGCTTGTAACTCTTCTCTTGGACCATCCTGCAGGTCCTTCTCCAGAAGAACAGCAGAGATGGATTTATCTGATTGAAGATTTTACCATGATGAGCTCAATGAGAACCAACATGTTCCTCTGAAAAAGATTTGATTTAGGAGGAACATCTTGGTGTTTCAGCTCCTTTATGACCAAAGTTATATTCAGGTGACCTGAAGGTTTTCTCTATTTATTTCTTTGGCTGTAGAATCCAAACTGTGCAGGGAGTGTCCTTCTGCCGTTTTCTCCAAGACTTCTTCAACTTTCACTATCTGACAGTTATTCAGTATTAATTGTGTTTCTGACTGAGCAATAACTGTTTAAAGGGCAAAGCAACAAACTTCAGGCAAGTCCTGTCTGCTGAATAAACGGCAATGAGAGGGTTAAAAGTGACGCTGTTACAAACTAGTCTGCATGAACTGCTGAACAACATTTCTGGCTCCTTTTCATTCCATAGAAACTTTGATATTTGTCAGTTAGGGCAGCCATTTAAAAGTATTAATAAACTATATGGAGCCTAGGTGGAAATTCAACTGAAGAAACTGAATTACTGACATTCATCCAATCAGAGGCTCATCCCCTCCGACGTAAGCCAATCAGCTTTGAACCAGACCTCCACGAAGCCCAATCAGCATCCAGAGTTCATCTTAAAGGTCTTCAAATCACGTCTCAGCTGCTACCCAGCCAAAGCTCAAGCAGTGGTTGGCCAATGTCTGATTAGGACTCAGATGACCTGATCCAACCCACCTCCATCCCTTCTCCACCATGGTAGCCAAGCTCCATCTGGCTTTCCCATGGTGCTCCTTCAACCTCGTCCCTATCAGAGTGTAATTCCTCCTGGACTCTGACTGCATTCCCTGTCACATCTCAATGGGTCCGGCAGAAGACCGCCATGTTGAGCCTGGTTCTGCCAGAGGTTTCTTCCCAAAGGGGAGTTTTTCCTCTCCACTGTCGCTTCATGCTTGCTCATCATGGACAGGTTCATGCAAACCTGTGTTTATCCAAGCTGGACATCTATCTTTGTGGGTCCCTGAGTGAAGCACTAGTATCAGCTCTCCCAGTCTACTGGATCTCACCAATACAGCTCAAGCAGATGGTCTCACCAACCAGCGTCTATGGACTGAACCAACTTGGTCTATCTCCACTCCACCACCAGTTTCAGGCCTGGGGGGAAACATCCCTGTTCTCATACACCTGCTTATGCATATTAAAGGAAAATTCAGCGCTAACGTTTCCTGCTGAGGTCTGAGCGCCAAAGTCTTAAAATAATTGAAGCAATAAAATTCTTCTAATTGTCTTTTTCTCTCCATGTGAGTTTTTCAGACTGAATTAAAATAGAATTTATGTGAACAAGGACAACAGACGATAATAAACCAGATGCTAGACAACTGAACACATCTGGATCAAACATGGTGCAGCCGTAGAGAAAACCAGGAAACCAGGAAATACAAGGAAACGCCTCTGAAGGAGCAACTGGATCCAGAACCAGGAGAAAAAGGAGAGAAAAACTCCAAATGGCCGTATTCTAAAGGACTCTGATTGGTGGCCTGCTGTGATGTCATCAGAGGCTGGTTGGAAAAGAACTAAATAGCAACCATGACATGTTGTTCTGCAGGAGACAAACTGTCTCTAGAGAGATTTTACAGAAAGGTGCGGCTGCTGCTGCAAAGAATCAGAGATCAACTGAGAACAAAGTTTGATTTTCAGCTTTTATTCAGCAGCTAAATCACAATCTGCAGACTTCAGAGTTTTCACACCAGTTTTCCTGATTCAGCTCAATTCTTCATCTAGAACAGGATGTGAGTCTCTGACGTCAGCATTAGCTAAGATCATGAGGAAGAAGCAGCAGAGAACCGGTACCGCTTCTACTGAACAACTGCAGCTGCTACATGTGGAGAATGGAAAGTTCCATTTAGTAAAACATCTTTTGGTAAAAATGTTTTTTTCTGTCAAAGGAACCAACCTGTGGGATGGTCTTCCCACAAATCTGAGTCTGACTAGACGTTCCACTCAGAAAGCAAACGATGCTAAAGGCGCTTTTACATCATTATTCAGTTTTTGTCTGAAGAAAAGAGACAAAGGAAGGAAACTGAGCGTTTGTTGGTGCTGATAAGCAGGAAATCAGAGCCTGACCAGCACCACGGTTACATGAAGCAGCAGCTTGGTTCTGAAGGAGAACCAGACTGAGTTCTGTTCCTGGTTCTGTTCACAGTCCACAGAGAGAAAAGCAGAACAAGTTCACACTCACCCTGATCCAGAGTCTTCTCTCTGTTCTGTTCTGCTGCTAAATGGAGTCAGAACCTGTTTCTCCTGATCTGATACCTGACTGTAGCTGACTCACCTGAGGCTCCGCCCCCTGTCAGGTGAGTTTACCTGACTTTAAACACCTTTCCTTTCAGTTCTTCTCTCTGTTCTGTTCTGCTGCTAAATGCAGTCAGAACCTGTTTCTCCTGATCTGATACCTGACTGTAAGTGACTCACCTGAGGCTCCGCCCCCTGTCAAGGTGAGTTTACCTGACTTTAAACACCTTTCCTTTCATGCCTTTACATGCCTGCATCATTCCTTTCAGTTCTTCTCTTTTTGTTCTGCTGCTAAATGGAGTCAGAACCTGTTTCTCCTGATCTGATACCTGACTGTAAGTGACTCACCTGAGGCTCCGCCCCCTGTCAAGGTGTGTTTACCTGACTTTAAACACCTTTCCTTTCAGTTCTTCTCTTTTTATCAGCAGTGAACTGAGCTGTAAAACTCTGAGGTCAGGTTGTAACTTGTCTGTTTTTCAGGTTTCTTCTCAGTCTTCAGCTCATTTCCAGTCAACATTTTATTGCATTCAGTAGTTTTGTTCTCTGGAAACATTTTATAGGGTCCTCACCCTTATAGAGTGGTGGTAAGGGACTTTCTGAGAGACAAGAAAAAAGACCCCCCCCCCAAAGCAAAAAGCCTAGCTCCTCCACTGGAGGCTGGTTAATTAGTTTCAGCAGCCTGATGGGTTAAAGGTGCAGCTCTAGTAATGTCATTTACTGAGGATCAATAAACAGGAAAAATATTGAATAATCCTGAATAACAAGTGGAAACATCTACAAAGAATATCTATACATGTACATCTCCTTGTGTTTGATTGCTACACGGAGCACTTCTCACCAGGCTGGTGGGTAAAAATAGAGAAAAAGAGAAATTAATCTGCAGCAATAAGCTTTAAAGTGCTTGTATCTGCTCTGTGATCCAGGGACCAATTGACTTTTCAGAACTCCTCTATTCACCTTCCAGAGCTGTGCCCTGGGCAGAGCTGCTGTCCTTCTCCTTTTTGTTCTCTCCTTCTTTTTCCTCCATTCTCTGTTGGTCCTTTTACAAAATCCAACAGCTTTCCTCCCAGAAGGCAAAGCCAGTAAGATGCTGACAGGTGAGAGCGCATTAATATCAGATAGATAAAGTAGTAAAATGACTGGAGAGGAAACAGAAGCAGATCTAAATAATGATGAGGATGAAATAAGGAGCGTTCAAACATTTTGATGCTGCGTGACGATTAATTAGAAAGAAGCAGACTTTGTGTCTGAGCCTCCATCTTTAATCCTCATATCTGGAGCTTTGGATCAGAACCATGACTTCCTCTTTATTATTAGATTTATTAATAACTTTAATATTATAGCTGCTCAGCGTTGTCCTCCTGGTTCTGATCACGTTCCTCCATCTTGTGTCTTTATTCAGTCTGAGAGGAAACAGGAAGTGACTGTGAGCTCACAGCTAAAGAATCTGAACAAACGGGTCGGTCCAAGATTCCCACTGAGAGAACAAAGGTTTAACTTCCTGGTTCAACTGTCAGAGAATAAAAACATCTTCTGTTTGCTGAGAAGATGTGAAGAATTAAAGCTGAAGCAGAAGCAGACTGGGTTCTGGTTCTGGTTCTGTTTACAGAGAGAAAACCAGGAGAAGTTAAGCCGCCCTGATCCAGCTTCTTCTCTTTGCTCTGATCTAAACTGACTGCAGTCTGAACCTGACTAGACCTGCTTCTCCTGATCTCATCACACCTGACTCCTCTGAGGCTCCGCCCCTTCTCACAGGACAGGTGAGTCTACCTGTGTGGAACAAGGTTTAGATTCCTTTCTGCTCATCTCTGCATTGACAGCAAACTGGCCCTAAATGGCTGCCCAGTGCTGCAGTCAGTAGCTCTGTTAGCTTGCAGCAAGAAGATCCTGGGTTCAACACCTGCTTTACCTGGAAGAACCCAGGTAAACCAGGTGTTCTCTCTGGGTACTCTGGCTTCCTGCCACAGTCCAGAAACATGATTGTTAGGTTAAATGGTGACTCTAAGTTACCCTTAGGTGTGTGAGGAGGAGACGGGATCAGAGTGTCTGATTACAGGGACATAATTGACTGGTTTGATTTTCTGCAAGCAGCTCTATAATAGATCAAAGCATATGGCTGTAATAAAAATAACAATAATGGGCGTGATTGGGTGCCACAGTGGTTAGCACACACAACCCATGTACAGAGGCCTTAGTCCTCTAGGCGTTTGCTGCAGGCTGGACTCTGACCTGTGGTCCTTTGCTGCATGTCTCTGCCCTCTCTGGTAGCCCCTTTGCTGTCAGCCCACTGTCTGAGAAACCAGCCACTAGTGCCGTAAAAACCTCAATAATAATATATCCATCCTTAGATATGTGGCAACCTGAGGGGGGATTTTCTTTTACTTTGAAACACGCATGTTAAAGTTTACAATACGGGAAACCAACAGCGCCACCTGGGATAACTCCAGGAAAATGGTAATAAGGGCCCAGGTAAGTTCTGCTGGAAATGAGACACGATATAGAAAAGTCTACAAAACTTTATTAAACTTCAGTAGGTTTAATTCAACAATAACCTGGACTTGAATGTTTAAACAGTGAAAATTGAGTATAATTTTTTATTTTAAATGAAACCGAGGCTTAGCAATGGGGGGAAAGTGGTGAGGAGAAAAGGGAGCACCCTGGACACTACAGAAACACAGCAAACACAAGCAAAGGCTGCTCCAACACAACACAACCGAAAACACCAGGGCCACCAGGGCTCACCACTGCCACCACAGTAGCCTCAGTCCCTAAATGACAGACAAAACTAAATCAATATGAGTAAAACAGTGATACAATGCCACTACAATATTGCACTGCATCCCATAAATGGTGCCACCAATGAAAGTTCAGCTAAGTCTTTAAAACATGTCTTTATAGGCAAAACAGCAGCGAGTGTCAATCCACGTTGAATGCTGATCAGAGGCTGGTCAGGTGGCTGTAACTGGTAAATTCCCAGCATGCCAGGTAAACAAGTCCACAATTCCTCCTCACAGTGTAGCTTCCTGCCAGCAAACAACAGGACAGATGGCTCCAGAGGTCTGAGGAGCAACAAAGAAGCCCAGCACAGTTTGACAAACAAAGACAAGCAGCTGAGTTCAACAGCAGCAGCCTTGTGGAGACCTGCTGATATACAGCAGCCAAGATTGGCCTTAAAGTGGCAGCGTACCATTTGTGCTGCTACATATAGATACATAGATTATTATTATTTATTCATTATATATTTCTAGAACAAGGTAGATTTGGTCAGCTGGCATGAACCTGAGTCTCTGTGTTTATGTCACACGTGACTCTACTAGCTCCAAAATGCTTTTACACAAACCACCAGGAAATAATGATATTATTATACTATTTAAACCTTATTGAACAGTTCTCCACATCCATAATGTAGCAGTGGGATGTTATTACACTAGATTGTCCAGTGAGAAGCTATTCCGCTAGGAAACTATATGAGCACCGGAGGCTTTTATTTTGAAAAGACGACAGATCCATTGACAAACAGCGGGTAACTTCCTGTTTCTAAATGATTATTTCTGTTCAAATTTAAGGTGTTGCGAATGAAAATGTAAATAATGATCTTTGCTGGTGAAGCTATTGAGTTGATGGATTGTTGTTGTGAGTGTTAGTTCGGAGTTTAAAAAGACAAATTAACGGATCATAGCATTATAGTCTGTGAAGGGTTTCCCACGCTCTCCATCCTCTTTCTGTTGGCATTCCGTGGGAGAAGCTATGAAGTTTGGTTTTCTGTCTTCAATAAGTGGATTTGAAGCATAATAAGTGACAGTTTGATGATTGTTGTTGTAAACTAATGTGCTGTGGAGCATTTAAAGCTTGTTAAAGAGTGATAGAAGTGTGTTAGCAGTTGTTTAGCTGCTCTTATGCTAGCTGAAAGATTGCTAATGAAAAGGCTCCATCCATGTTTAGCTGGACTCTAATCTTTCTTTCTTTCTACGCTGAGCTAAAACATTCAGTCCTGCTTCTACGGCCATCATTTTCTCCCTGAAATCATCTGCAAGTGTTCAGCAAATGTTGCCACAGTCAGCTTCACTTTCTCCCAGCTTGGAGTCCCAGAAAAGATTGATTTCATGTGTGATTTCTGGCAATCTTCTGCTGATGTTTGTGCTGAAAGCCAAAGTGGAAGAAGATCCCAGTCAGAGCTGCAGGTCCAGTAAAGTTCTGCTCAGCAGACTGGTCAGCAGCTCAGCTCAGTCTGCTGAGGATCTGGAGATGTTGAGGCTCTCAGCAGCTTTAGGTGAGTCTGATTCCAGGAGATCTCCTCTCCAAAGTGTCTCCAAGTGTCCTGTCCTCCTGAGATGTTTCAGAGCAGCATCCTAACAGCACAGCTGAGGAAACGTGTTGCTTGGAGATGTTCAGCAAGGAGGCAGAGCCTGTGTGGAGGTGACTGCTGCTGCTGCTGCTTCTTCTTCTTCTTCTTCTTCTTCTTCGTCCACCTTGATGCTGCCAAGCCTCCTGTGGAGCTTGTGGCCCAGAAAGCAAAGCAACATGTTGGTTTTGCTGAATCTCCTCCAGCTGCAGCAGTTTTCCACCTTAAAGCTGCTTCAGGCCAGATGTGAGGGAAAGAGGAGCTGAAGAGTTCAGCAGATGTTAAAGCTTCATGTCTCCCAGCTCAGCTTCAGGCTGCTCTTCATGTGTCCCTGCAGGTGGCGCTGCTGCTCTCCCTCTGTGGGCCATGCAGCAGCGCCACCTGCTGTCCACAGCAACTAACTGCAGCCAGCAATCCTTCCTGTCTGCATCTGCCTCTTCAGTTTGGCTTTAAAGCATCATGTGTGTTGCTGCTCTGCTGGAATCAGACAGGAATCATGGTGGAACGTTCACATCTCTGCAGGAAGCAACTAAAAGATCATCTGAACTGAACGCAGGCAGAAAAAGATGGAAAAGCTGCAAAGATTCAGCAACTTGGCCATCAGCATTTCCCTGCTGGCACCTAGCTGACCTTTGACCTCCCAGAGCCCAGCATGACTGTGACTATTTAAAGGAGCAAATCAATCATGTGTTGCTCAGATAGAAAAGTTCCAAAAGTTTGTGTGCTGCCAGCCTGCAGAGCAAAAGTCTTCAATCCCTCCTGATTGTGTTTAGTCTGAGAGAGAGAGCCAAGGCTGAGGAGCACAGAGAGCCAAGGCTAGGCAGAAAGGAAAGCTGCAGAAAGGCTTCAGTCGGGGAGTGGCTCTTGAAGGCTGCCTCTAGTCAGCCACATCTAGAAGAGAACATTTCTCTGTCTGCTTAGAGCACATTGATCATCTTCCACACACTGCTGCTCTTCTCCCTGCAAGGATCCAAGAAATGCTGAGTCATCAAGACCAGCCATCTCCTCCTCCTCCTTCTAAATTCACAACAGTCCTTGATTTCCATCAACATGTGCATAAAGTCACGTCTTCACCTTCAAACGTCCTTCATCCTCTGAGCTGGGAGCAAGCAGAGCTAAGCTTCTGGTCTGAGCATCAAGTGTTGGAGGACAGAAAGCTGCTAAAAGCAGCAAAGTTCCAGCAGAAAATAAAGCCCCCATAGTGAGAAAGTTTCCTTTAGAGCTGCTCTCCACAAGCTGCTGAAGCCAAAGTGGCTGCAGATATTTAGCAGCTAGAAGCTGCAGCCGTAGAACAGGATCCTAAAGAAGCACTTTGCAGATTTTCCTGCTTTCATTTCTAATCATCAGAGGATGGAACAAGTGGCTGCTTTGCCTCTTTTTTCCTGCCTTTTTCCCTCTGCAAGGTGTGCAGCTGCAAAGTTAGTGAGAAGTGCTTTTCTAACTATTGCAGAGTCTGTTTTCTCTTCTGCTGGGGAGTCCAGAGTGCAGCGTGTGAGCAGCAGAAGCAGAAGCTTGCCCTCGTCTCTCATGGTGGCGCATTAATGCACATGAGCAGCAAGAGTGGAAAAAACTTGATTGAAACTCTTCTTTCTCCCAGAATGCCGTCTACAAAGTAGCTAAAAGTAGCTGAGCTCCTGCTTCTGCTTCTGCTTTGATTCTGATGGCTTGTGGAGCCCTTCAAAGCTAAACATGATCCTATCTGGCTTTAAACTTCATGGCTTGACATGTAAAATTGTGGCTGTGCTGCTCTGCTGGCCACCCGGACTCCTGCTGCTGCTGCTCTTTTCTTCTTTTCACTTTCTTTCAGGCCTTTTTGCAGCTGCTCTTCTGCACTCATTGTCTTTGTGTGTTTTTGCTCCACTACGGCTTTCTGGGAACAAAGACTGATTCTTCAAACTTCTGCATGCGGCAGGCTCCAACTTTTCCACTTTCTACTTCTTGCAGAGATCACTTGTGTCCCTTGGCCCTGCAGAGCTGCCTGAAGAAGCGCTGGAAGGACAATGATCAGGACGGCTTGGACCAAGGACAGGTAGAAGGGGAGGAGTACGGCAGCCCACAGGGACAAAGCCCAGCGTCTTGCTGTGCAGCACACGGTGTGTGAAGTGGAAGGTGGAGGAGCTGCGTATCAAGGAGTAGCTGGGGTGCAGCATGCTGTGATCAGGGAGACCTGGCTCCTCTCTGACCTCTGACCTCTGTTATGGAGCTGGATGGCTTCTCTGCTGTTGGGCCCTAAGATGAACTCTATGGGCATTTGGTGGACATCAGTGAATGAGTGGCTGAGGGAAACGTCTGCAGCTGCCATGTGGAGCTGCTGTGTCTCTCCTTTCCACCACCTTATCTTCTGAGGGAGTTCAGCAGTGTTCTGGGAACTGAGCGGCTCCACAACGCTGCCTCCTTCCTCTGCTCCCTCATTTCCTGCCAACAGCAGCATGCTGACTGCTGGCTGCTCCCCCCCCCCCCCCCCCCCCAGCATGTAGGTCAGGTTCAGCGCTGAGCAGCAAATCTTGTCCCTGGGTCCAGAAAAGAGCCAAAGTTGTGCTTTCAGCGCAGCATTTGCAGCGTTCTCAGTCAAGATGTGAGTCCAGACTCAGCGCACATCTGATCCTTGTTCAGCTTTGCAGATGAAAAAGTTAAAGGCCAAGCCAGCAGCAGCACAGAAGTCACTGCTAGAAAGTGGCTTCTAGTCACCAAGCTGCAGTGGGCTTCCTGAGCCCACCCGCTCCAGGGTGCCACTCCTCCAGAAAGAAGCGCCTGGAAGCCAAAGGTCTTTAAAGGAAACTCTGCTAGGACTGTAAACTTGTAAAGTGCAGTAGTGGCCCATTGTCTGCTTGTCAAGCTTCTGCTTTAATGAGCCAAACATGGAGCACGCTACCTTGATCCACAACACAAGCATGGCTGCTGCTTCTTCTCTGGCTTCTGCTGCTTTCTGTTGGGCTCTGATGACTGCAGCTCTGTCATGTCCTCACAGTCTGATCTCTAAATGATCAACAATGACAAGCGCTCGGCTCTTTGGCCAAATCTCCATCTGGCTTCATGTTGAGCTGCTGGAAGTGGGCTAGAAAAGCTGAAGGATGGAAACATTTCTCACAGCCTCCCTCCATGTTGCTTTGCTGGCCATTCTACAAGCTGCCAGCTTGCAGCTTCCTCTGACTGCCACCAGCAGAGATTTCTAGTTGCTGCATTAAAGATGGACTTTTCTCTGACATTAGGGCTGCTAGAGCTGCAGCTCTTCTCTTCCTAAAATACAGCAGCAGCAGCAAATTCTGCTGCTAGCAAAGTTTTCACAGCTTTCTCAAAGCTGAGCACATTCATTTTCTCTGGCTTTTCATCCACACATCAGCTGCTCAACATCCATCAGCTGCTGCAGAGTCCTGCTAGCAAACTGACTTCCACTACAGGCCCCTACAGGCTAAAGTATTCACAGCCCATTAAAGTCCTTTTAGCAGCTGACCACCACAAACTCTGCTGATTTGATTTGGCAGATCAACACAAAGCAGCACATCCAGGCTCATTAGTGGAAACTTTTTCCCCTGAATAACTCCATCTAATAAAAGTCAATATGAAATGTGCTGCAGATTTCTTTGAAGACTCATTAGTTTGAAACAGTCCAAGAAGAAAAGCTTGGGTTTTCTCCATTGCTGCATCAGAGCAAATGTTCTTCAGCTTTAACAGCTTTGAATCAACTTTAAAGCTGAAAACTAAAGAGATCACCAAGAAGTTAGTTGATGTGTTTGTGGACTGAAAGCCAGCAGATCAGATTCCTCCTGTAAAGCCTTTAGAACGGCAGCAGAAAGAGATTCTCCAAAACTTTCCCACCTAGAAACAAACAACTAGTTTCCTTTTGCTCCACTTCACCATGATGAGCTCCTTTGTCTCCATGTGTCTCCTAAAATGGCCAGAAAAGCCACTAAGGCCACGGTTAGGGCTGCAGTTAGATGTGGGGGAGCATCAGGGAGAAAAGGCTCAGAAGGTCTGAAATTAGGCTCAGAAATGATGGATTTGATCTGGGCCACATTTTGAATCCATCAAGCTGTCAATTCAAAGTTGACAGAAAGGACTTGCTGTATTTTGTTGCCTCCAGGTTAGGGATGAGTCTCTGCCTCCAGCCAAGGAGTTCACATGATCTTTGGTGTCTTGTTCCTGTGTGATGGCAGCATGGAGCAGGATGAAGGGCAGACAGCTGGAGGCTTCATCCGCACTAATCAGAATCAGCTGCTTTACTGCCAACCTTTGAGCAACAAAGCAGCAATCGGACTTTGCTTCCACTTTGCTCTCAGTCTCCAGACGTTTTCAACAGAAATCTAAAGAATTTGGTGGATTTCTTCTAGTTTTTGTCACATGGAAACTTTTCAGATCATCAAATGAATTTTAATGTCAGACAAACAGAACCTGAGTAGATCCAGAAAGTGGTTTTAAAGTCATTCTTGTGTTTCTTCTGCTTCAAGCCTTGGCGGCAGCAGCTGCCATCAAGTGGTTCTGATAACTGCTAATCAGTCTTTTCCATCAGCTGGAGCAGTTTGGACCCGCTCTGCTTTGCAGAACTTTTTCATTCAGACACATTGGAGGCTTTTCCAGCATGAACAGCCTGTTTAAGGTCAGGCCACAGCATCTCAGTCAGCTTTAGCTCCAGACTTTGACTAGGCCACTCCACAACCTTCATCCCTGGCTTTGCTGCTGAGCTTTGGATCATTGTCCTGCTGCAGAACCTCAGTCAGCTTGAGTCTAAGGTCCAGAACTGCTTGCAGGACTTTCTTCTCCAGGATTTTCTGTCACAGAGCAGAATTCATGCTTCCTTCAGTTCTAGCAGGTCCTCCAGGTCCAGAAGAAGCAGAAGCAGCCAGACCATCACACTGCCACCACCGTGTTTGACTGTAGGCCTGATGTTGTGCTTCTGAAACGCTGTCCTAGTTCTTCAGCAGATGGAACGGAGCCACACCTTCCAGAAAGGTCCAGTTTGTCTCATCAGTCCCAGAATATTTCCCCAAAAGTCTTGATGATCATCCAGATGTTTTTGGCTCTTTGGCTTCTTGTGGCTCAGCAGTGCTTCTGGTCTTGGACCTCTCCCATGGAGGCCATTTTTCCACTTTCTCTCTAATTGTTGAATGCTGACCTCTGACCTTAACTGAGGCAGTGAGTCCTGCAGAGCTTCACATGTTGTTCTGCTTCCTCTGGGACCTCCTGGATGAGTCCTTGTTAAATCTCTCAGTCATTTAGATGGGACTCAGATTTTGATGCTAGATGTGCTTCGTTCCACCGCCTCCTTTTTTACCTCGGCTTTTTTACCTTCATTCCACTATTCAGTTTACAGCATTTTAGGATTCTACATTTCACACTAAAGACAGCTGACCACATGGACAATTGGCATTTTCTGCTTCACTTTCATGTGGCAAACCTTTCCAAATGTGCTAAAATTGAAGCTTTTGGCCTCTTTTAATGTTTGCTGTTAAAATGACTGCTATGCTGCTTAAGGCTAGTGTCTGGTGTTCTGGATTAAACCATTGCCTTTCTCCTTGATCTGACTTTCTAGCTTTATTCATGTGGATCTGTCTGCTGATTTCTCCATGGATGTCTAGTTTTTACAGGAACCAACAATCTACTAATCTGCTCAGCTGCTCAGTGCAACTGGAACTGACTCCTTTTTTCTCTTCTCTCTGACTTTAGAGCCAAAAGTGCAGATCAGTGTCTCTCCCAGCTTCACCTGCTGCTTCCTGTCAGACAGGAAGTCTGTGATCCACCTGCAGGTGGAGCAGGGACGTGCAGAGGGGGGGGCGGAGGGGGCTTGAGCACCTGCCCCTTTGCCCCCTGGTGCCCAAAGTGCCCTTTTGTCAGTGTTTTTTTTTTTTTTTTTTTTTTTTTATTTATTATTATTATTATTATTATTTATGTGTGTGTGTTTGTTGGTGTGTGTGTGTGCATGATGCATGTCCAAAATAATAATAATTTAGATCTACCCTGGCTGGTTACATGATCCACATAACGTGCCCTCACTCTGCCCTACTTTTCCTCTCGCAGCTCCCTTCTCCGCTGCCTCGCGCTGCCTGGTCTGTCCTGCCCCTTTAAATCTGCAGCACACTTGACTGTGCTCTGTGCTGTTTAACTCCACTGTCATTGGTTATACTGCTTTAAATCCCGCCTTCACTCTTTCTGATTGGCTGTTTTCTAGTGTGTCTGTGTGGGTGCTTGCTTGGAGCGGAGATTTCAGTTTTGATTCATACAGGGATACCGCGGCCGGTTACCACAATCAATACTAGGCTACGAAACTAGTCCCATTTAAGAAACTAAATATTATCTGCAGTAAAATAGGTGAAAGCTGCTGAGTGCAGTTCTGTAAAGAAGCAGGCGGGAGAGTTTTGATTTATGGAACTTGTAAGTAACCAACATTAGCATCTCAAAATAGCATCTAATTCTGAAGTAGAATGCATTTATCAACAGAAACCTAATCTGTTTTCTAAAACTAAATATTCTGTGCCAGGCAGGAGTTCTGAAGACTGCTGGAAAGATGGAAAAGCAAAGACTGTAAGCTTAGACTATTAAAAATTCAGATTCTTAGCCACAGCTGCCTGAAAAAGAAAAGGTGAGGGTTTCCCTTTTACCAATATTTCGTTGTCAATATTGCTTTCATTTTTTGTTGACCCTTTGATGCAGTTCAGGTATAAATAGCAGGTGATATTTCTTTTACATGATATACAACACAACAAGACTATATGCTGCCTAAACAACTGCTATATTTTGTCTAGACTTTTGCTTATTTATAATAGCATAATTAGGATTTCACAAAATGATAGTGCTATTTATTTCTCTATTTTTACTTCTAGGATTAGAATTACGACAAATACAACCGAGGAACACCATTTACATTGCCTTTTATCGTACAAAGCTTTCCACACTGTCCATTAGTAAATTAATACAAACCAGGGGCTGAGCTAGACATTCTTATCATCAGGGGCTTAGCCCAAAAAATATTACTTCATTACGAGGGTAATTTGGTACGCCAAAAAAGTAAAAATTATTTAATATGTTAATGTTGTCGTAAAATGTATTTAATATAGGCCTTAACATATCTTAACGTTTAATCTGCTGTTCTTTAATAGTCTTACTAGTATATACCAATAGTATGTTGTTCTCATTTGAGTGATGAAATGGACAACCACTCATGTAACAGATCAGTTTTAGTGTCACTAATCTTACTCAAAGTACTGTATTGGGTCCTCCATGCTCCTTATGTATAAAGGTTTACTGCACATTTAAACATTGAAATCTCACTATTGTTAGGGAAATAATTAGTTGTCTCAGAGGATGTATGTAAGGAGAAGCTGTTGTCTACACTTCAGATATATGATGTAAGAAATGTGTTTGGAATGTTAAGATAAAGTACATAAAATGGGCTAAGGAGAACATCTACAACCCAGTTGTACATTTGTTGAAGTTTGAATTTAGTATTTGAAATGCTGTCAGTGTCAGTGACGCTTCTACTTCCAGTGCAGAGTAAATACAGTACATGTATTTGCAGTCCCTTGAATGTATAATTTTGCTGTTTTATGATGCAGACAGAGTATCTTAGATTAAAAAAAAAAGGGTGGGGTTTATCTCCACATTTCCATATCTTCAAAAGAAAATAGAGGATATATCTAGATAACAGACATATTTTGAATATATTTGGTTTAATTGATACGTTTTTACCATCTGTCTCTGTTGCTGGTAAGTTCAAATGCAAACTTTTTCAAAGTGGGAAAAAAGCCCCAATTCAACGTTCATCAGATCGGAAGCTGCTTTATAATAATAATTGAACTTTATTGATCTCACAATGGAGAAATTCACTTCTGCATCTTTACCCATCCCCTGGGGGAGCACTGGGCTGCCACTGTGCGGTAACCTGACTCACGGCAGATGTATGTCGCTCCGCGTAGCTTCACTCACATATGTGAGTGAACTCACGTACATCTGCCGTGAATCAGGTTACCTGTGCGGTGCCAGGGGAGCAATGGGGGGTTAAGGGTCTTGCTCAGGGACCCAGAGTGGTAGTCTGTGGGAGTTGAACTCAGAACCTTTGGGACCCAAGCTCAATGCTCTAACCACTAGGCCACCAGATTAACAAAAAGCATCTGGTGTGTGTCGTGCTTATAAAATTTGTATAAATGTAGCAAGAAATACTGCTTTTTTCTTTAGACAGAAGAAATGCGTCCTGACGCTCAAGTCAAGCATAAAGAAATAGGAGCATGCATACTGCGTAGGACCAATGATGTCAGACCAATGAAGTGTCCCTAGGGTTGAAGTTTAAATTAAACCTACACCCTTGATTCCATGTTACATTCTTCATAGTATAGGTTGGTACATTTCAGCCGGATGTATAGCAAGGTATGTTTCTGTATCGTGTTTTAAATCCGTGGCCCATGTGCCCTCTTTTAACTTTGAGCACCTGCCCCTCCAACGGTCTCTGCACGTCCCTGAGGTGGAGTCAGGTACATTCAGCTGGGAGAGCTTCTCCTGAAGCAGAGCTGGGATGATGGTGTCTGCAGCCTGTGCACAAAATAAACCAGTTAATTTTTTACCTTAAGTGGAGGTCAGCGTGGTTCTGGCCAGCCAGGCCACTAATGGACCGAGCTGCAGGACTACAGGGTAGCAAACACTCCCTACATGGTACCATCTCAGACCTGCTATGGTAGATTGGATAATAATCCAATAACAGATGTCTATTTGGCTAACCGAGTCATTGAAAATGATGCTTTCAAGGCCAACAGAAACGAGATCAGATATAGCAACATCAGAAATGTTTAGACCCTCAGTTATGATTAAGTCTGAAATAGGTCCCTGTTTGTGCGTTGGTTGTTTAACATGTTGAGTTAAACCAAAGTTTTTATGTGTATCAAACAGTTCTTTTGGACCTCTGTCTTCCTCCAATAAACAGTAGTAATTAATACATATCAAGAGTAAAATACACTGTCACAATTACACTGATGACACACAATTGTATACTGATTTTACAGTCCAGTAAAATCACTTTTTGATTCCAATGAACAGATTAATACCTTTATGTGTCAAGATTGTCTTCAGCTGAATCATTTTTGGGCCAAAGTTCATAGATTAGATGATCTTTCCAACATGGCGGCTCAGAAACCTGCAGCAGCTAGAGGCACTCGGCTTTTTGTTGTTCTTTCTGTTTTTTTTTTGTTTTTTTTTGTCACATCCCCACTGCAAGCTCTAATTACACAAAAGAGAAGAGCAGCTTGATCTGGAGCCAGACACCAAAGCCTGTGATTGGACAGGATTTCTTACTGACCATTGAACCCCTCATCCCAAACCAGATGTTTGCTGTCATCCTTGGACAGAACGCTTATATAACTGTTCTACTGTGAATAACAGGAAATAGCTAAACATTAATCCGTCTTTTGGTGGATGTCCAGTGTTAGTGACAAAGAGCCATGTGGAAGTCTTTAAAGAGGTGTGGAACCCACTCACAATATGAACTTAATGAAACAAAAGGCACATTCATGCATATATACAGACACACACACTGATACAGGAACACATGCAAAATCACTTTAACATGGACACAAACACAAACACTGATACAGACACATTAAAATCCTTCACTGTCTGATCATTGTTGTTATTAATATTAATATATCAAATTACAAGTGTAACTGTATGTTAGGAATTAGGAAGAGGTTACTTTTAGCACATCTCCCATGAGGCTTTGTTATACCTACACACACACACAGTTCACATTATGTTGCATTTAATCATTTCACTTAATGTTTTACTGTTGGTAATATGCTGTTTTTTTTATTTTAGATTAATAAAGCTCAATTCAACAGCAATTTATATCTGGTGTCCTTGCTATGGTTCCAAATTAAATACAGTATAATGCCAACGGAAAGTGCTGTACATTGAAGTAAATATGTAAAATTGTATTTGTCCCTTTAACCCCGTTACCATCTTCAACCCTGTTATGCTGGTCTCAACCCCGTCACACCTACAATTTCATTAAAAAAATAAATTTAAATGTTGAAAAAATAATGTAATGTCTTTTGACTTTTATCTAAAATATTGAGAGCTATCATGTGAAATTAATTCTGATTACAATTATTAGGTTAAAAAACAATTTTGATGAAAAATGACAAGAGTGCTTTCCCTGATTAGTCACATTTCAGGAAATAAGAGGACACAAATGTGTGATTTTATGTCATCTTTCAGTTTAAAATGATTGAATTAGTATGGGGGACATTTGATCTATGTGAAAATGTTGATTTCTATCCCAATTTATTTTATGATAATATTCAGAGAGCCTTCAAAGTTTCCATAACAGAGTTGAGGAATTAGAGTGACATCTGGAAATAATGATCAAAACTAAAAGGAAACTAATGCCTGAGATGAAAAAATATGTTTTTTTCTGAAAGTCAAATATGTCCCTAATGTAATAAGATATACATAGAAACAATACTTTTGGGTACAAAACGTGAAAATATCAGTGTCCAATTTTACCCATTCTAATATAATGAGTCAAAAACACTACAAAAACAAGCTAAATTGTTTATTTTATCAGATTTTTAAGAACAATATTTAAATTAAAGCAAAGAGGCAACCTTGACATAATTATCTTTCTATTTACAAACAACTGAATGAGAAATCCTGAGAATCCGCCTCTGGCATCCTGGTGCTGTTTGCAGGATGACCGCACCAAGATGGCGGCCGTCTTTTATGCCCCTCCGTATCAAAGCGCAGCCACGTTGATCTCTTCCGGGTTCTTTGTCCTTGGCCGTTTCTCACATAGATATCCATAATAGGGTGTTTTCACTGACGTCACTGGCCAACTTCCGGTCCGCCATATTGGGTGGTTCACTTCCTTATCTCTAGTTGTCCTACACGTATTTTCGTATCGAGAAAACCCTCTGCACACTCTCGAGGAAATGAGAGCTTACAAGGGTCTAGAGGCTCACAACCAGTTCACATCTGGTTGGGTACGAGATGTCGAAGTTATGTACATTAAGGAAATCGCCATCATACGTGGACAGGTGAGTTTTAATAAGATGGTAAAAATGTAAACAATCCGACGCAAATGCGGCGCATGCTTCTGCGGTGGCTGGCGGCCGGCGGTGCGCGAAGGCGCTAAGCTGCAGGGCCGATCGATTTAAGTTGTATTTACCGTATTTACGCCGGTAGGCTTTTGCCTACTGGCGTAACCCGGAAGGAGCGCGGACCTCACTTTACTGTTGTAAAGTGTTGATATTGAGGGGAGTGTTCATTTATTTTCATTGTGTCCCCTAAGACTGCTGTGTGCCACATATGCCACAACGACATATGATAAAACGTCTGAACGCTTGAAATGTGAATAAGAGTTTTTGAACTTTAATTTATCTAATGCTGATTATTCATTGAATCGTTTGATTTTAAATATTTAGAATACTTTCACAGCAAAAATTAGATGTGATTATTTAGATTAATTAATTACAGAGTATGTAATTAAATAGATTGAATTTATTAATCGATTGACAGCCCTAGTTTATGCATGTTACAGTGACACTTTAAACCAATTTGTTCTACAGCAAGGGGGGCCTTACACTTACAGAATTGCATTATGCAGGATAAATAATGGGACTATAAAATCACAAGTAATCATAAAGAGAAAAATTATGACAATTTGTTAACGTAATAGTAAAATAACAGTTCATTTAAACGATATGCAATATTAAAACTGTTCTTATTTTTTTTTATTTTAATTTCAGGTCCTTCACTCTCAAAGTGTCCGCGCTACAGCAACACATCCGTGGATTCTTTCCAAGCGGGATGGCCTCGTACTGACTGGGCATTGCGACTGCAAGGCAGGAATGGGCAGCACCTGTACCCATGTCGCTGCCATGCTGTTTCAGCTAGAGGCAGCTACCAGGATACGTGCATCAAAGACAGTGACTGAATCAAAGGCGTACTGGCTTCTCCCAGGCGGTGTGAAGGATGTTCCTTTCGCGCCAGTGTCCGACATAGACTTTAGCTCTGCCAAGAGCAAACGTCAGAAACTTGATGATAGCATAGCAGCGCTCTCGCTTCCGTCGCCAACAATGACTTCCACACCAGCTCGTGTGCGACCTGCTCAGCATGTGGCTGTTAAAAGTAGCGAAAAGCAGGAGGCGTTCCTGACAGCCCTCAGCAAGCTGAGGCCTAAAGCAGCTGTACTGGCTGCCTGTGATGACTTTGCTGCTGCCTTCCGCCCTAAAGCGACAACTAGCAAGTACCCCACACCTTTAGTTGATCTGAAGGATGTAAAATACCAGGCTATGAGTAGGGCTGATCTGGAGGAAGTCTGTGCTGAGATCAGTATAAGCGTCACGCCGGAGCAGGCTAAACATATTGAAGAGGCCACTAGAGCTCAGGCGGATTCAGAATTATGGCGTGTCTTCCGTGCTGGACGAGTGACTGCTTCATCTATGAAGGCTGCATGCCATACATCATTAGAGAAGCCCTCACCAAGTCTGGTGAGGGCCCTGTGCCATCCGGACAATAACAAACGGTGCGTTCCTGCTACAAAGCATGGGAAGGCACATGAAGAAGAGGCCAAGCTGGCTTATTTCAACATGCATAAGTTGCAACACACCACTGCTGTGTTGTCTGCCAGTGGACTGGTGATAAACCCCACCCACCCTGAACTCGGTGCATCGCATGACGCTCTGGTGTCATGCGAGTGTTGTGGACGAGGGGTGGTAGAGGTTAAGTGCCCCTACACTGTGAATCGCCCGGAAGAACACCCCTGCCTAGAGACAACCCCTGATGGTCTGCGGCTGAACATGTCACATCAGTACTATTATCAAGTACAGACACAAATCCATCTGTGTGAGGTGGCCTACTGCGACTTTGTTGTCTGGACATGTGAGGCCATGCTTGTCCTCAGGATTCTTCCGGACAGCACTTTCTGGGAGAATGTTTGCTGTAAGAGCAAGACATTCTTCCAGAAAGTGCTGCTTCTAGAGCTGTGTGGCAATTACTTTACCAGGAGGGACAAGCTGTGTTTCTCCCCCATCAAACAGAATAGAACTGTTGATCAGTTCTGTCTGTGTGGTGGGGGACAAGCACAGTCTAACATGGTGCCATGCAGAAATGTCATGTGTGAGGGACAATGGTTCCACATGGAATGTGTGAAATTGAAGCGCATGCCCAAAGGTAAATGGGCGTGTCCTAAGTGCCGTATTGTACCATAAGTATATCTGTAAGCAAGGTGTTCTCAGCTGTAGGCTTGGAGGTGGTCTGGTACCAGGCCACCATCAAGCCTACAGCTGAGAACACTCACTTCATGGTATTTAATTTTCAATTCTTATCGATATGAAAGGTTACCATTCATAAGATTGTATATATGACACACTAAGTAACCTGATGTGAGATATACTGTCACGTTCACTGATGTTATGAACCTTTTCTCATTTATGTTGTTAATAAATCATATTAACGTGAAAACAGTCTAGTTTGTCTTCCTATTTTAAGAACAGTGATATAAAAACTGTAAACATTTTTTATATTATTAACACTAAATTGCACATTTTAGTTTACATGAATTGCTTTCTATATAAACTACGAAAATGAAGAAAATAGGGTATGGAGTCTTTAATGTATTTATTTACATTTCCAATGATAAATACACAGTGTGACATGGATACTACAATCCCTGCATTTCTAATCAAATGACACAATTCCATCCGAAAGATTGAATAAAGAACATGCTACTTTTGCAATTTTGTCTAATAATGTCAAGTTATTCTGATCTCTAACTTGCACATAGTCTAGAGGTACAGGCCCACCCACCATATTGTATCGCTGCCTAATGCTCCCTATTACCCGCTCTACATGTATGCGTAAATGAGCTATTTTCCGAGTTTCTATGACTTCACACATAGACAGTTGTTTCTTTCCTTTCATGAAGGCAGGAATCTTTACTTCGGCCTGTAATAAGCCAACCGAATCTTTTATGTCAAAGCCACGGTCAGCCAGGATGATGTCTCCTGGTAAAATGTGACTTAAGAACCCAGATTTTTCTGCAATGGCTTTGTCACTGGTACGCCCACCCCATGCTGCCGAAATAAAACTGACTGAACCCATTGGACATATGGCAATTAAAAATTTCACAGTGTTATGATGCTTGTAGTTTGACTAAGTCTGTGCTTGAGCCATTAAACCTGTTGGTCTATCAGTAAATACTTCAAAACAATCTATAATTGCACTCACACGCACACCATACTGTTTCCGAAACTCCATTGGAGTGCTTTCAAACAATGCCTCCCTGGACGGCCATTTCACAAGAAATCCAATATTGTGGTACATGACATTGATAACATGACCGAAGGTGCGAGATACAGTAGGGCAGGACACATTAAAACGGTAAGCAATATCCTGTACAGATAAGTTTAGACGAAGTCTCATTAGAGTAAGAACCATTTGCTGGAATTTGTTGAGACAGCTACTGGGTCCACAGATTAACTCATCTGAAATATAATTGAACAATAACATCAGAAGAGTAAATGATGGCAAGCCAGTGTAAAACTTAACTTTGCCATCATCATTTTCAAAAGTCCTCTGACAAACTGTAGATTCCTCAACTTTAATCCGCAATTCCATATTTTCCTGTGTCAGTCTATTCAGTTCTGACTGCATGTCATCGATGAGCGACATGGATATATCCGTTTGGCAGGCCACAGTGTTCGGTTCTGCTGTCAGAGTCTCATCTGTATCGGGTAGTGGCTCCACACCTGATATTTCTAAGTCCTTGTTAGGCTTGAATGACTTGCTGAGAGAGATAAGGCTCTCAGCAGCATCATATAGCTTCCTTTTATGAGCCCTCTGCTGCACACGCTCCTTCCGGGATGCTGTCAGGTCTGAAGCTGGTTTCACCTTCGAATGGCCTAGGAGAAGGCTTGGTGCCCAGTCCGGGTTATCACAGTCGAAGAGTGCTGCAGGTTTGCCTGGAAAACAAAAAGAATTGTTGCTTAGCAAAGAAAATGCCATAAAGTTACAAAATAGCAATAGATTATCACATCAAGTGCATTTTTTGCAAGCTCTAACATTGTGTTCAACTATGTTACATTATTATCATCAATTTGGTTTTTAATAAGTACATTTTACCATAAGCATACATATAGCTATCAGTCACAATAGTTATAATGCCTGAGTACAAAGTTTATCATTCTAACGCAAAGTTAAAATGACAAAATCAGCATTAATAATAATTTGGATCCATATGAAGTTCCAAACAATGAGTGGAGCGGAACAGTTCTGAAGCTACAAGTCCTTGGAGTCTCATGTTGAGTTTACGAATGGATGGGTTCAGGAGCTGCAGCTCATAAAGCCAGCAAACAGTGGGAACACAGCAACTCGTTCAAAGGTAAGCTGCGCTCAGACGGGCTCTAGCACATGCTAACCGTTAGTGCTAACAATGCTAACAGTGCTAACAACCACTCACGCATGCAATGTACTTTTAACTAGCTGCTATGTGTTTCAAACGTTTAGAACACACTCTCATTGACATCGGGATACTGTGGAAAGTTATGTTAGGTCGTCTTACAGCCGCGATCCAAGCGGGCCGACGACTCTTTGTTATCTGTAACAGTTGTTCTCTGTGGTTGCGCCTCCAGGCAGGAGAGCGGTGGAAAATTAACCCGTTTCTATGTTTTTCCCATGGCGATCATGTGTTGCGCTGTTACAGCCCACAATACAGCAACGGTTTACATGTTTTAAATACTTAACAGTTAATTACCTGTGACAAAGTGAGCACCGCAGACTCTGGTGTATTCCAGCTTAACACCGTCCAAATCGGACCTGGATATCCGTGTCAGCCATAGGTGACGCCGTTGTTCAGAGAGCTGTTTTGTTTTTTCACACTGATTCACTATCACGGCTGGTAGGCGAAAGAAAGAGCGTTGATCTCCACCTCCACGGGCCGTGCAACCAACCATTAAACACGTTTTCACCATTGTTCACTTCCAATACTGCCTAAGACGTAATACAATGCGGGTCAACGGTGCGAAACGACTACCACCCAATATGGCGGACGCGCAGAGTAGTCACGTGAGCGTGACGTCAGCTGAAAACACCCTATTAAGGCTAGATGTCTTACGGCGGAGTCTCAAACGTCATCACCGGCGGCCATCTTGCCTCAGGCAAGCTTTCTGGCGTGCTCTGTGGTACCTAATGTAAGGTGAGTGATCAGCACGAACACAAATACTCTTATCTCATTGAATTCTTGACGGATTTACAAACAGTTTGGTTTCTTACAAACGTTATGAACGTGGCTATAATTCTTGATGCTTGAACATGTCGAAATTGCAGATTTTCTTGTCGAAAAATGACTTAATCGTGCAGCATAGTTGTGCATCACGGCTACTTGCGCAGGTTATCAAGGCTGAGACCACTGGTCAATTATATAGGTTTTACTGACACCAATAACGATTGTATGACAATTAATCTTTGGTGTAAATTTGAGGGAAATCAATCTCACAATGGTCCAAAAAGATAAATGTTCCCTTAATTTCCCCATGGTTATTATAAATTATTTTTAATATACCAACTCTTATTTCAGGATTTGTTGTGCGACGGGCTCTGAAAAAGCTGTCCTGTGATGTCTGCCGTGCCAGCTTGGTAACAGATGCTGCATCTGCCATCAAGGACCAGAGCTACCACCTGCTGAAGTTAAAAAACAATGGAGGTCTGGTGATTCCATCAGAAGGCACAGTGATGGTAGTCAGGGCAGCAGAGTGGGTCATTCGTCAGACCTCATGTACCAGACGATCACAGCCCATCAAAGTGCTAGAGGTCGTGTACATTGTACGGGAGAGGATAGGGTCAGAGGATGTGTTTGTGCTCAGAGAGCACATCGGAGAAACACAGTATGGCATAGACAGCCACCACCATACGCTGTTAACGTTGGTTGTGTCCTTGTTTTTTAAGTTAAGGCTACACCACATTGCCAAAATAACTAACCTTAGCTTGAAACAGAAGCTCAATAAAACCGTCCTTTTCAAAGGGCATTAGCCAAGCTATGTTTTTTGGGTCATTTTTTAAATCTCTGTCTTCCATGTGTATACCATCACAGTAGTGTGGGTGGGGATTTCAACATGCTACATTTATATATACTTGTGAAGGGGACTATTGTACTAATTTTAATAGCAAATAAATGTCACTTTTATAATGGTTTAAAAATAGGAACTTTTATGTAATTACTCCTGATATATAATCCGAATAGTCTACATGAAACTTCAAAGTGTTACCTTTAATTTGAAACCTGGATTATGCTTCTACACCAAGAGGTTGCCACACAATAAGCTTTTTTTGTCAGTATTTCATATTTTATTATAACAGTAATATTCATATTATAAAAGTATGTATGTAAATATAAATAAATTAGGACTGTGAAATAATTAATCACACCCAAATAAAAGTGTTTATATATATATATTGCATTGTGCATTGGAACAGAAGTATACTCGTGACGTCATCACACCCACAGCGCTTGAGCATTTCTTTAACGTTCAAAACTGTTTATACACTACACCATCATATCTTATTGAAAACGTTTTTTATTAATTTCTAAAAAGTATAAAAAATATCTAAAATAATTACAGAACTGTGGGTTTAAAACCAGCAATAGCGGGAATTTCTTTGTGGGGAGTTGTAATTGTTGTAGTTGTAGAGGCGATTGAATCTTCTTTAAAAATCAGCACTTTATAGAACCAAAATGAGCAATACGAGCAATATAGCTGTTGCTTCGGTCGTTGGTCAGCTTTACCAGCAGGCTGAAGAGGAGGTGATGCAGTGGAGAAGGCAAATCCGAGCAAGGAGAAGATAGATGCGGCAGAGGAGGCTCAGAAGGCAGGCTTTGCTCACCCATCTATTGCCAACTGGTAGGCATTTTAAGATTGACAGCCTATTTCCTACTTTTATCTTTAAAAAACATTGAGGATGGTATTAAAAACGTGATCAGGTTGAAATTGTGACTATTTTTCTATAAATAATTAAAATGAAGACCCAATTTTAACATTAATAACAGTAGGGTTAAGCTACTTTATTGCACCTACTGACCTTCACAGCATTGATTAAGAAAGGAAAAAACATATTTTTATGTCTGTCCACCTTTACAATGATTAATCTATAAATTATGTGCAGTTAGTTCAGCCCATTTTTTCAGTGAAATGGTAAAAATACCAAAGAAGGGAAGCCATTTGCTACATTTACTTTACATTTTACCTTTTCTTTCTTGAGAACTATAATAATCTGCATGTTAAGCAGGTATAGTTTTATGCTGTGAAAAGGTGACAACTGAAAAAAAAACAATTATGGTAACATTTGGCATTTTTTCTTTACAGGAAGAAACAGAAACCAAATATGTGAGGATAAACACCTCTGTGCCAATCCTCCAAATATTTTTTAATGAAGGGGACCTGAAACCAGCCTTCAGGCTAAACAGGGCCACCATCGTCCTCCTCCTTCAGCTGCTGCCCATCCAGAAGGTCCATGGATGGCCACAGGAGATAGAGGTGCTGGTGACCCTCTACTGGCTGGCCTGTGGAGCATCCTATAGGGAAACAGCTTGCCAGTAAGATCTCTTACCTTCTTGTCCTTAAATAGAGCCAACAATGACACACAATTGATACATAGATGATATTAATTGGATAGAAGATTAAGACATATCAGCATATTACCTAAATTACAAGTTAATTTTATATTTGGTACAGGTCTAGTGGAGGAATGCTACAACAGGTAGGTCTGCCCGACGTTTGCCCCAAAAGTAATCGCCGCCTGCTGCATCCTCTACAATATTAGTATAGAGGCAGGGGACCAGCTAGACGTGGAGGACGAGGAGGTGGACCCAGAGGAGGACGGCCATCCGGCGGCTGAAGACAGGGAGCTGCTCCAGCTGCTGCATGTTTAAGTGAACATGACTACACCTGACCTAATGTAGATCAGTTCTAGTCATGTTCACATGCTGCTTCATTTCTTTTTTTTTTCCACCACCTGGAAAAATACATTAAATAATCATTAAATTAATTTCCATTCCAACTATTTTTAATTGTAAGTTTATAGGCGTTGTCTATTTGTATGAGATCTTAATAGGAGTTATTTCTTTGTTTTAAACCATGTTAGTAACTGTTAATCATTTGTTGAATATATTACACCTTCATTCTGTTCCAAAGATTAAACATTTGTATAAAATAAATGTCTGTTTTTTCATATACTATTATTACTATTGTTTTCTTTCCCTCTTTCTCCTCTCAATTATTCGTGTCCTGACTCAGAAGAAACTCACTTAGATAGGAAAAACATTTATAGAATTTATTTATTTATTTTATATGCTGCTGTCGTCCTAGGGAGAGATTTTCAATTTATTCCAGCAAGTATTGAGTTAATAAAGCAACACACGTCAGTCAGATAAACACAAAACAAATAAATCATAACCAGCGGTATTATGCACACTACTTTTTTTAATTACGCACTAACTCTGTAAACAGGCCACATAGGGAAGCTTAAAAGTATAATGTTCTCACCTCAAACGATCTGAAAACTTACTTTTGAAGAACAACAGCAGCAGAAAAGAGAATTTTTTTACTTACCGCTGTGAGCTCTGTTTGCGCTGTCTGGAATCAAGCTGCGGCCGCGGTGCATTCTGGGCAAGCGGTCAGTCTGAAGAACGCACAAGTCTGCTCTGATGCATGCTCGATAAAGAGGGCGGGGCGAGAACAACATCCGGGGAATTCGGCGCGTTCTCGATTTGGCGTTCTCTGGATTGGAACAGTGCTCGGGCTGAGGCTGATGACGTGTCACGAGCACACGAGAACGCTCAAGAACGCATATAGACCCCTTGCATCTGACGTCACAGTCACGTGATCGGGGGCGCGCGCCTCCATCTTGGTGGGCACGCTAGCCTGACAGCCCGTCTACTACATGACAAAACGGGTGATTTAGAGCGTACTTTTAGTTAGTTTATTTTTGGAATCTAAACAATGCCTACGACTTGTTGTGCTCCCGGTTGCACACAGAGGCATTCCAAATCGTTGGATGTACGTTTCTGTCGTTTACCAAAGGATGAGGAAAGAAGAAAGAAATGGATATTTTCAATGAAAAGAGCGCAGGCAGACACTCCAAATGGACTGGGGGAGCCATCATACTACGAGAGAATTTGCAGCCTACACTTCATCTCCGGTAAATACAACTTAATTCTGCTCTATTCATTGTTCTACTTAAATAGCGGCGGAGGGGAGGTGGCGATCGCTACACGGGCCGGAGAAGCGGAGTTAATGCGCTACAGCAGCCGCCGCTGTCTGAAGCAGCAGACAGCGGCGGCTACAGCAGCAACAGCGGCTTCTCCGGCCGGTGTAGCGATCGCTACACCGGCCGGAGAAGCCGCTGTTGCTGCTGTAGCCGCCGCTGTCTGGAGCAGCATCCGATTCTTGCTGCTCCAGACAGCGGCGGCTCTCCGGCCAGTGTAACGATCGCCACCTCCCCTCCCGCCCGTTCACGGGCATACACTCTACGAGTTTTTCAGTCGTGGTACTTATATTCAGCTACGGAACCGCGGGGTTTAAAAGATCACCGCTCACGACCTGTGTACGGCGCGACCGGAGTGCTCATACTGTTCGTGCCCCGGTGGGTGACAGGGATCCAGACCACGGGAGGCACCGGGCGTCAGGGGGAACGGAGGGGAGAGAGGAAAGACGAGATGCGCCGCCGGCCGCGCGGCACGGCAGACCGCCCGGCCCGCACCCCCGTACGGAAAAAGACGGCCAGCGCGTACAGTGTACGCCCGGCTAAGTTATGAGAATAAAAAACATTAGACTCACCCTTCCACGGACAACTGCTACATCATTCAGGTAACAAACAGACAGTTCACGTATCCATCCGGCAGTGAACTGTTTGTGCGCTTCCAAACTCTTGTAGGCCTTCATCTGATCGCCACTGTACGTTGGGGTGGGTGACAACACAAGGTAGTTCACCAGATCCGCGTAGCAAACTGATGGCCAATCATCGGGATTACTAGAAAAAACCTTATCAGGAAGAGCCAAAGGGTCCGCATTACCGATCCTTGCACATTTAGCGAAGTAAGCTGCCTTATCAGAAGGCTGTAACTCATCCACGTAAGACTTTGTTTGCATGTTGGCGCGTTGTGTAGACAATGGCATGCCAACCAATATGGCCGCCACGCAAGGGTTCTGGGTAACGAGTCACGTGGTTGCAACGGGTCTATTGAGAAACGGCCATGAATACGTAGACGCCGCGTCCTCGGTTGAGAGGCGTGCCAACAGAGCGGCCATCTTAGGTCAGACTAAGCTGCAGTCAGACAGAATACAAGTCAATACAGGAAAATGTACTTTATGTTTTCAGACACTCTGAATCCGGTGAATTCTCACCCGATTTCCAGATAAATCAACTGACTGAAAACGGCACCCCTTTAGGGGCTACATGGGACCAATTGATTGAATTAAATTATTGTCTAACTTAAATAAAAGGACACTAGGAACCAGATCCTGGGGAATTACCTTCCATAAGAAAGATTTTATGATAGATAATCCTCATGCTTTACAGTGTAACCGGGTGGTTTATTGGTCGGGAACAGTGGAGTGGTGGTAAATTCCTACCCATTAAATGTCCCTGAATGCATCTGTGCCCTATTTCTCCACCTTCCTCGGGTTTGCAGCGTTGTTGGGCTCATTAGTAGGTGTATATAGGCACCAGGTTATCGAAGGTTTGTGGAGGGATTCTCTCAACTGGCTGGTCCGCTTCATCGTCTTGTTTCAGCACATGCTGGGTCAAAGACATCTCGCGGACGAGGGAAACCATTGGCAGGAGCATGGTCAGAAGACTGTGAAAGGAGCTTCCAGAAGCTCAAGGCTAAGCTTGTAAATGCTCCCACTCTTGCTTTTGCTGATTTTTCACTGCCTTTTATTTTAGAGACCGATGCCAGCCACAGTGGCCTTGGAGCCGTGTTGTCTCAAGAGCAGAGTGGCCGAATACGACCAATTGCATATGCCAGCCGAAGTCTTCATGCTGCTGAGAAAAGCTATAGCTCCATGAAACTCGAGATGCTGGCCATGAAGTGGGCCATGGCTGAAAAATTCAAAGAGTACCTGTGGGGCCACCGATGTGTTGTCTGGACTGACAATAACCCGTTGAGCCATTTGGACACTGCCAAATTGGGTGCAACAGAGCATCGGTGGGTCGCTGAACTTTCTGTATTTGACTATATAGTCAGATATCGTCCAGGCCGTGTAAATAAGAATGCTGACGCCCTTTCAAGGCAATCGACAAGCGAGGATCAAACACAACTACAGCAATACCTTCCTGGGACAGCAATTCCAGAAGTGGTCCGTGAGGCGTCTGTCGGGGTGCCAGAGGATGCTGCCCAGTTGGCGATCACTGCGCTTCCCTCCCGCAGTAGAGAAGATCTGTGCCTGCTTCAAGGGGCTGATCCGGCCATTTCAGCCTTTCTGGAGTTTTGGCAGCAGCAAAGAGTGCCGAGCCGGGCTGAAAAGGAGCGCTTAGGGCCGGGTGCCCGTGGACTTCTGAAACAGTGGGACCGAATTGTCCAGAGAGAAGGCATTTTGTACAGGCGCACGTGGAGACCAGATGGCGGTGAAGAAGTTTTTCAGGTTATTCTCCCAGAGAGTTTAAAAACAGAAGTGTTGCAGGAACTCCATCAACATCATGGCCACCAGGGGATCGAGAGGACAACAGATGTGGTGAAGCAGAGATGTTTCTGGCCAGGAGTGGACAAAGATGTAAAGGATTGGTGCCAGCAGTGTGAACGGTGTACCCTTGCTAAGAACACTCAGCCAAGAGTTCGAGCTCCTATGGGTCACCTTCTTGCTTCAAGACCAAATCAGCTGTTGGCTATTGATTTTACACTTTTGGAACCAGCCCGTGATGGAAGAGAGCTGGTGATGGTGATGACAGATGTGTTTTCGAAGTTCACCCAAGCAATCCCTACTCGTGATCAGAAAGCGACAACGGTGGCAAAGGTCCTGGTTCGTGAGTGGTTTTACCGTTTTGGAGTGCCAGCCCGTATCCACTCTGACCAGGGGAGGAACTTTGAAGGCGTCCTGGTACAACAGTTATGTGAGTTGTACGGAGTTCAGAAAAGTCGCACCACGCCCTACCACCCACAGGGAAATGGACAATGTGAACGTTTTAATCAAACTATGTTCAATCTGCTTCGTTCCCTAGCACCAGATGAAAAAGGAAATTGGCCTGAACATCTCCCACAACTTGTCTTCCATTATAACACCACTGCCCATCAATCGACAGGTGAATCGCCTTATTTCCTCATGTTTGGACAAGAGCCCCACTTGCCAGTGGATTTTCTGCTTGGCCATCTTCCTGAGCCCACAGCATCTAAAGTGTGTGACTGGGTGGCAGAGCACAGGAGGCGCCTAAATGTGGCCATTGATGTTGTTAGAGGCAGAGTGGAGTTGGCAGCCCACAGGAGGAAAGTGAGGCATGATGAGAAGGTCCGGTGCGAGCCACTTGAAGTCGGGCAAAGAGTATATCTGCGTGATGTTGGCCCAGGGCGCAGAAAGATCCAGGACGCATGGGGGTCTACAGTGTACCAAGTCATGAGAGCACCAAGTTCAGGGGGTGTTGTATACTCAATTGCTCCAGTTGATAGGCTTCACCTTGTTAGACAAGTCCACCGTACCTCTATAAAGCCTGCCCTGTCATTTACAGAGACTTGCTATGATGGTTGGCCCCAAAGGCCCCCTGAGGATAACAGTGACGAGGATGATGTGGAGTCGGGATCTTGGCTGATGTTCCGAGAGGCTGACAGTAATCCATCCATGCCTGTGGTACCAGAGTTGCCAGAAATCCCTCCAGCTCGTACATCTGTTGAGGTACCACCAGCTTCACGAACTCCTCACAGCAGTAGGGCTGGCCCAAGAAAGTCCACTCGCAAAACAGCTGGTAAACACTCCAATCCTCATCGTCTTCCAGGACCTGCCAGGAATGAAGATAGCAGGGTTGCTGTTCCTCGGGTTCCAGGTGCCAGCAGCATGGCTACAGCCATTTTTCGGCCTTGGTCGTAGTTTTACTTTATCGGTGGGCCACCGATCCATAGAGGGGGAGTAGGATGTAACCGGGTGGTTTATTGGTCGGGAACAGTGGAGTGGTGGTAAATTCCTACCCATTAAATGTCCCTGAATGCATCTGTGCCCTATTTCTCCACCTTCCTCGGGTTTGCAGCGTTGTTGGGCTCATTAGTAGGTGTATATAGGCACCAGGTGTGCCTGCCAAGCTAGAAGTGGATTGAATCTCACTTGGCTGACTACTGGAGCTGTTAGCCTGCTGAACCAGGAATTGGTATCAGGAAATTTGTGTGCTGGGATTATTTCAGTGACTTCTCACTGCAGCATCTGAAGGTACCAGTTTTTCCCTTGTTTTCTTATGTTTTGTTGTTAGCAGACCCTTTATTGTGATCTTTTTTTGGTATTTCAGGTTGCTGCTGCTGCATATTATGCTCTCACCCAGGTGCATGGTTAATGCTCTGGGTTAATTGAGAAAAGGGGTTGTTTAGAGCCGGAATTGTAGCACCACACACATTGAACCAGACAATAGTATGGGGTTGTTCTTTTAAATTTTATTAAATAGCTGATTTGGCACAGCTTTACAGGACTGGATTGATGCAGTTTGAGACTTGTTTTGTTTTTTTGGTTATTTAACATTATTTTGTGTCTTTGGTTGTTACTAATTTGGGTTGCAGTTGTTTGTGTTTAATTCTCAGATTGTTTCTAGTATTGTCCTGTGTTCCTGTGCTTTATTGGATTTTAGATTGGTATAATAAAGTCTATTTTTAATATTGTAAAAGACTGTAGAAATAAAACATATTTTGTATACTATTTCTGTTTCCTAATTCTTAAGCCAGACCTACCTGGGTACTTTTAATTGGGAGACCCTAGGCCACTTGAGATTTAAGGCCTACCAGTTGGCTTTAGGGCCACGTCCTCTGTCACAGTCCGGGCTCCATCTCCCCGTGTTACAACAGTTACAGTTTTTCCGGCATAAACACAAAATGTGCTAATGGTAGCAGGGATGGAAGTAGAGAAAAGTACATTAAACACCAAAAACAAACAAAATGGTCCTAAATTACTGGATAGACATGATTTATGGGGGGGGGGGGGTATTATACAGTATTTTTGGTTTTGCTATGATTTTGTAATGTATTTGATTCTAAGATGCGTTATTAGGTTTTTTGTTGATTTTTTCCTCCCAGATCGCGGTTTGTATTATATCATTTTTAAATGCTGTTATGAGCACCTTTGCTCTCACTTGTCTGTATATAGTTTTGCTCCTTTGTAGATCAGTGCTGTTGTCTGTAGATCGGTGTCTATATATATATATATATATATATATATATATATATATATATATATATATATATATATATATATATATATATATTATATATATATTATATATATTATATATATTATATATATATTATATATATTTATATATATTTATATATATATATTTATATATATATATATATATATTATATATTGGAAGAGGGAGAGATTTATGTGTGTGCGTGTACATTTTTCATCCAGTTTGACTTCAGTTTAAATGGTTTTGGTTCTGAATAAATATGTGTAATCTGTCTGAAAGGTCACGATCACTGTGAACATATGATTAAAATGAGATCTGAGCTACCTCCTATTCATTTTGACAGCAGCCGTCTGATCTGTGGTCTGACCCAAGATGGCCGCCCTGTAGGCACGTCAGCCTAGCGGCCGGCAGCGTCCAATGGGGCGTCTACGTATATGATGTCTATGAAGAACACAGGAAGATCGGACTTGACGAGAACGCGAGCACGCAGCACGCATTGTGCATTGGAACAGAAGTATACTCGTGACGTCATCACATCCACAGCGCTTGAGCATTTCTTTAACGTTCAAAACTGTTTATACACTACACCATCATATCTTATTGAAAACGTTTTTTATTAATTTCTAAAAAGTATAAAAAATTTCTAAAATAATTACAGAACTGTGGGTTTAAAACCAGCAATAGCGTGAATTTCTTTGTGGGGAGTTGTAATTGTTGTAGTTACAATATTAGTATAGAGGCAGGGGACCAGCTGGACGTGGAGGACGAGACGGTGGACCCAGAGGAGGATGACCGTCCGGCAGCTGAATTTGTATGAGATCTTAAGAGTTATTTCTTTGTTTTAAACTATGTTAGTAACTGTTAATCATTTGTTGAATATATTACACCTTCATTCTGTTCCAAAGATTAAACATTTGTATAAAATAAATGTCTGTTTTTTCATATACTATTATTACTATTGTTTTCTTTCCCTCTTTCTCCTCTCAATTATTCGTGTCCTGACTCAGAAGAAACTCACTTAGATAGGAAAAACATTTATAGAATTTATTTATTTATTTTATATGCTGCTGTCGTCCTAGGGAGACATTTATAATTTATTCCAGCAAGTATTGAGTTAATAAAGCAACACACGTCAGTCAGATAAACACAAAACAAATAAATCATAACCAGCGGTATTATGCACACTACTTCTTTTAATTACGCACTAACTCTTTAAACAGGCCACATAGGGAAGCTTAAAAGTATAATGTTCTCACCTCAAACGATCTGAAAACGTACTTTTGAACAACAACAGCAGCAGAAAAGAGAATTTTTTTTCTTACCGCTGTGAGCTCTGTTTGCGCTGTCTGGAATCAAGCTGCGGCCGCGGTGCATTCTGGGCAAGCGGTCAGTCTGAAGAACGCACAAGTTTGCTCTGACACAGACATGAATACGTAGACGCCGCGTTCTCGGGTGAGAGGCGTGCCGACAGAGCGGCCATCTTAGGTCAGACCAAGCTGCAGTCAGACAGAATACAAGTCAATTCAGGAAAATGTACTTTATGTTTTCAGACACTCTGAATCCGGTGAATTCTCACCCGATTTCCAGATAAATCAACTGACTGAAAACGTCACCCCTTTAGGGGCTACATGGGACCAATTGATTGAATTAAATTATTGTCTAATTTAATAAATAATTTCGATTTTGTATTGAAAGTAAGCAAACTTCCAGAGCTCCGTCCCAGGAAGCCAGACTTTTACTCCGCAAATAAAAGGACACCAGGAACCAGATCCTGGGGAATTACCTTCCATAAGGAAGATTTTATGATAGAGAATCCTCATGCTTTAGAGACTTAGACTTAGACTTAGACTTTCTTTATTGTCATTTTGTATACACAGAGTGCATACAGAACGAAATTTCGTTTTCACACAGCTCAGAAAAGATTGCAGTAACTCTACAGGATACCTTGCGGTGAATTACAGTACAGGATAAAGTGCAGTGATAAATCGCAGTCACTTACAGGATAAGTTTCAATTGACTTCCGGATAAAGTGCAGCAGTGAACAGTAGGCAGTTGAAATGTAAACAATGTAAAACAAATGTAAACAAATATGCAGTAAGGTGCAGCAGTGATTTAAAAGTAGACAGTTGCATTGTACACAGTTTTGCAGTACGTTTCCCGGTAAGGTGCAGCAGCAATTTTGCAGGATACAATACAATGTGCAAATGTGCAAATCAGCGAGTCGAGTGTGGTACACAGTTTTTATACTTCAGCAGTTCAGCAGTTCAACAGTCTGATGGCAGCAGGGAAGAAGCTTTTGCAGAACCTAGTGGACCTGCAGCGGATGCTGCGGAACCTCTTTCCAGAGGGCAGCAGGGAGAATAGTCTATGGTGGGGGTGTGAGGGGTCCCTGATGATGTTACGGGCTCGAGACACACAGCGCTGCGATGAAATGTCTTTAATGGAGGGAAGAGGAGCCCCGATGATCCCTTCTGCTGTCCTCACCACTCTCCTCACGTTCTTCCAGTCGGAGGCGCTGCAGCCTCCACACCACACAGAGAGACAGCTGGTCAGAATACTCTCTATGGTGCTTCTGTAGAAGGTCGTGAGGATGGGCGGGGGCAGGTGGGCTCTCCTCATCCTCCGCAGAAAGTACAGTCGCTTTTGTGCCCTCTTCACCAGTGACGTGGTGTTCACAGACCAGGTGAGGTTGTCCGTGATGTGCACCCCCAGGAACTTGGTGCTGCTGACCACCTCCACCGCTGAGTTGTTGATGAGCAGTGGAGCATGGTGAGGCCGGTTTTTCCTGAAGTCGACAATGATCTCCTTCGTCTTCTCCACGTTCAGGATCAGGCTGTTGTCTCTGCACCAGCCCACCAGCTGCTCCACCTCCTCTCTGTAGTCCTGGTCGTTGTCGTCTCTGATCAGGCCCACCACCGTTGTGTCGTCTGCAAACTTCACGATGTGATTGGTGGTGAACCTGGGGACGCAGTCGTGTGTCATCAGGGTGAACAGCAGGGGGCTCAGGACGCAGCCCTGAGGGGAGCCCGTGCTGAGGGTGATGACATCAGAGGTGTTCTGTCCGACCCGGACTGACTGAGGTCTGTTGGTGAGGAAGTCTAGCAGCCAGTTTCGTAGGGGTGTGTTGAATCCCAGATGCTCCAGTTTTCCCACCAGATGTTGTGGGATGATGGTGTTGAACGCTGAACTGAAGTCCAGGAACAGCATCCGCACGTGCGTGTTCTTCTCCTCCAGGTGTGCCAGGCTCAGGTGAAGAGCAGAGGAGATGGCGTCCTCAGTGGAGCGGTTCCGTCGGTAGGCAAACTGGAACGGGTCGAGTGTTGGGGGGAGACTGGAGACGATGTGTTCCTTTACCAGCCTTTCAAAGCACTTTACAGTTACAGTTTTCCGGCATAAACACATTATGTGCTAATGGGTAGCAGGGATAGAAGCGGAGAAAAGTACATTAAACACCCTGATTTCTAAAAGATCTGTCTGATCTATCTATATATATATATATATATATATATATATATATATATATATATATATATGTGTGTGTGTGTGTGTGTGTGTATATATATATATATGTGTGTATATATACAGGTAAAAGCCAGTAAATTAGAATATTTTGAAAAACTTGATTTATTTCAGTAATTGCATTCAAAAGGTGTAACTTGTACATTATATTTATTCATTGCACACAGACTCATGCATTCAAATGTTTATTTCATTTAATTTTGATGATTTGAAGTGGCAACAAATGAAAATCCAAAATTCCGTGTGTCACAAAATTCGAATATTGTGTAAGGGTTACATTTTGAAGACACCTGGTGCCACAAACTAATCAGCTGATTAACTCAAAACACCTGCAAAGGGCTTTAAATGGTCTCTCAGTCCAGTTCTGAAGCCTACACAAACATAGGGAAGACTTCAGATTTGACAGCTGTCCAAAAGGCGACCATCGACACATTGCACAAGGAGGGAAAGACACAAAAGGTTATTGCTGAAGAGGCTGGCTGTTCTCAGAGCTCTGTGTCCAAACACATTAATAGAGAGGCAAAGGGAAGGAAAAACTGTGGTCAGAAAAAGTGTACAAGCGATAGGGATCACCGCGCCCTAGTCAAGATTGTGAAAAAAAACCCATTCAAAAATGTGGGGGAGATTCACAAGGAGTGGACAGCTGCTGGAGTCAGTGCTTCAAGATCCACCACCAAGAGACGCTTGAAAGACATGGGTTTCAACTGCCGCATACCTCGTGTCAAGCCACTGTTGACCAAGAAACAGCGCGAAAAGCGTCTCACCTGGGCTAAGGAAAAAAAGAGCTGGACTGCTGCTGAGTGGTCCAAAGTCATGTTTTCTGACCAAAGCATATTTTGCATTTCCTTTGGAAATCGAGGTCCCAGAGTCTGGAGGAAGACAGGAGAGGCACAGGATCCACGTTGCCTGAAGTCTAGTGTAAAGTTTCCACCATCAGTGATGGTTTGGGGTGCCATGTCATCTGCTGGTGTCGGTCCACTCTGTTTCCTGAGATCCAGGGTCAACGCAGCCGTCTACCAGCAAGTTTTAGAGCACTTCATGCTTCCTGCTGCTGACCTGCTCTATGGAGATGGAGATTTCAGGTTCCAACAGGACTTGGCGCCTGCACACAGCGCAAAATCTACCCGTGCCTGGTTTACGGACCATGGTATTTCTGTTCTAAATTGGCCAGCCAACTCCCCTGACCTTAGCCCCATAGAAAATCTGTGGGGTATTGTGAAAAGGAAGATGCAGAATGCCAGACCCAACAACGCAGAAGAGTTGAAGGCCACTATCAGAGCAACCTGGGCTCTCATAACACCTGAGCAGTGCCAGAAACTCATCGAATCCATGCCACGCCGCATTAATGCAGTAATTGAGGCAAAAGGAGCTCCAACCAAGTATTGAGTATTGTACATGCTCATATTTTTCATTTTCATACTTTTCAGTTGGCCAACATTTCTAAAAAATCCCTTTTTTGTATTAGCCTTAAGTAATATTCTAATTTTGTGACACACGGAATTTTGGATTTTCATTTGTTGCCACTTCAAATCATCAAAATTAAATGAAATAAACATTTGAATGCATCAGTCTGTGTGCAATGCATAAATATAATGTACAAGTTACACCTTTTGAATGCAATTACTGAAATAAATCAAGTTTTTCAAAATATTCTAATTTACTGGCTTTTACCTGTATTTGAAAACTAACCTCATTGCTGTCTCTCCTTCTTGTGTTGTTAATGAATGTTTTAGGTGTTTGAACCTGACAATGAGAATGTAGACATTTGGTATTTCTTTTAAAAATTACACCAAAGGATTATGGATTATGCTGGTTTAATTTTTGAGCGGCTGAATGCTCTGCTCCCCATGGTGGTGAGACGGGTGTAAGGGACAGACAGGTGTAAAGCAGATAAGGATCTAAGAGCATGAGAGGGGGTGGGAACATGCAGGAGGCCTGACAGATATGGGGGGAGGGGCAAGGTGGTGAAGGGCCTTGAATGTCACCATGAGAATTGTATATTGAATGCATAACTGCACAGGGAGCCAGTGGAGCTGTCAGAGGACCGGGGTGATGTGGTGGATAGAGGGAGTTCTTGTTATGATGGGAGCAGCTGAGTTCTGGACCAGTTGTAGTTTATGGAGTGATTTCTGAGGAAGGCCAAAGAGGAGAATCAGAATAAGAATAAGAAATACTTTAATAATGCCAGAGGGAAATTATTTGTTACACGCTCCAGATACAAACAACATTATATATATATATATATATATATATATATATATATATATATATATATATATATATATATATATATATATATATATATATATATATGTATTTACAGATCTAAAATAAACTGATAACAGCAATGTGCAAAAGAGAGCAAAAAGAATGGATAAATGTCAATAATGTGTCAATAATTCTATAATTCTGAGTCAGAATTACAAAGGGGGGGGGGGTCTGACTCTGAGGGAGGCGTTGTAGAGATTTATGACCACAGGCAGGAATGATTTCCTGTGGCGCTCTGTGGTGGATCTGGGTAAGAGGAGTCTTCTGCTGAAGGAGCTCCTCTGCTGGGCTAGTGTGTCGTGGAGAGGCTGTGAAACATTGTCTAAGATGGACTGAAGCCTGGACAGCATCCTCCTCTCTGCCACGGTCGTCAGAGTGTCCAGCTCCTCCCCCCCAACATCACCGGCCCTCCTGATCACTTTGTTAGACTTAGAATTAGACTTAGACACTTTATTTGTCATTTTGTATGCACAGAGTGCATACAGAACGAAATTTCGTTGCATACAGCTTGAAAATTACAGTATAAAGTGCAGCAGTGATTTAAAAGTAAAAACAATTGAAATGTAAACAATTGAAATCTAAGACAATGCAGGAGAATGAGACAATGTGCGATTACAGTATTTTGTTAAAACATTTGTATGTGCAGAGATGATTGTGCAAAGCGCAGTTGTGCAAGAATGCATTTTTTAAACTAAGTTCGGCAGCATTTGTAATGCTGGATAGAAATACAGTTATGTAAATGTGCAAATATGCGAAAGTGAATGTGAATGTGGTGCATAGTCCAGATTCTAGTTCAGCAGTTCAACAGTCTGATGGCCACAGGGAAAAAGCTTTTGCAGAACCTGGTGGACCTGCAGCGGATGCTGCGGAACCTCTTCCCAGAAGGCAGCAGGGAGAACAGTCCATGGTGGGGGTGTGAGGGGTCACGGATAATGTTACGGGCTCGGGATACACAGCGCTGAGCTGAAATGTCCTTATTGCAGGGGAGAGGAGCCCCGATGATCCCTTCTGCTGTCCTCACCACTCTCCTCACGTTCTTCCAGTCGGAGGCACTGCAGCCTCCACACCACACAGAGAGACAGCTGGTCAGAATGCTCTCTATGGTGCTTCTGTAGAAGGTCGTGAGCAGTGTTGTATAGTAACGAAGTATAAATACTTCACTACTGTACTTAAGTATATTTTGGAGTACTTTATACTTTTCTCAAGTATAATTTTTTTTGATTACTTTTACTTTTACTTCACTATATTTTCGAACTTAATTGCATACTTTTACTCCGATACATTTTCAATGTTTGGTTTAGTTACTCGTTACAAAAAAAGTGTCGGTTTGGCTCTGCCAGACGTGCGTACATGCACCGGAGCGCCTCCGTTTGAAGCGCTCGCCATGTCATTTCAAAATTGCTGTGCGGGGGCGGGGCCTGGCGCTCCATGCAGCCAATCACTAACGCGCCTGGCCTTTGATTGACAAGGTAGAGACCCCCCTTTAACTCCACTCTCATTGGTTGTGCCGCCTTCCCTCTTCCTGATTGGCTGTTTTCTATTACATGTGCGTACGTGCTTGGAGCACGAGATTTCTGGGTTACCACAATTAATACTAGACTACGAAACTAGTCCCAGTTAAGAAACTAAATATTATCAGCACTAAAATAGGTGAAAGCTGCTGAGTGCAGTTCTAATCAGAAGCAGCAGAGAGAGTTTTGAATTGTTGAACTTGAGAAATGTAAGTAAACAACGTTAATATCTCAAACTAGCATTTAATTCTGAAGTTTAACACATTTTATCAACAAAAACCTAATCTCCTCTATAAAACTAAGTATTCTGTGCCAGGCAGGAGTTCTGAAGACTGCTGGAAAGATGGAAAAACAAAGACTGTAGGTCATAAAAATTCAGATTCTTAGCCACAGCCGTCTGAAAAAGGTGAGAGTGTCACTTTTACCATTATTTCGTTGTTATTGTTGCTTTCATTTATTTTCGACCATTTGAGGCAGTTGCTACTCTTGTTTAGACCTTTGCGTAGTTATAATAGTATGATTAGGGTTCCACAAAATAATAGTGTTATTCATTTGACTATTTCTACTTCTAGAATTAGGATAAAGACAAATAAAACAAAGGAACCCTATTTACATTGATTTTATTGTACATAGATTTCCACACTGTCCATTAATAAATTATTATAAACCAGGGCCGAAACTAGCAGATTCAGAGGGCAGAGAATTTCCAAAGTATTTAACATATTCTGACTCCTGCAATGGAAGGGAAAAATTGTTATGGGCTGGCTGATATACAGCAGGTCAAAAAAGGCCATATTTTGGCTGCAGTGCTTGCTGTTCTCTTATGAAGAAAAGATCATCTAGTGCACTAAATTCAATAGCTGGGATGAAAATATCCAGTATAAAATACAGAGATTTGTGTGTGTGGTGTGTTGGCGGCAGGTGTAGAGGGGGGGCCCAAAAAGACCCGTGTGTTGTCCCGGGCCCTAGCAAAGCTGTCAGCTGGCCGGCCTGCAGGTGTATCTATTAGCAGGTTTACCACTTCCTGTAGGTTAACTAAGCCTGGTTTATCACTTCACCATGTTCTTAGTATACACCCCCTTTGCCTGCACTTGGTTGTGTGTTGGTTGCATAGCACTGACCTTTACTTGAAGAAGGAAAACTGAAAGCTTACAAAAAGGTTGTATTTTCTGTCTAAACGTGGTCTAAATTTCTCCTGCACTTGGTTGTTTATATTATTTTAAGTGAATTTGACTTTCAAAGTTTACCAAAATCTAAAAAATGTCATTCAAACTGCATGTGCTTTGTTTTACTTTTTACTTATACTTTTCATTACATTACTTGAGTACATCTATTTTTACAGTAATTTTCATACTTAAGTACAAGACATTTCAGATACTTTAAGACCAGATGTTGTGGGATGATGGTGTTAAACGCTGAACTGAAGTCCAGGAACAGCATCCGCACGTGCATGTTCTTCTCCTCCAGGTGTGCCAGGCTCAGGTTAAGAGCGGAGGAGATGGCATCCTCAGTGGAGCGGTTCCGTCGGTAGGCAAACTGGAACGGGTCGAGTGTTGGGGGGAGACTGGAGACGATGTGTTCCTTCACCAGCCTTTCAAAGCACTTCATCATGATGGGAGTCAGTGCAACAGGCCGGTAGTCGTTGTAACAGGTGACTTTTTACCTGTTACAAGGTCTGTTGTTGTCAGCGACCTTCAGCCCACTTCCCCAGCATGTGACAGCAAAGAAGATCGTACTGGCAACAACAGACTCATAAAACATCCTCAGCATCGTCCCACAGATGTTAAAGGACCTCAGCCTCCTCAGGAAAAACAGTCGGCTTTGGCCCTTTTTGTAGACCGCCTCTGTGTTTCTGGTCCAGTCCAGCTTATTGTTAAAGTAAACTCCCAGGTACTTGTACTCCTCCACAGTGTCTACAGGGACCCCCTGGATGGAAACAGGGGTCACAGGTGTTTCTGTCCTCCTCAGATCCACTATTAGCTCCTTAGTCTTTGTCACGTTGAGCTGCAGATGGTTCAGCTCACTCAAAGTGACAAAGTTGCCCACCACAGTCCTATATTCACTCTCATCACCCTTTTCAATACAGCCAACTATTGCTGAGTCATCAGAAAACTTCTGAAGATGGCAGGACTCAGTGCAATAGTTGAAGTCTGAGGTGAAAAGGGTGAAGAGGAAGGGGGGAGGACAGTCCCCTGAGGGGCCCCAGTGTTGCTGACCACCCTGTCAGACACGCAGTTCTGTAGGCGTACATACTGTGGTCTGCCCGTCAGGTAATCAACAATCCAGGACACCATGGGGGCCTCCACCTGCATCGCCGTCATCTTCTCACCCAGTAGAGCCAAAGGGATGGTGTTGAAGGCACTGGAGAAATCAAAGAACAATATTCTCACAGTGCTCGCCGGCTTAGTCTAGTCCAGGTGAGTGTAGACTCTGTTCAGCAGGTAGATGATGCTGTCCTCAACTCCCAGGCGGGGCTGGTAGGCGAACTGTAGGGGAGAGAGTTGCAGTAATCCAGTGGGGAGGTGACGAGGCTGTGGATAAGTATGGCAGCAGTGTGTGGGGTAAGGGAGGGACGGAGGCAGTTGATGCTTCTTAAGTGGAAGTAGGCAGACCGGGTAATGCTATTGATATGGAATTGAAAGGATAGGGTGCTATCGAGGATGACACCCAGACTCTTATCCTGGGGGAAGGGTGAGATGGAGGAGCTTTCAATAATTAGTAGGAAGCTGTCAGTTTTGGAAAGAGTTGATTTGTTGCCAATGAGAAGAACCACAGTTTTACTACTGTTTAATTGAGGGAAGTTGTTGGTGAACCAGGCTTTTATTATTTAGGACAGAGCTCTGGGTAACACCTGAGGGGATGGGGGAGGGGGTGGATGTTCCCTCGAAGCTGCACATGTGCTGCACATATGCGCAATTGAAAGCAGCATCTTGTTATTGGATTATTACAGCTTGTCTCCTAAAGTCACAAGACCTGACGCCAATTCAAACATGAGAGTACTGGAGACACGAGAACTGCATATCAGCTCTACTATCTGATGATTGGCCAAGGCCAATGCTTGCATATTTACTGTGCAGGATAATAAACGTCTAGGATATGACTCTGTTTTGTCTCACGGCAAGGCTGCTGTCAGGTATAGTAAGAGTGGGGGGGGGGGCGTACAGAGACAGGGCAGACGAGGCTGCAGCCGGACCGTTGGGTGCGATTACTTTCATCTATGTAATCTCTGCTCTGTTTCTCAATAACGTGCTGACACTTGCCCACTTCACCGTTTCCTTTTTCTATAAATCTGGGAACTCAGTTATTGTTTGATTTTCCTACTACACATATAGATTCAGGATTGGCAGACTGGGGTGGTGGTCCCCCTATTTAAAAAGGGGGACCAGAGGGTGTGTTCCAACTACAGAGGAATCACACTCTTAAGCCTCCCTGGTAAGGGATATTCAGGGGTTCTGGAAAGGAGGGTCCGTCGGATAGTTGAATCTCAGATTCAGGAAGAGCAGTGTGGTTTTCGTCCTGGCCGTGGAACACTGGACCAGCTCTATACCCTCAGCAGGATTCTGGAGGGGGCATGGGAGTTTGGCCAACCAGTCTACATGTGCTTTGTGGATCTGGAGAAGGCATTCGACCGTGTCCCCCGAGGGATCCTGTGGGGGGTACTCCGGGAGTATGGAGTACCGGACCCTTTAATAAGGGCTGTCAGGTCTCTGTACGACCGGTGTCAGAGTCTGGTCCGCATTGCCGGCAGTAAGTCGGACTCGTTTCCGGTGAGAGTTGGACTCCGCCAAGGTTGCCCTTTGTCACCGATTCTGTTCATAACTTTTATGGACAGAATTTCTAGGCGCAGCCAAGGTGTTGAGGGGATCCGTTTTGGTGGCCTTAGGATTGCGTCTCTGCTATTCGCGGAAGACGTGGTCCTATTGGCTTCATCAGGGCGTGATCTACAGCTCTCACTGGAACGGTTCGCAGCGGAGTGCGAAGCGGCCGGGATGAAAATCAGTGCCTCCAAATCCGAGACCATGGTCTTGAACCGGAAAAGGGTAGAGTGCCTCCTCCGTGTTGGGGAGGATGTGCTGCGCCTAGTGGAGGAGTTCAAGTATCTTGGGGTCTTGTTCACGAATGAGGGGAAGATGGAGCGGGAGATCGACAGGCGGATTGGTGCGGCGTCTGCTGTGAAGCGGGCGCTGTACCGATCCGTTGAGGTGAAGAGAGAGCTGAGCCAAAAGGCGAAGCTCTCAATTTACCGGTCCATCTACGTTCCTACCCTCATCTATGGTCACGAGCTTTGGGTTGTGACCGAAAGAACGAAATCCCGGATACAAGCGGCCGAAATGAGTTTTCTCCGTAGTGTGTCTGGGCTCTCCCTTAGAGATAGGGTGAGGAGCTCAGTCATCTGGGGAGGACTCAGAGTAGAGCCGCTGCTCCTCCACGTCGAGAGGAGCCAGTTGAGGTGGCTCGGGCATCTGGTTAGGATGCCTCCCGGACGCCTCCCTGGTGAGGTGTTCCGGGCACGTCCCACCGGGAGGAGGCCCAGGGGAAGACCCAGGACACGCTGGAGGGACTATGTCTCTCTGCTGGCCTGGGAACGCCTTGGGGTTCCTCCGGAGGAGCTGGCCCAAGTGGCCGGGGAGAGGGACGTCTGGGCCTCCCTACTGAAGCTGCTACCCCCGCGACCCGACCCCGGATAAGCGGAAGAAGACGGACGGACGGACATATAGATTCAGGTTGGGCAGGTTGCGGTGTGCGTCTTTGTTCTGCGCCCCGTTTCAGAAAAAATGCCCAATCTACCCTGAGTAGTTCTACCTCACTCTCTCATACTCAAGGTTTTCGGTTTTAGAACAGGTGATATCAATCAGGTAACTAAACACAGCTTCCAATCAACCCTGAGTTGAACACGAGCACAAGTGTGGAACAAGTTCTCCTCAGTGGTACGCAGACAACATGATTCACCATGGCAACGGCAGGAAATAAGAACCATGGAAGTGTGCATATCCCGTGAGTGGAAATAGAGCCCTTTAATGAAGGAATATGGAGAATATGGAGGGGGGGGGCACATTGATTACAAAAGGCATTGAAAAGACATGGCAGCAAATCACGATGAAATATGAAAATACGGTTTAAACAATAAAGTTAAGCCGCGAGTTTTCTTATGTTTAACCGTACTCGACTAAAGCATTAATTGCCTATATTCAACATTTGCAATTAATGATGGGATGATGTGAGTTATTAAAATAACTGATATTTTAATCTTTTTGCCAGCATTGTTCAACCATCTTTCCTAAAAATGTTGACACAAATTTTCTTGTAGGGGTTTATATACTTAATATTAATCATATAGGCTATATTTATATTCTCAGCTGAAGTAAAGGTGGTGTTATTTAAGTAAAGAAATGTGCTGTAGCCCTAATGGTGTTGGGGGAAAAATATATGAATGGAAACTAAAATACATGAATGGAAAATTAGAGCTGCAAGTGTCAAAGTGTGATACAGAATAAATTGCTTTTATTCTGTCTAGTTTTTATTGATCTTGTTGGTCAGTAACATTCCTGACAGCGCAACATACAGTTACCTCTGAAATATTTTCTGCGTCTCCTACGTTATTAAATAGCTGCCGTTGGCATAAAAATGATCAGCAACACAATGATTTTTTTCTGAACTGAGAGCGTCCGCTAGTTTTAGAAAATCGATGTGAGGCTGACAATATAGAAATAACTTAAAGTGGCATAAAACGCAACGTTTGAAAATATATTAATCTAGAAATGATTAGACATTTAATTGTGGCCTGATCAGCCTCTCCAGGCAGAGATTCCTGGGGAGTATTTTTCCTCCACCATACAGATATACATGTTATGAAACGAGGACAGGTGGACCCAGTATTCAGGCCGGACAAAAATAATGATATTTTAAAGGGATTTATTAAACAGAAAACAATCAGGTGGAAACAAAAGGGGCATCAAGCCAAAAACAGGAGGACTGTGTCCAAAAACCAAAAATAATCCAGAGAAGACAAACAGGGGGGGGGGGGGGAGTGGCTGGAAGTAAACTGAAGCTGATTGGATGGTGACTGGTGAAGGGGAGTGACAGGAAGACGATAGAATGCTGGCAGGTGAACTGAATAAAGGCTGGTGACAGAAGTGATCAGAGCAGGCCCGAAGAAACTGATAACTTAAAACAAAGTACAAAATCAAACCACATTAAAACCCAAACTATTCCATTAACCAAAACTGATACAGAACCTAAACCTAAGACAGAATCGATTACATGAGTAGAATCACTAAACCAAAACAGAACTTAAACTAATCCAGAACCAAAATCACCATAAAGACCAAACCTAAGACTAAACAGAACATAAGCAAATAATAAAAACCAGAGCTAATACTAAGACAAGAGAGTGAACTAATTAATGAAACAACAAACCATAGCAAAACCCAAATCATGACATGTCTCAGTTCTTCATTGGAAGGACCATTACTCTGAAATAGAACAGTAGCACAGCTCTAAAAAAAAAATCCAAGATACTTGTTTTTTCATGTAATCATGCTAAATCAGTTGTTTCTAAACTAAGTAAACTAGAGGGATTATTGCTGTAATTTGATTCTTTTAGTAAACCATGTAACTTGTTATAATCTCAGGTGTTGGACAGGCGTAATGTAGCCTCAGTGTGAACATGTGATGTTGCTCACAGAGGTCAGGTGAATACTCAGGGAGTTTGTATTTTTGCTCAGAGACATGAAGAATTAGGGGGAACATTGGTGCGGAGAAAAAGTTTTGTTTTAATTTCCAGTTACAGAGAGTTATAGGAAGTTCTATTTCTAGAACAGGTTTAAATTGATATGAAGACATACATGTTCAAGTTATAAAAATAAGTTTTGATGATAAAAGGATTTGATAAACAATGAAATATGTGTGAAAAAAGAGAAAAATTTCTAGTTAATTTTCATGAATGTCTTTTTGTAATTTCAGCTCTCTTACAGAACAATCACAGTTATAAACAAGGATTAAAAACACAGATGTTAAAACAATATGAGACATTCATTTTAACAAATGAATGTTAAAATGAATATCTTTTACTATTGATACATTAATATCTAATATGAAAATTTGTTAACTCTGCAACTGTCCAGCGTACTTTTTCATGATATTCTAATTTTCGGAGACAGTCCTGTATAACACAGCAACACTGTGTTGATTCCTACCAAACTTCAACTCATTGCTCACCTCCATGCAGGTGAGCACAAGATTGCTCCTTTAAGCCAGGCTAATAATGACCCTAACGACTCCCTCTTACTAAGGGGTGGACATATTTTGGTTCATTTTGCATGTTATCTAAGCCATAAGAAGGCCTTTGTTAGGCAATAATATAAAGCTTGGACCTCCACAATACTCCACACATTTGAATTGAGAAAGCTTTCTGGATCGGGGGCGAACGTCTTCAAACTTTGGAAAAAAAGTCCAGTTTTGTTTTAAAATTTTTTTGGAATGATCATGACCTGGATGACTGAGAATCTTCACCAGCATCTGAATATAAGTTTTGCTTTATTTATAGAACAGGTTTACTTTGATATGAAGATATACATGTTCAAGTGATTAAAATAATGTTTGATCATAAACGGATTTATGATACACAATGAAATAAGTGTGAAAAATGCAAAATGATTAGTTAATTTTCATGAATGTAATTGTTTTTTTGTCATTTCGGCTATCTTACTGAACAATTACAGTTATAAACAAGAATAAAAACTCTAATGTTAAAACAAAAGAAATGTGTTGGTTATATGAGCTCTACATTTTATTACAAATGTAAAAAAAAAATGAAATAGGGAACTTAAAATCGAATCGGGGCTTGATTGCATCGTTACACCTCTGCATGTAACTCCCCTGTCAAGGATAAACATTCATGTTTCTACCCTTTAAATTCTGAAGTTTGCTGTAGACTGTGTTACAACTTGTCTGAAAAATTAAACACAAATTATTATTTTTAAATGTTTTAAGACAAAAATAAAAAGAGCAACTAGAGAAAAGCTGAAACTAGCAAGTGAAAACTGTTGCCTTAAATGACAACAAACATCTCAAAGCAATAAAAAGTGTGCAGTTTGAGTAAATAGTCATAGCAGTCATTTTCCCTCATGTATAGATTCTCATATGTGTGTTTAAAGCTGATTTTAGGCTCTTTATCCACACAGATCACAACAGAATGGCTTCTCTCCTGTATGGATTATCATGTGTGTTATTAAATGTGCTTTTAGGCTAAATTTTTGTCCACATAGATCACAACAGAAAGGCTTCTCTCCTGTGTGGATTCTCATGTGTCTATTTAAAGTGGATTTTCGGCCAAATCTGTGTCCACATATATCACAACAGAAAGGCTTCTCTCCTGTATGGATTATCATGTGTGTTATTAAATGTGCTTTTAGGCTAAATTTTTGTCCACATAGATCACAACAGAAAGGCTTCTCTCCTGTGTGGATTCTCATGTGTCTATTTAAAGTGGATTTTCGGCTAAATCTTTGTCCACATATATCACAGCAGAAGGGCTTCTGTCCTGTATGGATTCTCGTGTGTGTGTTTAAAGCTGATTTGTGGCTAAATCTTTGTCCACACAGTTCACAACAGAAAGGCTTCTCTCCTGTGTGGATTCTCATGTGTTTTTTTAAGGATGATTTTTCGCTAAATCTTTGTCCACATAGATCACAACAGAAGGGCTTCTCTCCTGTGTGGATTCTCATGTGTTTGTTTAAGGATGATTTTTCGCTAAATCCTTGTCCACATAGAGCACAACAGAAGGGCTTCTGTCCTGTGTGGATTCTCATGTGTCTATTTAAATATGATTTTCGCCTAAATCTTTGTCCACACAGATCACAGCAGAAAGGCTTCTGTCCTGTGTGGATTATCATGTGTGTGTTTAAATGTGATTTTCGGCTAAATCTTTGTCCACATAGATCACAACAGAAAGGCTTCTGTCCTGTATGGATTCTCATGTGTCTGTTTAAATGAGATTTAAAGCTAAATCGTTGTCCACACAGATCACAGCAGAAAGGCTTCTGTCCTGTGTGGATTATCATGTGTGTGTTTAAATGCGCTTTTGTGCTAAATCTTTTTCCACATAGATCACAACAGAAAGGCTTCTGTCCTGTATGGATTCTCATGTGTCTGTTTAAACCTGATTTATCGATAAATCTTTGTCCACATAGATCACAGCAGAAAGGCTTCTGTCCTGTGTGGATTGTCATGTGTCTGTTTAAACCTGATTTATGGATAAATCTTTGTCCACATACATCACAGCAGAAAGGCTTCTCTCCTGTGTGGATTCTCATGTGTTTGTTTAAAGTTATTTTGTGCCTAAATCTTTGTCCACAGAGATCACAGCAGAATGGCTTCTCTCCTGTGTGGATTCTCATGTGTGTGTTTAAAGCTGATTTTCTAATAAATGTTTTGCCACAGTCTTCACAGCTAAGCTTCACTCCTGTCTGGACTTTCCTTCGTGAGTCCACATTTTTCTTCTCTGTAGAACATTTCTTATAGCCAGAGTCTGACAAGTGTTTCAGCTCAGACAGAGGGTGTTCTACATCACTGTCCTCTTCATCCTCCTCAGTGTCTTCAGCCTCTAAAGAAGTGGAAGCATCTCCATGATCTTGTATCCTGGTGGATTCTTCTCCATCATTCTCTTCTGGAAGCTCTCTGCTTTTAATTTGGTCTGGATAAAGCTGTGAGAGCAGCAGAGACTGTTCATCATCCAGACTCTTTATGGGAGGAGCAGAGACTGGAAACCTGATGGCATTAATCACCTCCTTCCCATTGAGCTGCTCTCCTGGCAGACTGATGTAGACTCCCTCCTGTTCCTCCTTGATGTGGGGGGGCTTTGTGTCATGCAGGTCGTCATGAGGTCTGTGGTCTAAAGAAGCTTCTTCTTTAACAATCAGCTTCAGCTTAACATCTGCAGGAAACATGGAAACACATTATGCTCATTAAAAAGTATTTTGATCTCAGCCTGAACTGAGGCACATTTTAATAAAGACATATTTAGGTAATTTAGTTAGATTTAATTTTTTTGACATTTCTCATGTTCTTTTTTGCTTCACAACCTGCCACGTAATATGGATTGTTGGATGATTTAGTTTACACCATTTCATTTAAAGAACATGCAGCAGATTAAAACACAGAATAAAACAGAAAACTTCAGCGCAGGGCTGGGCGATATGTCCTAAAATCAATATAGGGATACAATGAGCTGTTCACCTCGATAACGATTAGTGGACTATAAAACACAAAAACCACAAGCTACTTAAAAGCCAGGGATATTGATGGTATAATCCACCTTGACAATCATGGCGACTGCCCTTGTCCCATCCTAAAAAATGGTTTGGGCCACACCGCAGTTCATTCCTCCTCCAGCAGGGTTGGAATGTCCCCAAAAAGCCCAAGTCCAGACACCAGAGAAGGAGGCTAGGAGGCTAGGAGAGGAGCAGCAGAGCAGGGGCCCAGGACATCAAAAACTGTTTTTTTCTGAGAATGGTGAGAATAAAACTACAGAGGGCAGCTGATACAATTAGCCTAGTTGTTCATTCACTTTATGTCTGTAACATTACCAGAGGAGTCACTAGGTTTTAAGGACAGAGGAGGTTATTGTTCTAATAAAACATTAGAACAATGTAAACCAATACAAAATAGATACAATGATAGAACAAAAATAAAATAAAAAGCTGAGTTAAAAGCCAAGGAGAAATAATGTGTTTCAAGAGCCGATTTTAAAACATTTGTTTGATTTGTAGCAGCTTATTCTACAATTTGGTAGTAGATTAGTGATCTAAATGGGTCGTAATAAGCTGTCAGGTACTGAGATTGGTGAACCAGAATTCAGCCACACAGTTTGGTTTTCAACAGTTTATTAAAGGCGATGGTTGGTGGGGAAGGAACTGACCCAGACTGGAGCAGGTGGGAGATGATGGCAGGAGCAGGCAGACGTGAGGCGAAGGAGATGGCGAGGCAAACGACGAGGGACGAAAGACAAGGAAGAAGGCTGGTGGAAGGTAGAATGAAGGGCGAAGACGTTCCGGCGGGGATGAGCAGACTGAGGAGGGATTATGTAGGCAGGTTGACAGGTGGACTGAGTCTGACTTGACTGACTCGGTGGCAGGTGGCAGTGATCAGGCGTGGAACCTTTATTCTCAAGGATGTAATTCTTCTGAAGAGGACCCACTTTTTAAGTCTTTGTTCCTTCATGATCTACATGAAAGTCTACGATATAATGTGACCATGCATTGCAGGGAAAATAACTTTTCAATGCTGGAGACGCACAGATATGCTCAGTTTCTTTGGAGCACTTGTTGGCATTTAGACAGAAAACAAAGCAAGTTTAGAGACTTAGACCTTCAAACAGGAAAAAAGCCTAAAAAATACACAAATTCAGCAGACTGAAAAGTGACAGGCTAGAAGGAATGCCTAAAGAGTCAGATAAATATCAACCTTATCACAATGTGTTACGTCCCTTGGCTTAGTCTAGGGGTTATATGGGACTGACATAAAATGAGGAAGTGGACTGAGGAGGCAAAGTTCTTTTACATATTTTATTTACTTCTATTATTACATTATGTACAATTCAGACGGTTAAAACTTCAGGGAGAGCCCAGGCCAACAAACAAAACAACCCTAATCAGAAAATAAAATAACTTACCTAACAACAATGAAAGTAAAATAGTACAAACCTACAAACTAACCTAAACCTAACAATCACTTAGACAAGAGAAAACTGGGGTTAAACCAAAAGGCAGCTCTCCCCTACCAACCCAGTCTGACCAAGTGTGCATTAAAAAACATGACAAAGGTAAGCCTTTACACTGGCAAGCATATGCAAGAGGTGGTATGGCAGGCAAGTGGCCAAGAGGCTCTGAGGTGCAGCATCACAGCCTTTAAATATGACACAGGTGATTGTTGATTACATCAGACTCTGGAAGCCACACCCACATCCTGGAAAAGCTGGAGCCTAGCACAGGACAAAGAATTAGCACAAACATCTACCTTGGAGATGTAACATCCCCACCCATAAGAATAAACATTATTGTTTGTTAAACCCTGCACACAGTCACACTCTAGAAAGAGTGTCTGCCACGATGTTGTCACATCCTTTCTTGTGCTTGATTTCTATATTGTAGTTTTGTAAAATTAATGCCCACCTCATGAGTCGATTGCTTTTATACATACGTGAAAGAAACACAAGTAGGTTGTGGTCCGTAAAAATCTCACTGGGTTTTGAAGTGGAACCCACGTACACTTCAAAGTGTTGAAGAGCCAGGAGCATTGCCAGAGTTTCTTTCTCAATAGCTGAGTAGCGCCTTTGATGGGTGTTCAACTTCTTACAGAAGAAACAAACAGGATGAGGTACTCCTTGGGCATCATCTTGAAGGAGAACAGCTCCAGCTCCAATCTCACTAGCATCCACTTCAAGCTTGAAAGGCTTGGAGAAATCGGGAGCAGCAAGAACAGGAGCATTTGACAAGAGACCTTTTGCACATTCGAAAGCATCTTGGCATTCAGTACTCCAAAGGAATGGTAGCTTTGGACTACACAAGGAGGTCAGCGGTGCTACCACTTCAGAAAAGTTTTTGCAAAAGCACCGATAGTAACCAACCATACCTAAGAATCTGCGTAGCTCTCGGTGCGTTTCTGGCACTGGAAAAGCAAAGATTGCATCTACCTTAGCACTGATGGGACGAACCTGGTCTTGTCCAACTTCTCTTCCAAGGTACATCACGGTAGCCTTGCCAAATTCACATTTAGCCAAGTTGAGAGTCAAGGAAGCATCAGCCAGACGCTTAAACACAGTGGCTAAAGTGGCAACATGCTCAGACCATGTGGAAGAAAAGACAACCGCATCATCAAGATAAACCTTACAGTTTTCCACGTCCGATAGTACCGTTGACATTAATCTCTGAAAAGTTGCAGGAGCATTTCTCATCCCAAATGCCATGACTGTATATTGTAAAAAGTGGTCAGGTGTAACAAAAGCTGATATTTCTGAAGCTTTGCTGGTTAAAGGTACTTGCCAATAAACTTTAAGAAGTCTTACGGAAGTCTGTACAAAATCGTGCCGTGCCATCTGACTTCGGACTTTTAGTCATGTTCACACGATAAGCATGTTGCTTAATTGGGACAGCATCCTCTACATTGATGTCATGATCTATCACTGTGGTACGTGACGGAATGTCACCAAAAAGTTTTGGATGAGCGTGTACAAAACTCTCAATGTCCAATCTCTGTTCCCATGTCAAGTGAGAGAGGTGTGTAGACAACTTGGACAATATCTCAGAGTTGAGCATTTTGGCACTCTGGTAACTGACATCACAGAGCTTAAGCCCATCTTCATCCGCACCCTCCTTCAGTCCTGAAGAACACAAGAGAACCTCTGGAGGCGACATATTTTGCATTGAAGATTCAGCTGGCTCTTTTACAGGGCTGCAAAGAGATCCGGCTCGAGAATGAAAGGTTTTAAGCATGTTTACATGACACAAGCGTGTTTTTTCGTCACCGGTCTGGGGTTTTAACCACATAGTCTCATTCACTTTATTGTCCACCAGATACGGTCCACAAAAATCGGGCAGATAATGCCGAACTGGAAGTTGGTAAAAGAAGCAAAACCTTGTCACCTGAATTGAAAGATCAAGGGACAGCTTTCTTATCATACCAACATTTCATCTTCTCCTGAGCAGAGGAGAGGGACTCCGCTGCTGCCGACCGGGCCTTATGAACTGTGAAACATAATCCAGAACGTTAGGTTCAACTGGATTATCTGTGGACCTGAACTGTTCTTTAAGGAGCTTTAAAGGTCCTCTCCCAGAATGACCAAACACCAGTTCAGTCGGACTGAACCCAAGGGATTCTTGCTTAGCTTCTCGAATAGGAAACAACATCAGGGGTTCTCCTTCATCCCAATCCTTTCCAGTGTCCAAGCAATATTTTTGCAACATGGCCTTGAATGTCTGGTGCCAGCGTTCTAATGCTCCTTGTGACTCTGGTGATTGGCTGTAACGTTAAATGTGATTGCGTCACTCAGGAAAAAAACATACGAGGCTACGCCTACAGACGGGGTTCACGTGTATCTGTTGTGAACTGGCCACCCAGGTCAAAAGACATTGTTGCTAACGCTGGCAACACGACTAATTTGATGAAGCACCTAAACGTGCACGGGATCAATTTAAGAGCGGAAAGTGGCTCAGTGGTTGACTGCAAGAAGAGCGGACCTCAGCCAGCCCAGCCACCGGACTCCGCCTCGTCAGAGAGTACCGAGGACGGCACTGTGTCTGGGATTTCAACAGGCAAGTTTACATTTATTAGCGTTACTGCAACTTAACACGTGCATCGTGCTGAGTTAGCGTGTAGCCTTATTTTATTGCTGTGTAGTAGTTAGCTAAATCAAAAGCTAACATTAACAGATAACGCTTAGCTTGTAAAAATATGCTCATCCATTGGGTCAGCTGGTTAAACAGCTAACATTATCTTCACTGTTATTTTTATATTCTCCTCACTGTAGACCCGAGATTCAGGATTAAAGTAGGCGATGAAGTGTGGACCAGAATAGAAGACCTCATTGATAATTTTTATTCCTCTTGAAATGTAGATCTGTTCATATGACTCCCATTATAATCAATTGAATATGGAATAAAGTTGTAATTTTCTGGGCCCAGCAGATGAAGCAGGAGGTTGAAGGGACAGCTGGTCACCATGATGACAACATCCCATTTCCCCACTATTTCTTTTTCCATAACAAAATTAAATTGTTGGCATCTATTCTCTTATTTTTATTTTTGTTTCCAGAAAAAGCCAAAGCTCTCTGCAAGCATCATCCACACCCTCAGAGCGTACATTTTCTACTGCTGGAGACACCATCAGCCAGGAGCGGGCTTGTTTGTCTCCTGAGAAAGCAGACATGTTCATTTTTCTGAAGTAAAACTGCTAAGTAAAAAGGTCCTCAAAAACTGTTCTTTTGCGCTGAAAATATTTTTTTTATGTAAGAGAAGTGCTTTGAATGTAAAAATCTGAGCAAAAATAAAACTCAAGATTTGTACTTTATTATGTTGTGTAATTTTCTTTTTCTTAGAATTGATATTATAAAACTGGTATCGAAAAAAGTATTGTTCAGGAACCGATATCGAAGTAAAGGTATCGGCATCGGTATCGAAATTTTTTTATTGATACCCAGCCCTACCCAAGAGTCTGCAAGACCTGCTTGAAAAGTTTAGACATACAGTTGGTTCCTTGATCTGTTTAAACTACTTTTGGTAAACCAAACGTGGTGGAAAAACTTTGTCAATGCTTTGATCACCAGAGGTGTAGTTATTCTTCTAAGAGGAACTGCTTTTCCGTCTCAATCCTATTGAGACGGTGTCTTTCCCACGGCCAAAACTTAACAGATCAAAAACTGATCTAAAGGGAACAAACCATAAAAATCTAATAAAAATCCATACGGATCACTTTGAACCTAAAAATAAAACAATTAAATGTGGTCTATTAAATATAAGGTCTCTCCCTCCAAAGACTTTGTTAGTTAACGAATTGATTTCTGATAAACAGATTGATTTGTTTTGTCTCACAGAAACCTGGCTACAAGAGGACTACGTTAGTATAAATGAGTCAACTCCCTCCAATTATTCAAATTTCCACATTCCCAGATCTGTGGGAAGAGGAGGAGGAGTGGCAGCCATCTTTCAGTCTGATCTATTAATTAGTCCCAGGCCAATTAATAACTACAGTTCTTTTGAACATTTAACCCTCAGTTTCCCTCATCCAAACTGCAAAGCAATAAAACCTCTTCTGTTTGTTGTTTTGTATCGTCCACCAGGCCCTTATACTCAGTTTTTGGATGAGTTGTCAGATTTCTTATCTGATTTGGTGTTAAATACTGATAAGGTTATTATAGTGGGTGATTTTAACATCCATGTTGACACAGAATGTGATAACCTTAGTGTAGCCTTTAAAACTATCCTAGATTCAATTGGTTTTGCTCAAAATGTGCATAAACCGACGCACTCTTGGCTCCATACTTTAGACCTTGTGCTGACATATGGCATTGATTGTGAAGAATTAACAGTATTTCCTCACAACCCTGTCCTATCTGATCATTTTTTAAATAACCTTTGAGTTTAATCTAACTGAGTTCTCCACCCCCAAAAGAGGGTTCCATTATAGTAGATCTTTATCGGATAATGCTGTATCAAAACTTAAAGAGTCTGTCCCCTTTTTAATATCCTCTGTATTGCAGAAATGCCCAGTAGATGGCAGCAATGTTGTTTCTTCCAATTCACAAATAGATGTCTTTGTAAACGGTATGACTTTGTCATTGCGTTCTGCATTAGACAATGTAGCTCCCTTGAAAAAGAAGGTGATTATTCACAGGAAGCTGGCTCCTTGGTTTAATTCAGAGCTGCATTCCTTGAAGCACAATGTTAGGAAATTGGAGAGAAAATGGCGCTCTACACACCAAGAGGAATCCTACCTACTCTGGAGGGACAGTCTATTGTTGTATAACAAGACCATTCGCAGAGTTAGAGCAGCATATTTTTCATCATTAATTGAGGAGAATAAGAATAATCCTAGATTTCTCTTCAATACAGTTGCCAAACTTACCCAGAGCCACAGCTCTGTTGATCCAGCCATCCCCTTAGCTCTTAGCAGTAATGATTTTATGGGATTCTTCATAAATAAAATTGATTCCATTAAAAATAAAATAATTGGCATCCTCCCAAACATGATTACCTCGTCCTCAGTAAGTGAGGCAGCATTGGAGGAATCCTTAGAACCTGTGCAGTGTCTGAACTGTTTAAAAGCAGTAGAGCTTTCTGAGCTATCTAAAATTTTAGCTTCATCTAAACCTTCTACCTGTATGTTAGACCCAATCCCAACCAAGTTGTTTAAGGAGGTATTCCCTCTGATCAGTGGTCCTATTTTAGACATGATTAATCTATCCTTAGTAAATGGATATGTACCACAGGCTTTTAAAGTAGCTGTTATTAAACCTTTGCTTAAGAAACCTTCTCTTGATCAAGATGAGCTAGTAAACTACAGACCTATATCTAATCTTCTTTTCTTATCTAAAATTCTTGAGAAAGTAGTTGCTAATCAACTTTGTGAACATTTACAAAGTAATGACCTACTTGAGGAGTTTCAGTCAGGCTTTAGAGCTCATCATAGCACTGAAACAGCTCTGGTGAAGGTCACCAATGATATTCTCATGGCCTCAGATAATGGACTTGTGTCTATACTTGTCCTGTTAGATCTCAGTGCTGCATTTGATACAGTTGATCACAATATTCTCCTACAAAGACTTGAGCATACTGTAGGGATTAAGGGGAAAGCATTAGGCTGGTTTAAATCTTATCTGTCGGACAGATTCCAGTTTGTTCATGTTAATAATAAATCTTCTTCAAACTCTAGGGTCACCTGTGGAGTACCACAGGGTTCAGTCCTTGGACCAATTCTATTTACTATATATATGCTTCCGATTGGCAAAATTATCAGACAGCATGGGATTAATTTCCACTGTTATGCTGATGACACTCAGCTATATTTATCCATAAATCCTGATGAATCCAATCAGTTACTTCGACTGCAGTCATGTCTTGATGACATCAAAAGCTGGATGACTTTAAATTTCCTGCATTTAAATTCTGACAAGACAGAAGTTGTAATCTTTGGGCCAGAGTCCTCAAAAAATAAACTTCTTAATCAATCACTTAATCTGGATGGCATTAACTTGGCCTCTGGTAATAAAGTTAAAAACCTTGGTGTTGTTTTCGACCAAGACATGTCATTTAAATCCCATATTAAACAGGTTTCCAGAGTTTCCTTTTTTCACCTCCGGAATATCGCCAAAATTAGAAACATTCTGTCCAGGGGTGATGCTGAAAAACTAGTCCATGCATTTGTTACTTCAAGGCTGGACTATTGTAATTCTTTACTATCAGGAAGTCCACAAAATGCAGTTCGAAGTCTTCAGCTGATCCAAAATGCTGCAGCAAGAGTTCTGATGAAAATCAACAAGAGGGATCATATTTCTCCAATTTTAGCTTCCCTTCATTGGCTTCCTGTTAAATCAAGAATAGAATTTAAAATTCTTCTTCTAACGTATAAAGCCCTTAATAACCAAGCTCCATCATATATCAGAGCTCTGATTACCCCGTATGTTCCTAACAGAGCACTTCGCTCTCAGACTGCAGGTCTGCTGGTGGTTCCTAGAGTCTCTAAAAGTAGAATGGGAGGCAGATCCTTTAGCTATCAGGCTCCTCTCCTGTGGAACCAACTCCCAGTTTTGGTCCGTGAGGCAGACACCCTATCTATTTTTAAGACTAATCTTAAAACTTTCCTTTTTGACAAAGCTTATAGTTAGAGTGGCTCATGTTACCCTGAGCTATCTCTATAGTTGTGCTGTGATAGGCCTAGGCTGCTGGAGGACATCAGGGTCTAATTTTCTCACTCTACTGATTTCTACTGTTCTTCATTCTACGGTTCTCCAGTTTTGCATTGTATTACATTGAAATGACTGTCGTCATTTCAGCTTTTAACTTTTTGCTCTCTCTCTTTTTCTTCATAGTAGGTACACCTGGTCTGGCGTTCTGTTAACTTTGACATCATCCAGAGAAGACGGCTCACCCGTTACTACCATCTAATGTAGAACAGATTACTAGATCAATGTGTGCTTCTGTGCTTTTTGTCTCTCTTGTTGTGTCTCTGCTCTGTCTTCTGTAACCCCAGTCGGTCGAGGCAGATGACCGTTCATACTGAGCCCGGTTCTGCTGGAGGTTTTTTTTTCCCGTTAATGGGTGGTTTTTCTTCCCACTGTCGCTTCATGCTTGCTCAGTATGAGGGATTGCAGCAAAGCCATGTACAATGCAGACGACTCTCCCTGTGGCTCTACGGTTCCCCAGGAGTGAATGCTGCTTGTCGGGACTTTGATGCAATCAACTGGTTTCCTTATATAGGACATTTTGACCAATCTGTATAATCTGACCCAATCTGTATAATATGATTGAACTTGATTTTGTAAAGTGCCTTGAGATGACATGTTTCATGATTTGGCGCTATATAAATAAAATTGAATTGAATTGAATTGCTTCTGGGAAACGTGTTGCAGTATACATAATAGTAATAGTAAAAACTGGTTACCATTCTTTGTCTTGGGCAATGGACCAACGCAGTCCACGATGACAGGATCAAAAGGCTCACCAAGTACTGGTATAGGATGAAGAGGGGCAACTGGAACAGTCTGGTCTGGTTTTCCTGCAACCTGACAACTTTTACAAGTACGACAAAACTCTACTACATCAGCCTTCAACCCAGGCCAAAAGAAATGGGTAAGTATTTTGTTGTAGGTTTTCGTAACTCCTAGATGACCAGCCAAAGAATGTTCATGTGCAAGGGACAATACCTCATGTCGATATCCAACAGGCACCACAATCTGATAAGTAGCGCTCCACTCATTATCAGAACAAGTTCCTTCCTCCAGGATACTGTTGGATGTGCAGTCCACTTACGCATTAAAACACCATCCTCAAGAAAATAGGAAACTTTCCCATTTCCTGTTTTAGAGAAAGCAAAACATTTGTCCAGAGAAGGATCTGATTTCTGAGCAGCAATGAGATTCTCACGTGTGACTGGCAAGTTCCACTGAGGAAAATAAAAAAGTCCTTTAATTTGCTCCCAGAAGAATCTTTGGAGACTTCTTGATGTTCCATCGAGGTTGGCAAACCATCCTCAGCCAGAGCCTGAGCCAACAGAGAATCCTCCAGATCAGAAAACAGGGTGCACTTTTCCACCAGCAATGTCATTTCCCATTATAAACTGAACTCCTTTAATTGGAAGTGAAGGGCGTACTGCCACAGGGAAAAAACCACTAACCAACTTTGACTTAATGTGCACAAGATGCAACGGAGCTACAACATAACCCATCTCAACTCCTTGCTTCAAAATATTCCCATTACATGAGGAATGGTCACCCACTGGCAATACATCAGCTCACAGATCTTGACCCTCCTGTATCTCTTAGCATTTTAATGGGTTTATCATCTTCCACCTTTCAAGTCAAGGATACAACACCGTCCAGAATGAATGGTTCGAAGCAAGGATCAAGCTCCTCAACAGCATTCCCTTTCTTGGCATCAATGGCTTTAATCAAACCTACCCCTTTTGATGGCTTCACTTCAGATGACTGATTCTTGAGGGACACTCCACAAAAATATGATCAGGTTTGTGACAATAGAAGCATTCCCTTTCATTCCTTGAAACTGAAGTTTTTCGTGGGCTTGGAGGATCTTTTCTTGGGAAAGATTCTCTGGTGGAAACTTCACGTTTCTGCACAAAAACAGTTTTATGGGTCAATACAAATTCATCAGCAACCACAGCTGCTTCTTTCAAAGTTGAAACCTTCTGTTCATTTAGATACACTACAATGCGCTCTTGAACACCATTTTTAAATTCTTCCAGTAACATTAATTCACGTAAAGAACTGTAATCAAGAACTTTACTTGCCGAAAGCCATTTGTCAAAAAGTGTTGCTTTTTCACGAGCAAACTCAACAAAAGTCCTCTTGTGATTACAAAAACGTTGTCTGTATGCTTCTGGAACAAGTTCATAAGCAGCAAGGATAGCAGACTTTACTACATCGTATTTTAAACTTTCTTCCAGAGACAAAGCAGAACAAACTTCTTGTGCTTTGCCAACCAATTTACTTTGCAGAAGCAGAGGCCAAACCTCTCTCGGCCAATTTAATGAAGCAGCGACACGTTCAAAAACATTGAAATATGTATCAACTTCTGATTTACGAATTTACTAACACAATGTTTTTGCTAACATCAAAAAAACCTGGGGGTACAAGAGAACAAGTCATTTCCTCATCAGCAGATGAATTTACTGAGCTGGACTGAGAAGTAATAGTTTGAGGGTGTGTGGAACTTATGGAAGATTGAGCTTGTAATTCCAACTAGCCCCAACCTTACTTCCCTTTCAATATGAAGCTCCAACTCCAGCTTTTTCAACTTCAAAACTCGTTCGGCCTCTGCTTGCAACTCCAATTTACGAAGTTCAAACTCTGCCTGACGAGCTTGGAGTTTATGCTGAGCCTCTAATTGCAGTTTTGCCAGACGTACCTTAATTAATGCTTCTTGCTTTAACTGAGAAGAAGGTGAGGCCGCAACACAAGGTGAGGCATCAGTACTCACGCTTCCAATCTCTGGCTGTTCCACACCAGCAGGCCTCTGTCCTTCCTCTGACACAACAGGCATCAATCTCTCATTAGGAGACCTATCAAGATGAACTTCCAAAAAAGGTGTCTCAGAAACAGGAAGCAATCCTTCATCCACAAGTGGACCAGTTACGGTTCAATCTGCTGGCTTAAAGGAGAAGTCCGGTCAAAATCAGAATTCAAACTGCTAAAAGTAATTTAAATATAAAATTATTACATACTGGTCAATAAATGATAAGCTTTTTTAATTAAGAGTAATTTTCATTTGAAGGTCCTTTTATGGGGGCAGCCATCTTGGTGAAGAACAGTACTGCCTCCTCCCTGTTTGTGACGTCAGGTCGCGGTATCGGCTGTAGAGCAAGTCCCAATGCCCTATCTGTCCCCTTGTAAATAAATATCCGTTTTCATGCCAAAATATTTTTTTAACCCCTTAAACAAAGATAGACATGGTATTAACCATTTAAATTTAAATTAATACTAATTTTACATTTTAGAGACATAAAAAGACAACAAATAACCATTAAAGTACGGTTTATAGGTTTGGTTCTGCAATGTTATGAGTATAAAACTCATCTTTAGAACCAATCTCTGCTCAAAATGGTGATCTGCACCGCCTAATCTACTTTCAGCAGTTATCAGTTATTTCAACCGTAAACTGCAGAAAATACGGCCAGATCGGCTCATTCTGAGTTTACTAACTCTGCTCCAGTCAGGATGAGCTGCAGCGCGTTATGAGGCGGAGGGATATTTCAGCGTCACTTAGTTTAGACCCCAAACAATCGACTTCACTTTCAGAAACAAGCCCAAAAAAAACTGCAACCCGCAACTCATGAAATTTTCAAGCGACTTTAGAGAAAATAAGACCAAAGTTGCATAAAATAAGTGGGCTTTGCAGTAGTGAGCACTCTTTCTAAGTGTGTCGTATCTCTCCGCCGCTCTGGTCAGTAAACTAATCTTCCGGGAAATTCTACATTATAAAAAAGAAAAACCTACTGAAAAGACTCGCTCTCATGTCATCTTGAAGACATTCTTCTTCCAAGTGTTGGCTACAGACGACGTGTTTTCTCTCTGGCCAGAAGCACGATGGAAAATCCTCCCTGTTCACGTTGGTAATGCAGCAAAACAGCCCGTGTTGGATGATGAATCAGAAAGGTGAAAAAACTAATGTTTTTTCCACTTTTACCCGATGTATTGGAACATCCAACTGCCATGCATGTGAGCATTGTTGCTTCAACAATAGCTCTCGGGAATTTCAATGGTGAAGTCCTCTGGAAATCCGAAATAATTGTTGATGATCGCAGCTGTGTAGAACGGCTCCTGTTGAGTTTGCTCAACAGGAGCTTGTGGAGAAATGCTGTCGGCTCTCCGCGATTCTACGTCACAGGATGTGATGTCAGCCTGTGACGTAGTTGTTATCTAAGCCATTACAAGGCCTTTGTTTGAGCAGTAGTATAAAGCTTGGTACTCCACATTACTCCAGACTTTTTGAGAAAGCTTCCTGGTGAGGAAGCGAAACGTCTTCAACTACGGAAAACAAGTCCAGTTGCTTTGTTTTTACTTTTTTTGGAATGACCATGACCTGGATGACTGAGAATCTTCACCAGCAAAAGGTAACATTGGTAAAAGGTGGAGCCTTTCCAGAGAAGTGATCACCAAGGAAAACCTTGAAAGTATCTGCAGAGATTTTCTCACAGACTTTGACGTGTGTTTAACAAAAATCCAAAAGCAACCCCAAACTCATCATACCCCAGCGTACGATAAGGTTGAAAATAATTTCTAACACGGTTTATCCTGTTTTACCCTTTCTTATCGTTTTGGGACTTAAGACATGATGAAGGTTATATTGCTGAACTGGAAAAAAGCTGCCCCTCCAACCCTAACGGTGGATGGAAGATGTTATGAACCATATAAAGCTTGAAACATACTGTCAGTGACTCTGTTCATAGATTTAGAGTAACCTGGCAGCCATTTATTTCATGTTTTGGTACTGAGTTCTCTTAAGAGTAACATCTTACCCAGCCTCTCCTTATTACCTCTTTATTGAACCTGATAGCTGAATCTCATCTGTCAGCACGCGCTGTTGGGATTGTATTACCCTGTTTATTATGTTCTTTATGCTGTTTTTGAATCTTTGAAATCAATAAAAATTATTTGAATAACTTTTTCTGTTTCTTTCTCTTCCACTTTTCAGTTTGTGTCCATTGAATGTGAAATAGGCCCAAAATAACCCCTAATAAAGTTTTTATCAAACTTATCACACAGAGCACTATAGTGAAAGCAGTAATGCTCCACTTGTGAAAGTAAACCTGTTGGCCTCTCCTTGGCATCAAGACAGCAATTCTTGGTGCTCCACAACCAGACAGGACACGTAAAAAACTGACAGAATCAAGGCTGCCAGACAACCGGCGCCACCGGGTCCTCTGACTACCACCAGCAACCAAAGCAGGTGGAGTGTCTTGCTCAAGGACACAACGACAGAGGATCGGTGTGGGGGTTCAAACTGCCAACCCACCAGTTACAGGAAAAACTTCTAGCTCAGATATTTTGTCTGATAATTCCAGAGAGTTTTGGCCTTTAGCTGCAACACAGGACCCAGAAACCAAGTAAAGCAATCCTTACTGTTGATAGGAGCAGCAGTTAATGGAAAGCTGCTATCAGTCTCCTCCTTCACAAGGAGCTGCTCTCCTTCCTGACGGGCCCCGGGTTCCTCCTGTTCCTCCTTTATGTGGAGGGGCTCTGACTCCTGCTGCTCCCCCTCAGGACTCTGTTCTTCAGGAGCCTCTTCTTTAACATCTGCAGCCAACACTGAAACACATTACATGCTTTATCAACAACTAGATCTTTACAATGTTACAACGATGGGAAAGATTCAGTTTAGAGAAAAAGATTTGATCAGCAGTGAAGAGAAAACTGAACCTCAGGAACTGACAGTTTCACCCTAAAATGATCACCTGTAACTTTAGGGTCATTCTGTTGTGGGAATTCAATGTAATTATTCCTTTAAAATTTTTAATAACGGCTAAATTGGATAGTTAAATAAATACAAGAGATAAAATATGACAGTTAAACATTGATTTATAAGTATATATTTGTTATATGAATATATATTTGTAGCTGATTAATTGATCAGTTAATAATTAAATGTCTTTTTATTGTTTTGTTGCATTTAATGACACACAGTTTTATATTATTAGCTACTTTTTTGGCCCAGTATTTATTTAAGTGAGTCGCTGATTTTTTTGAGGATGTTTTCTAACTTTTGGCAGGATTGGTCCTCCATACAGCCAGAAGAAAACATGTGACCCTCTTTCTAAACAAGATAAACCAGAAACCTCCTCCACCTCCTATGCTACATGCTAAAATAGCATTAGCCCCTCCTATGCTACATGCTAAGATAGCATTAGCACCTCCTATGCTACATGCTAAGATAGCATTAGCACCTCCTATGCTACATGCTAAGCTAGCATTAGCACCTCCTAAGCAGAGCTGCAGGCTTAGCCAGTTTTCTGGGGGAAAGCCTGCAACGAGTTGTGATGAAGAGGAGGAATCCATCAGCTGCTGAAAACGGCTCCTAAACTTTAGCTCCATCCACACAGTTAGCATGAAGAAGGAAATCTCCAAACCTGATGGGTGCAGCAGAACTCTGGGCTGGAAAACATCCCCCATCATTGGTGTCTCCTCTGCTGCGTCCTGTCGCTCTTTGAGCTCCTGCTTCCCTCCAGTTTCTCCGCTGTGCCTCCAGCTGCTGGACTTCTTTCCAGACTTCATCACCTGCAGCAGCTGCTGCTCTCTTCCAGCCTCACCAACACTCCCGCTTCTGGCCTCACAGCAACACAAGGACAAAGATCCCGGAAGAGACCAACGCGGCTGCGCTGTTGAGGAAGAGGCACATAAAAAACGGCCGCCATCTTGGTGCGGTCATCCTACAAACAGCACCAGGATGCCAGAGGCGCATTCTCAGGATTTCTCATTAACTTGTTTGTAAAACGAAAGATAATTATGTCAAGGTTGCCTCTTTGCTTTAATTAAATATTGTTCTTAAAAAATATGATAAAATAAATAATTTATCTTATTTTTGTAGTGTTTTTGAGTCATTCTATTAGAATGGGTAAAATTGGACACTGATATTTTCACGTTTTGTACCCAAAAGTATTGTTTCTATGTATATCTTATTACTTTAGGGATATATTTAACTTTCAGAAAAAAAACTTTCTTTCATCTCAGGCATTAGTTTCCTTTTAGTTTTGATCATTATTTCCAGATGTCACTCTAATTCCTCAACCCCGTTATGGAAACTTTGAAGGCTCTCTGAATATTATCATAAAATAAAGTGGGATAGAAATCAACATTTTCACATAGATCAAATGTCCCCCATACTAATTTAATCATTTTAAACTGAAAGATGACATAAAATCACACATTTGTGTTCTCTTATTTCCTCAAATGTGATTAATCGGGGAAAGAACTCTTCATTTTTCATCAAAAATGTTTTTTAACCTAATAATTGTAATCAAAATTAATTTCACATGATAGCTCTCGATATTTTAGATAACAGTCAACAGACATTACATTTTTTTTCAACATTTAAATTTATTTAATGAAACTGTAGGTGTGACGGGGTTGAGACCAGCACATCAGGGTTGAAGATGGTAACGTGGTTAAAGGGACAAATATAATTTTACATATTTACTTCAATGTACAGCACTTTCTGTTGGCATTATACTGTATGTAATTTGGAACCATAGCAAGGACACCAGATACAAATTGCTGTTGAATTGAGCTTTATGACTCTAAAGTAAAAGAACAGCATATTACCAACAGTAAAACATTAAGTGAAATGATTAAATGCAACATAATGTGAACTGTGTGTGCGTATGTGTGTGTAGGTATAACAAAAACTCATGGGAGATTTGCTAAAAGTAACCTCTTCCTAATTCCTAACTGTTGGGATAAATGTTTATACTTCATTAACAGATTTATCTTGTTATGATGTAGTAATGTAAGCTTCTGATATAACCATATTACTCACTTGATAGCTTAATCATGTCCGTGCAAAGAAACAGAAGACACTCTGTTTTTGCACTTCCTGAAACAAGAAGACTCGGCTATAAGGTTATGTGCTGACTGAACGTGATTACTCATGCTGTGTATCTTTGTTTGATAACTGAGGCTGTAACAATCTGTTTTCCCCACCCTTCAGTACAGCCTCAGTCATGTAACCAGGGAAACGCCCCAAACCTAATAAAATCAGAGTAGAACGCTGGGGCCGGCAGAGTGGGTTGGAGATTGTAACTGTACGGTCCCTTTCCTACTCTCCTCTAGAGTAAAAACCAACTAATTGTCTTTGTGCCTTTCTTTCCCTGTGTGTCTGTTTGGGTATTTAGACCTGACATTAACTTGGTCTTTCAAGCCGGATACCAACATACCTGAATATACTGGTGGAAGAACCTGAAAAAACCTGAAAAAACATGGTGCAAAACAGAAAGATAACGTTTATTTCTGACCAAAAGAAAAACCTATCCTACCCAAAAATCTACACAAATGGGCTGCAATTTTGAGCCATGGTGTTACACATGTCTCTAGAGGAAGAATGGTAGGACAGGTAAACCAACATTATACAACCTATGGTTTCAATAACTATTCAAAAAAAATTTGTAGAGCCTGTATGACATGCGCAAAGCACAATCCACAGGGAAATCTGAGACCAAGGAGAGGCAAGTTTCCATCTCCCAGCTACCCATTTCAAATAATTCACATGGACTTCATTGAATTAAATCAGAGTGAAGGGAAAAGGTATTGTCTAGTGATAATAGATGCTTTTTCTAAATGGATAGAACTATTTCCAGCAAAGCACCCAGATGCAATAACAGTAGCTAAAGCTTTGTGCAAAGACATTATAACTTACCTAGATATGGTATACCAGAAAAAATCTACAGTGACAATGGCACACATTTTGTAAACCAGGTGATCAAAAGATAGGACAGTGCTTTCACATAGACTTAAAGAATCATTGTTCATATCACCCTCAGAGCGCAGGACTTGTCGAAAGGACTAACGGCACATTAAAAAACAGACTAAAAAAGTGCATGGAAGAAACAGGAAGACCATGGACTCAGTGTCTAGACCTGGTCAAGCTACGCTATAATATTACAACATCGGCAGGTTTAACCCCCTATGAGACATTGTTTGGCAGGCAGTACAGGCTGCCATATTTTAAGAATGACTGGGAACTGAAAGAAGAGACTGACTTAGCAGATTATATGAGAAAAATGTTGGAAAAACAGAAACTGCACAGCACTGATGAGTCTCCTTCTGTGTCTCAACAGGAGATCCAGTTAGTGGAACCAGGGGACTGGGTGCTGATCAAAAGCATTAAAAGGAAACACTGGCATTCACCCAAGTGGGAAGGACCGTTTCAAGTGCTCTACACCCCTACAGTGGTAAAAATAGCAGAAAGGTCCACCTGGATCCATTTATCTCATTGTAAAAAGGTCATTCAGGCTGAAAGCTCCGATAGGGGAAGTACTTAACAGTCTGATAATAGGGTGGACTCAGACATATAGAGTCGAGGAGATCCGAAAGTCAGTGAAGAAAAAGAAGATACGGAACCAAGTAGAGGAATTCAGCTTGAATGACACATTAAGCTGTATTACACTAAAGAAGCAAAATGAATACCCTTTTACTGCTAATCGCGTGCATTTTCTTCAGTCTGGTAGAAACCACAATAGACTATTATGACAAATCACCCGAATTATCAACAACCTTCCAGAACCCATGTTTAAAAACAGAACATAGAAGAACAGAAGATCTATATTTCTGTTATAACAGCACAAGATTTCAGGTAGTTCTGGTACAGGACATCAGCAAAATAAAGATAGGAGGCTACAGCGGAGATTCCTGGAAAGGGTACGATTGGTACTTGGACAGCACCGGCCTAAAACAGTCAGGACATTATTGGGGTAACGTCTTTGCAACCACTGGTCGGTGGCAAAAAAATCATATGGCCACTCCAATAAAGCTAAAATATGGGAAAGAAGAATGACGATGCATCTGGCAGGAAAATATTTAATTTTTACATTCAATACAACTAGTGAACCACTGCCAGAAAAACCTGAATCCTCCGGTCAATACATAGATCCTCCTTGTCATGTATTAATGCTTTGTATTTGGAAAGAACACGCACAGGATCCTTGTGTTCGTTTAGAATTTTGTCCTGATGTAGCTGCTTTCGAGTTAAGCAAAATGGATAACAAAATCTGTGAAGAAGGAACACTCACACGGGGACCCAAAACAAATTCAGAGATGGTACCCTTAATAATAAACAGCCCCCTCACTACCAATGAATGGTTTCAGGTCACAACAGGAGTGTCAGGACAAACAAACAACTGGCTGTTAATGGTAGAGCAAGCTGCTAACATGGCTGGACCAAGCTGCGTAGTGTGTATGGGTCCCAGGCCGCTACTCCAAGTTGTTCCAGCAGTAATGGATGCTGAATTCAATTCAATTCAATTCAATTTTATTTATATAGCGCCAAATCATGAAACATGTCATCTCAAGGCACTTTACAAAATCAAGTTCAATCATATTATACAGATTGGGTCAGATTATACAGATTGGTCAAAATGTCCTATATAAGGAAACCAGTTGATTGCATCAAAGTCCCGACAAGCAGCATTCACTCCTGGGGGACCGTAGAGCCACAGGGAGAGTCGTCTGCATTGTCCATGGCTTTGCTGCAATCCCTCATACTGAGCAAGCATGAAGCGACAGTGGGAAGAAAAAACACCCATTAACGGGAAAAAAAAACCTCCGGCAGAACCGGGCTCAGTATGAACGGTCATCTGCCTCGACCGACTGGGGTTACAGAAGACAGAGCAGAGACACAACAAGAGAGACAAAAAAGCACTAATGTTTACTAGAGGTAATGAACAAAACTGTTCCAACTTCCAACTGTTCACAATGGGACAAAATCTACCCTTTGGCTACAGCACAAAAACAAAACCCTTTGTTCTCGAACAAAATCGCTCCTAGTAATTTCACCTGCATTAATATGACCAATACTGGACAGAAGTTTGGAAATTTGACCTCAACATGGTGTAAAACTATAGTCACAGTCGGCTCTTTTTCTCCTGTTTCTAGAGCGGACGTCTGGTGGTGGTGCGGAGATGACAGGTTGTTTGATAAATTACCTAGAAATGTATCAGGAATATGTGGTTTAGTCTCTCTCCTGTTACCTGTTAAAGTATACCCCATGACTGTCACGGGACTAATGATGCAAGTAGCAAGGGCTTTACAACAAAAGTGGAGTTTTAGAGCAAAGAGAGACACCTCGTGGCAAGTAGCTGGCAACCCCACATATATAGATGCCATAGGGGTCCCACGAGGGGTACCAGACGAATACAAATTAGTAGATCAAGTCGTCTCAGGATTTGAATCAGCATTGTGCTGGTGGTGTACTATCAACAAGAATGTGGACAGAATAAATTACATTCATTACAATGTGCAACGACTAGGAAATTGGACACAGAGTGGTTTTGAAGTAGTACATGGAGAACTGGCTGCAACTTCACTCATGGCTTTTCAGAATAGAATTGCTCTAGACATGTTACTGGCAGACAAAGGAGGAGTCTGTGCAATTTTTGGTGAGCAATGTTGTACTTTTATTCCAAACACCACAGCCTCAGACGGCAGTCTCACTGTCGCCCTCGAAGGCCTACGGTCACTGAATGGTAAAATGAAGGAGCATTCCGGCGTGGACACGTCTATGTGGGACTCATGGTTGGATGGTTTTGGAGAATACCACACCCTTATTTCACCAGTGCTTGTGTCCACAGCTGTGTTTGCCGCCATCTTGACCCTTTGTGGGTGCTGCTGCATTCCATGTCTTCGAGGTTTAACGCAGCAGTTGATAACTGCTGCAATAGCTCCTCCGCAGGAACAGTATCCTCTTTTGGTTCCCAGTGACTATGCAGATGACCAGGAAGAAGAAGACAATTGTAACATAGAAACTTTATTTGCCGACCGGGTGTGAACTCACAACCCCTCCGAGTGTACGTGATAATGTTGCTGTTACTCTATGATCTAGCAGCCGAAAATCGTTGATGAAGTGTCTGTTTAGTGATATTTGTAATGGTATTTTTCATCTGACATTATACATCATAAACAGGGGGGAAATGTTGGGATAAATGTTTATACTTCATTAACTGATTTATCTTGTTATGATGTAGTAACGTAAGCTTCTGATATAACCATGTTACTCACTTGATAGCTTAATCATGTCTGTGCAAAGAAACAGAAGACACTCTGTTTCTGCACTTCCTGAAACAAGAAGACTCGGCTATAAGGTTATGTGCTGACTGAACGTGATTGCTCAGCTGTGTATCTTTGTTTGATAACAAAGGCTTCATTGCTAACCAAAGTCGTACTTATACATTTTAACAGATTTTTTAGCACATTGTACCATATAAACTAACTCTAAACCTTCTACCTGTATGTTAGACCCAATCCCAACCAAGTTGTTTGAGGAGGTATTCCCTTTGATCAGTGGTCCTATTTTAGACATGATTAATCTATCCTTAGTAAATGGATATGTACCACAGGTTTTTAAAGTAGCTGTTATTAAACCTTTACTTAAGAAACCTTCTCTTGATCAAGATGAGCTAGTAAACTACAGACCTATATCTAATCTTCTTTTCTTATCTAAAATTCTTGAGAAAGTAGTTGCTAATCAACTTTGTGAATATTTACAAAGCAATGACCTACTTGAGGAGTTTCAGTCAGGCTTCAGAGCTCATCATAGCACTGAAACGGCTCTGATGAAGGTCACTAATGATATTCTCATGGCCTCAGATAATGGACTTGTGTCTGTACTTGTCCTGTTAGATCTTAGTGCTGCATTTGATACAATTGATCACAATATTCTCCTACAAAGACTTGAACATACTGTAGGGATTAAGGGGAAAGCATTAGGCTGGTTTAAATCTTATCTGTCGGACAGATTCCAGTTTGTTCATGTTAATAATAAATCTTCCTCAAACTCTAGGGTCACCTGTGGAGTACCACAGGGTTCAGTCTTTGGACCAATTCTCTTTACTATATATATGCTTCCGATCGGCAAAATTATCAGACAGCATGGGATTAATTTCCACTGTTATGCTGATGACGCTCAGCTATATCTATCCATAAATCCTGATGAATCCAATCAATTACTTCGACTGCAGTCATGTCTTGATGACATCAAAAGCTGGATGACTTTAAATTTCCTGCATCTAAATTCTGACAAGACCGAAGTTGTAATCTTTGGGCCAGAGTCCTCAAAAAATAAACTTCTTAACCAATCACTTAATCTGGATGACATTAACTTGGCCTCTGGTAATAAAGTAAAAAACCTTGGTGTTATTTTTGACCAAGACATGTCATTTAAATCCCATATTAAACAGGTCTCCAGAGTTTCCTTTTTTCACCTCCGGAATATCGCCAAAATTAGAAACATTCTGTCCAGGAGTGATGCTGAAAAACTAGTCCATGCATTTGTTACTTCAAGGCTGGACTATTGTAATTCTTTACTATCAGGAAGTCCACAAAATGCAATTCAAAGTCTTCAGCTGATCCAAAATGCTGCAGCAAGAGTTCTGATGAAAATCAACAAGAGGGATCATATTTCTCCAATTTTAGATTCCCTTCATTGGCTTCCTGTTAAATCAAGAATAGAATTTAAAATTCTTCTTCTAACGTATAAAGCCCTTAATAATCAAGCTCCATCATATATCAGAGCTCTGATTACTCCGTATGTTCCTAACAGAGCACTTCGCTCTCAGACTGCAGGTCTGCTGGTGGTTCCTAGAGTCTCTAAAAGTAGAATGGGAGGCAGATCCTTTAGCTATCAGGCTCCTCTCCTGTGGAACCAACTCCCAGTTTTGGTCCGTGAAGCAGACACCCTGTCTACTTTTAAGACTAATCTTAAAACTTTCCTTTTTGACAAAGCTTATAACTAGAGTGGCTCATGTTACTCTGAGCTACCTTTATAGTTTCGCTGCTATAGGCTTAGGCTACTGGAGGACATCAGGGCCTATTTTTCTCACTCTACTGATTTCTACTGTTCTCCAGTCTACTGTTATCCAGATTTGCATTGCATTACATTGAAATGACTGTTGTCATTTCAGCTTTTAACTTTTTGTTCTCTCTCTTTTTTCTTCATAGTAGGTACACCTGGTCTGACGTTCTGTTGACTGTGAAATCATCCAGGGAGGACAGATCACCGACTATTACCATCTAATGTAGAACAGATTACTAGATCAATGTGTGCTTCTGTGCTTTTTTGTCTCTCTTGTTGTGTCTCTGCTCTGTCTTCTGTAACCCCAGTCGGTCGAGGCAGATGACCGTTCATACTGAGCCCGGTTCTGCCGGAGGTTTTTTTTCCCCGTTAATGGGTGGTTTTTCTTCCCACTGTCGCTTCATGCTTGCTCAGTATGAGGGATTGCAGCAAAGCCATGTACAATGCAGACGACTCTCCCTGTGGCTCTACGGTTCCCCAGGAGTGAATGCTGCTTGTCGGGACTTTGATGCAATCAACTGGTTTCCTTATATAGGACATTTTGACCAATCTGTATAATCTGACCCAATCTGTATAATATGATTGAACTTGATTTTGTAAAGTGCCTTGAGATGACATATTTCATGATTTGGCGCTATATAAATAAAATTGAATTGAATTGAATAAACTAACCACAATGGGAATCATACATAAGGCACATCAGATTGGCATACATTTTCCTTTTGAGGCTTTTATGGCACTAGTGACTTGTTTTCATAGAGTGGGCTGACAGGAAAGGGGAGAGACAAGCAGCAAAGGACCAAAGGTGAGAGTTGAACCCAGGTTGGCCACGTTGAGGACTAAAGCCTCTGTACATGCAGACTGCAGGTCTGCTGGTGGTTCCTAGAGTCTCTAAAAGTAGAATGGGAGGCAGATCCTTTAGCTATCAGGCTCCTCTCCTGTGGAACCAACTCCCAGTTTTGGTCCGTGAGGCAGACACCCCGTCTACTTTTAAGACTAATCTTAAAACTTTCCTTTTTGACAAAGCTTATAGTTAGAGTGTCTCATGTTACCCTGAGCTACCTCTATAGTTATGCTGCTATAAGCTTAGGCTACTGGAGGACATCAGGGCCTATTTCTCTCACTCTACTCTCCTTTCTGTTCTGTCTCTCTTCGAGGTCGGTCGTGCTTTTCTCTCCTCTCCAGCTTTCACCCCCCCCTCCCCCTCTCCTGCTTCTGCTGCTGTCTTGTCTTTCTGAGCACTTTCTTCATATCAACCGAACTCTGAAAAACATGGATCTGGTAAGCTGGTCTCTCAATGCTATTGATCAAATTTTTTCGACGGGTAGGCAACGAAAGGGGGACCCGTCCGGTCCTGATTTGACTCATGTTGTGGGATACACCCTATATTCTTGGAGGGAAAACGGTGTGTCTTTCGACTTTGTCATTCCTGGACGTTTGAAACGTTTGCATGTTTGGATTCAGGATACTTGGATTTCTACTTATTGGATTTGGTGGATTTTTGATGTATCAGCAAATACAACGGATGTCGGTAGCCATTTGGCCTTGATCACTCTACCGGCTGCAAAGGACGCGCTCACTAAGGCGGTGAACGGACAGATCTGGAAGGTGGAGGAGCAGAGCTGAAAAGCTGGATGTGCTGGTACGCAGACTGGCTTCGGTGGTTGAACTCAAGGGGGTGATGGGATAAAATCTGGAAGTGCAGAAAAGCCCAACAATTTGGAAAATTGGTTTTCACCATTTTGAGCCAGCAAAAGACTTAAAGCTGACAGGAAAGTCGGGGCAGCTTGTCTCATAACAAATAGCATATTTGGTTTTGCCCTCCCTATCTCTACTCCTGGATTGTTATGGCGGAGAGTGCTCAGATACCCTCCCCCGCTCCCTCCTCTCCCGCTGACACCTGTGGATGTTTTCTGAACTGTTGGCCGGCTGATAACATCAAGGACAATGGCCTCTGGAAAGTGTTCATGGAAATATAAACAATTTCACACAAACAGACACAACTGATGCTCATATAAACTGATGTACTTACACGCGACTAGGCTCAAATGTTTACCTTCTGCTATATGTGTTTTCGTCTTATTTGTGCTTTTTTGTGCAGGAGGTTTTTTTTGATATCTCAAACTGTATCCTGTTATAGGATACAGTATGAGTTGTGTTTTTTTCCCTCCCACCTTCCTTTTGTTGCCTCTATTTTTTCACAGAGAAATGGCAGCGCCACGTGGGAACCGTGTAAGGCGGTTCCTTGGCAGGAAGGCCTCAGTAAATCGTCTCCCCCTGTAATGTTTGTGATGTTTGTTTGTTTATGTTATGGCGATTGTACTGAAACAACAATTTCCCTACGGGATTATTAAAGTATTTCTGATTCTGATTTCTACTGTTCTCCAGTTTTGGATGACTGTTGTCATTTCAGCTTTTAACTTTTTGTTCTCTCTCTTTTTCTTCATAGTAGGTACACCTGGTCTGGCGTTCTGTTAACTGTGACATCATCCAGAGAAGACAGATCACCTGCTATTACCATCTAATATAGAACAGATTACTGGATCAATGTGTGCTTCTGTGCTTGTTTGTCTCTCTTGTTGTGTCTCTGCTCTGTCTTCTCTAAGCCCCAGTGGGTCGAGGCAGATGACCGTTCATACTGAGCCTGGTTCTGGTTCAGCTGGAGGTTTTCCTTCCCGTTAATGGGTGTTTTTCTTCCCACGGTCGCTCCATGCTTGCTCAGTAGGAGGGATTTCTGCAAAGCCATGGACAATGCAGACGACTCTCCCTGTAGCTCTACGCTTCTTCAGGAGTGAATGCTGCTTGTCAAGACTTTGATGCAATCAACTGGTTCCCTTATATAGGAAATATTTTTGACCAATCTGTATAATCTGACCCAATCTGTATAATCTGATTGATTTTGACTTTGTAAAGTGCCTTGAGATGACATGTTTCATGAATTGGCGCTATATAAATAAAATTGAATTGAATAGTCTGAATAAAATACGGTAATGACCATTCACATACTATTAAAAAAATGAAAACTGTAAAATGTTACATCAGACAGAATGAAACACACTGAATATTCCAAGGAGTAATCTCTGAGACCATATAAATGCCATTCTGTTACCTTTCACTTTCTAACCTGTTTTCCTAGCCTGGATCAAACCTCCCCCTGTGGTGGGTTGTTCTAATCACGTAGTTTGGACACCGCTCCACTTCCTTCTCCAACCCACCACAGAGGGATGTTTTATCCAGGCTCAGGTAGGATTCGAACCAGATACAGCACCCCTCACTATCTAACCTGCTGTCCTAGCACCTTCTCCAATGCTACTATGAACATCCTTCTCAGGAGAAAATACTGTTTTGTTCTTAATCTAATCTAGTTTTTTTCCTACAATTTCTCCCATTTTTTCTTTTTACCAGGATGTAGGTGCATTTCTGTTCCGCATGTTGTAGATGCAGAGGAAAATGGTCACAGCAGCGCTCAAAGAGGACCTGAGCTGGAGCAGAGCTGGATGCTGTTATCCTGCTGCAGGTGAAGACAGAGGATCTGACAGGAATGCATGTCATCATGTCTGACTGTCTTCTGAGACTCTGGCTCAGTTGGGATGTTGAGTTCCTGAAGGTTTGTTGAACTTCTTGGAGCAGCTTAGCTGAATTTAATATGCTGGACTCAGATGGTGATGCTGAGATGCTTTGGAAGTTGTTGCTGAAGCTCAGATCAGATGCTGCTGAATTATATATATATATATATATATATATATATATGCATGCATACATACATACACACACACACACATAAAAAGTCCAGTTTTGTTTTAAACAAAATTGGAATGATCATGACCTGGATGACTGAGAATCTTCACCACCGTCTGAATATAAGTTTTGCTTTATTTATAGAACAGGTTTACATTGATATGAAGACATACATGTTGAAGTGATTACAATAATATTTGATCATAAAAGGATTTATGATACACAATGAAATAAGTGTGAAAAAAGTAAAAATGATTACTAAATTTTCATGTCTAATTGTTTTTTGTAATTTCAAAATCTCACTAAATAATTACAGTTATAAACAAGGATAAAAACGCAGATGTTAAAACAAAAGAAAGATGTTTGTTATATGAGCTATACATTTTATTAAAAATGTAAAAATGTTCTGATGAACCTGAACACAGCCACACACACAGAACCTTGTTTAAGAGCTTTTATAGAAAACTGATGAGTAGTGGAGGATGTGAGCGACAGTCTTTACCAGGCTGGGAAGGGATGATGGAGATGGCAGGAGCAGGCGGTCCGGAGGTAACTGGAGGACTGCGGGTGCTGCGCTGTGGAGCCAGGCAGACGCTGGGAGCCAGGAAGCCTCCTGAGAAAGCGGGAGAGCGCTGGGGTCGGGGAAGAGCCAGCAGCACAGCAGGGAGAGTCACAGGCAGGCAGGAGGAGGGTGAGTGAGGCTGAGGTGAGGAGAAGAAGACTGCGAGGAGGGCGATGAGGGACGAAGGCTGGTGCGTGCAGGGGAGCAGCAGGAAGGAGGGATACCAGAGGTGCTCCAGAGCGGTTGTTAGCAGACGATCCGGCGGGTAATGGCAGACTGAGGTAAGCTTATGTAGGGAGGTTGGCAGGTGGAAAGAGCCCGGCCTAATTAGTAGCAGCAGGTGGCAGGAATCAGTGGTGGAGTGAGGAACTGGACTGTATGGGAGGAGGAAGGTGCCGGAAAAATGTCCAGGGTGCAGTAGGCATCACTGCACCCTGACAGGGGCTTGACTGCATCGTTACATCTCTGCACGTCACTCACCTGTCAAGGCTAAACATTCATGTTTCTACAAGTTAAATTCTGAAGTTCGCTGTAGCTCAGTCTGAAAAATTAAACAAATTAAAAAAAACTTGTTTTGTTTTTAAGCCAACTAAAAATTAGCTACTAGAGAAATGCTGAAACTAGCAAGTAAAGGCCATGTGACAGACTGGCAACCTGTCCAGGGTGTACACCGCCTCTCGCCCATTGAAATGCTGGAGATAGGCACCAGCACCCCTCGCGACTCCATGAGGGATAAAGTGAGTAAGAAAATGGATGGATAGCAAGTAAAGATTGTTGCCTTTAATGACAACAAACATCTCTCAGTAAACAACATCTCTGCTAACCTGACAAAAGCCAGCTGCATATCGCTCCGCCTAGCTCCACTCACATACATCTGGGACACCTCCATAGGAATTGCCTTTATTGAAGGCTGGGCCTTATTAAAAATTCTTGCATATGATTGGATAAGCCACTTGTCTGTCGTCTTTATTGACGTGCTATTTGAACCACTCACATCGAAGCTAACCCGTGACGCTGATGATAGCGACGCAGAAAAAAAAATAATAATGTGTTTGCGGCTCTAGTGGCAGGAAGAGGGGGGAAGACAGGCGGCAAAGCGCCGCGGGTCAGAGTCGATTCCGGGGCGACCGCGTTGAGGACTAAAGGCCTCCTAACATGGTTAGCGCTAACCGCTAACCGCTCCGGGGCGCTTCCGCGTCCGCCGCGGACGCGCCCCGGAAAACAAAACTTGCCAAATCCGGTCGGGAGAAGGGCGAAAACATGGTTTCCACCAACAAAAGCAACAAAAGCCTTCAGAGGCGTTCTCTGATGTTCTTTTAATGAAACAATATTAGGTAGATTGGACAACACGGAAGAAATAGCAGCATCGATGTTAACGCTTGCTTCCTCGACGAGCCGCCATTGCTATCAAAACAGTCTCACGTCATGGTCGCGTCTCCACTACGTCACATCTATGAAACTCCAGCCCTGCGTTCTGATTGGCCAGACCATAAATTTGGTTGGAGAAATCACTCTCTACCGGCGGTGTCCCAGATGTATGTGAGTGGAGCTAGGCGGAGCAACATACAGCTGGCTGTTGTCAGGTTACATCTCTGCAGTTTGAGTAAATATTCATAGCAGAGTAATTTTTTCCTCCTGTGTGCGTTGTCATGTGTTTGTTTAAAGTTGATTTTTGGCTGAATCTTTGTCCACACAGATCGCAACAGAAAGGCTTCTGTCCTGTGTGGATTCTCATGTGTGTGTTTAAAGTTGAGTTTCGGCTGAATCTTTGTCCACACAGATCACAACATAAAGGCTTCTCTCCTGTATGGATTCTCCTGTGTCTGTTTAAGCCTGATTTATCGATAAATCTTTGTCCACATAGATCACAACAGAAAGGTTTTTCTCCTGTATGTATTCTCATGTGTTTGTTTAAATCTGATCTTTGGTTAAATCTTTGTTCACATAGATCACAACAGAAAGGCTTCTCTCCTGTGTGGATTCTCACGTGTCGGTTTAAATGTGACTTTTGGCTAAATCTTTGTCCACATAGATCACAACAGAAAGGCTTCTCTCCTGTGTGGATTTTCATGTGTCTGTTTAAAGCTGTTTTTTTAATAAATGTTTTGCCACAGTCTTCACAGCTAAGCTTCACTCGTTTTTGGACCGTCCTTCGTGAGTCCACATGTTTCGTTTCTGTAGAACATTTCTTATATCCAGAGTCTGACAAGTGTTTCAGCTCAGACAGAGGGTGTTCTACATCACTGCCCTCTTCATCCTCAGTATCTTCAGCCTCTGAAGAAGTGGAAACATCTCCTTGATCTTGTATCCTGATGGATTCTTCTCCATCATTCTCTTCTGGAAGCTCTCTGCCTTTAATATGGGCTGGATAAAGCTGTGAGAGCAGCAGAGACTGTTCATCATCCAGACTCTTTATGGGAGGAGCAGAGACTGGAAACCTGATGGCATTAATCACCTCCTTCCCATTGAGCTGCTCTCCTGGCAGACTGATGTAGACTCCCTCCTGTTCCTCCTTGATGTGGGGGGGCTTTGGGTCATGCAGGTCATCAGGAGGTCTCTGGTCTAAAGAAGCTTCTTCTTTAACAATCAGCTTCTGCTGAACATCTGCAGGAAACATTGAAACATATTATGCACATTAGAAAGTATTTTGATCTCAGCCTCTCTTAGCATCAGGTAAATGACATGCAACAGTGTTTTGAAATGTTTGAAGTAGATTAAAGACTGGCTAAGCCATTCATAAAGACCATAATAGTAATCTAAATGGGTCGTAATAAGCGCAGTAATTAAAGTCTCTAGATGCTACTGTGAAAGAAAATTTTTAACATTAGCCAGATTTAATCTGTTCATCAAGTTTAAAATCATTGTCCAGTCCCACATTCAGGTCTGTTGCCGTCTGAGTCAAATAATCTGATAAAGAACCCAGATCAGCCAGGACATTAAAACATTACAGGGCAATACCTCAGTTTTAAGTTCATTAAAATGTAAACAATTCTGTGACTTCTATGCTTTGATTTCATCAATGCAATCCAGAAAGTGAATTATTTAGTACAGTTTTTCCTGTTTTAGTGACATATATACGTTTGGCTGTTTCACATTTATATAAACTATGATATTAGTAACAATTATTTAGACAATACTGTTAAGATATCAACTGTATCAGTGGAGCGTTCAGCTTAACTGGGAGCTGTCTGGCCCACCTAGATAGCACCGACACCAGGAGACAACTCAAATCTGTCCACTAGCGTCCTGAGGGTGATACAGTTTCTCTCCTAATGACAGTTAGGAAGCGTATGGATGTATTGGATGGGTGTGAACCTAAACTCCTTTATAATGCTTGTGAGATAAACAGTCGGGGCTTCTTGCCGATCAAGAGCCCATCAGCGCTGATGTGTCTGTAACCCTTTCTGTCTTTAGTAGATTAAATAAGCTGAAGTATACTTGTCTGTTTCAAGCGTCTTGCATCCAAAGTAATATTTAAGTGGGGGTCGCCTGAAGGGTATAAACAAGGTGGGTCCTCCGAGGGTGTGTCACTGCTAAACAGGTGCGGTACAGTAACAATACCTCACATCTTCAAGCCACAGCCACCTGGGTCTGAATGGGTTTGGGCACCCACAGACATTTGCAGTGCCGGCCAGGCTAAGCAGTCTGTTTTCTGGGAAACCAACATGGGAATTTACGGCCAACTGCCCTGGAGACGATCTGCTTGTAACCTTTCTCAGGTGTTGCAAGAAAGCTTAGTAGAGATGGCACAGAGCAGTCTCCTCTGCTCCAGCCAGGCCAAACTGAGGGGAAGGCTGATCTGAAGTCATCCGATGAAGCCTGCACAGGTCTCACAAGAACAGCTATGCCAGGGAAGCTGAGGGGAGGTCCCCGCTTCCACAGCAGCATCTTGTTTCCTACGACCTTGGACCTGAAGCTACTTCCTAAGAGCCACGTATAGAGCTAGCCGCATAGCCGCCTATAGCAGCTGAGAAAACACATCACCACGACCAGAGAAAAAGGGAGAGGTCTGGCACAGAAATAAACAGGGAAAGTTTTAAAGTTTTATTTTTTTTAAGGTTATACTCAGTAAAAAAGCCCGGGGGCTTACAGGATAGCTCCCGCTAGCTATCTTAAAACCGTGCAATGCTGATGTGTTTCGTACGGTTATAAAAAACTTTATTTCCATATGGATTTTATATATTGTCCGGATATTAATGTTTGTGTTTTCTGGTCTGGTCATTATGACCAAAGTAGAACTCGAGCCCTTTTAAATTAGCTAAGCATATCTGCTAGCATAATGCTATTACCTTCCTGGATATCATTCATGCTACCATGCAACTACGGTTCATTTTAAACATAAGGTTCACTTTTGCTTTCCTCCACCATCATTCTATTGTGCTATGCGCATTGCAGTAATAGTATTACTGCATTAATATAGAACATTAACGATTTAATGGTGTTTTGTATAACTTTAGGAATAACCCATGTAGTGTAAGAGATTATGCGACTACAGACACTGGACTGCGTTATCGGTTGCCTTGGAGATTGCAGATGACCGGACGAGCCTGACATGCTTAGATTGGACAGAATTACTGAATGGGAGAAACGTGTCGGCTGGGACACGCCTGCATTATAGTATCCTTTCCAGCAATGTGATGAACGGAACACTGTTATGCTAAATGCGCCTACACATCTGATCCTACTTAAAGTTTCTGGGAAGAATGAATGGGAGGCTCACTCTGGCTCACTGATTACTTAAGGTTTAACTGTCCTAGAAGGTCCGGCACCAACCTGTGAAAGAAGACAGGTAATCTAGGAGAGTGGGTTTCGAGTCCCACTGCAATATGAAGATGGAAAAAAAAACTTTTTTTCTCTCCGTCTTCACACAGTAGAAAACCCACCCTCTGAAAAACGGGTGCGCTGTTGGCTTTGATTACAAGTCCAAAAACATCCCTAAGATGTTATGAAAGCCCCCAGCAAAATCGGATATTGGGTTTGGAAGGCTCCCTAGAAGGCTCCCCTCCCTGGGCTGCCACCTTACCGTGGTGGAGGGGTTTGAGTGTCCCAATGATCCTAGGAGCTATGCTGTCAGGGGCTTTAAGCCCCTAGTAGGGTCACCCAAGGCAGACAGGTCCTAGGTGAGGGACCAGACAAAGAGCAGCCCAAATCCCCCTTATGCTGAGAAAGATAAATGGATCTCGTGTTCCCTCGCCCGGACGCGGGTCACCGGGGCCCCACTCCGGAGCCAGGCCTGGAGGTGGGGCACGTTGGCGAGCGTCTGGTGGCCGGGCTTTTGCCCATGGAGCCCGGCCGGGCTCAGCCCGAAGAGGCGACATGGGTCCCCCTTCCGATGGGCTCACCACCTATGGGAGGGGCCAAAGGGGTCAGGTGCTTTGTGCAATGGGTGGCAGCAGAGGGCGGGGACCTTGGCGTTCTGATCCTCGGCTGCAGAAGCTGGCTCTTGGGACGTGGAATGTCACCTCTCTGGTGGGGAAGGAGCCTGAGCTCGTGCGCGAGGTTGAGAGGTTCCGACTAGAGATAGTCGGACTCACCTCGACGTACGGCTCTGGCTCTGGAACCAGTCTCCTCGAGAGGGGCTGGACATTCTTCCACTCTGGAGTTGCCCATGGTAAGAGGCGCCGAGCTGGGGTGGGGATACTTGTTGCCCCTCATCTCGGTGCCTGCACATTGGGGTTCACCCCGGTGAACGAGAGGGTGGTCTCCCTCCGCACACGCGCGGGGGGACGGGTTCTGACTGTTGTTTGTGCGTATGCGCCAAACAGTAGTTCAGATTACCCACCCTTTTTGGAGTCCTTGGAAGGGGTACTGGAGAGTGCCCCTCCTGGGGACTCCCTCGTTTTGCTGGGGGACTTCTACGCTCACGTGGGCAATGACAGTGGGACCTGGAGGGGCGTGGTTGGGAGGAATGGCCCACCCGATCTGAACCCGAGTGGTGTTTTGTTGTTGGACTTCTGTGCTCGTCATGGATTGTCCATCACAAACACCATGTTCAAGCATAAGGGTGTCCACATGTGCTCTTGGCACCAGGACACCCTAGGCCGCAGTTCAATGATCGACTTTGTTGTCGTTTCATCCGATCTGCGGCCTCATGTCTTGGACACTCGGGTGAAGAGAGGGGCGGAGCTCTCCACCGACCACTACCTGGTGGTGAGTTGGCTCCGATGGTGGGGAGGAAGCCGGTCAGACCTGGCAGGCCCAAACGTATTGTGAGGGTCTGCTGGGAACGTCTGGCGGAGTCCCCCACTAGACTGAGCTTTAACTCCCACCTCCGGGAGAGCTTTGAACACGTCCCGAGGGAGGCGGGGGACATTGAGTCCGAGTGGACCATGTTCCGCGCCTCTATTGTTGAGGCGGCTTGTCGGAGCTGTGGCCGCAAGGTTGTCGGTGCATGTCGCGGCAGCAACCCTCGAACACGCTGGTGGACACCAGCGGTGAGGGAAGCCGTCAAGCTGAAGAAGGAGTCCTACCGGGCTTTATTGGCCTGTGGGACTCCGGAAGCAGCTGACGTGTACCGGCAGTCGAAGCGGCAGGCAGCTCGGCTGGTCGCCGAGGCAAAAACTCGGGCGTGGGAAGAGTTCGGAGAGGCCATGGAGAAAGACTTCCGTACGGCTTCGAAGCGATTCTGGTCCACTATCCGGCGCCTCAGGAGGGGGTACCAACACTGTTTACAGTGGGGGTGGTGTGCTGCTGACCTCGACTCGGGATGTCGTGTGTCGGTGGGCGGAATACTTCGAAGACCTCCTTAATCCACCCAACACGTCTTCCATTGCGGAAGCAGAGCCTGAGGACTCTGGGTCGGGTTCTCCCATCTCTGGTGCTGAGGTTGCCGAGGTTGTTAAAAAGCTCCTCGGTGGCAAGGCCCCGGGGGTGGATGAGATTCGCCCTGAGTACCTTAAGGCTCTGGATGTTGTGGGGCTGTGTTGGTTAACGCGGCTCTGCAGCATTGCGTGGACATCGGGGGCAGTTCCCCTGGATTGGCAGACTGGGGTGGTGGTCCCCCTATTTAAAAAGGGGGACCGGAGAGTGTGTTCCAACTACAGAGGAATCACACTCTTAAGCCTCCCTGGTAAGGTCTATTCAGGGGTTCTGGAAAGGAGGGTCCGTCGGATAGTCGAATCTCGGATTCAGGAAGAGCAGTGTGGTTTTCGTCCTGGTCGTGGAACGTTGGATCAGCTCTACACCCTCAGCAGGATCCTGGAGGGGGCATGGGAGTTTGCCCAACCAGTCTACATGTGCTTTGTGGATCTGGAGAAGGCATTCGACCGTGTCCCCCGAGGGATCCTGTGGGGGGTACTCCGGGAGTATGGAGAACCGAGCCCTTTAATAAGGGCTGTCAGGTCTCTGTATGACCGGTGTCGGAGTCTGGTCCGCATTGCCGGCAGTAAGTCGGACTCGTTTCCGGTGAGAGTTGGACTCCGCCAAGGTTGCCCTTTGTCACCGATTCTGTTCATAACTTTTATGGACAGAATTTCTAGGCGCAGCCAAGGTGTTGAGGGGATCCGTTTTGGTGGCCTTAGGATTGCGTCTCTGCTATTTGCGGATGACGTGGTCCTATTGGCTTCATCAGGGCGTGATCTACAGCTCTCACTAGAGCGGTTCGCAGCCGAGTGCGAAGCGGCCGGGATGAGAATCAGTGCCTCCAAATCCGAGACCATGGTCTTGAACCGGAAAAGGGTAGAGTGTCACCTCCGGGTTGGGGAGGATGTGTTGCCCCTAGTGGAGGAGTTCAAGTATCTTGGGGTCTTGTTCACGAATGAGGGGAAGATGGAGCGGGAGATCGACAGGCGGATTGGTGCGGCGTCTGCTGTGAAGCGGGCGCTGTACCGATCCGTTGTGGTGAAGAGAGAGCTGAGCCAAAAGGCGAAGCTCTCGATTTACCAGTTGATCTACGTTCCTACCCTCATCTATGGTCACGAGCTTTGAGTCGTGACCGAAAGAACAAGATCCCGGATACAAGCGGCCGAAATGAGTTTTCTCCGTAGTGTGTCTGGGCTCTCCCTTAGAGATAGGGTGAGGAGCTCAGTCATCCGGGGAGGACTCAGAGTAGAGCCGCTGCTCCTCCACGTCGAGAGGAGCCAGTTGAGGTGGCTCGGGCATCTGGTTAGGATGCCTCCTGGACGCCTCCCTGGTGAGGTGTTCCGGGCACGTCCCACCGGGAGGAGGCCCAGGGGAAGACCCAGGACACGCTGGAGGGACTATGTCTCTCGGCTGGCCTGGGAACGCCTTGGGATTCCCCCGGAGGAGCTGGCCCAAGTGGCTGGGGAGAGGGACGTCTGGGCCTCCCTACTGAAGCTGCTACCCCCGCGACCCGACCCCGGATAAGCAGAAGAAAACGGACGGACGGACGGAGGCTCCCTAGAAATCTCATAAAGATAGCTTCAAAGCTGTGATTCATTTCAGGGGAGGACCAGATATTCGCTTGTCTTGCCTAGTCAGGAGAAACTGGCTACAATAACCGTAAAGCGTTTTAAATGAATAAGGGTCCAAGTGTCTGCGAGGAAAAGAGATTTATCCTTCCGGAGCGTTAAACTGCTAGTAAGTCAAATAAATATGACGATTGGGGACATGTAAATGTGACCCACGGAAATATGGAGGCGTCTGGAACTGCACCGCTTTAGATTATAAAGAACTATAAATTTCTGCAGTCGAAACTTTTCAAAAATGAAAGACCACAGATCTGTATAAAAATAGTGTGAAAAGACAGGCCTCCGTTTGTGTGTGTGTCTGTCTGTCTGTCAGGGTTTAGTTCTGCCCATTGCACCCTGGACAGTTCTGGCACCTTCCAGCCCTGACTCCACTCTGCTTAATCACCTACACCTGGCTGCTAATAATCATCCTGAACTGTTTCAACCTGCAAGCCTCCCTATATAAACTCCCTCAGTCTTCACCGTCCTGTGCTCCTTGTCCTCGCCTTTCGTCTGCCAAGCCCACCTGCTCCACCGTCCAGCTCCAGCCATCTTCTCACACCTGCTACAGTCTGGTACAGTCTCCTGGTTCTTCATCGACTGCTCAAACCCCTCAATAAAAGTCTCTTTAATTGTGGCTCTGTGTGTGGCTGAATTCGGGTTCAATCCACAAACCATGACACTGTCTAAATGTCTTGTTTGCTTGTTACTAAATATCTGTTAGTCTGTGCGATGTAATTCAGTTTAAATTATAAATACTAGTTTCAAAAATGTTTATTTGTGTTGGGAGAGTGAACTAAACATAAATGCACTTTTTGAGAAACCTCAAACTACCATAAACTAAGAGTTTCGAAGAGGAAAAAAAAGAGACTTTATTAACAGAGTTTGGCGTTTCACATCACATGTCTGGCACAAATTAAATTGACCAACATGGCTTGAATAAAAAATATTTCAGGGTTGTTAGTTGTGAAGCTTAACTATCGGGTACAATAAACCAGAGGCGTTGGGGCTGTATTCAGAGTTCCACTATGAAATTGCTCTGAGTTTGTGTTTGACAATGGATTCAGGACAGTTAGCTGTGGAAATAGCAGATTAGATCCTCTTATATTGTGATATAATATAAATAGAATGTCAAACGGCAACAAAGCAGAGATCCTATCACTTGTTTTTAGCCCTAGGTAATATAAAAATACTGAAATTGCTTGTAACAATGATTCATCACAAACCAGTCCATCTAATAGAAGGCTTTAAATATGCTTTCTGACCAGTTCAAAACCACAACAGTTAAGGGTGCTCCGATCAGGATTTTTGGGGCCGATCACCGATTGCTGAAAGCATTATTGGTTGATACCGGTCACCGATCACTGGGTCCTTCTATTTATCATGTCATATATTCAATTTTAATAGTCTTATGTATATGTATTAAAATTAACAGAAGATAATGTATTGTGAATTGTCAACTGTATACTTTTATTGACAGGAAACGTTCAACATTTTACTTCCTTAGAAACATCTTAAACAGCTTAGAGCTTAACAAATAAGCCTTATTTGAAATAAGGCTTCTTTATTTTGTAGAAATAAGTTATTTCTAAATAAGATACAAAAAATCTGTCATTGTTAATTTACAAAAACTTAAAGTGTACTTAAACTTAAAGTGCAGAGCAAAGAAAACAAAATCAAATATTTTGGGATGCCATGATAAAAGGCATAAGGTATGTATTTTAATTGTCCTGCGGTAATTAACTGAAAATAGAAGCCATGACGGAACAGTCACACATCTTTAGATAATATATCAGTAATTGTTTGGCTTTTTGTCCTAGCTCAAAATCTAAAATGTCCTTTTAATCACTGCAGACATTTTTCAGTAGTAATAAAGTTTTGTAAATTTCAAACAAATGCTAACTTTAAATGTTCTTTTAGCTCCTTTAAATCTACATACATTTAAAGTGCATAGCATGGAAATCATGAGTCAATGAGAAAGAAAGAAGAGGAATAGAGATTAGTAAAGCCACTTCTCTTAAAGCTTACTTGTTAAGCATCAATGGCAGATTTTTCTTTAGAAATATAAGCATCTCTGCATTTTTGGCAGACAGCTTGTTCCTCTTCTCATCTACAATATTCCCTGCTGTGCTAAAAAGTCGCTCACTATCTACACTTGTGCATGGAGCACAGAGGTAGGCCTGTGCTGCTTGTGCGAGAGCGGGGAAACGACTTTTATTGTCTCGCCAAAAAACAAGCGGCTGTCCGCTCCGTGGGATGACTGGCTCTGATAGGTAGAGGTTCATCTGCGATGATGTTGAGCTGCTGATGTCACCGCCACCATGTTCCCCGTCTTCATCCAACAACTCAGCATACATAGCGTGTAAGGAGCCAGCTCGTGGTACTTTCTCTGGGGGCTCGGTGCCAGTCGCTTCCAAACTTGCCTCACCATTTTGCTGCTCCTGTCCAGTAGCAAGGACATCAGAAAGCAGCCCGCGAATCTGGGGCTTGAGTGCGTCGGAGAAATATCTGTCTTTATACCTTTTTTTTGGTTGAAAAGAAAAATAAAACTTTAATGGATTTACTTAAACAAGAATCAGAAAAACTTTTTGATCTCAAAGGGCAAATTGGGTTAAATTACAGCCTCTCCTTTCAAGAAAAGAAATATGTAACACCATAGACATTGTTCCATTATTTAATATATTTCATAGTTTATGCTCTGCTCTTGTTTTGATTAGTGAACTAGTTTTGGCCAAATAGGCAATAGCATACTCCAAATTTGCATTTTTACTCTGTAGTCTTAACTCTTCTTCCAAATGTTTATTTTTCTGGTACATTTGAATGAAATGCCAGCCAGCCTGCCTACTAAAAGATTAGAACACTAATCATTTCAGGCATGTATCAGTCATTTAGGCCAAGATAGATTTTTTTCTTGCAAGAGGAATTTGGAAACTTACTTAAGAATTCAATATATTCAATTAATATTGACATGAGACACAGAGAGAGAAAGAGTTGTGTGAATTAAGTTCTCACCTCGGATCGAGCACTGTTGCGATGGTATACAGGCGCTTCGATTGAATGTCACTGAATCTGTTCTGGACCGCTTCCAACAATGTGGCTTTCGAAGTTTTTACACCGTGGTCCGTCTCAGCGGCTTTCTCCAGAAGACGGGTTAAGGCTCTGATGGATGGTATAACATCTGCAGCCGATGCAGTTGATGAGCTGATCTGGTGCGTGAGCTCTTCAAACGGGGCTAGTAGAGAAATCATATTTTCCACCAATTTCCACTGGCTGCCAGTGAACATGGAAGGCAAGTCATAGTCAGCTCCATAAGCACATAGGGGACGCTTCTGTTCCATCAGACTCTGTAGCATATTAACTGTACTGTTCCACCTGGTAGGTATATCTGTTGCAGCCTCTTAATAGGCTGGCCAAGTTGCTTCTGAATATTTTGAAGTCGAGAGTAGGCAAGCTGGGAATGTTTGAAATGACCGACGATGCATCTTCCACAGGCTATTATATCAGCGATGCTGCGTTGTGATAGAACTCCGTCGGCAACGGCAAGCTGCAGTGTATGAGCCATGCACGGCAGGCTGGGTAGATCTGCATCCCTCATGGCCTTTACCATGTTCTTGGCATTATCTGTGAGAATAACGTGCACTTTTTCCTTCGGGATTCCCCATGCGCGAAACATGTTGCAGAATGCGGCACCAAGAGCCTCCGCGGTGTGTGACCCCGAAAATTCTTGAGAATGAAGAACAACTCTTTTTAACTCAAAGTTCTGATTAATAAGCTGCGCAGTTAGGCTCAACATGGACATGGGACATACATTTGAACTCCAAATGTCACTTGTGAAGCTGATTGATGTGATGTTGTCCTTCATTAGGGTGTCAACATGTGCAAACACGGTTTGGTATAACTGCGGCAGGCAAACATCAGTGAAATATTTACGCCCGGGCAGAGTGTAGCGGGAATCCATGTAATACATGAGTCGCCGGAACCCTTCGTCTTCCACAATTGACAGCGGCTGGTGATCGAGGCATATGAACTCCATTATTTTGGCTGATATTTCCTTTTTTTTCTTGCTGTCATTACTGTAGGGTTGCTGTTGTTGCAATGTCTCCGTTACAGACAGCTGAGTGAGTGGCGCCGGAGCTGCTACACGACACCGCTCTCTCTCTGCCTTATCGCTAGCTAACTTTGAAAACTCCTCGTATTCCTTTCTGTGACTAACCTTCAAATGTCTGATGAGATTGGTGGTGTTAAAATGTCTTTGGAGCTTTCCGCCTCGTGGAATTTCCTTGGCACACACGTTGCAAATCGCTAATGTATTGTCTTTTTCAGACACCTTGAAGAACTGCCAGACTGGTGAATGTAGGGAGGCCGCCATTTTAGCTGCGCATAGATTATTTTCTTCTCACGAGTAGTGCGTCTCTAAGCCTCGTGTGACCATCCCGATCTCGCGAGCTTTCAAGGTTTCACTCGCGGATATGCGGAGCAAATCCATCTGGGTCAGGTTAGTGCGTCTCATCGGCCCATCTGATCGGCCTTTATGGAGACCGCCGATCAAAGTATTTAAAGCCTTTATCGGCCGATAACGATCAGTGACCGATCAATCGGAGCACCCTTAACAACGGTTCTTCTTGACAGACTCTGTAGATCACTGGCCCCGAATGATATGTGTCATGGTTTTCAGATGACGAGCCCACATGCAGATACGAACGGGAGGCAATGCACAGTTTTAAGATTTTTATTAAAGGAAAACAGGCAGGTCTATGGACGGAACTACAGGTGACTCGGCTGGGTCAGAACGTCACGGCTGGAGAGTCTGTAAGAAAGAGCAAGTGAGTTCTTCTGAAATAAGAGCCAGGAAACTTGCTAGAAGTTGCGCTGCTTACCATTAGGCTGGGCGGACCTAACCGGGAAGAAGTAGCGTCAGGAGAACTCTATGTGACTACTCAGATGGAGATAGGTGGCTAGTGGCTGAGGGCGGCAGATGTAGCTGGCGAGGAATCCGAGGCGACCTCGTCGGCAGCGGTTGACAGATGGATTGACCAGAGTGAGCACAGAACCAACAGAACCCGGGAAAGGGGATCTCAGGCCTCGCTGGGTAACTTCCAGGAAGTATGAGGGGAGAGCCAGAGCAAAATCTGAGCAGACAGGTCTGCTGGTCTGTTTCTTCGGACGGGACGTCAAGACAGGTGAGTGCATCCAAGCACCAAAATCTGGAGCAACAGAGAGGTACAAAAAATTACTCAAAAAAGAAGAGTAACAAAAAAACTCACAAGCTGGTTCCGAGAGTTGGGACAGAGGCCACGTCGTACCACGACTGGTTAAGGCTCCGGCGTCTTCCATCTGCCAGTGCTCTGCTTAAGAAGCCAGAGGAAGCCGCCTGCAACGAGCTGCAGGTGTGGACCACGCCTCCTCAGCCAACTAGACACACCTGAGGAGTAGAGTTAGAGCAGCCAACACAGAGAACCCTGACAATATGATTTTTGATTTAATACATGTATAAAATGCAAGTAAAACGTGTAGTTTGGCTCTGATCAAAACTGTGTGAAATTCAACTGGATATATATTTTTTAAGGGAGATAAGGAAGACGTCATCTGTTGCACAATCAGTTTATGTTGTCTAGTTGCGCTGGTCTGAGGCGAACCTCAGAGGACAGTCTGGTCTGAACAGAGACAAAAAGATCTGAGAAAACAAATCTAACTATGAGGTAAAGATCAGGGAGAGATCGCTCATCTGGCTCGGTGTCTTCTGGCCTTTATGGGCTGGAGCTGGAAAAAGGTCTTCAGATTATCTCTACAGGAGAGGTGAAAGGTAACTGCTAATAATTATTAAAGGACACAAAGTCTTTACGATCAGATAAATTAAATGTAGCCTGGTCATATACTTAGATTGTAAATACTAGAAAAGGCTTACTGCTTAGAGGATCTTGTGTTTTTATTGATGTGGTCTGTTAAGCATGAAGGTCAAACGATGTTCTAGGATGAAGTTTCTGGTCCGGGCAAAACGATGGCAGCTTCAGATCTTAAGGGTTATACTTCTATTTATTAATTTATTTCTTCTCTTCTCTGTGTTGGTTTTGTTTGTTCTGAAGTTCAGAAATTTAAAGACAAAATCATTGCTTGGAATGTTGTATCTATTTAAAAGCATTATTAACTGAATTTGCCTGGTCAAAGGGAGCAGAAAGAAATCAAAAGTCTGATATAAGATAATAATCTATGTATTAAGGAGTGCAAAGGTAGCTCAAAATCGGTGGTGTGGTGAGCTCACCCGTATTCCATGTTATTTACAAATTAACAAATAATTTGGATATTAAAACGTATTAAGTAAAACATAAGAGCTCTAATTGTATGATTTTATTGATTGTTTTCTCAATCAGTAGTAAGTTTTAAACGTGTTGTATGAGAGGATATGTAGCAATTTTGGAGTTGTCCAGCGAAGGTTGAAAAGAGGAACAAAGTTGTTGTCTAAAAAGAGTTAGTAGCCCGCTGGTTGCCATGGATCAGGTCAACAAAGGAACAAACCCAACTGACCAGCTCCCTGTTGCCACAGTAACGGCGACTTTCGGTTTTTTTGCAACCTCCAAACGGTTCTCCAAGCGCTTAAAAGTGACATGTCTAGGATGCTCAGCGCTCAGTTCTCATTCCAGAAGAAAGAAGACAGAGACAAGATCAACTGGCCAAAGGATGAACACGGAGTCAGAAGTAATTTTTCGTGTTTCCTCCACAATTCAGGGTCAATGATCCACAAAGTCTGTCAAGAAGAACCGCTGTTTCCATCAGATAATGACATCAAGCAATTTCTGGATAAAATTACACTTCCTAAATTATCAGACAGCCAAAGAACGACACTGGACTCACCGCTGACAACAGTTGAAGTTCAGGAAGCTCTAAAAAGCATGCCCAATAAAAAGGCTCCAGGTCCAGATGGATTCCCTACTGAGTTTTATAAAGAGTTCTGGAATATTCTGGCACCAACGTTACACAGAATGTTGCAGGAAATACAGGAAAAAGGTAGATTTCCAGGTAATACGAATTCTGCTACCATCAGTCTCCTGCTTAAGCCAGACAAAGATCCTATGTTTCCCACCAGTTATCGTCCCATATCCTTAATTAATGTGGATATTAAAATAATCTGTAAAGCTTTTGCAAAACGATTAGATAAAGTCACTCCTCTCATAATCCACCCTGATCAAACTGGTTTTATCAGAGGAAGGCAGTCATCCACAAACACACGCAGATTAACTAATTTAATAGATTATTCCTACAGTGAAAATATTAAAACCAATATATTGTCTTTAGATGCAGAAAAAGCATTTGATAGAGTAAACTGGCATTTTTTTATTCGCTACCCTTAATAAATTTGGTTATGGCAATTTTTTTATAAATTGGTTAAAATTTTTATACAGTTCTCCAACAGCCTGTGTCAGGACAAATAATCAAACATCTTCCAGCTTTTGTCTCCAGAGGGGCACAAGCCAAGGATGCCCACTTTCCCCCTCACTTTTTGCCATCTTTATCGAACCTCTAGCAGCAACAATTAGACAAACTAATGCTGTCAAAGGTATAAAATGCATGAAAATAGAGCATAAGATTAGTCTTTACGCTGATGATGTATTACTTTATCTCCAGCATTCAAACACGTCCCTCTCTCAAGTAATTAGATTACTAGAATCTTTCTCAAAAGGTCCATGTCCGGCCCCCTGTCTCGGTCCTGGTCCATGCCGTCTCCCGGTGCGGGTTTCGTCTCGGGGGAGGGGTTCTGGATGGTTCGTGCGGGCTGGCTAGCCAGGGTCCCCCCAACGTCCGGGAAAGCCTATTGGAGTCAGTAGGGTAGCTGGCTCCCTGGGAGTGCAGTAGCCCCCCCAGTTCTTTTCTCCCCATCCCTCTGCCTGCTCCATCACGCTGCCCTACATGTAGGACATTGGGGAGGGGGGCGTTACTGGAGGGTCCCACTTTCTGATGATGTCCTTCCCTCCAATTTTATTATGCATTTTAGACACCTTCACTCACAACATTTTCACAACGCACATACATGTAGGCCCGTGTACGGGGGGGTAATGACATCTGGGGGGGGGGGGGGGCTGCTTGTGTGAGCCTCGCCCTGGATGGCTCCCCCCACCCCCTCTTGCATTTAGACATTGAGGGTTCTGGGCAGTTGCTCAGAGGGGGTGCGCGGGCACCAGCTACCTTCCGGAGGGGGGGTGGACTGTGCCGGGCACCCCCTTCGGTACTCCCAGTTTTAAACACACTTAAGAACAACACACAACAACACAACATCTGAGTGGGCGTAGGGAGGATCGGGGTCTTTCCCACCGAGTCTGGAACCTGGAGGGGAGGCGGGCTGCCGGGTCCGGGGTCTTGGCGGGGGGGTTGTTGTGGAGCCCGGGTGGCTTGCCGGGACTGACGCCTCTGCTCTCCCCAAAAAGGGGTGGGGGGACGGGTGGCTAGGGTATGGAGGAGAGGGAGTGGGCTTGTTAGGTATTTGGGGGGGGAGGGGGGTTATGGTTAGGCGGCCCGTACAGGTCATGTTGGCCCCCTCTCCGGGGGGCCTGTGCCTCTCCCCGGAAGCCACACATTTCTTCCAGTATGACCCCAAAGCAATCTGACTTAAAAGAACAGTAAGTGTGCAACAGCACTTAGCAATAAAGTCTAATACGGATCATTACAATACATTTTTATTTATTGATTAAATTTACAGTTTCTGATTTTAAGCTTTACAAAGGAAATGCTTATTTACACGTCTTTATGGTGTGGGGGGAAAAAAAACAAGGTCAGATCACCATTACAGTTTTCACCCCAAGGGGTACGTGCACCACACTTTGGGAATCCTTGCACTAACTGAACAACGTGTTAACACTTCTCTTTCACTTTTTAACAAAAGTAAAACATGTCTACTTCCATGTCTGGTCAGATAAAAATGAAACGAAGCTAACTGGACCGGCTTTTCCTGGGTCCAGTTAGCTCCGCACCACCACATAGATTTATAGTAACCTGGCAGCCATTTATTTCATATTTTGGGACTGAGTTCTCTTAAGAGTAACATCTTACCCAGCCTCTCCTTTTTACCTCTTTATTGAATCTGATAGCTGAACCTCATCTGTCAGCACGTGCTGTTGGGATTGTATCACCCTGTTTATTATGTTCTTTATGCTGTTTTTGAATCTTTGAAATCAATAGAAATTATTTTAATAATTTTTTCTCTTCCACTTTTCAGTTTGTGTCCATTGAATGTGAAATAAGCCCAAAATAACCCCTAATAAAGTTTTTATCAAACGTATCACACAGAGCACAATAGTGAAAGCAGTAATGCTCCACTTGTGAAAGTAAACCTGTTGGCCTCTCCTTGGCATCAAGACAGCAATTCTTGGTGCTCCACAACCAGACAGGACACGTAAAAAACTGACAGAATCAAGGCTGCCAGACAACCGGCGCCACCGGGTCCTCTGACTACCACCAGCAACCAAAGCAGGTGGAGTGTCTTGCTCAAGGACACAACGACAGAGGATCGGTGTGGGGGTTCAAACTGCCAACCCACCAGTTCTAGGAAAAACTCCTAGCTCCTCCCCCACTGTCCATCAACCATCTGGGAGATCCAGTTTGTTTTGTGGTTCCTGGTGAAAACATCTGTGGACCAACCTGATCAGAAACTGGGATCTGTTCAGGTTGGGATCTGAAGATTTATTTAGTATTTCCCCCAAAGCGGATGAGTTTTACTTTGCCTCCATATCTGACGGTGAAACTGGGATCCTGGCTGAGTTTGTTCCAGCAGCAAGAGCAGCTTTGTGTTTCCTCACAGACCAGCAGACTCTAGCATGAACACTTGACCTAGAGAGTCAGGAGATCTGAACTGGAGCCTCTAGTCAGAGGTTGAAGAAATAGGATGGGAGCACGTAGAGTCAGACTGAGCTGACATTTAGTCTGATAGGAAGCTGATGAATCCAGAGAGTTTTGGCCTTTAGCTGCAACACAGGACACAGAAACAAAGTAAAGCAATCCTTACTGTTGATAGGAGCAGCAGTTAATGGAAAGCTGCTATCAGTCTCCTCCTTCACAAGGAGCTGCTCTCCTTCCTGACGGGCCCCGGGTTCCTCCTGTTCCTCCTTTATGTGGAGGGGCTCTGACTCCTGCTGCTCCCCCTCAGGACTCTGTTCTTCAGGAGCCTCTTCTTTAACGTCTGCAGCCAACACTGAAACACATTACATGCTTTATGAACAACTAGATCTTTACAAATTTACGATGTCATAATACAAGAGATAAAATATGACAGCTAAACATTGATTTATAAGTATATATTTGTTACATGAATATATATTTGTAGCTGATTAATTAAACAGTTATTCAGTAAATGTCTTGTTATTGTTTTGTTTCATTTAATGACACAGTTTTATATTATTAGTTACTTTTTGGCCCAGTATTTATTTAAGTGAGTCATTGATTTTTTGGGGACGTATTCTAAATGTTGGCAGGATTGAGCCTCCATACACCCAGAAGAAAACATCCAACCCTCTTTCTTAACAAGATAAACCAAAATGCGTTTTTCTGAGGAATTTTTCCAAGCACAAAGAAAAACTTGATGCTGAATTAGCATTAGCATCTTCTAAACTACAAGCTAATCTAGCATTAGCACCTCCTATGCTACATGCTAAGCTAGCATTAGCACCTCCTAAGCTACATGCTAAGCTAGCATTAGCACCTCCTGTGCAGAGCTGCAGGCTTAGTCAGTTTTCTGGGGGAAAGCCTGCAACGAGTTGTGATGAAGAGGAGGAACCCATCAGCTGCTGAAAACGGCTCCTAAACTTTAGCTCCATCCACACAGTTAGCATGAAGAAGGAAATCTCCAAACCTGATGGGTGCAGCAGAACTCTGGGCTGGAAAACATCCCCCATCATTGGTGTCTCCTCTGCTGCGTCCTGCCGCTCTTTGAGCTCCTGCTTCCCTCCAGTTTCTCCGCTGTGCCTCCAGCTGCTGGACTTCTTTCCAGACTTCATCACCTGCAGCAGTTGCTGCTCTCTTCCAGCCTCACCAACACTCCCGATTCTGGCCCGGAACCCGGAAGAGACCAACGTGGCTGCGCGTTGGGAACAGGCGCATAAAACACGGCCGCCATCTTGGTGCGGTCATCCTGCAAAAGCACCAGGATGCCAGAGAAGGATTCTCAGGATTTCTCATCAACTTGTTTGTAAAACGAAAGATAATTATGTCAAGGTTGCCTCTTTGCTTTAATTTAAATATTGTTCTTAAAAATCTGATAAAATAAATAATTTAGCTTATTTTGTAGTGTTTTTTAGTCATTCTATGACAATGGGTAAAATTGGAAACTGATATTTTCACGTTTTGTACCCAAAAGTATTGTTTCTATGTATATCTTATTACATTAGGGATATATTTAACTTTCAGAAAAAAACTTTCTTTCATCTCAGGCATTAGTTTCCTTTTAGTTTTGATCATCATTTCCAGATGTTGTCACTCTAATTCCTCAACCCCGTTATGGAAACTTGGAAGGCTCTGTGAATATTATCATAAAATAAATTGGGATAGAAATCAACATTTTCACATAGATCAAATGTCCCCCATACTTATTCAATAATTTTAAACTGAAAGATGACATAAAATCACACATTTGTGTCCTCTTATTTCCTGAAATTTGACTAAACGGGGAAAGCACTCTTGTCATTTTTCATCAAAAATGTTTTTTAACCTAAGAATTGTAATCAGAATTAATTTCACATGATAGCTCTCAATATTTTAGATAAAAGTCAACAGACATTAAATCATTTTTTCAACACTTAAATTTATTTTTTTAATGAAATTGTAGGTGTGACGGGGTTGAGACCAGCATAATGGGGTTCAAGATGGTAACGTTGTTAAAGGGATAAATAAAATTTTACATATTTACTTCAATGTACAGCACTTTCCGTTGGCATTATACTGTATTTAATTTGGAACCATAGCAAGGACACCAGATATAAATTGCTGTTGAATTGAGCTTTATTATTCTAAAGTAAAAAAACAGCATATTACCAACAGTAAAACATTAAGTGAAATGATTAAATGCAACATAATGTGAACTGTGTGTGTGTGTAGGTGTAACAAAGTCTCATGGGAGATGTGTTAAAAGTAACCTCTTCCTAATTGCTAACATACAGTCACACTTGTAATTTGATATATTAATATTAATAACAACAATGATCAGACAGTGAAGGATTTTAATGTGTCTGTACCAGTGTTTGTGTTTGTGTCCATGTTAAAGTGATTTTGCATGTGTTCCTGTATCAGTGTGTGTGTCTGTATATATGCATGAATGTGCCTTTTGTTCCATTAAGTTCATATTGTGAGTGGGTTCCACACCTCTTTAAAGACTTCCACATGGCGCTTTGTAACGTTTGTGGGGGTGGAATAAGTTCAAGGACTTCATCAAACAGGTACCAGTGAAGATCATCCTGATATGGCCAGAAGAACCGCTTTGACCCAATACCATGCATACATTTGACCTGGACACGTGTCTCTTGTATGTTTAGAATGATACCTGGATACAAATCATCATCATATCTGAGAATACAGCATTTACCAATCAGCTCTGAACTTTCCCACTGCGTTGTTTTCCTGTATTTCCCTCACCAGCTGGCTGTGATGCAGCCATTTCCATCTTCTGTCTGAAACTGAAACACTGGCTGTTGAAGCACTTGCAGATAAACTGCTGACGTGTTGAACTCATGCAACTTGCATCCAGAAGCATCAGTTCTCCTGGAGCCAGAGTAATGAGCTGCTGGATTCTCATGGTTCCAGGAACAGCCGCTATCTTTGGCATTTCTCCATTGCTTCTTCAACATCTTTTCACAAAGAAGAGTTTAACTCTTGTGTTTGCTTCAGACAAGGTCCTGAATAACTCTTCTGCATCTGGGATGTCACGGCCTTTTGCCACCATCTTGTCAGCTGCTCGTTTTGAGGCTCCCTCAGCACCATCTGCTCCTTTTCCATTGACATTGTTAGGAAGATGTTCTGTTGTTAATACAAACAGGATTCACACTTGGCATCAGTAAAAGGTCAGGCTGTCTTTTTCATAGCCTTACTAAATCTGGAACTGTCCAATCTACCATAGCAGGTCTGAGATGGTAGCATGTAGGGAGTGTTTGCTACCCTGTAGTCCTGCAGCTCGGTCCATCAGTGACCTGGCTTGCCAGAACCACGCTGACCTCCAGTTAAGGTAAAAAATTAACTGGTTTATTTTGCCCACAGGCTGCAGACACCATCATCCCAGCTCTGCTTCAGGAGAAGCTCTCCCAGCTGAATGTGCCTGACTCCACCTGCAGGTGGATCACAGACTTCCTGTCTGACAGAAAGCTGCACGTGAAGCTGGGAAAACATGACCTGTACGCCCTCCAGGACTCTGAGGCAGCAGGAAGATTGTGGCTGATCCCTTCACCCCAGTCACAGACTATTTCAGACACTTCCCTCTGGCAGGAGGCTGCGGTCCATCAGGACCAAAACCTCACGCCACAACAACAGTTTCTTCCCATCTGCTACCAGCCTTATCAACAAGGCCCAGAGCTGCCCATGACCTTTGACACTGCCTCTCTCCCCCGTTAAGGACTTACAAGCTTCTGCGTTACATTAACGCACAGTTTACTGTGTATATAGCTCAAGATTCTGCATATATATGTATATATATGTATATATGTGTGTGTTTGTACATTGTTATTTATATATTTATAAATATATAAATAACAATATACAAACACACACATATATGTCCTCCTCTAGACATAATTTGTTGTCTCTGTATTTAACAAACTAAGGCTGAATCACGTTGCCAAACGAAGTACTTGGAGTTACTAAACAGTTCCTAAACAATGTCTTTCAAGGGTATTGAGATCCTGCCTTGTTGCAAGCAAAGTGTGAAACTGGAATGACCTGGAAATTTAAAGGCTTAAACTGTTTGAATATGGATATAAACAGCAAGCAAAAATATTCAAAGAAGTTATTGTTGTTGGTGTGAAAGCTCAGAATTAGATGTGTGTGAGAGAGAGGGAAAAAATTAACAACAAAACTTATGACTTTATTGAAATGTAAATTTTTTGGTCAATTTATATATATCTGCGTAATACTATGTCTATCTTTGTTTAAGAGGCATAAAAATATATCGGCATGAAAGCAGGTATTTATTTACACATTTATTTACACATTGTGTAAACGTCAGGGCATCATGATTAGAGGTTTTGACATTATTGGCATTTTATGTCACCAGGACTTTTTCATTCCAAATCCGAAAAGTGCTTGAAAAGTAACAAAAATATTTTTTGTACAGGCATGTTTTTTATTAGTGTCATTTATTGCAAAATTAGATATTAAAATGCCCAAACAGGCTATTACACTGTCAGAAATAAAAGGATGAAATATGTGATTAATTTACGATTATTCTCGAGCTAACTATCGACATTATGCGATTAATCGCGATTAAAATTCTTATTCGTTTGACAGCCCTAATAGAAACAATACTTTTGGATACAAAACGTGAAAATATCAGTGTCCAATTTTACCCATTCTCATAGAATGACGCAAAAACACTACAAAACCAAGCTTAATTATTTTTTTTTTTCAATTTTTAAGTACAAGATTTAAATTAAAGCAAAGAGGCAACCTTGACATAATTATGTTTCGTTTTAAAAACAAGTTGATGACTGTTGATGACTGAAGGCTGTAGAATCCGCCTCTGGCATCCTGGTACTGTTTGCAGGATGACCGCACCAAAATGGCGGCCGAGTTTTATGCGCCTCTTCCCCAACGCGCAGCCACGTTCATCTCTTCCGGGTTCTTTGTCCTTGTTGTTGCTGTGAGGCCAGAAGCGGGAGTGTTGGTGAGGCTGAAAGAGAGCAGCAGCTGCTGCAGGTGATGAAGTCTGGAAAGAAGTCCAGCAGCTGGAGGCACAGCGGAGAAACTGGAGGGAAGCAGGAACTCAAAGAGCGGCAGGACGCAGCAGAGGAGACACCAATGATGGGGGATGTTTTCCAGCCCAGAGTTCTGCTGCACCCATCCGGTTTTGGAGATTTCCTTCTTCATGCTAACTGTGTGGATGGAGCTAAAGTTTAGGAGCCGTTTTCAGCAGCTGATGGATTCCTCCTCTTCATCACAACTCGTTGCAGGGTTTCCCCCAGAAAACTGGCTAAGCCTGCAGCTCTGCTTAGGAGGTGCTAATGCTAGCTTAGCTTGTAGCATAGGAGGTGCTAATGCTATCTTAGCATATACCATAGGAGGCGCTAATGCTAACTTAGCATGTAGCTTAGGAGGTGCTAATGCTAGCTTAGCATCTAGCAACGTTCAGTATCAAGTTTTTCTTTGTGCTTGGAAAAATTCCTCCGAAAACGTTTTCTTATGGCCTTTTACTATGAAGGACCAATCCTGCCATAATTTAGAATACATACCGGAAAATAATCAATGACTTACTTAAATAAATACTGGGCCACAAAGTAGCTAATAAAATAAAACTGTGTGCCATTAAATGCAACAAAACAATAAGACATTTACTCATTAACTGTTAAATTGATCAATTGCAAATATATAATCATATAACAAATACATATATTTATATATCGATGTTTAACTGTCACATTATAGCTCGTCTTATTCTATCCAATTTAGCCATTATTCAACGTTTTAACAGATTAATCATATTAAATTCCCACAACAGAATGACCCTAAAGTTACAGGTGATCATTTCTAGGGTGAAACTGTCAGTTCCTGAGGTTCAGTTTTCTCTACACTGCTGATCAAATCTTTTTCTCTAAACTGAATCTTTCCCACGGTTGTAACATTGTAAAGATCTAGTTGTTGATAAAGCATGTAATGTGTTTCAGTGTTGGCTGCAGATGTTAAAGAAGAGGCTCCTGAAGAACAGAGTCCTGAGGGGGAGCAGCAGGAGTCAGAGCCCCTCCACATAAAGGAGGAACAGGAGGAACCCGGGGCCCGTCAGGAAGGAGAGCAGCTCCTTGTGAAGGAGGAGACTGATAGCAGCTTTCCATTAACTGCTGCTCCTATCAACAGTAAGGATTGCTTTACTTTGTGTGAATATCAGCCCAAACAGCTGATATCAGGACAATAGTAGAAAGGAATGAGTCGTGCACTGACGTTCTTTTAACAGAAAACTCTGCACACACATAGAATAAAGGAGTGACAACTTCTCTTCAATTTTAAGAATTTATCAACAGAAATAAAATTAACATTACTATAGAATGTTGTTTATCTGAATTAACACTATATTTCACTATATTTCTTATTTTTTTTGTGTGTTGAGAGCGCGGCACTAGGGAGGGAAGGTGTGAATGAGTTTGTGTTCCTTTTTGTTTCTTCTGTGTGTGTTTTTTTTTTTTTTTTTTTTTTTGACAGGTTTTGGTTGGATCCGCTCCCCCTTCCCTTACAAGAGCATCTCACGTCTCCCCCGTCCTGCCCCCCTCTGCTGGCTGGGGCTCGGGCCCGCTGGTGCATTGGTGGCCCTCGGGGTCGGTGCGGATCTCCGGGTGGGCGCCGGTTCGTTCCTGGTGGCTGCATCTCGGGGCTTGGCCCTCTGGGGCTCCGTCCGGGCTTCCGGCGGGGGGCGGGGCGCCCCTGCGGCTCCTGGGGGCTTCGGCATTGCGGTGGCTGTGGGTTTTCCTTGGGGCCGTCTCTCCTTTTCCTCGGATGGGGGGGCAGTGCCTCTGGGCTGGGCCCTCCTGGGCGCCCTGCTCTGGGGGCCCCTCTGGGGTCCGGGGTTATGGGTCCCCTGGCGCCGTCCTCTGTGCTCGAGGAAGGCAGTTCTTTGGTTCTTCACATCCACTTTTGAGCACCTTTTGTATAATTTTTTTTTGAGCACTCTTTGTATAAATTTTACATACACAAATGCACTGTCAAACACCTACGGGGGCTGGGCTCCAGGTACTCAGGGTTCACTTCTACACAGAATGCCCGTCATCCTTTTAAATAGTTAGTTTAAACAATACATGTAACTCAGCAGCAACATCATGGTGTTGCTTCGCTGTTTCTGTTGTACTAAATCTGTTTGCTGTTCTTTTTGCATATCTCTTTGCAGGTTACGAAGCAATCTGAAGCCGTATTGTCAATCTCTCTCTTTTAACTCTCTCCTTCACCTCTTTTCTTTTCTTTTTCTTCTTGTTCTTCCTTTACTCTTCCACTTTCCCACATATGGGGAAAAAAAAAAAGGTCTTCCAGAAGCAGCACCTGAGCAGCCGGGTAACCAGGCTGGCTGGGTGACGGTTCGTAGGAAGCATAGCTCTAGATTTCAGCCTCCAGGTCAACATCAACCCGTCTGCGTTTCTAATAGATTTTCACCACTCAGCGACACACCTGCTGAGAAGCCGACCCTGATTATTGGCAGCTCCATAGTCAGAAACGTGGCACTAGAGACACCAGGGACCTTAGTCAAATGCCTGCCAGGCAAGGCATGGCAAGGCAAATTTATTTATATAGCACATTTCAGTACAGAGACAACGCAAAGTGCCAGGGGCCAGAACGGGCAACATCGAATCCTACCTGAAACTGCTGGCTAAGGATAAGTGTAAATACAGTAAGATTGTTATTCACGCTGGCGGTAATGACACCCGGTCACGCCGATCAGAGGTCACTAAAGTTGGTGTTGTTTCGGTGTGTGAGTTTGCTAAAACAATGTCGGACTCCGTAGTTTTCTCTGGTCCCATGCCTGATCTGACCAGTGATGACATGTTTAGCCGCATGTCGTCATTCAACCGCTGGTTGTCTAGGTGGTGTCCTGAAAACGACGTGGGCTACATTGATAACTGGCGAACTTTCTGGGGAAAACCTGGTCTGATCCGGAGAGACGGCATCCATCCCACTTTGGATGGTGCAGCTCTTCTTTCTAGGAATCTGGCCGGATTTATTAGTTCTCCTAAATGCTGACAACCCAGGGTCTAGACCAGGAAGCAGAGCCGTAGTTTAATACACCTCTCTGCAGCTTCTGTACTGTTACCCACCCATTATCCTATTGAGACGGTGTCTTTCCCACGGCCAAAACTAAACAAATTAAAAAGGGATCTAAAAGGAGCAAATCATAAAAATCTAATAAAAATCAATACGGCTCACCTTGAACCAAAAAATAAAACTATTAAATGTGGTCTATTAAATATAAGGTATCTCCCTCCAAAGACGTTGTTAGTTGATTTCCGATAATCAGATTGATTTATTTTGTCTCACATAAACCTGGCTACAAGAGGACTACGTTAGTATAAATGAGTCAACTCCCTCCAGTTATTTAAATTTCCATATTCCCAGATCTACGGGAAGAGGAGGAGTGGCAACTATCTTTCAGTCTGATTTAATAATTAGTCCCAGGCCAATTAATAACTACAGTTCTTTTGAACATTTAACCCTCAGTTTCCCTCATCCAAACTGCAAAGCAATAAAATCTCTTCTGTTTGTTGTTTTGTATTGTCCACCAGGCCCTTACACCCAGTTTTTGGATCAGGTGTCAGACTTCTTATCTGATTTGGTGTTAAACACTGACAAGGTTATTATAGTGGGTGATTTTAACATTCATGTTGACACTGAATGTGATAACCTTACTGTAGCCTTTAAAACTATCCTAGATTCAATTGGTTTTGCTCAAAATGTGCATAAACCGACGCAATGTTGGCTTCATACTTTAGACCTTGTGCTTACATATGGCATTGATTGTGAAGAATTAAGAATATTTCCTCACAACCCGGTCCTATCTGACCATTTTTTAATTACCTTTGAGTTTAATCTAACTGAGTTCTCCACCCCCAAAAGAGGGTTCCGTTATAGTATATCTTTATCGGAAAATGCTGTATCAAACTTTAAAGAGTCTGTCCCCCTTTTAATATCCTCAGTATTGGGATCCCCTTCGGCGCTCCCAGTTTTTAAACGCACTTGAGAACAACATGCAACAACACAACATTTGAGCAGGCGTAGGGAGGGTCGGGGTCTTCTGCACACCCCCGTTCTCCGATGGCGGCAAGGAGTCTGGGGCCCGGAGGAGGTGCGGGCCACTGTGTCCGGGGTCTTGGCGGGGGGCTGCGGTGTGCGGTCAGCGGCTTGCCAGGTCTGGGGCTGATGCCTCTGCTCCCCCCAGGGGGCGGGGGGCAGGGATGGCAAGGGTAAGGTGGGGGGAGGGAGGGGGTTTATTAGGTATTTAGGGGGAGGGGGGGGCTCTGAGCGGGTGGCTCGTGCGGGTCATGTTGGCCCGCCCTCTTGGGGGGGCCCGGTCCGGGGGGCGTCTGGTCTGGGGCCGGGGCCGGGGGTCGGGCACAAGCAGTCGTATAGTCAATTTGGGGTGACCCCCCCCCCCCCCCTTTGGTCAGTGTTGGATGTGAGTGTTATGTGGGAATGTGTGTACAGCGTCTTTTTTTCTTTTTTTTTTTTCCAGGTATGGGTGTGGTCCGCTCCCTCTCCCAAGAACATCTCAAGTCTCCGCTAGGTGCGGAGCCCATCCCCCCACGTCCTGCCCTCCTCCACTTCGCTGGCGGGCGCCTTGGCCCCCTGGCGCATTGGTTGGCCTCAGGTTTGGGGCGGGTTCCCGGGGCTCCACTCCCGGCGGCCTCTTCGCGGGGCCTGGCCCCCCGGGGGGCGGCCGGGGCCCTCGTCGCGGGGGCGGGGCGCCCCTGGGGCCTCTGGCCCTCAGGGCCCATGGCCGGGACCACTTCGGCGGGGCTGGCTGCCGGCGGGGCCCACGGGCTCGTCTCCGCGGCTCTTGAGGGCGTCGGCATTGCGGTGGCTGGGGGGTTTCCTCGGGGTCGTCTCTGCTCCTTACATGGGGGGGGGTTGCAGATATCCTGTGTCGGCCCCTCCTGGGCGACCTGCTTTAGGGGCCCCCTTGGGAGTCCGGGGTTATGGGTCCCCTGACGCCTGCTTCTGTGCTCGGGGAAGGTGGGCCTTCGGTTCTCCACAATCACTATCAAGCTATTTCTGGATAATCTTCACCTAAACTAGTGCACTTTCACATCTCCCACAGGTGCTGGGTCCCAGGTATTAAGTGTTCACTTATATACAGTAATCTTATAATTTATTTATTTATGTTTTTTCACTTTCTTTTTTCAAATATCACATTACACATGTCAGCTTACATAATAATATATATGATTTAGCAATGGCATCTAGGTGTTATTCGAGTGTAGCTGTTGCTTTATGTCTGTTGGTTGTGCTGTTCTTTTTGTGTCTATTTCCAGGTGATGGAGCAGACAAAGAAGGTTTTATCATTCTCTCCTTTTTAACTCCTCTTCCTTTCACCTCTACTCTTTTTTTTTCTTTTCTTTCACTTTTTGTTCTTCCTTAACTCTCCCATTGTCATGTCCATATAATTTGAAATTCTCCTTGCAGGAATCATAATAAAGCTATTTACAAGCATAAACCAAGTGGAGCACTATGGCGAAAGCTGTTTGCTCCACTTGTAAAAGCAAAATCTGTCGAGCTCTATCTGGCATTGAGACATCAATTCCTATTGCCATATTGCTAGACAGGACAATGGGGGAAAAAAAAAAAAAAAAAAAAAAATATCCTCAGTATTGCAGAAATTCCCTGTAGATGGCAGCAACGCTGTTTCTTCCCATTCACAAATCAACACCTTTGTTAACGGTGTGACTTCCTCATTGCGTTCTGCATTAGATAATGTAGCTCCCTTGAAAAAGAAGGTGATTATTGACAGGAAACTGGCTCCCTGGTTTAATTCAGAGCTGCGTTCCTTGAAGCACAATGTTAGGAAATTGGAGAGAAAATGGCACTCTACACACCAAGAGGAATCCTACCTAATCTGGAAAGACAGTCTATTGTTGTATAAAAAGACCCTTCGCAGAGTTAGAGCAGCATATCTTTCATCATTAATTGAGGAGAATAAAAATAATCGTAGATTTCTCTTCATTACAGTTGCCAAACTTACTCAGAGTCACAGCCCTGTTGATCCATCCATTCCCTTAGCAGCAATGACTTTATGGGATTCTTCATAAATAAAATTGATGTCATTAAAAATAAAATAATTGGCATCCTCCCAAACACGATTACCTCGTCCTCAGTAAATGAGGCAGTGTTGGAGGAATCTTTAGAACCTGCACAGTGTTTGAACTGTTTAGAAGCAGTAGAGCTTTCTGAGCTATCTAACATTTTAGCTTCATCTAAACCTTCTACCTGTATGTTAGACCCAATCCCAACCAAGTTGTTTAAGGAGATATTCCCATTGATCAGTGGCCCTATTTTGGACATGATTAATCTATCCTTAGTAAATGGATATGTACCACAGGCTTTCAAAGTAGCTGTTATTAAACCTTTACTGAAGAAATCTTCTCTTGATCAAGTTGAGTTAGTAAATTACAGTAAATTATATCTAATCTTCTTTTCTTATCTAAAATTCTTGAGAAAGTAGTTGCTAATCAACTATGTGAACATTTACAAAGTAATGATCTACTTGAGGAGTTTCAGTCAGGCTTCAGAGCTCATCATAGCACTGAAACGGCTCTGGTGAAGGTCACTAATGATATTCTCATGGCCTCAGATAATGGACTTGTGTCTGTACTTGTCCTGTTAGATCTCAGTGCTGCATTTGATACAGTTGATCACAATATTCTCCTACAAAGACTTGAACATACTGTAGGGATTAAGGGGAAAGCATTAGGCTGGTTTAAATCCTATCTGTCGGACAGATTCCAATTTGTTCATGTTAATAATAAATCATCTTCAAACTCTAGGGTCACTTGTGGAGTACCACAGGGTTCAGTCCTTGGACCAATTCTCTTTACTATATATATGCTTCTGATTGGCAAAATTATCAGACAGCATAGGATTAATTTCCACTGTTATGCTGATGACACTCAGTTGTATTTGTCCATAAATCCTGATGAATCCAATCAGTTACTTAAACTACAGGCATGTCTTGATGACATCAAAAGCTGGATGACTTTAAATTTTCTGCATTTAAATTCTGACAAGATAGAAGTTGTAGTCTTTGGACCAGAGTCCTCAAAAAATAGAGTTCTTAATCAATCACTTAATCTGGGTGGCATTAACTTGGCCTCTGGTAATAAAGTAAAAAATCTTGGTGTTATTTTTGACAAAGACATATCATTTAAATCCCATATTTAACAGGTTTCCAGAGTTTCCTTTTTTCACCTACAGAATATTGCCAAAATTAGAAACATTCTGTCCAGGAGTGATGCTGAAAAACTAGTCCATGCATTTGTTACTTCAAGGCTGGACTATTGTAATTCTTTGCTATCAGGAAGTCCACAAAATGAAGTTCAAAGTCTTCAGCTGATTCAAAATGCTGCAGCAAGAGTCCTGATGAAAATCAACAAGAGGGATCATATTTCTCCTATTTTAGCTTCCCTTCATTGGCTTCCTGTTAAATCAAGAATAGAATTTAAAATTCTTCTTCTAACGTACAAAGCCCTTAATAATCAAGCTCCATCATATATCAGAGCTCTGATTACCCCGTATGTTCCTAACAGAGCACTTCGCTCTCAGACTGCAGGTCTGCTGGTGGTTCCTAGAGTCTCTAAAAGTAGAATGGGAGGCAGATCCTTTAGCTATCAGGCTCCTCTCCTGTGGAACCAACTCCCAGTTTTGGTCCGTGACGCAGACACCCTGTCTACTTTTATGACTAATCTTAAAACTTTACTTTGTGACAAAGCTTATAACTAGAGTGGCTCATGTTACCCTGAGCTACCTTTATAGTTTTGCTGCTATAGGCTTAGGCTACTGGAGGACATCAGGGTCTAATTTTCTCACTCCATAGAGTTCTACTGTTCTTCAATTATGCATTGCTTGTCATCATTTCTGCTTATAACTTTTTGTTCTCTCTTTTTTTCTTCATAGTAGGTACACCTGGTCTGGCGTTCTGTTGTCTGGGACATCATCCAGGGAAGACAGATCACCTGCTACTACCATCTAATATAGAACAGATTACTGGATCAATGTTTGCTTCTGTGCTTGTTTGTCTCTTTTGTTGTGTCTCTGCTCTGTCTTCTGTAACCCCCAGTCGGTCGAGGCAGATGACCGTTCATACTGAGCCCGGTTCTGCTGGAGGTTTTCCTTCCCGTTAATGGGGAGTTTTTCTTTCCGCTGTCGCTTCATGCTTGCTCAGTATGAGGGATTGCTGCAAAGCCATGGACAATGCAGACGACTCTCTGTGGCTCTACGCTTCTTCAGGAGTGAATGCTGCTTGTCAAGACTTTGATAACCTGGGTTCCCTTTATATAGGAACATTTTTTGACCAATCTGTATAATCTGACCAGAATTTCACTCTGGAAAGTGCCTTGAGATGACATGTTTCATGAATTGGCGCTATATAAATAAAATTGAATTAATTTCCATGGCAACCCACTTTGCAGTCCAGTATCCTGTAATGTTATCATGTCCAACAATATAAATTTGAAACAGCCAAATGTATATGCCACTGAAACAGGGAAAACAGCGCTACATAATTCAATTTGTGGATTGCACTGATGATATCAAGCCATAGATATCGCAGATTTATTTTTATTTTAATGAACTAAAAACTGAGCTATTGCCCTCTAATGTTTTTGTCCTGGCTGATCTTTGTTCTTAATCAGATTTTTTGATTTGGACGGCAACAAACCTGAATGTGGGACTGCACAATGATTTTAAAATTGATGCACAAATTAAATCTAAATTAGGAGTTAAATCAATTAATTAAATCCAGCTACATTACCTTAATATATTGTCTATATATTATGCCTCAGATCAAGCTGAGCTCAAAATACTTTCTAATGGCATAATGTGTTTCAATGTTTCCTGCAGATGTTCAGCAGAAGCTGATTTTTAAAGAAGCATCTTTAGACCACGGACCTCCTGCTGACCTGCCCCCCCACACCAAGAAGGAACAGAAGGGAGTCTACATCAGTCTGCCAGGAGAGCAGCTCAATGGGAAGGAGGTGATTAATGCCATCAGGTTTCCAGTCTCTGCTCCTCCCATAAAGAGTCTGGATGATGAACAGTCTCTGCTGCTCTCACAGCTTTATCCAGACCAGATTAAAGGCAGAGAGCTTCCAGAAGAGAATGATGGAGAAGAATCCACCAGGAAACAAGATCATGGAGATGCTTCCACTTCTTCAGAGGCTGAAGACACTGAGACGGATGAAGAGGACAGTGATGTAGAGCCCCCTCTCTCTGAGCTGAAACACTTGTCAGACTCTGGATATAAGAAATGTTCTACAAAGAAAAATGTGGACTCACGAAGGAAAGTCCAGACTGGAGGGAAGGTTAGCTGTGAAGACTGTGGCAAAATATGTATTGGAACTTATGCTTTAATTACACACATGAGAATTCATGCTGGAGAGAAGCCTTTCTGTTGTGATCTATGTGGACAAAGATTTAGACACAAATCAGCTTTAAACAGACACATGAGAATCCATACAGGAGAGAAGCCATTTTGCTGTGATCTATGTGGACAAAGATTAAGTCGAAAAGCTCATTTAAACAATCACATGAGAATCCATACAGGAGAGAATCCTTTCTGCTGTGATCTATGTGGACAAAGATTTACCCACAAATCGGGTTTAAACACACACATGAGAATCCATACAGGACAGAAGCCTTTCTGCTGTGATCTGTGTGGAAAAAGGTTTGGGGCAAGAGGGACTTTAAACATACACATGAGAATCCACACAGGAGAGAAGCTTTTCTGCTGTGATCTATGTGGACAAAGATTTAGCCACAAATCAACTTTAAGCAATCACAAGAGAATCCACACAGGAGAGAAGCCTTTCTGCTGTGATCTGTGTGGAAAAAGGTTTAATGAAAGAGGCCATTTAAACAGTCACATGAGAATCCACACAGGAGAGAAGCCTTTTTGCTGTGATCTATGTGGACAAAGATTTACCCACAAATCGGGTTTAAACACACACATGAGAATCCATACAGGACAGAAGCCTTTCTGCTGTGATCTGTGTGGAAAAAGGTTTGGGGCAAGAGGGACTTTAAACATACACATGAGAATCCACACAGGAGATAAGCTTTTCTGCTGTGATCTATGTGGACAAAGATTTAGCCAAAAATCTGCTTTAAACACACACATGAGAATTCACACTGGACAAAAGCCTGTCTCTTGTGATCTATGTGGACAAGGGTTTAGCCGAAAAACATATTTAAACGTACATATGAGAATCCATGCAGGAGAGAAGCCTTTCTGCTGTGATCTATGTGGACAAAGATTTAGCCAAAAATCTAATTTAAACACACACATGAGAATCCATACAGGACAGAAGCCTTTTTGCTGTGATCTGTGTACAAAAAGGTTTGTCAAAAGAGCACATTTAAACAGTCACATGAGAATCCACACAGGAGAGAAGGCTTTTTGCTGTGATCTATGTGGACAAAGATTTAGCCACAAATCAACTTTAAGCAATCACAAGAGAATCCACACAGGAGAGAAGCCTTTCTGCTGTGATCTGTGTGGAAAAAGGTTTAATGAAAGAGGCCATTTAAACAGTCACATGAGAATCCACACAGGAGAGAAGCCTTTTTGCTGTGATCTATGTGGACAAAGATTTCGCCGAAAATCGAATTTAAACACACACATGAGAATCCATACAGGAGAGAAGCCTTTTTGCTGAGATCAATGTTGACAAAGATTTAGCCGAAAAACAAGTTTAAACAGACACATGAGAATCCATACAGGAGAGAAGCCTTTTTGCTGTGATCAATGTCAAAAAAGATTTAGCATAAGTGGAAATTTAAAAAAACACATGAAAATCCATACAGGACAATAGCCTTGCTCTTGTGATCTGTGTATGTGGACAGAGATTTAGACCAAAAACAACTTTAAACACTCACATGAGAATCCACACATTAGGCAATATGACTCATCCAAGAATATTTACTCAAACTGCACAGCGGTTTGCTGGGAAATTTTTGTTGTCATTAAAGGCAACAGTCTTCACTTGATAGTTTCAGCATTTCTCTAGTATCTAATTTTTAGTTTGGTCTTAAAACTTTTCAAGTTCTTTTCATTTGTTTAATTTTTCAGACCCACTTGCGCTCAGAGAATGATGCAAGTACCCGGTTCAATCCTGCACTCTAGGTCCCTGAGCAAGACCCTTAAACCCCAGATTGCTCCCTGGGCGCCACACAAGGCAGCCCACTGCTCCTCAAGGATGATGAGTTAAAAGCAGATAACAAATTTCGTTGTAATCTATGTTATGACAATAAAGACGATATATTATTATTATTATTATTATTATTATTATTATTGTGAATGTTTATCCTTGACAGGTGACATGCAGAGTTGTAAGGATGCAATCAAGCCCCAATTCCTGATTTCATTTTTTTCTGTTTTGATTTACTGATAGAATTATTTTTACTATTTTCTACATATTTTATGTTATTTACTATGTTAATTGCATTTATCACGTATTTGCTCTTTACTACTAAGAAGTTTTAAGGTTTTAGTTATTCAGATATTAAAGTGTATTTCATGTGACTGATCTCTCTCTCATTACAGTGTTTGTGTTTATTGTGTTAATCATATATTTACTAGAATATATAGACCAGTGGTTACCATTTTACTATGTGTATTGATTTGCTCTCTCTATCTCTTAGCGCTGCAGAAGGCCTGCAGAAAGCAGAGAAATATGTTGTGACGATAAGTGTTTTTCTAAATATGTTTGAAACTGTTATGAACTGTATTCAGCCATCTGGAGTGCTTACGCATAACTGTACTGTATGGACTGCTTGGTATTATCTCGAAGGTCACAGAGTGTTTTGCTTATCCCTACCCCTTAGATTCACAAGGTAACCAGGGAGTCCTTTGGATAGTAAAAAGAGAGGAGGCGCGGGTTAGGCTTTAGAGCGAGTAGGAGATCTGTAATTAAGCATCTCCGTTGGTTCTCCTTGCAAGATTTGAAAACTAACTTCTCTGTTGTCTCTCCTCCTTGTGTTTTTTAATGAATGTTTTAGGTGTTTGAACCTGACATTTAACTTTATAATAAAATAAATTGTTCCTACAACCAAAATGTTTCGTTTGTTTTAACATCAGAGAAGGGCTTTTTCTGGGTCCCCCGCCTCTGATCGTTACAGGTATATGTTAATGTTGGTAATTATGTTCTTGATTATAATTTTAGAAATTCTTATAGAAAATCTACATTGGTAATTTTAAATTTTGAGTTTCCATGACAACAGTCTTGTAACTGTTGGTAATTGCAAGTTGTTACCTGTATGTTGCAGTTATAATTATTGACTAAATCACCATACAATGTCTTATTAACTGGTAACTTGAAAAGGATAATTGGATGGGTAACCCTTGGACAGCAAGATTATTGGAGCTAAATATGTGTATTTTTTGCTTTTGGTCACTAGATGGGGCTGTTGGGTCCAGTATAAGAACCAACAGGTGACAGGTAGCAGACAGGTGTTGAACCCGGAAGGGCATACACGTTTTTGACCGCTGTGGCGGAGTCATTGTGAACCAATGTTGCCGTGATGGAATAAATGGAGACCTTCATAATGGTTCATCTGCCTGAAACAGATTTTTGGACACAAAGAAGATCGCTGGAATTCATTTGACAAGCGAACAACAGGTACAACGTTAGCCGCTCAGCGCGTCATAACTAAGCAACAATGGATCAACACTAAATTAGTGCAGTGTTAAACTGGCTAATATACTGTCAAAAACTTGCCCTTTTTTGACTTTGAAGAGCTCCGATGTTTTTGAACAAAGCAATGGAGGCTATGTGGAGCAGACTGAAACATTTTGGGCTGCGATGAGCTGCTGTTTGCTGGCTGGGCTGTCGCTACAGAGCCAGAGCATCAGACGGCGGTGGCGCCAGAAAAGGAAGGGATGAACTCATTGAACCAGACCGCGGCAGCAATGGATCCGATGGACGCGGTGGTAGAGAGTGATCGAGGAGGATCGGATCACTGGACGGAGTTTCTGGGGCTTTGAAAGTCGTGGATTGGATCACGGAATGTGAACAGGCGCCCAACGAGGTACGTGTAGTGTTGTGTCTTTACTCCAACATAGTATAGTAAATAACGATTCAACTCGGAGGTGAAAAGAACGGAACTTTACTTAGCCTTTCGGTAGCGTTCACAGTTACATATCAATGCGCTGGCAAAACAACCAATAGGCAAAACTCAGTAGCTAGGAAAGTGCTTCCGCCGAAGTAAATAGATCCACCTTATATACTACACTCCTCCCCTTTTAGATTAATGCCACACAACATACAACACTGCCAATACATCAACAAAATTTGTTACTCAGTTGAAATACAAAGAAACACATTTTTTTTTTTTTTTTTTTTTTATCCATAAGTCCCATAAGTGAACTTATAAATCCAGTCTTTTCGGTGGTGCCCTGAGTCGTTCAGGGTTGCGCCTGGGAACTTGCGGAGTGCTCACTGCAGGAGGCGCTTCCTCTGCAACTGTGGGTGCCACTGTACTGTGATCAGAATTGATTCCAGGATCAGGTGGACATGTTGGTTGCTCCGGTGTCTTTGGTTGGGCATTCAACAGCTGATCCACATGACGTCTCCAGGTTTGTTCACCAGTGTCCACCTCGTATTTCAGAGGGCCACTCCTTGTGACTATCTTTCCAGGCGTCCACTTGTCCCCTCGGTAGTCACGAGCCAGTACATGCTGTCCCACATCGAAGCTTCTTGCTGTTTCACCTGAACAGTTACTGAACTGTTTGTTCTGCACGTCTATCCTCAGGTTGGGCTTCAGAAGGTCAATACGAGATCTGAGCCGTCTGTTCATAAACAGCATTGCAGGAGTCTGATTCGTTGTTGCATGGACAGAATTGCGGTACACCAGGAGGAAGTTGTCAATTTTGTGCTGAAGAGAGATGTCTTCTTTGGTCATTGCTTTTATGGACTTTTTGAATGTTTGTATGAACCGTTCTGCTAAGCCATTTGTTGCTGGATGGTGAGGTGCTGACTTGAAGTGCTTGATACCATTCTTTTTCATGAACTCTTGAAACTCTTCAGAAGTATACTGTGGGCCGTTGTCACTCACAATTTGCTCAGGCAGGCCATTCCTGGCGAAGATGGTTCTCAGGACAGAAATAGTCTTTTCTGATGTTGTTGATTTCATTGGGACTACTTCAGGCCATTTTGAGTGTGTGTCCATAGCTATGAGAAACATGGAGTTCATGAATGGACCAGCAAAATCAATGTGCACTCTCTGCCAGGGTGCAGACGGCCATTGCCATGGATGTAGGGGAGCCTGTGGCGGCGCGTTTTGAATGCTCTGGCATCCTGGGCAGGTTTTGGTGATGTCTTCGATATGTTTATCTATCCCTGGCCACCATACGTAGCTACGGGCCAGACTTTTCATCTTCACCGTACCCACATGACCCTCATGCAGACTGTCCAACACTCTTGTGCGAAGCTTGGAAGGTACTACCACCCGTGATCCACACATCAAGGTTCCCAGGCAGACTGACAGCTGATCACGTCTTGCTGAAAACTCCGGAAAACATGGATTACCATGGGCAGGCCAACCTTGTACTGTGATGTCATACACCTTGGAAAGTGTTGGGTCATTCCGCGTTTCTTTTCGTATCATGGCATTTGTAACTGGCAACTGGTCTACCAGTGTTGTATGGAACATTTCTACCGGGTCACCCTTTGGTGGTGGTTCGTCCACAGGTGTTGAGAGTGGGAGGCGTGACAAGCCATCAGCATTGCAGTGTTGTTTAGTCCCCTTGAACTCGATGTCATACGAGTGTGCTCCTAAGAACAGGGCCCATCGCTGTAGTCGTGCGGCTGACATCACTGGGACTCCTTTCCTTGGATTAAATATTGACACAAGGGGCTGATGATCAGTCACTAAGGTAAACTTTCGGCCATAGAGGTACTGGTGGAACTTTTTAATACCCCATATTAGGCTAAGGGCCTCCCGGTCTATCTGTGCATAATTGCGTTCGGCACTTGAGAGGGACCTTGAAGCGAATGCAATTGGGCGTTCAAGTCCATTATCCATTGTGTGCGACAAGACTGCGCCAATGCCGTACGGGGACGCGTCACATGCTAGACGGATGGGTCTGGAGGGATCATAGTGGGTCAGAAGCTCGTCAGATGTCATCAGTCTTTTTGTTTCTGTGAATGCTTTTTCACATTTTTCTGACCAATGCCATTCCACTCCTGTCTGTAGTAGTGCATTTAGTAGATGTAGCACCGAGGGAAGGTTCGGTAGGAACTTGTGATAATAGTTGACGAGACCCAAGTATGATCTGAGTTGTGACACATTTTCAGGTTTAGGTGCTTTTAGCACCGCCTCAATCTTCTCTTGTGATTTGTGTAAGCCGTGCTTGTCGATGACATGACCGCAGTATGAGATTTCGGTTTTGAGAAACTCACACTTCTCTCTCTTTGCCCGTAGGCCATATTCATTCAGTCTGGTGAGTACTTTGCTCAGGTTCTGGAAGTGATCATCATCATCTTTTCCTGTTATGATAATATCATCCAGGTAGCATTGTGTTCTAGGTATGTCCTGGAGCACCTGATCCATGGCTCTTTGCCAGATGGCTGGGGCTGAAGCAACACCAAACACAAGACGATTGTATTGATAAAGTCCCTTGTGTGTGTTGATGGTCAGGAACCTTTTGCTTGACTCCTCCACTTCCATCTGGAGATAGGCCTGTGATAAGTCGATCTTTGAAAACTTCTCCCCACCAGCTAATGATGAGAAGATGTCTTCAATTCGTGGCAGGGGGTACTGCACTGTAAGCAGCACCGGGTTGATAATCACCTTAAAGTCCCCACATATACGCACTTCACCTTTGCCTTTCTTCATTACGGGGACAATGGGCGTAGCCCAGTCACTCCAGTCAACTTTTGAGAGAATGCCAGATTCCTCCAAGTTCTGCAGTTCGGCGTCTATCTTGGGACGTAATGCATACGGCAACGGGCGCGCTTTGTGGAATCGTGGGTTGGCATCTTTGTCAAGTTCAATTTTTGCTTTCAAGTGTTTCAGTTTTCCAATGCCTTTCTCAAACACTTGTGCATTAGCCTCCAATAACTGTGACAGTCTCTGTTCCAGCCTGCGGGTGGCGCTCTTGAGGCCTGTTGAGATATTCAGGGCTTTTATTGAATGCCAATCAAGCTGAATTTTTCTCAGCCATTCACGTCCTAGTAGCGCTGGGCCTGAGGTTTTCAGTACATAAAGCTCTAACTTATGCGTTTGGTCACCGTAGACAACATCCACATTAAGTTTCCCTTTTGGGGACACTTTTTCACCTGTATACGTTTTTAACATCACTGATGTCTTTTTCAGTGGTAACCTGGAGAACAGTCTGTCATAGTCGGTCTCAGAGATCACAGACAAGGCTGAACCTGTGTCCAGTTCCATTTTTAATTTTACACCAGACACTGTTGTTGTGACCCATATTATTTTTCGGTCCTCTTCAGTTATGCTGTGCAGCTCTAAGCATGACAGGTCATCTTCCTCACTGCTGTTTGTGTTGTCTGAATGTTCTGTTACTTTATGCATTTCATTTGCTTTGACCTTTGATTTAGGTTTAAAATCTTTGTTCTTCCCAGATTTTTCTTTTTGGGTATTAGTTTGGTCTGATCTGCATGCTCTTTCTATGTGGCCTTGTTTATGGCATTTCCTACATGCCTTTTCTTTGAACCAGCACTCGTTTGCATTGTGTGAGGATTTACCACACCTGTAGCATTTTTGCTTTTTTCCATTTAAGGACATTCGATGCATTTCATTTTCTAATGTTTTCTTTTGTAGCTCTGATGCACCCTTCGCTGCTGTTTCCATTGAGATGGCTATTTCGAGTGCTTTCTTCACATCTAGCTCTTTTTCTGACAGTAGCCTTTTTTGTGTACTTGTACAGTGAATGCCACAAACTAAGCGATCTCTCAAGGCATCGCCAAGTCCATCTTTAAAGTCACAATGTTGTGAGAGCTTGCGCAGCTCGGCCATATACTCAGATATGCTTTCATCCTTTGTTTGATTTCTCTTATGAAATCTGAATCTTTCTGCTATCACTAGTGGTGCGGGATTTAAGTGCTTCTGCAACGTGTCCACAATGTCTTTATATGACTTGCTTGACGGTTTAGCAGGGCTCAGGAGATTACGTAATAGACTGTAAGTTTTGGCTCCCATTAAACTGAGGAGGACGGAACTTCTTTTCTCGTCATCAACATCATTAGCGTCGCAGTACAACTCCACTCGCTCTATGTATGATTCCCAGTCTTCACTTGCGCTATCAAACTCCTCTACTTTTCCCAGGTAAGCCATTTCGGACATGAAATCCCGATATTATCCTTTTATCCTTTCACTGTGTACCATACACTGTTACTCACGGATCCTTTCAGTTTCGTTTTCGTCCCTTCCTTTCTCCTTCCCTCCGGTTTAAACCCTCCTTTCGTGCCGTGGTTTAGGGTCCAGATTACTCGTCGCCAATTTGTTGTGTCTTTACTCCAACATAGTATATTAAATAACGATTCAACTCGGAGGTGAAAAGAACGGAACTTTACTTAGCCTTTCGGTAGCGTTCACAGTTACATATCAATGCGCTGGCAAAACAACCAATAGGCAAAACTCAGTAGCTAGGGAAGTGCTTCCGCCGAAGTAAATAGATCCACCTTATATACTACAACATGTAAAATATTTCAGCACATAATTTCCTAGGACTTAAACACTGCTTTGTTGCTGCAACCAAATCCTGTGGGATTCTGTGAGAGTAGGGAGGAGCAAGATGGCGGCCAGTGACTTCAGTTTTTCAGGCAAATCAGCAATCCAGTGAATAAATAGAGATCAGTGGTGCTGCTCTTTATTTATGTCTATGGTGACTGTCGCTACTGAATCCGTACCGGTAGCACGATCTGTTCCATCAGCTCATTTACCCATACGTGAACAGATTAACTTCCAGTAGGCAAAGTTTTGTTTTTCTTACTTTTTTATTCTTTGTCTTTTTTTCGGGGGCGGGCGGTTCTTTTTGTTTATCTTTGTATTTGCGTAAATACTGCATATTCTAAAAATGAAACAACAGAAATACATAAAAATACATTGATATTTGTTTAATAGCAAAAAAAATTCCCAGTTGTGGTTAGGGAAATAAAGATATATACAACATTTCTTAAAGTACATAGAAAACCCCCTGCTATAAACACATATAGTGGTATAGAAATGTATTTGATTTCGAATATTCTTCAGTTTTTCTATGTCATTAATTTGATTTGAATATGTATTTGTGCATTTTGTACTCAATAAATGTATTTTGATAATGTATGCCTTGGCTTTGTTATGTGTTCGTTGATCTATTCCCTGAATCCCTGTTCGTTTTTTGTAAAAAAATAAATAAAAATAAATAAATAAACAATGTGGCTACTATAATGACGAGGTCTTCTCCTGTTTATGATGTGTACACCAGAGGGCGCTGAACTCTCAATTGATAATTTTAACTTTCTAACAAAACAAATTTTTCGGACATTATTTGTATAACAAAATTCACCTCATAATTAAGGATTAAAAAAAATTCCAGTCCTGTTTGAAAAAAATAATAAAACTAATAGAGTGCATTCAGATAAACGTTACACAATACTACATTCCCGGACTTATGAGCATATCCAATGATGACGTGAAGCAACACAATGGAGAGAATGTAAAACGCATCAATTTCTTCCAGAAAAGTCTTCTAAACGATATAGTTTACCATTCTTTAATGATTTAAGTGTAGAAATAAGTATATTCAGTAGCGTAACTACATTATTTTTTGGCGACCCGGAAGTTATTCTGTTTGTGCGGATCGTGCTACCGGTACGGATCGGGTAGTGACAGGCCGTTTCTCCAGAACAAGAGAATGTAGCAGCATTCCCTAATTTTTGAAAAATTCAAAAATTAGGGAATGCTTTACGAATACTTTGTTTCCTTTTGTATCAAATCCAAATTTTATATCGCATCTTTTTTCAAAGGACCAAAGGGTAAAAAATAGAACAAATGATTTAAATATCCCAGTTCCTCCAAAATCCAAAGAAGACCACTTTAAAATCATTTCAGGAGTTTACCCCTCTAAGGAATTCCTTAGACTTCGATCTGGTATTGATGAAAACACTTGTTTATTTTGTGACTGTGATATTGAGTCAACTGAACATCTTTTCTATGAATGTTTGTATTGCAAAGCTTTGTGAGATGATGTACACTGCTGGCTTTTCTATGAAAGACATTATTTTTGGAACTCTGAGAAAAGAAAAGATATTTGAAAGATTACTAAATGTAATAATTATCATGGGTAAGTTTGTCATTCACAAATGTCGTTTTCTTAAAGTCAAACCATCTTTCCCCACTTTTCAAAAGGAACTCTGACACCTCTTCTTATCTCTGAAATTCATGGACAAAGAACAAGATGCAGAACTGTATAATATGGTAAAGAATTTGAAACTGCTGGAAAACCCCTAATGTTTTTTTTTTGTTGTTGTTGTTTGTTTGTTTTGTTTTTATTCTTTCGTCCTCTCTGTAAGTATGAGAGAAATCTGGATCGGCTTCTTCAGGTTTTTCCAGATCTGTGTACATCTGATGCCGACATTGTTTGTTGTATATGATGTTAATAATAATAATAATACTAATAAACTACCCGGAAGTTATTTTGTTTGTTAGAGTATTGAAAAGAACACATCATTTTAAAAATTTAATTGAATATAAAAAAGATCAAGCAGAAGCGAGGAAAGTTATTAAGAAGGCAAAGAAGACAAAATGGAGAGATTTTTGTGACTCAATAGGCAGAACAACTTCTATAGCTAAGGTATGAGGAATGATTAAGAAAATGAGGGGAAATAGACCAGAGAGAACATATCCAGTTCTAAAACATGAAGAAGGAACGGCAGTAACAGATGAAGAGAAAGTAGAAGTTATGGCAAGAACATTTGCAAAGATACATAGTTCAGATAATTTAACAGAAACGGGAAAATTTAGGAAGGAGCAGACAAGAAGGACAAATGATTTTATTTTAGAAGGAGAAACAACTCCAGGAAATGTCATGGATGTTTATTTTTCTATGCAAGAAATGAAGAGAGCAATATTTAGATCAGGATTAACAGCACCAGGAAAAGATCAGATATGCTATATTATGTTAAAACACTTAGGGAAACAAGCTGAAGAACAACTTCTAGGTTTATATAATAAGATTTGGAAAGAAGGAAGATCACCTTCTAATTGGAAGGAAGCAATTATTGTGCCAATTATTAAACCAGGAAAGGATCCAATAAACCCTTCAAGTTATAGACCACTTTCTTCATGATTAGGAAAGTTTATGGAAAGAATAACAGAAAGGATTACATATTATGTAGAAAGTAAAGGACTGTTGTCTTCTTGTCAAAGTAGATTCAGAAAAGGAAGGAGTACAATGGATCCAGTTGTGTGTTTGGAATCAGATATTAGAAAAGCTCAGATTAATAGAGAAGTAGTGGTAGCAATAATTTTTGATATTGAGAAAGCATATGACATGGTATGGAAGGATGGGTTGCTTATAAAATTATATAAGATGAGGATAACAGGAAGGGCTTATAATTGGATTAAAGACGTTTTGTTTAATTGTTTAATAGAGTTATACAGGTACAGATGAGAGTAAGAAGATCTGATAAATATAAAATTGATAATGGAACTCCACAGGCAAGTATTATCAGTCCTTTATTATTCTCAATCGTTATTAATGATGTTTTTACAGAAGTAGATCAGGATGTCATGCACTCATTATTTGCTGACGATGGAGCTTTGTGGAGAAAAGGGAAAAATGTAAGACTAGTGTATGAGAAACTACAATATGCTATTAAATCTGTTGAAAAGTGGGCTTATAACTGGGGAGTTAAATTCTCAGTTGATAAAACAAAGACTTGTATTCAGTAGGAAGAAAATTCAGGAAACTGATTTAAAAATGTATGGAGAAAGAATAGAAAAAGTAAGTAAATTTCGTTTTTTGGGAATCGTATTTGATTCCAAGCTTTTATAGAGTGATTATGTAAAGTATATTGAAGGGAAATGTAAAAAAGTAATAAATGTAATGAGGTGTTTAACAGGATTAGAATGGGGTGCAAATAGGATTAATTTAAAAAAGATTTATGTTGCCTTGATCAGATCAGTGTTGCATTACGGATGTGTACTTTATAGGCAGGCTGCGAAAACAATGATTAGCAAATTAGAAGTAATTCAGAATCAAGCTTTGAGATTAGGCTGTGGAGCTTTGAAAACATCTCCGTCTTTGGCAGTGCAGGTGGAAATGGGGGAGATTCCTTTGGAATTAAGACAAAATCAAATTATGCTGGGTGAGTTTACAGGGACATAAGGAGGAGAATAATCCAGCAGTAAGAATCCTGACACCTTGCTGGGAGAGTGGAAAAGCTAAAACAGACTGTTTTGCATGGGCAGCAGATAAATGCAGTAGGGAAATAGGTATACAGGGAAAGAGATACTGTGCTGTGGTGCCTTATTCAATTACACCTTTTTGGTTGTTTCCTTCTGCAAATGTTGATTTAGAGGTTTATAAAGAAATGCAGATTAATAAAGATAACAACTGGGTAAATTTAGTAAAGGACAGAATTGAGAATATGTATAAATCCTTTAAAATTTATAAAATATACAGATGGTTCAAAAGATTTAGTTTCAAATAAAACAGGATTTGCTTATGCTATTCCTGAACTAGATATATATATATATATGAAACAAAGAACATCTGACAATTTAGCAGTATATACAGTGTAAATGTTAACAATAATCATGGCGTTACAGTGGGTAGATCCAAATAAAATTGAAAAAGTTCTTATATGTTCAGATTCATTTTCATCATTAATGTCTATTTTAAATGTCTCATCTGACAGTCGTATGGAGTTAGTTTATGAAATTTATGAAATGTTATTTAGAATGACACAAACTGAAACAAAGATTAGGTTTATGTGGATACCTGCTCATAAAGATATATAAGGTAATGATATGGCAGATCATTTAGCTAACGTGTCTTTAAAACAAAGTAGTGTAGTGGATTAATATCTCACAATGAATATCTTATAATAAATATAGTCTTATCTCAATTGATATAAGGGGTGCTGTAAACATTCACCTAAGAAACATGTGTGTGTGTCACCAACAAGTCCAGAATAAGAATTAGGGGGTCAATGGAATTTACCAATTTACCAGGGGAAATTGAAAAACCTCTGGGTCAAAAGGGCAAGCCATTTGCAATGTAAAGCAGAACATGAAAGACTCCAAAATGAACACAGAATATGCAAGGTCCAAGTCCGAAAAAGTAATGACGTGTAACCATATGGAAATAAGCAGGGGCCATGATTGGGAGGAGCTGTGATGTATAACCTTGTTTTTTAAAAAGCACGCCCTATGGAAGTTTCCACTGATAGGTAAAAAATTAACAAAGATATCCGTGGGAAAAGCAATGGAAATTATGTAAAAAGAGGAGTGGCTCACAGGAGGAGCTAAAAGATCCAGAGAATGTATTTAAACCGACCGCTTTCTGTATGTTGTCAGATGATGTTGTCCGGAGCACATCTCACGTGTGGTTGTCTTGTGTTGTTGCAATAAACCACCCTGGACTGAGACTCAGCTAACTTTGTTCACTTTTTGACTACTGTTTGATATTTTTAACTGCCTTACCAAGAACTTAGAATTTTTGAAGGACTTAGTGCAAATCATTACGTTGTGGGGAGGCCCATCCACAACATTTTGGCGAGCCGAGCCAGGAGGACGCGTGATCCCGGACGACTGCTGCCATTGGTCGGACGCCAGGAACCCCAAGGGCCCTTAAGAATCCACCAATACAGGTGAGATACTAATTTGTTATAATTATCTAAATTTGTGGGGAACCGGCCTCCGGCAGGTGGCTAGTGGATGTCAGGTATCACAAAGCCCTCCTAAAAGAACCTAGTAATCTAAATTTAGTAATATACACAAAACAATAACATAACAAGAAGAATATATACAAAAATAACATAAAGGAAGAACAGAATAAGCTGGGGAGCGGTCCAGGTGTGTGTGTGTGTGTGTGTGTGTGTGGCTGCATTGTCGTTCTATGTGTATGTGAATATATGGATAATTGTATGTGGCTGCATGTTTGTTTAAAAGTGTTGAATGTATGGCTAATTGTATGTGGCTGCATGTTTGTTTAAAGTGTTGAATATATGGCTAATGTAAACTGCTGCAATTTTGTTTAAGGTATCAGTTGATGAAAAAAAAAAATATATGTGCATGAATATATGGCTAACGAAAAACTGATGCATTTTTGTTTAAGATATTGATTGGTGCAAAGAACTGTTTTGTATCTGAAATAGGTAATAGGTAGAGAAGTAGGGACAGACCGGTCAAAGTGATTGACATAAGTCTGGTGAGACAGCCGCTCGGAGCAGTGGATGCATTAAGTGTATGGTTCATATTTGTGGCAGAATAAGGGCATTAGTGACTAAGTGATAGTCGTAGTGTGCTATGAAGGTGTGCAAAAGTATTGATGATTAACGAGACCTGGGCTAAGCGATAGTCCAGAGTATAAAAGTACCGCTCGAAGGAGACGTCCCTCACTTGTCCAGCGTGAAAGTGGGGCCGGGAAGCTGGGAAAAACGCGTATGCCACTGTAAGAGACAGTGAGGAAAGTTATTGTAAGAATAATATAGACCTGCAGAGTAACGCACAAGAAGTGCAATAGGTGAGAGCTAAAATACATGTCTGTCTGTGTTAGTGTATGTAAAGTGTAGATTAATTGTTAAAAAGGGAAATAAGGGAAAAACGGGAATTATAATAATAATACATAGAAATAAGATAATAATAAATAATAAATTGACAGTGATAAGGATACAGATATATATTCGAAAGAAACAAAGTATAGAACAAAATAAAATTTAAGCAATAAAGCATAAAAAGATAAGATAATGATAAACAATAATAACTGATAGTAGTAAAATATATATAATATAAAATTATAAAACAAAGGATAAAACAAGAAAAGTTCAGCATAACAGAAATACCCTAACCCTAGATTGTTGAAATATAACAGATCGAAAAAGGTAAAAAGTTAAAAAAAAAAAGGACACATCTATATTGGAAAGAGCAGGACCCGATAAAAAAAACAGACAAATAGGGACTAAGAGGGTTAGTAAATAGCTGGGCTGGACAAATAATAGCAGTCTTAATATAAACGTAATTTCCAAAATCACAGAGTTTACAATTTGTAGCTACTAACAATTATAAAACTAAAACGTGTCCATTAGGTGTTGACAAAAACGTTAGCTAAAAGAAAGACAATAGCAGCAGGGAGATAATCTAATTTTATTACTGGATTTGGAAGTCTCTATAATCATACGTAGCATAAAAATACAGATCAATTAGTTTAAAGCTAGACTTGCCTGTAGACTGCACCTTAAATTTAACAAGGATTAAATGTCCAAATTAACTAAAAGCTAGTCTATTGAATAACATTCTGATTAATAGAAACAATAAAGGTTCTAGGTGTAACTAGTACTTGGGTACAAACAACTCTAGGTATAGGCCATTCTTTCTTTACCTACGATTAATAAAGAGAAAGGTAAAAAATTGCAACCTAGGTTAAAATATAGTTAGGTTAAAACACAATCATTGCTGTTCTGAATTTAGATGCGGTGAGTCTTTTAACAATTGAGCTGCACAGCAAGGAAACAAAGTAGATTTGTTGTTTATATGTGAGTAAAATTAGATTGGAAATAATCACATTAAAATTACAGTAGCAAGGAGAAGCATAATTAGATTATTTCCACAATCGTTCAGCCCTAAGTAAATAGACACAGGCCACAGTGTCCGCTGACTGCTGACTGCCATGGGAACCAACGTGAGCAAACAGACTAAGGAACTGACGCCTGCTAAATTAGTAATGATAACACATCCTTCTAACAAACGCAGAATTCAAAAATGCATGATGGAATGGCATAAAATAACATCTGGAAAAAATCGCTGGCCTATAGAAGGTAGTTTTGACCCGTTATGCTATGATGAAGTAGAAGAAAGGCTGCGGCATAACGATGCAAGAAATGACCAAACGCAGTTGCGTAAGAAACAGAAACATGCTGAACAGAGAGATATCTTGCGATATTTTAAAGTTGAAAGTAATAAAATCCCAACAGCACCTGAGTTTACTGGTTCTAAGCCACCACCTTACCATGCCACAGCAGCAGGGCAGTACCCAGTGTGCACAGATAAAATTAGTAGGGGTAAGATCACAGGGAGGTTAAAATTAGTAATGGATAACGAGGGGGAGGGAGAAAAAGAAAAAAGAGATAGACAGCAGAGAAATTGGGGAAATATAAGCCAAGAAGAGATGCCAAGTTGCTCGTTAGATGAGGAGGAGGATAGTGCCTGCTCCAGCCCACCGACACCTCCTAGGGCTCTTTTGCCCGCATCAGTCGGATGGCCCACGACTCTCCCTCAGGCACTTAGAAAATCAAATTCAAAAGAAAGGTCAGAATCGGTGGAAGAAAGAACAACTGCAGAGCTGGAGGAATTGCAGGAGTGCCTTAAATTAACCCGAAGCTGGGGGAAACATAGGGAACGTTTGGAGAGACAGAGGGAAGCAGAAAGTCGAAAAAAAGAGGAACAAGAGGAGGTGGAAAGACTGAGAAAAGAAGTAAAGGAATATGAGGGAAACTTAAAAGAATTACAAAGATGTGCAAGAAAGCAACGAGAAGAGAAGCAAAGACAGGAGATTGAGCAACGGATGGAGGAGGTAGCCCAGATTGACCTCGCAGATCACCCTGACCAGCACTTCAAAACTATGCTCACAGAAGCAGAAAAAGAGGAAGAGGATGAAAGAGAAAGAAATATGGAACTATGGGACGCAGCTGAACGTCTGGATGATGGGAACGACATAATATCCCCACATTTTGTCAGCAGGACCAGACAGAGCGGGAAGGGCCCAGCTGTAAGACCTCGGGAGGTCACGGAAAGGAGAGCGATGCTTTCAGGTGTGAAAAAACAACTTGCAACTGAACTTGAGGTGGATGTGGAGGTGGAAGAGCACCGCAATCATGCAATGGAAACGAGATCGCAAGCACATCTACGTGCAGCAGCACAGGGGCAGGAGGCTAAGATCATGCCTTTAATTTCCAAGGGACCTAATGATGACAGGTACATGCCATGGTCATTTATGGACATGATAACGCTTGCAGGAAGACTAACTCCGCTGGCAGACGGAGCCGACAAATGGATAGAAAAGCTAGAAGAAATCAAGGGGGGCATCAACTTGGCAGCAGGAGACATCAAAGCACTGCTAATAAAAATGGCAGGACACTCAGCAGCCAAAGAAGTGTTTGTGGAGGCTGGGCTTCCAGGGGTCATGCGCGGGCACCGGTGTGATGGGTTACCCTTCAACCATATGAGACCCCGAGTATGGGAAGCCCTGAGAAACAAATATCCCTCACGCAGAGACCCAACCAAGCTGAAAGAAGAATGTCTAAAAGATGATGAGAGCCCAGCCCAGTTTCTGCACAAGTTTCAACAAATGTGGAAAGCAGAGACAGGAAGTGAATGGGATGAGCAAGAATCAACCAAGGCACTATTTAAAATGTACGTTAAAGGTGCCATGCCCAAAGAAGTACAGGCCAAACTGGATGGAGTGGTGGGACTCATAAAAATGGACTGGCCTGCGTTCTCTGAGCATGTCATACATTATGTAAACATGCACCGAGCTGAAAAACAAGCGCTTGAAGACCAAAGCAAGATGTTGGCCACAAAGTTGGCCCAACTGCAAATTGGAGAATTAACAAAAGCAAAGAAAGACAGAGAGAAGCCCAAACATCAAGCCGCGTTGACAGTGGCAGCCCCTCCCACAGCTGAGAGTGGACCAGCAGGAGGTGAAGTCGTTCAAGCCCCAGTGATATCTCCCACCATCCCTCCACCCACACAGCAGATGCAGTATCCAACAGCACCACCTGCAGGAGGGGCCCAAACTCAACAGGTTCCCCCCATCCATGTCCATCTAAATCAGGGAACAGGTCCCCCGCACGTGATGACTGGAAGAGGAAGAGGGGGGCCACCCATGCGGGGCAGATGGAGAGGACAACAAGGAGCCCCAAGGAGGCCCCCTCACGGACAATACCAGCGGATGCCCCAGGCGGGTCCAGAAATGGGACAACAGCAGCTGAGGCTGCAGTGCTGGGGATGTGGTCAAGTCGGACACATGCAAAGAGACTGCCCAACCAATCCATGGATGGGACCCCAGCACCCTGCCACAGGACCTGCCAGCAGTGGAGCAGGGCCTGAAGCGTACTGGCAATAGGGGTGCCCAGAGAGACCTGAAAGAGAGGCCATTCTACCTGTATTAACACAACGCCCACAAACGGAACCCACAATAGGGGGTTTTCAGCTGACGTCACGCTCACGTGACTACTCTGCGCGTCCACCGTATTGGGTGGCAGTCGTTTCGCACCGTTGACCTGCATTGTATGACGCCTTAGGCAGTATTGGAAGTGAACAATGGTGAAAACGTGTTTAATGGTTGGTTGCACGGCCCGTGGAGGTGGCAGATCAACACTCTTTCTTTCGCCTACCAGCCGTGATAGTGAATCAGTGCGAAAAAACTAAACAGCTCTCTGAAAAACGCCGTCACCTATGGCTGACACGGATATCCAGGGCCGATTTGGACGGTGTTAAGCTGGAATACGCCAGAGTCTGCGGTGCTCACTTTGTCACAGGTAAATTAACTGTTAAGTATTTAAAACATGTAAACCGTTGCTGTATTGTGGGCTGTAACAGCGCAACACATGGTCGCCATGGGAAAAACATAGAAACGGGTTAATTATCCACCGCTTTCCTGCCTGGAGGCGCAACCACGGAGAACAACTGTTAAAGATAACAAAGAGTCGTCGGCCCGCTTGGATCGCGGCTGTAAGACGACCGAACATAACTTTCCACAGTATCCCGATGTCAATGAGAGTGTGTTCTAAACGTTTGAAACACATAGCAGCTAGTTAAAAGTACATTACATGCGTGAGTGGTTGTTAGCACTGTTAGCATTGTTAGCACTAACGGTTAGCATGTGCTAGAGCCCGTCTGAGCACAGCTTACCTTTGAACCTACCGGCGTAAATACGGTAAATACAACTTAATTTTGCACTGGTCATTGTTCTGCTTAAGCGAGCGGCGTCGATCGGCCCTGCAGCCAAGCGCCTTCGCGCACCGCCGGCCGCCAGCCACCGCAGAAGCATGCGCCGCATTTGCGTCGGATTGTTTACATTTTTACCATCTTATTAAAACTCACCCGTCCACGTATGATGGCGATTTCCTTGATGTACATAACTTCGACATCTCGTACCCAACCAGATGTGAACTGGTTGTGAGCCTCTAGACCCTTGTAAGCTCTCATTTCCTCGAGAGTGTGCAGAGGGTTTTCACCGAACACCAGGTAATGCACTATGTCGCCGCACTATGTCGCCGTGCTCTACATTTGGCCAATCATCAGGATTACGGCTAAACAAGGCACCGTGGAAGGCATAGGGGTCCATATGGTCGATCACGGAACATTTCCTCAGATATACGTCCTTATCTGGTCGCTCTAGCGTGCTGGCGTACTTATCCATTCTCGATACGAAAATACGTGTAGGACAACTAGAGATAAGGAAGTGTACCACCCAATATGGCGGACCGGAAGTTGGCCAGTGACGTCAGTGAAAACCCCCTATTGATGTCACAATATATGACAGCCATCATCAATTCATGATTGATACAGGTGCTGCGTACTCCTGCATAGGAAAAAGTGGGATTGGCCTGCCTCTCTCAGCATCAAAGATTCGAACGGTAGGTTTCTCTGGGAAAACCCAAATAATACCCATGACTGAGCCAGTTCCCATGATTATAGGAGAAAAGACTGTGTATGCACCTCTACTTTATTCAGCAGATACGCCAATTAATCTGCTGGGCAGAGATGTGTTATGCCAGCTCAACGCAAAGATTAAATGCACTCCAAATGGAATTTATTTTGAAGCAACTGACAACAGCAAAGCCTTCATGATGCCACTGGGCCCACAGATGACCCTACAAATGACAAATCATGACCCAGAAGACCAAGTATTTTGGATGAAACTCACGTCACCTACTTCTTTCCTCCAATTGGAGTGGGAAACATGGAGACCTCTGGTAATGAACCACTACGATGAATCCAAAGAGCCTTTCCTACCCCTCCATTGCACCATGTTTTATGATAAAGGACAGAAACATGAAGACTATGAGAAAAGCTGGGATGAAGAAATTAACAACAAAACAACTGTCATCCAATATGCTGACATAATGGTTGGGCCACAAGGAGCCGCAGCCGTTGTCAAGTTTCCTGAAAAAGACATTGCCGAATGGTTCCAGGTCACTGACTCAGCGCCGCATGTCACATTGCTGATTGCTGACCAGTACGAGTCACATGACCTGGGTCCCATGATTCAAGAAGCCAAGAAAGTCACGGAATGGATCGATACTGCATGGAACCGGATTAGTGTATCAAAAGATGGACTATTCTTCAAAATCTCATTTTCACAAGCAGATGAAGTAATAGCAGAACACATCAAAGTGCCTGGGAAAAGACAAATGGCGGTGACTGAGGAGCACGCATCACTATTAGAACAAGTTCCTGAGCAGGTGTGGTCCAAAAGCAAAACAGATGTAGGTTTAGTAAAATCAGCTGACCCCATCAAATTCACCACCAAATTAAATGCTAAATTACCCTTTCAAAGACAATACCCCCTCAAACATGAAGCAGTAGAAGGCATACAGCCCATTATAACAGGATTAGAAACTGTAGGCGTTCTAAAACCGACAGTAAGCCCCTGTAACACACCAATTTTTCCCATCAAAAAGCCTAACGGTAATGAATATAGATTAGTCCATGATCTAAAATTAATCAATGCCATTGTAGCAGAAGAAATACCGATAGTACCAGACCCCCATACATTGTTAAGCAACATACCCCCGGGTACAAAATGGTTCACTGTGATAGATCTGTGTTCAGCATTTTTCAGTGTGCCTGTGCATCCAGATTCCCAGTATCTGTTTGCATTTACGTACAAAGGTCAGCAATATACATACACACGATTACCCCAAGGGTTTGTACATTCACCATCTATTTTCAATCGTGTGCTGGCAAATGATCTGAATCACTTAGACTTACCATCCACCATGTTGATGTATGTTGATGACATTTTGATCTGTTCTGGCTCAAAAGAGCAGTGTGAAAAAGACTCCATTACGGTGTTGACTTCATTGGCAGAAGGCGGACACAAAGTAAGTAAACAAAAATTACAATTCTGTCAACAAACAGTAGAATACCTCGGCAGGCAACTCAGTGGGGACAAGAGGTCTATCGCACCGTCCCAAATAGAAGCCATTACCAAATTGCCCAAACCTCAAACTGTTGGTCACATGTTGTCTTTCCTTGGCATGGCAGGTTACAGCAGACCGTGGGTGTGTGATTACGCCATCAAATCTGCTCCATTGAGAGCACTTATTAAAGCCGCAGGCCAAGGACACCAGTCGGCTCAGTTACAGTGGACAGACGAGGCAGAGGGAGCGTTTCAGCTGCTAAAACAAGATCTCCAAACGGCTCCTGCTCTGGCCAATCCAGATTATGGCAAACCATTTCATCTGTACGTGGCAGAGCGACAAGGGTATGCATGTGCAGTATTGATGCAAGACACCCCTACAGGTAAACAACCAATTTCTTATTACAGTACAAAATTAGATGGAGTTGAAGAAGGCCTGCCTCCTTGTTATCAAGGCTTGGCAGCAGCGGCATTTGCATACAAGAAGGCCTCAGTAATTACTATGGGCCACCCTATTTTCTTGTATACATCACATCAATTACATGCACTGCTCACAAGCCCACGCTTCGTGATAACCCAAGCTCGTCGCACTGGTTATGAAGTTCTGCTTTCAGGACCTGACCTTACCGTGCAACGTTGTGTCACGATCAACCCGGCCACTAGGATGGTATTGCCAACAGAAGGTGAGCCCCATGATTGTCTCAAGGAGACGGACGCCTTCATGAAAGTAAGGGAGGATTTATACAATCACCCAATCCCGTCCGATCTAACATTGTTTGTTGACGGATCATGCGTCAGAGGTGAGACGGGGAACAAAGCAGGATATGGAGTGGTCCGGCTTGACCCCGACGGCACCTATACAAAAGTTCAGTCCATGAGCCTTGACCAACCTTGCTCTGCCCAATTGGCAGAGATAAAAGCATTAACAGCTGCATGTAAATTAGCTACAGGTAAAAGAGTCACCATTTATACAGACAGTGCGTATGGGTATGGGGTATGCCATATAAACGCGAGCATCTGGAAACAGCGAGGTTTTGTTCGAACTGATGGCACCCCGGTGACACATGGGCAGGCTGTCATGGAATTAATACAAGCCATGCAGCTCCCATCTGCGTTAGCTATAGTAAAATGTACGGCACATCAGACAGCAAAAACACCTATAGCAATAGGAAATAACTTAGCAGATGAGGCAGCCAAAGAAGCCACAGGACCTGCAATACAAGGACCAATGGTTCTTGCAGCTAACTGTGAACCCATCACTAATTTGGCCTCATTAATTGAGGCACAGAACAGCGTCTCTGAAGCAGAAAAACGTTTGTGGGTGCAAAGGGGGGCGGTACGCACATCACACCCCCATGCAGGGTTGTGGCGAAGTTTCCGAGGACATTTTGTACTTCCTTTGTCCTTATTACCAACAGCTATCAGAATAATGCATGAACCTGATCATTGTTCGCGCGCCCAGGTTGTTCGAAAATTGCAGGCAGTATGGTGGTCACCTTATTTGACACCTATGGTAGACAGAGAATTAGCTATATGCCCACACTGCCCCAAGTACAATGTGCGAAAAATGTTCACACAACCTTTAGCACATATCCCCATGCCGGATGGACCTTTTCGTCATCTGATTATGGATTATGTTGACATGTTAACTCGTGTGCAGGGAAAGAGATACATGCTTGTGGTTGTTTGTCGTTTCAGCAGGTGGATAGAAGGCTGCCCCACTGCTAAAAACGATCACAAATCAGCAGCAAGGTTTTTATGTAAAGAAGTGTTTCCCAGGTTTGGTATGCCTGATACTATTTCATCTGATAACGGTCCTCACTTTATTTCACAGATCGTCCAGGCGATGTTCACCCAGTTGTGTATAAAACAAAGTTTGGTTGTGTTTACCATCCCCAGTCACAGGCTTCCGTCGAACGGGCCAACGGTGTGCTCAAAACCAAGATTGCAAAGATTATTGCTGATAGCAATAACCGCCTGACGTGGGTGGATGCGTTGCCGATTGCACTGATGGCAATGCGTTCTCAAACTAACCGATTAAGCCATCTTACTCCTCATGAAATGCTTACAGGTCGACCTATGCCTCTCCCACAGGTGCGAGGGCCCCAGGAGGAGATTTCCCTGGCGCAACTTGAACGTGAACTGGGGGACTACCTCAGGTCCCTAACCCGTATTCACAGACTTATATTTCAACAGGTGAAAGCAGCTCACAACCGAGACGAGACACGTATTCCAGTGGACGTCAGAGACGTCCAAGTCGGTGACAGAGTGTTCATACGGGTATTTAGACGTCAGTGGAACGAACCTCGTAGGGAAGGGCTCTTTAAAGTTGTTCTTACCACCCCCACTGCCCTAAAAGTTGAAGGTAAGCCCTTCTGGTTCCATAAGAACCACTGCACACGTCATCGTCCACCAGACCCACCTGGCCTTGATCCAGGACCGACGGGCTCTGCGCATGCTGAAAGGGCAGCAGCAAGTCTCCCTCCGCATACTACCATAGCACATTCACAGGCGTCTGATGTCGTACCTGGGGCGAGCACTGATGCATCCTCAGCCCCGTCGTCGTCTGATGGCCAGAGACGATCAGCCCGCTTGGCAGCCCGACGGGCTTCACTGTCAGGGGACTCTGAGAATGATAATGTTCATTCTTTTGCTTCCGATTCGCCTTCTGACTTTGGCAGCAGTAATGATGATTCTCCTGCCACTCAGACTCCTAGCAGGTCTGTCTCAGACTCACCCAGCTCTGAGGCACTGGAAGAACCTTTTTCTCATCACTCATCAGACAGTGCTGGAATTGTTTCCCCTTCTCCACATCCCTCACCTTCACCTTCCCCACCCCCTCCCTCCCTATCCACTCCCTCGGACGGCACGTCTGGGTCGGCGAGCGGGTCGTGTCCGCCCACTCCATCGCCGTCTGGGCGTCACTCGTATGCGTCTTCTTCCGAATCTGACTAGTTTTCTTCTGTTGTTAACCCTTTTAGGGTTAACAAGGGGGGACCTTATTAAGCTCACCACTAACAATGCACACTCACATGTAAAGCGTCAAACAGAGACATGTGCACTAGCAATGATAACACTAGCTACTAACCAAGGGATAATCAGTAATAACGGTGGGGAGAATAAATCATTAATGCATGTGCAAACCGAAGGTTATGACTATGTGATGTCTGAGGAAATTTTAGGAGACGAGTCAATGGGAAAACATTGGCTTGGAACTCCACAAAGCATGGACTGCCGTGGGGATGGGATGGTGATCATTACGGTAAGATGCAAAACAAACATGTGCCAAAACATACTAACAAAACAAATAATGACGATAGATAGAGCCCATAGAGTAGTAAAATTAATAAACAAAAGACAGAAAAGGGATCTGAATAAATTAAAAACGTCACAATGGCAAATGAACATGTTTCAACAATGGATACAATTTTCGGTTCAAGCTATGTTTACAGCTAAAAAGCGCCCTAAAGATGATTGTATAGCCTGTTATAATGCTAAGCAGTTACCGACCCTTCAGAGTATACCCGGAAGTAAAATAGGCGACTGCACAGACATATCAGAATGTTTTGCTCACTGTGTTATGCATATGGCTGCAGGTTTACCATCATGGACAAAAGACAGGAAAAGATGCCCCGAAGCAATAACCTCCTCAATAAATACAGTAATGAGTACATCTTCCCTCCCTCCAGTAGTGCAAAAGCCGGCTAAACTAAGCTTTCCATTTTGTATAGCACGAGGAACAGAATTAGAAGAGGTAACCAAAAGAACCTCTAGCAAAATGGAGACTGCAGATGAGATGGTGAAATGTAATAAAATACCGTGGTACCCACCGGCAGCAGGAGGGAACGTTAGCTACATCAAACTATGTGAAACTAGCCTTAAAAGTAATATAAGTTGTAAACAAATAGTACCAGATGGAGGAAATATTATCTATGACTTCCAACCTACAACAGTAGCTCAATACCGAGTAAGGAGTCTGGCGCAAGGATCTGTCCCTTTAGGAGACATTTTTTGGTTGTGTCACAATACTGAGCAAATACTATCCTCACTGCCTCCTCAGTGGGAAGGTATCTGTGCTCCAGTAATGCTTACAGGACAACTAAAATTAATAGTAGATAATCAAAAACTCAGCAACAAGACACCTAATGAAATGAGAAACTGTACAAAAAGAAGCACTCCTACTGAGCACAAACAGAATTGGCAAATGTCAGATGAAGTATACATTACATGGGATCAGGTCCCATTAGGGGTGCCAGAGAAACATGCTGCTATAGGAAGTGATTGGATAAAATCTGGGAGAGGAGTCGGCTCGATACCATTCGTCGGAACAATTACCAATGCGCAATACATAGCTCGAAATAGTAGGTGGATAAATCTCCTATGGTACAATCAACAAAGGTTTATAAATTTTACAATAAAGGGCGTAGACCTTATAAAAGAACAATTACATGCTACATCACTAATGGTTTTACAACATAGGTTCGTACTGGAATCCCGTATGGCCGGAGACCAGGGGCTATGTGATTATATCGGGACAGATTGTTGTACTTTAATCCCTATGCATACTGATATTAACGGCAGCCTGACAGGTGTTCTTCAAGAAATGAAGCGCATGAGAGATGAACATGTGGAGAGATCCAACTGGAACACTCAGCTGAAGGGGTTTTGGGATTGGTTCAATAAGCTTGGGTGGACAAGATACCTCAAAGCGGCAGGAATAATACTAGGAACTATAATATTGATAACATTAGTAGTTGTCTGCTGCATCGTACCCCTCATTCGGGGGTTGGTCTCAAAATTTATTGTGAAAGTAACTGGTCAATTCCCCATAATAGAGGTACAGATAGACCAAGACATATAAAGTAATACCATGATCCCCTCTCACCCCCACCAGGTACGTGCATATTTTTTATATATATTACATATATAGTACATGGCATGCTAAGTCTTTATAATCAACTGTAGATATAGTTATTTGTATATCAAGTATTTATAGATTAGCTTAGAAATAGTAATTTGCATGCTAAAAGTATTTATAAATTCTTTTAGGAAAAGTATGTGCCTCATGTGGTTATATACCTATAACATACTATGTCTCCACATGCAGACTGCTGAAAATGGCGGACGCTTATTTTAATGTGCACCACACACCCGCTGAGGATTGGAAGGGACGTGCAAATAGAAGAAACACAGACGCCGCACATGCGTCGTTAGGCACACAAGCATATGTAGGTACAGGCACTGGTCTCCCTAATAGGCATCCAGACGATCCAGCAGAGGGGCCTAGCGCTGCACTACCGGGAGGGATGGTGGACCTGGGAGAGATACACATGGATGACCCACCATCACCAGGGGCCCTGAGGATCATCTTCAGCCCACTCAGCCCCGAGGACCCTGCAGACCGAGGATTGCCGGACACAGCTGCCTTGGAGTTTCCATCCACACCGGGCCAAGGAAGGCCAAACGGAGCTGGTCATGAGAGGCCATCTACATCGGGCACGAGGACGACGGGTTCCACCGCAGTGGGAAATCCTGCACTGGAGCCTACTGTTAATATTTTTCAGCAGATGCAACTGAGCTCCCTCGAGATGAGCCACGTCCAGGGGTTTCTAATGAGCCCTCTGGATCTTTACAGAACCGCCCAGGACCTAAAAGCTGAAATTGCCTCCATGGATACTGGAGTTTACACTCTGCTAGTCAAAGGTCTATCTCCGGCGTCAAAGAAGCACATATTCGCAATTCGCCGCAGCACATACAAAGCCAAATATAAGGCTAGAGTATGCCAGTTAACCCAGGAACAGGACAATCTGACACGACGACTTCAGGATGCTCAACAGACTATTGTCAATTTACAGGAAAAACTGCTGCAAATGACAGCAGAACGGGACACAGCAAGGCGGCAAGTACTGCAGTGGCGTTTAGCTGCTACGACACTGGCACAGCTACAGGGACAAGCTCCTGGGACTTCCACAGAAGGATTGGGGAATCGACCTCCAAGGGGGGTGGTTTTCCCTAATCCCCAACCATAGAACTTTCAATAAAAAAAAAAAAAAAAAAAAAAAAAAAAAAAAAAGAGAAAACTAAGCTGATGTGAATGATGAAATGATTATGTATACTTCAATAATAAATATGATGGTGCATGCTTAAAAAGATAAATATAATTATGTATGTCTATAACCTATGTGACAGTACTAATACTGTGCAGGGAGCATCGATAGGATTGCTCATATGTTGGTTGTAATGAAGGTCTACTGACCATTAAGTGACTGGTTAGCCTGATACAGCGGGCATGATGGAGTATTTGGTATTAATATTTAAACATCAACTCGTTTGATGTAGGGTGTGCAATGCACCCTGGGTAAGGGTTGAGGTGTCCTAACAGGTGTTCAAGCTGCACGGATATGTCAACCTGAGGCCCATTATCATTGCTGAAACAAATCCGGAAAATCCTTCTATAAAAAAAGTAAGCAAGGGGAAAAGTCCTCACAAGAGTGCCAAGGGGGGTTCCCTCTTTGTTTAACTATAAATCTTATGTTTTACTGTGTGATCATAGTTTTGTGTATCCCTTACTACTAGTAGAAGTGTGTTTTGATCTTAGACGTTGGTATTAATCGTGGTACGTTTGTGATGTGCTAAGTATTAATTACAATTAGCCTTTGTTATATTAGTACTATTTACTCTAGACATTCATAGCTATGATAAATAGACAATCATTTGTTGAGTGTGATTTATTTTGTGACCCTTTTCAGGATCACAGGGGGGAATGTAGTGGATTAATATCTCACAATGAATATCTTATAATAAATGTATTCTTATCACAATGGGTATAGGGTGTGCTGCAAACATTCACCTAAGAAACATGTGTGTGTGTCACCAACAAGTCCAGAATAAGAATTAGGGGGTCAATGGAATTTACCAATTTACCAGGGGAAATTGAAAAACCTCTGGGTCAAAAGGGCAAGCCATTTGCAATGTAAAGCAGAACATGAAAGACTCCAAAATGAACACAGAAAATGCAAGGTCCAAGTCCGAAAAGGTAATGACGTGTAACCATATGGAAATGAGCAGGGGCCATGATTGGGAGGAGCTGTGATGTGTAACCTTGTTTTTTAAAAAGCACGCCCCATGAAAGTTTCTACTGATAGGTAAAAAATTAACAAAGATATCCGTGGAAAAAGCAATGGAAATTATGTAAAAAAAGGAGGAGCTCAAAGATCCAGAGAATGTATTTAAACCGACCGCTTTCTGTATGTTGTCAGATGATGTTGTCCGGAGCACATCTCACGTGTGGTTGTCTTGTGTTGTTGCAATAAACCACCCTGGACTGAGACTCAGCTACTTTTGTTCACTTTTTGACTACTGTTTGATATTTTTAACTGCCTTACCAAGAACTTAGAATTTTTGAAGGACTTAGTGCAAATCATTACGTTGTGGGGAGGCCCATCCACAACACTTTGCTTTTAAAATGTATGACTTGGGTCAAACATTTTAACAGCAGCAGAGCGGAGGGGTAACCTCATTTCCTCCATCATCGCACAACAACTATTGAAATAATGATCTTTACATATCAGGCATGCCGACTCATCTTTTCCTTTCTAATCTTCCAAAAATAATTTTTCTGGATTTTGACTCAGTTGAAAATTTTGGCTGTTGAAGTCTTATTTGTTGTTTTACATATATTATGTTTTTTTATAGATTGCTTCTTTATTTGTTTATGAGTTTTTGAACCTGCAACTTAGTAGCTTTAAATAGTTTAACAGTGAATAAATGCCACTCCTCTTCCACTGTGAAAAGTCCAGCTGCCTAAATGCAATAATGGCCCCTTTTCCATTGATAGCCCCAGGATTTAAAACTCCAGGAGTTGGTTTAGCCGGGTAAATGAAAGCCTGGGGCTTCTAAGAAGGCGCCTTTTCATTGCAGTGTGTCGTTTATTTAAAGAGTTTAATATTCAGAAAAGAGATTGAAAAGTATTAATGATGTCCATATCTGCCAGAAAGTGATTCAGTTTTTCAGCTACATTTTCAAGGATCTGTGATCTTTTTTAACAATTAAATAAATTAAACAAGTGCTTTAAATGAATGAATGATGATGAAATAATTAATTTAACACGTTTTCTGAGAGTTTTTATTCAGAAGTTTTAATAAGAGTGAAGTATTTTCAGTATCGTTTATTTTTTTAATTTTTAACAATTAAATAAATTAAACAAGTGCTTTAAATGAATGAATGATGATGAAATAATTAATTTAACATGTTTTGTGATGGTTTGTATTCAGAAGTTTTAATAAGCGTGAAGTATTTTAAGTATTGTTTATTTATTTATTTTGTATTAATACAGAACCTCACTGGATTCATTTATAATATTCGCTATAACATGATAGTGTGACATTTGTGTCAATAATCTTCTATCATAGGTGATTCTGCATGGTGAGGGGGGGGGGGACCCCCAAATCAAATTTTGCTCAGGGCCCCCAAGAGGCTCGGGCCGGCACTGGAGAGAAGCAAAGGTGGAGGCTTAATAATGTACATTCACAACAGCTGGTGCACAGCTGCTAAAGCTCCCAGAAGCCTTTGCTCCCCCAGCCTGGAATACCTAGACGTTAAGTGCAGATAGAAGGAAAAAGGAAAACAGTTGGAGCTCCAGAGCGGTTCGTCCTGAAACAGAAAAGCCTGTCCTCGCCTTGGTGTGAGTGACCGTAGCCAGCGCTCAGAGTTGGTCCTGCTGGAAAAGCAGCACTAATTCTCTTAGACAATCAGCATGTAGAGTGGATCCCCCACACTGGTCCATTAGAGAGAGCCAGAGGTGAAGCTCCTCATGGCCTTTCCTCGTCTCCTTCAGCCTCCAGCCTCTCTGTGCAGTGTGCAGGGCTGCAGCCTCTTCTCACAGCAAGCAGGGCGTCTGCAGCTGCAAGGCGCCGATTCCTCACACAGTGACATGACAGCTGCTGGTCAGGTTAGAGTGAACATGACTTTATTCTCTCACAGATTAAAAAACAACATGAAACTATGGATAAAAACACTACAAAACCAAGCTTAATTATTTATGTAGGAACTATTTCTCTATTTGGTTCATTATTGTTTGTTTGCTTATTTGTTTTATTAATAATTTTCTACAAATGTAGTTGTTTAGAATACAGTTATTTGTTAGTAATTTGTTTAGTTGATTGATTTTAGACTTTAGGTAGCTGGGGATGAACGTGGGTGGTCACATGGTTTCTTAGCAGTCCTTCAGGAACCAGCAGTCAGTCACCTTAGTCAACCAGTGACTGAGCGGGTGAGACAATCAGTCACGCCAATGCAGGAACCAGAGCAGGAGAGGCAGCAAAGGATGGTTTCAGGTTTATACCATGTTGTCTGCCTGCAGAGACCTGGAATAAATCAGCACAGAACTGTATTTGGACGTGTTTTTAGAATTGTTGGACTGCGTAAACCAGAAAGCCACGCTTCATCAAGTGATTATTAGAGTTACATTCACTTTTAGTTTGTTCACCTTTAAGTCTTGAGTGTTTTGGTTTTCATGGACAACTTAGTCACTACAATTTATTTTATTAGATTTTAGTAGAAGATTTAAATTAAAGCAAAGAGGCAGCCTTGACATAATTGTGTTTCATTCTATAAACAAGTTGATGAGATTTTCTGAGAAGACTGTAGAATCCGCCTCTGGCATCCTGGTGCTGTTGGCAGGATGACCGCACCAAGATGGCGGCCGTAATTTTTGTGCCGCAACAGTCAATGCGCCTCTTCCCCAACGCGCAGCCGCGTTGATGACTTCCGGGTTCTTTGTCCTTGTTCTGCTGTGAGGCCAGAATCGGGAGTGTTGGTGAAGCTGAAAGAGATGTATGGTTAGGAAAGAAGCAGCTGAAATTCAAAAAGTTAAAATTGATAAGAGAATTACATATGCTGAAGCAGTGAAAGAGGTGAAAAATATTGGAAATGATCCAAAAACAAATAATGGAAAAAATTCATGATGAACTTAGACATGGGGAAGGATCATCTGAAAATGAGGCTTCTTTAATTGTTGCGTAATTCAAATTCTACAATGGAACGCTCGAAGTTTAATAGCTAATGGACAGGAATTTAAAGGTTTCATAAATAATTTAAATACAAAACCAGACATAATATGTATTCAAGAAACATGGCTTAAATCATCACTGAAATTTAATATTCATGGTTACTCAGTTTTACGTAAAGATAGAATAAATGGGAATGGAGGAGGATGTGCCATATTTATAAAAGAAAATATTAAATTCATTCAGCTTCAAATAATAACAGACCTAGAACTTATTGCTGTAGAAGTTTGGACAAAAAATGGAAGTATCAAAATAAATTATTATAATCCTTGTAAAAAATTGGAAAAATTAAAACTTGAAATAATCCTAAAACATTGGAGAGGGAAGATAATTTGGTGCGGGGATTTTAATGCACACAGTGTCAGGATGCAGCTTGTAGGCTGCAGTCTGTGCCTCGCTGCCTCTCTCCCTTCCCTGCTCAGAATAATTAAATCCACCTGTCAGGCTGCAATCAACCTTCAACTGCTTTCACCCGGTTCCACCCTTATTTAAACTCACCTCATTCTGCTCTCATCGCCGGTCCGTAGTGTTCACTCCTGCTCAGTTCCTGCCAGTATCCAGTGTCAGCTCCGTTTTTGTTGCAGTCAACCTGAAGATGTTTCTTCAACATGGTTTTTGTTCAAGTCATTCCCCAAGTCTCTGCTCAGCTCTGCTCTGCTCAAGTTCTCAAGTTTCCCCAGCTGTTCCACGTTCTCAAGATCCAGCAAGTTCAGTTCCACGGTCTCACGCTCTCCAGCAGTTCCTCGGTCTCAAGCTCCCGGTTCTGTTGTTCTGGTCTCAAATGCTCCACCCCGGTCTCAAGTCTTCAGCTCCGGTGTTCCTCCCTGGTCAGTCTCCCAGCGCTCCTCCTGTCAGCCAGCTTCTGCACCCTTCATCTCCATCCATAAAGACTCTGGTTCCTCTGGTCATTAACCATCCAATCTGTACAATAAAACTCACTACAAGAACTAGCTCTGTGTGTGCGTGCTATGTCCGGGTTCATCCAAAGACAAATCCTGACACACAGTACTTTATGGGGAGAGCAAGATGATTATAATGGAGGAGTTTTAGAAGAAGTGATTGAAGAAAAAGAATTGGTAGTTTTAAATAATGGTGTAGGCACTCGGGTGGATTTGATAAGAGGGAAAGAATCAGTTATTGATCTGACTTTGGTGTCGCAATCTTTGCGGATAATTGCAGCTGGAGAGTATGCAAAAAAAGTACAATAGGAAGTGATCATTATCCAATTTTTGAGGTAGAAATTGATATAGAGGAAAACCAGGTTAAAAGTGAGGGAAAATGGAGATTTGGGGATGGAAATTGGGGAAAATTTAGGATAATAAATGAGATTAATATGGTAAATATAGATACAAGTAAACCAATAAATGAATTGAATTTAGAATTTAGTAAAAGCTTTATTAGCGCAGCAAAAATAGCCATTTCCTAGAAGTAATGGTACTAAAAAAAAGAGAATAGTTCCTTGGTGGACATCAGAATGTTTAGTAGCAATTAAAGTGCGAAATAAGGCTTTTAAAACTCTTTAAAAAAATTATTTGTTTCCAAAATTTAATGAATTACAAAAGGAGACAGGCAGAAGTCAGGAAAATTATAAGAAATGCTAAAAGGGATTATTGGAGGAAATATTGTGAGTCCTTAGGGAAAAATACTGCATTAGATAAGGTTTGGAATACTATAAAAAAAAGTGTCCGGTAAATCAAGAGAATAGTTCTTTCCAGTATTAAAAGACGAGAATTATTAGCAAGAGTATTTACAAAGATACATAGCACGGAGAATCTAAATAGTAAAGAAAAAAAAGGACGTGAAATTACATTACAGAATCAAAATGAATTATTGTGTAATGATGAAGATAATGAGGACATTATTAATATAAATTTCTCTTTAATAGAATTGAATAAAGCATTGGAAAATTCCAGTAAATCAACTCCTGGGAATGATCAAATTAGTTACAGTATGCTAAGTAATCTTAGTGAATTGAGTAAAAAAATATTATTAGAATTGTATAATAAGGTATGGAAGGAAGGAATATTACCTGACAAGTGGAAAGAAGCAATTGTTATACCTATTTGTAAACCTGGTAAAGATCCTCACTCAGCTGAGAGTTACAGGCCAATAGCTTTAACATCATGTATTGGTAAGATTATGGAAAAAATGGTAAATAATAGATTAATTTATTATTTAGAGTTGAAAGAGAAGATTAAATCCTATCAATTTGGTTTTAGAAAAGGTAGAAGTACAATAGATTCTGCATTATGTCTGGAACATGAAATTAGACGGGCTCAGATTAATAAGGAGAGTTTAATAGCAATTTTTTTAGATATAGAAAAAGCTTATGATATGTTATGGAAAGAAAGATTGTTAATTAAAATAAAACAAATGGGGATAAGGGGCAGAATATATAGACGGATTAAAAAATTTTTAACGGAAATAAATATAAAAGTAAAGGTAGGTGGTGAATTAAGTTCAAGGCATCAAATAGAAAATGGCACTCCCCAAGGTAGTATAATAAGTCCTGTGCTATTTATTATAATGATTAATGATATTTTTAATAATATAGATAAATCTTTTGGTGTTTCATTATTTGCAGATGATGGCCTTATTTGGAAGAGGGGAAGAAATATTGAATTTGTAAATAGGAAACTACAAGAGGCGTTACATAGTATAGAAGCTTGGGCTTTAGAATGGGGATTTAGAATCTCAATATCTAAATCTAAAGTTGTTGTTTTTACTAATAGAAAGTTAAATATTATTGCAAATCTCAAATTATATGAGAATGTTATTGAAAGGATAGATCAAATAAAATATTTAGGATTCTGGTTTGATAAAAAACTTACATGGAAGACTCATGTTAATAAAATAGTTGGAAAAAGTAAAAAAATCTTAATGGGGAGCTGATAGGAAAGCTTTAAAAACAATTCACACTGGTCTAATCAGGTCAGTTTTTGATTATGGATGTATTTTATATAATTCAGCTTCAAATAGTTTATTAAAAACCATAGATAGAATACAATATAAAGCATTAAGACTTTGTTGTGGAGCGATGAAAAGTACCCCAATTTCAGCTCTACAAGTTGAGATGGGTGAGATGCCGTTAGCTTAGAAGGAAACAATTAGCCATAACTTACTGGGCAAATATTAAAGGACATAAAGAAAGTTATCCTCCATATATTATGTTACAACCATGTCAAGAAAAAGAAAAAAAGCAAATAAATAGTTTTGGATGGATTATAAAAAATGAAATAAGAGAGATAGGATTAAATCATAGTTTAATTAGTCCTGTGATTGTTATTCCTGTTATTCCACCATGGATAATTGAGCTAGCGGAAGTTGATTTAAGTTTACTGGAAAAAGGAAAACAATTAGAAAAGAAAGAGGTGGAAAATTATATTGGAAATGAGTATGCGGAATATATACAAATATATACAGATGCCTCTAAAATGTCAAATAATAATATAGGAATAGCTTTTATAATTCCGGAATTAGATATTATGAGAAATAAAAGAATAACAGACAATTGACAGTATATACAGGTGAACTAATGGCTATTTTAATGGCTCTAGAATGGGTTGAGGAAACAAGAGAGAGAGCGGTTGTAATCTGTTCAGATTCAAGTAGTGCATTAGTAAGTATTGTAGAACAAAATTCAGAATCAAGGCAAGATATTATAGTTGATATAAATCAGTTAATGTTTAGGATTAAAAGTTATGGGTCTCTGGTCAAATTAGTTTGGGTTCCTGCTCACATTGGAGTAATAGGGAATGAGCTGGCAGATAGTTTTGCTAAGAATGCAGCAAAAAAGTCTATTGTTGATTTAAATATTAAAATGAGTAAAAATTAGGTTAAAAATATTAGTAAAGTGTATATTAAGAATAAATGGCAGGAACAGTGGGATAAAGGAAGCAATGCCAGATTTTATTATAGAATCCAAAGAAAAGTTGGAGAATTTAGGAAATGTAGCAGGAATAAAAAAGAAGAAGATATTATATCTAGATTAAGGTTTGGACATACAGGTTTAAACAGTACTCTTAAAATAATTAATAAACATGATACAGGTTTCTGTAGTTATTGTGGGAAATTAGAAACAATACAACATTTTTTTTAGAATGTAGTAAGTATGTTCGAGAAAGGGAGGAGTTAATTAGAAATTTAAATAGGAATAAAAATAAGTTAGACATTAGACGTTTGCTTCAAAGATCATCGGGGGATGTAGTTTTTAATAGTATTTTTAATTTTCTAAGGAGAACAGGTATTATGGGAAGATTATAGTGGTTTTACATCTGATCCATACTCCAGTCTAGAAGGTGGCGGTAATTCACCTAAAAGTTGTTTGCCAACCGCCATAAAAAAAAAAACAAGAAGAAGAAGAAGCAGCTGGAGGCACAGCGGAGAAACTGGAGGGAAGCAGGAGCTCAAAGAGCGGCAGGACGCAGCAGAGGAGACACCAATGATGGGGGATGTTTTCCAGCCCAGAGTTCTGCTGCACCCATCAGGTTTGGAGATTTCCTTCTTCATGCTAACTGTGTGGATGGAGCTAAAGTTTAGGAGCCGTTTTCAGCAGCTGATGGATTCCTCCTCTTCATCACAACTCGTTGCAGGCTTTCCCCCAGAAAACTGGCTAAGCCTGCAGCTCTGCTTAGGAGGTGCTAATGCTAGCTTAGCATGTAGCTTAGGAAAGCTAATGCTAGCTTAGCACCTCCTAAGCTAGCATTAGCACCTCCTATGCTACATGCTAAGCTAGCATTAGCTACCTTAGCATGTAGCAACATTCAGCGTCAAGTTTTCTTTGTGATTGGAAAAATTCCTCCGAAAAACGCTTTTTGGTTTATCCTGTTGTTTTATGAAATTTTATTCAGGATCGGGAGAGATCGGCAAACACAAATAAGGACTCAAACACTGTTTCTGTTAGAATATAATGCACACATTTATTATTATTCCCCACAGAAAACAGCACATCAAAACAACAAGCTCTTCACACAGGCAAAGTAGCAAGCATTAAAGCAACAAGCTTTCAAACAGACGTGACGCTCAACAGATTCTCAGGATCAGCTCTTACCATTGACACGAACTGGGAGCCCTCAGTCCAGGTTAAGATCAGCGTTCACGATGCCGGTATCCACACACAAACTCACGGCAGACTCACTGGGCTAAGGGCAGTCTCCTCTTTATATACTTGTAAACAAAGAGTCAGGTGTGGAGCGAGAATGGCCATCTCTCCCTCCACAGCCGCCCTCCTTTCCAAAACATGTTCCCAAACAGAACCCGTTCCCAGCATCTCAGCAGTGTGCGAAGCAAAATAGTGCACTCAGAATACAGCAAATATAAACAAAATAAGGAATACAGAATCAGTCTTTCCCACAACACATTGTCATAAGTTCCCACCACAAGTTAAAACAAATTATAACACAATAACACATGTGGTTCTTAGTTTCATGTGAACTCAGGTGCGAACACCACAACAGCAATAATCAATGTGTGAACTGGCCAGTCCTCTCTCTTATTTAACTGACCAGTCTTCTCATTTATATATCAAAAGTTAAAACAAGTTATCAAACTGAGCAGGTTTTCCCATAATACATTGTTAAAGAGCAAAAATAATTCTTTAATATATCACTCCACCCCTTGGTCTTTGACAATCCTAATTTTGGGAAAACCTAATTTTAGAAAAACTGTCCCCAAGGTCTATTTTAAAGTTATTCTTTCCGTCCCAAAACCACTTTTGATTATACAGGTGCAAACATTACATAAGGTTAACACTATAATAACAATAATGAGCAAAAGCAAGGGAGGTACTACATAGTTTCGAGCAGTAAAAGACATTCCATTAAAAATGTCCCACCAATGATGTGCAGATGATTGCACCATTAACTTAGCCGCATGCAGAACCTGTCCTTGGGCCATAAATGTAGACACCTTTAAGCTGGAAATGTTGGACCTGTGTGATTCAATTAAGTGATTTAGTTCCGTAGACTGATTCAATGCGCATTTGAACCAATCCAGGGAGATAGTGAAATTGGTTAATTGATAGGTCACGTTATTCCAACTTCAGATGTATACATCAAAACACCCAACGAAAGGCACCTGAGGTAATTGAGGATGACTCTTTATTGTTTCTCTAGCTGGTTCATGAGTCCAATCACATAACACCTCGTCTCCGGTTAAACATGGGTTAAGATGTCCTTGTTGTAGCATACATACCATCCCTTTATCAGCAGTCTCACATAGATCCAGGTCATAGGTGTAGTTTGTCTGTGGGCCAAACCAATCACCATCCAGTTTCAAAAACCGATACCCCTGTACAGTCACTACGGGCAATATATAATAATGACAGACAGCAGTACTATCGGTAACATCATATTGTGTCCAATGTCCTTCACACATAGTAGCATTACAATAGATCTTCTGCGGTTCTAGTTGTAACCAACTTTTACTACTAATGTTCCATAGTTGTCTCCATTCCTGGGAATTTCCGATAATAACCACACACTTGAATCGTTCTTGTTGCATGTGAGCGTGCATCATTTGTACGTTACATACCGTCCAGTTCAAAGCTATAGAAATGTTCGTTAACACTTCTGCCGTTGTGTTCCACATTTTTAATTGCCAGTTCAGTTCTTTAAGGAAGATCTTTGCAGTTTCCTCCTGTGATGTTACAACAGTAGGCATCCATATTCCAACCTGATGAACAGCTCTTGATGCATGCTGTCCAGTGTTTAATAACATAGTTCTTGTTATGTTATTGTCAAAAGTGTTGGAAACACTTAACACAGTACCTGTTCCACCAAGCAAAGTGTCCCACCATGCACGTTTCGCCCTAGTGCATGTTGGCAGAGGAGAAAAAAAAAACAAAACAAAAAAAACTTTCCAGTGAACTTTAATTGTTATCGTCGATTGTGCCATCTGTTGACAAGTGTGTGCAGCAGGTGCAATTTGTGTGTGTGTGTTCTTAGTAGAGTTCGGCAGTACATATATTGAAAAAACAAAGGCAATCCGATTAGTAATCCAAACCTCCGATGAGGTCAAGTTCGGGGTCAGCTCCTTTGTGCCGTCGTCCTCACACGCTCGTTCTGCAAATGATTCATGTTGGCACAAACCTCTCCTTGAAACCACTTTAACTTTACATCCCTTGAAGACTACTGGCATGCTTCTTACATGCCACCGAGAGCATGTGTCGTCATCCTGGGTTCCGTTGCGCGTGCTGTCTCCCCGTCACAGTTGATACGGCTGAACCACTTCTTTCAGGATCCGGCCTGGTGTTTCTGCCCAACAGAGGTGTGCCAGCAGGACCATGGCAGCGAGGACACGGAGGATGATGGTCCCAAGTCCTGCACCAGCCCTGTGGTGCCTCCCACGGTTTGGGACGTCCGCCATCGCGCTGTCCCTCGGGTCGTCCAATCAGCAGATCCCACCGAAACATGGATCTGAAATCAAAATTAGTACTGCTATAAGACAAAAGAATTTGATTAGTTTTCTCTTACATAACATTTATCCATTTTTTTTCCTGAGTAAAATACTGACACTGTTGCATCACTCCCTTGTGAAATGATTTCAGCTGGTCTAGGTGGACCATTTTCTTGTCTCACCTAAACTTTGGCTCCTGGTTTATCTGTTGAGCCAAACCCCCCTGTTCCTCTTACAGTGATGTTAGTGGGGGCAGCCATTTTCTGAACCTCTGTCATTTCACAGGGTTTCACTAGCAGTTGTGCTAGTTTTTCTTCTTTCTCAATTACCAGGGATTTTCTCCTTGATAATCCCCATCAATCACTTCAGCTTGTATTGTCATTAACAGCTGAGGCCTGCAACTGTACAGGCCCGGACATCATCTTTCCCAATTACACAGCTTGTTGTATGACGTTCTTAGCCAAATCTAATGCTCTTTGCTGTGCTTCTTCCCACATAAAATTTTCTTTTTCAGACACTTTTCAGAATTGGAATGACCACATCCTTGTGCTATAAAATGATAAATTCTAGTCAATAATGCTGAAATATTTTTAACTCCTTTATTAAGCATTCACATATACATTAATACATTTTCCATTCAGATAAAATCACAAGTTTGATTGTTCATTTATTTTTACTCTCTTATACACACACATAATCCTGAGCGGTTTCTCAGTTTGTCAAATGCAGAGACAGTAAGACTGCCCCTGGAGCAATTGGCCTATTATTCAATCGGGCCACTGCTTGCATCAATTTAGGCTTCCAATCTGTTAAGTCATGATTATCAGACACATTTTTTTTTCAATATAACTGCCTTGACCAGCTGTTGTTTGCACGCAGAACGCTCTCCTGCGCGGAAAAAACCAACAACATACAAACATAAAAACTTCAATCTGTCCTCCCACGAATTTCCATGCTGCACAATCCTAGTTAAACTCCATCAGATCCGTCAGATCGTACATGTTGCTCCTCCTTCTATCTTTGTTCTTTCTTTTCCTTTTTTTCACTCTCCTTACTTTCACATCTTTGCCCGAGGATTCCTCAGACTCTGACACCTCAGTCTCAACCACCTTAGCAGCTTCTCTGCCCACAACAGACTCAGATTCTTCAGCAGGTGGAGCCGATGGTGTGGAATGAATCGCCTCTCGCAACAGCTGAATCAAAGAATTTAATGGGTCCAGCTCAGCACCAAATCCTGCACAGTTAACTTTTAAGCCTCTCCTTTGACACATCTGTCTCAACTCATCAGTAGGTAATGCGTGTATCTCTGAAGCAGGCACCCCAGCATTAATCAGTGCCCTCCACAACATGTTACATGGTGAAACCTGTTCATTTCTCCCCCGCTCCCTTTGCGGCCTGCGGACCGGAGTTTGTTGAACTCGTGGTCTGCATTCCTCCTGCTTGCCCCATTCTCCCAGATTCCCCAGCTCCATGATTCGAGCCTTAATGGTTTCCATCGGGGCATCTGGAGCGCCCAGCATCACAGTAAGCATAGCTGCCCGATAATGCTGTGGGGCAGTTTTAATCAACTGATCTCTCACCACCTTCGGAACAGCCACTTGCTGATACCCAGCCACCATCCCCACTGGTAACAGATCACGCACACACAGCCTCGTCAGCCTCTGCACACACTCCTTTAATGTTAACCATGGTCCAGAGATTTCGGGCCAATCAGATACATTGGGACATGTTGCTCGTACTGCCTCAGACCACACGTCAAACAATGATCTCGCCTGATCCCCCAAATTTCTCACTTCCTGCCTATAATTAGCATTTACATTCCCATCAGTGCTCAGACCACAAAATGCCATGCCATCTCTGTGATCTATTTCAATCTGTTCTGCACCTTCATCCAGCAGTCGAGCCACCCATAGATCAGTGGGTTCGCCCGGATGCTGCCTTAATTTTTTAGTGATATGAGCAACTTCATCCTGCGAGTAATCTTCTGTTATGGTCCGTGACACCGCCGGCGGCTGCGGCTGTTCCACCCATTCCATAACAGCTTGTCCCGCAGCATCAAGTACATCATTACCTTGAGCATCTATCCGCTGCCGGAAGGCTGCGGGTATATGCTGCTGCTCTCTCCTCCTTCGGACGACGGGTTTAACCCCCAATGGAGGGAAAGGACGTGGATCTGGAGGACCTCCAGAATCACTGTCCTCCTCATCGTCCCACATATTACCGTCCCAGCTCTCGGGATCCCACCCAGACCCCAATCCAGCTACAAACGAACGGACTTTTTTCAGAGGAAAACGGCGGGGTTTTTTCCCCTGTTTTTTCCACAGCTTTTTCTGCAACACTGGTCATCTGTTCCAGCTGATAAGTCAGCCTTTGCACATGCTGCCGATACAGCGACTCAGCAGACTGCAGCTCAGTCATTGCCTGTCTGTCTTTTAACTGCTGAGTTTTTAATTGTTGGCCGGCTTCATACTGGATTTTCCACGCCGTGGCACAGATCCACAAGCGCCTCTGTAATCCGTCCACCGGAGCCTTTTTTTGCACCTCAATTTTCTGCAACACTTTCAATAATTCTTCGGGTCCCGCTGCCTCCAGCGGGCCGCTCCACGGCTCCGGTCTGCCCCCACCATCGCGCAAACACAGCGCTATCTGCTTAGAATGAGGAAACTCCCATCCGGGAACTACCTCTTCCCTCTTAATTTTCTCATCAGAGTTCTTTCTCCTTTTAAACATATTTCTAAACATATTTGTGTATTGTAGTCTCTCCTCCAATCCTGCCGACAACGCCAAAATGTTTTATGAAATTTTATTCAGGATCGGGAGAGATCGGCAAACACAAATAAGGACTCAAACACTGTTTCTGTTAGAATATAAGGCACACATTTATTATTATTCCCCACAGAAAACAGCACATCAAAACAACAAGCTCTTCACACAGGCAAAGTAGCAAGCATTAAAGCAACAAGCTTTCAAACAGACGTGACGCTCAACAGATTCTCAGAATCAGCTCTTACCATTGACACGAACTGGGAGCCCTCAGTCCTAGGTTAAGATCAGCGTTCACGATGCCGGTATCCACACACGAACTCACGGCAGACTCACCGGGCTAAGGGCAGTCTCCTCTTTATATACTTGTAAACAAAGAGTCAGGTGTGGAGCGAGAATGGCCATCTCTCCCTCCACAGCCGCCCTCCTTTCCAAAACATGTTCCCAAACAGAACCCGTTCCCAGCATCTCAGCAGTGTGCGAAGCAAAATAGTGCACTCAGAATACAGCAAATATAAACAAAATAAGGAATACAGAATCAGTCTTTCCCACAACACATTGTCATAAGTTCCCACCACAAGTTAAAACAAATTATAACACAATAACACATGTGGTTCTTAGTTTCATGTGAACTCAGGTGCGAACACCACAACAGCAATAATCAATGTGTGAACTGGCCAGTCCTCTCTCTTATTTAACTGACCAGTCTTCTCATTTATATATCAAAAGTTAAAACAAGTTATCAAACTGAGCAGGTTTTCCCATAATACATTGTTAAAGAGCAAAAATAATTCTTTAATATATCACCTGTTTATGAAGAGGGTCGCATGTTTCTTCTGACTGTTTACTATGGAGGACCAATCCTGCCAAAATTTAGAAAGAAAAAAATCAATGACTCACTTAAATAAATACTAGGTCAAAAAGTAGCTTACAATATAAAACTGTGTGCCATTAAATGCAACAAAGCAATAAAAAGACATTTACTCAACAACTGTTCAATTAATCAGCTACAAATATATATTTATATATTAAATATATATTTATATATCAATGTTTAACTGTCATGTTTTAACTCGTATTTATTTAACATATTCTATCCAATTTAACTGTTATTAAACGGTTTTAACAGGTTAATCACATTAAATTTCCACAACAGAATGACACAAAAGTGATTTTTTTTTTTTTAGGTATAACCACGCCCCAACCATGCCCCGCCCCAAGAATTAGCATAATATCATGCTTAACTTTGATAAAAGTTGAGAGGTCTGAAAACTGTCATTAAATGCAACAAAACAATAAAGAGAATTATTCAGTAACTGTTCAATTAATCAGCTACAAATATATATTCATATAACAAATATGTATTTATATATCAAATGTATGTTTATATATCAATGTTCAGTCATATTTTATCTTTTGTATTTATTTAACTGTCATAATCTATCCAATTTAGCCATTGTTAAATGTTTTAAAGGAATAACTACATTAAATTCCCCAACAGAATGACCCTAAAGTTACTGGTGATCATTTCTAGGGTGAAACTGTCAGTTCCTGAGGTTCAGTTTTCTCTACACTGCTGATCAAATCTTTTTCTCTAAACTGAATCTTTCCCATGGTTGTAACATTGTAAAGATCTAGTTGTTGATAAAGCATGTAATGTGTTTCAGTGTTGGCTGCAGATGTTAAAGAAGAGGCCCCTGAAGAACAGAGTCCTGAGGGGGAGCAGCAGGAGTCAGAGCCCCTCCACATAAAGGAGGAACAGGAGGAACCCGGGGCCCGTCAGGAAGGAGAGCAGCTCCTTGTGAAGGAGGAGACTGATAGCAGGTTTCCATTAACTGCTGCTCCTATCAACAGTAAGGATTGCTTTACTTTGTTTCTGGGTCCTGTGTTGCAGCTAAAGGCCAAAACTCTCTGGATTCATCAGCTTCCTATCAGACAAAATGTCAGCTCAGTCTGACTCTACGTGCTGCCATCCTATTTCTTCAACCTCTGACTAGAGGCTCCAGTTCAGATCTCCTGACTCTCTAGGTCAAGTGTTCATGCTAGAGTCTGCTGGTCTGTGAGGAAACACAAAGCTGCTCCTGCTGCTGGAACAAACTCAGCCAGGATCCCAGTTTCACCGTCACATATGGAGGCAAAGTAAAACTCATCCGCTTTGGGGGAAATACTAAATAAATCTTCAGATCCCAACCTGAACAGATCCCAGTTTCTGATCAGGTTGGTCCACAGATGTTTTCACCAGGAACCACAAAACAAACTTGATCTCCCAGATGGTTGATGGACAGTGGGGGAGGAGCTAGGCGTTTTTCCTGGAACTGGTGGGTTGGCAGTTTGAAGCCTCACACCGATCCTCTGTCGTTGTGTCCTTGAGCAAGACACTCCACCTGCTTTGGTTCCTGGTGGTAGTCAGAGGACCCGGTGGCGCCGGTTGTCTGGCAGCCTTGATTCTGTCAGTTTTTTACGTGTCCTGTCTGGTTGTGGAGCACCAAGAATTGCTGTCTTGATGCCAAGGAGAGGCCAACAGGTTTACTTTCACAAGTGGAGCATTACTGCTTTCACTATAGTGCTCTGTGGGATACGTTTGATAAAAACTTTATTAGGGCTTATTTTGGGCCTATTTCACATTCAATGGACACAAACTGAAAGGTGGAAGAGAAAAAAAATATTATAATTTGTATTAATTTCACAGATTCAAAAACAGCATAAAGAACATAATAAACAGGATAATACAATCCCAACAGATGAGACAGATGAGATTCAGCTATCAGGTTCAACAAAGAGGTAAAAAGGAGGGGCTGGGTAAGATGTTACTCTTAAGAGAATTAAGTCCCAAACATGAAATAAATGGCTGCCAGGTTACTCTAAATCTATGAACAGAGTCACTGACAGTATGTTTCAAGCTTTAGATGGTTCATAACATCTTCAATCCACCGTTTGAGTTGGAGGGGCAGCTTTTTTCCAGTTGAGCGATATAACCTTCATCATGTCTTGAGTCCCAAAACCATAAGAAAGGGTTAAAACAGGATAAACCGTGTTAGAAATTATTTTCAACCTTCTTCTAACGTATAAAGCCCTTAATAACCAAGCTCCATCATATATCAGAGCTCTGATTACCCCGTATGTTCCTAACAGAGCACTTCGCTCTCAGACTGCAGGTCTGCTGGTGGTTCCTAGAGTCTCTAAAAGTAGAATGGGAGGCAGATCCTTTAGCTATCAGGCTCCTCTCTTGTGGAACCAACTCCCAGTTTTGGTCCGTGAAGCAGACACCCTGTCTACTTTTAAGACTAATCTTAAAACCTTCCTTTTTGACAAAGCTTATAACTAGAGTGGCTCATGTTACTCTGAGCTACCTTTATAGTTTTGCTGCTATAGGCTTAGGCTACTGGAGGACATCAGGGCATACTTTTCTCACTCTACTGAGTTCTACTGTTCTCCAGATTTGCATTGCGTTACATTGAAATGACTGTTGTCATTTCAGCTTTTAACTTTTTGTTCTCTCTCTTTTTTCTTCATAGTAGGTACACCTGGTCTGACGTTCTGTTGACTGTGAAATCATCCAGGGAGGACAGATCACTGACTATTACCATCTAATGTAGAACAGATTACTAGATCAATGTGTACTTCTGTGCTTTTTTGTCTCTCTTGTTGTGTCTCTGCTCTGTCTTCTGTAACCCCAGTCGGTCGAGGCAGATGACCGTTCATACTGAGCCCGGTTCTGCCGGAGGTTTTTTTTTTTCCCGTTAATGGGTGTTTTTTCTTCCCACTGTCGCTTCATGCTTGCTCAGTATGAGGGATTGCAGCAAAGCCATGTACAATGCAGACGACTCTCCCTGTGGCTCTACGGTCCCCCAGGAGTGAATGCTGCTTGTCGGGACTTTGATGCAATCAACTGGTTTCCTTATATAGGAAGATTTTTGACCAATCTGTATAATCTGACCCAATCTGTATAATATGATTGAACTTGATTTTGTAAAGTGCCTTGAGATGACATGTTTCATGATTTGGCGCTATATAAATAAAATTGAATTGAATTGAATCGTACGCTGGGGCATGATGAGTTTGGGGTTGCTTTTGGATTTTTGTTAAACACACGTCAAAGTCTATGAGAAAATCTCTGCAGATACTTTCAAGGTTTTCCTTGGTGATCACTTCTCTGGAATGGCTCCACCTTTTACCAATGTTACCTTTTGGTTTTGCATTGTTATAAGGTTGATATTTATCTGACTCTTTAGGCATTCGCTGCAGCCTGTCTCCACACTTTTCAGTCTGCTGGATCACTGGAGAACTGAATTTGTGTCTTTTCTTAGGCCTTTTTCCTGTTTGAATGCCGCAGCATTTTGGATCAGCTGAAGACTTCGAACTGCATTTTGTGGACTTCCTGATAGTAAAGAATTACAATAGTCCAGCCTTGAAGTAACAAATGCATGGACTAGTTTTCAGCATCACTCCTGGACAGAATGTTTCTAATTTTGGCGATATTCCTGAGGTGAAAAAAAGGAAACTCTGGAAACCTGTTTAGTATGGGATTTAAACGACATGTCTTGGTCCAAAACAACACCAAGATTTTTAACTTTATTACCAGAGGCCAAGTTAATGCCACCCAGATTAAGTGATTGATTAAGAACTTTATTTTTTGAAGACTCTGGCCCAAAGATTACAACTTCTGTCTTGTCAGAATTTAAATGCAGGAAATTTAAAGTCATCCAGCTTTTGATGTCATCAAGACATGACTGCAGTCGAAGTAACTGATTGGATTCATCAGGATTTATGGATAAATATAGCTGAGTGTCATCAGCATAACAGTGGAAATTAATCCCATGCTGTCTGATAATTTTGCCAATCGGAAGCATATATATAGTAAAGACAATTGGTCCAAGGACTGAACCCTGTGGTACTCCACAAGTGACCCTAGAGTTTGAGGAAGATTTATTATTAACATGAACAAACTGGAATCTGTCCGACAGATAAGATTTAAACCAGCCTAATGCTTTTCCCTTAATCCCTACAGTATGCTCAAGTCTTTGTAGGAGAATATTGTGATCAACTGTATCAAATGCAGCACTGAGATCTAACAGGACAAGTATAGACACAAGTCCATTATCTGAGGCCTTGAGAATGTCATTAGTGACCTTCACCAGAGCTGTTTCAGTGCTATGATGAGCTCTAAAGCCTGACTGAAACTCCTCAAGTAGGTCATTGCTTTGTAAATGTTCACATAGTTGATTAGCAACTACTTTCTCAAGAATTTTAGATAAGAAAAGAAGATTAGATATAGGTCTGTAATTTACTAACTCATCTTGATCAAGAGATGGTTTCTTAAGTAAAGGTTTAATAACAGCTACTTTAAAAGCCTGTGGTACATATCCATTTACCAAGGATAGATTAATCATGTCTAAAATAGGACCACTGATCAAAGGGAATATGTCCTTAAACAACTTGGTTGGGATTGGGTCTAACATACAGGTAGAAGGTTTAGATAAAGCTAAAATTTTAGATAGCTCAGAAAGCTCTACTGCTTTTAAACAGTTCAGACACTGAGCAGGTTCTAAAGATTCCTCCAATGCTGCCTCACTTACTGAGGACGAGGTAATCATGTTTGGGAGGATGCCAATTATTTTATTTTTAATGGAATCAATTTTATTTATGAAGAATCCCATAAAATCATTACTGCTAAGAGCTAAGGGAATGGATGGATCGACAGAGCTGTGGCTCTGGGTAAGTTTAGCAACTGTACTGAAGAGAAATCTAGGATTATTCTTATTCTCCTCAATTAATGATGAAAAATATGCTTCTCTAACTCTGCGAAGGGTCTTGTTATACAACAATAGACTGTCCCTCCAGATTAAGTAGGATTCCTCTTGGTGTGTGGAGTGCCATTTTCTCTCCAATTTCCTAACATTGTGCTTCAAGGAACGTAGCTCTGAATTAAACCAAGGACCCAGCTTCCTGTGAATAATCACCTTCTTTTTCAAGGGAGCTACATTGTCTAATGCAGAAGGCAATGACGAAGTCATACCGTTTACAAAGACATCTATTTGTGAATTGGAAGAAACATTGCTGCCATCTACAGGGCATTTCTGCAATATGGAGGATATTAAAAAGGGGACAGACTCTTTAAGTTTTGATACAGCATTATCCGATAAAGATCTACTATAATGGAACCCTCTTTTGGGGGTGAAGAACTCAGTTAGATTAAACTCAAATGTTATTAAAAAATGATCAAATAGGACAGGGATGTGAGGAAATACTGTTAATTCTTCACAATCAATGCCATATGTCAGCACAAGGTCTAAAGTATGGAGCCAAGAGTGCGTCGGTTTATGCACATTTTGAGCAAAACCAATTGAATCTAGGATAGTTTTAAAGGCTACACTAAGGTTATCACATTCAGTGTCAACATGGATGTTAAAATCACTCACTATAATGACCTTATCAGTATTTAACACCAAATCAGATAAGAAATCAGACAACTCATCCAAAAACTGAGTGTAAGGGCCTGGTGGACGATACAAAACAACAAACACAAGAGGTTTTATTACTTTGCAGTTTGGATGAGGGAAATTGAGGGTTAAATGTGCAAAAGAACTGTAGTTATTAATTGGCCTGTGTCAAGAATCAGAGACAGAGGACCCAGTATTCAGCCAGACAAGAGAGGTTTTTAAGCAAAAGAACAGGATTTATTATTGATCAGGGACAGGCAAGGCTCAATGGTCAAAAAGGCAGTCCAAAATCCGGTACACAAAATGGCAATCCAAAAAGGCAGAAGTACAGACAAGGCTAAGGCAAAACTCACAATATCCCAAGGCCGGTGCAGGTCAGAAAAACAGGTAAGCAATCATTCAGGGCAAGAAAATCAGGTTTCGGGATCAGTCTGGCTCAGAGTCAAAAAGGCAATCGGGTCGGTATCAACAGGGCTATCAGAAATAAAACGCTGGATAAGACTCACCATGTGGTTTGAATTGATCTGGCAAATTGCAGAGGTTTGTGACAGGACTATATAGGGGAGTGAGCAGGTAAACAGGAGTGAAGACTAATTACAAGTGACAGGTGGAAATAATCAAAGGAAAGGTGGTAACTGAACTGAACTGATTGGCTAGTGACTAGAGGTTGACAGGTGAGCAGATCTGATTGGCTGGTAAGTGGTGTTCGGGGAGTGACAGATAAACAGATTGAGTGAGCTGGCAGATTGCTGGGAAGAGACAGAACTGAACTGGAAACATAAATAAAATCAACTTACAATAAAATCTAACCTATTCCATAAACCAAAACTAATACAGAACCTAAACCTAAGACTAAACACAACACACACAAGCTATAATAGAAACCAAACAAGAAAGAGCCCAAAACCTAAACTGATGCTAAAAACCGGAGAGTTAACTAATAAATCAAAATTAACAAACAGCTGAAACAAAACCCAAATCCTGACAGAGCCCCTCCCTTAAGGACGGATACCAGACGTCCTTAAACAAGACAAATGATAAACAAAAATAGACTAGACCGGGCGGGTGGAGGGAGGTGCAGGACGGAGGGCTAGAGTAAAACAAATGTCCAAATACAAACTAAACAACCCATGACGAGTCAAGTTCTCAGGCGGGCGTCCAGGAGGACGGCCTCGGCGTGTCAGGTTCTCCGGCGGACGTCCCGAAGGACGGCCTCGGCGTGTCAGGTTCTCCGGCGGACGACCTAGGCGTGTCAGGTTCTCCGGCGGACGGCCTGGGCGTGTCAGGTTCTCCGGCGGACGGCCTGGGCGTGTCAGGTTCTCCGGCGGACGGCCTGGGCGTGTCAGGTTCTCCGGCGGACGTCCCGAAGGACAACCCCTGTAAGACGGGTAATCCGGCGGGTGTCTTGTAGGACGGCCCCGGTTGACAAAGATGTCCGGCGGCCGGTGGCGGAGCAGGTCTCTCGGAGGCCGGCGATGGAGCAGCAACCTCGGAGGCCCATGGCGGACCAGCAACCTCGGAGGCCGGCGGCGGAACAGGACCTTCAGGAACCGACGCCTGGAGAGAGAAAGAGCAGAACCTGGCGCCGGACTAAAGGCTGGAGACGGCGCCGGACTATAAGCTAGAAGAGGCGCCTCGCTACGGGCTTCAGGTTCAGGAGGCGCCTGGCTACAGGCTACAGGTTCAGGAGGCGCCTGGCTACAGGCTTCAGGTTCAGACGGCGCCTGGCTACAGGCTTCAGGTTCAGACGGCGCCTGGCTACAGGCTTCAGGTTCAGACGGCGCCTGGCTACAGGCTTCAGGTTCAGACGGCGCCTGGCTACAGGCTTCAGGTTCAGACGGGGCCTGGCTACAGGCTACAGGTTCAGACGGGGCCTGGCTACAGGCTACAGGTTCAGACGGGGCCTGGCTACAGGCTACAGGTTCAGACGGGGCCTGGCTACAGGCTACAGGTTCAGACGGGGCCTGGCTACAGGCTACAGGTTCAGACGGGGCCTGGCTACAGGTTCAGACGGGGCCTGGCTACAGGTTCAGACGGGGCCTGGCTACAGGTTCAGACGGGGCCTGGCTACTGGCTTCAGGTTCAGACGGACTCTTAGAAATCAGGAACCTCAGCAGGAGCCCCTCCAACACCTCCGACAAAGATAGTCTGTTCAGCCACTTGGAAAAATTGCTGTCTAGCCGAAGGTGCGGGGGCAAGAGCTTTAGAAGAGACCCAGGGATCTCCAAGTCTCCATGGGGCTCTGGGAGCTTGTCTTCTCGCCGAGAAACCCGACGCTTGTCGTCTGGACGGGGGCCACGACGACGCTTGTCGTCTGGACGGGGGCCACGACGACGCTTGTCGTCTGGACGGGGGCCACGACGCCCAGTGTCCCGATGAGCCCCAGAGTTGCGGCCTGGCAGAGGGCTCGTCTGAACCCCCTCCTCGTGGACCAGTGGTAGACCCTCCTGGGTTCCCACGTCGCAGACTGGCGGCAGACCCTCCTGGGTTCCCACGTCGCAGGCCGGCTGCGGACCCTCCTGGGTTGCAGCGTCTTGGGCCGGCTGCGGACCCTCCTGGGTTGCAGCGTCTTGGGCCGGCTGCGGAGACTGTGCTGCTTTAAAGCTGCGGGGAGACGGCACTGGAACTGAGGCTGAGGACGGGTCCTCCAGGACAGAGGCAGGAGCCGAGGCGTCGGTCGGACCCCCGGGGACAGATGTGGGTCGGCTGCACAAGAACCGTAGGGCCGATCTATAATGCCCCTCCACCTCCCTTAACTCTCTCTCCAGAGTCGGTGAGGGACGGGTTGCAAGGACCTCCCTGAGGTTCTTAATAATGGGGGCAAAAGTCCTTATTTTATTTTCCAGAGCCCGAACATAAGCGTCACAGATCGGCGACGGACCCCCCTGGGTCTCCACGTCGCAGATCGGCGACGGACCCTCCTGAGTCTTCGCCAGAGGGCCATCCAACGCCCCCATCTCGGGTCTTGGATGGAGACGGACCCTCCATAATGGATTCAGGAGCCGATGGAGGCTGAGTAAAACTGTCAGACTGACTAGCTAAAGAGACTAAGCTCTGTTTAGCAGCTCTACGGTGGCGTTTACGGGGCTGACCTGAACGGGAGCGCAGCAGACCAGCCTCTGCCTGTGGAGATGAGTCCCCGTGAATATGCGTTGGCGGCCACGCCTCCTCCATGTAAACCAGAAACTGGTCTGGGTTGAGAAAAAGATCAGGCTGGAAATCAGCAATAATATCAGCCTCAACCTCTACAAACAATCTCGGGTCAGGAAAAAACCCATGAGTGGAGTTTCTGGGTGAGTAATCCAGACTGCTGCTGCTGCTGCTGCTGCGATAGCGTCTGGGACCGACACCAGGGGGACAGAACGCCAGTCTAGAACCTTCCAGTAAGCCTCCTTGCAACATGGCTCTGCCGGAGAGTGAGGTACAGACCGGCGGCGGGTTCATGTTAAGAAAAAAGAGAAAAAAAAAGAAAAATACCCCAGACTTATCTGGCGATGGGTCCGGTTTTAGGCCAGATCAAACTGTCAAGAATCAGAGACAGAGGACCCAGTATTCAGCCAGACAAGAGAGGTTTTTAAGCAAAAGAACAGGATTTATTAATGATCAGGGACAGGCAAGGCTCAATGGTCAAAAAGGCAGTCCAAAATCCGGTACACAAAATGGCAATCCAAAAAGGCAGAAGTACAGACAAGGCTAAGGCAAAACTCACAATATCCCAAGGCCGGTCCAGGTCAGAAAAACAGGTAAGCAATCATTCAGGGCAAGAAAATCAGGTTTCGGGATCAGGCTGGCTCAGAGTCAAAAAGGCAATCGGGTCGGTATCAACAGGGCTATCAGAAATAAAACGCTGGATAAGACTCACCATGTGGTTTGAATTGACCTGGCAAATTGCAGAGGTTTGTGACAGGACTATATAGGGGAGTGAGCAGGTAAACAGGAGTGAAGACTAATTACAAGTGACAGGTGGAAATAATCAAAGGAAAGGTGGTAACTGAACTGAACTGATTGGCTAGTGACTAGAGGTTGACAGGTGAGCAGATCTGATTGGCTGGTAAGTGGTGTTCGGGGAGTGACAGATAAACAGATTGAGTGAGCTGGCAGATTGCTGGGAAGAGACAGAACTGAACTGGAAACATAAATAAAATCAACCTACAATAAAATCTAACCTATTCCATAAACCAAAACTAATACAGAACCTAAACCTAAGACTAAACACAACACACACAAGCTATAATAGAAACCAAACAAGAAAGAGCCCAAAACCTAAACTGATTCTAAAAACCGGAGAGTTAACTAATAAATCAAAATTAACAAACAGCTGAAACAAAACCCAAATCCTGACATCCTGGGATTAATTAATAAATCAAACTGAAAGATGGTTGCTACTCCTCCTCCTCTTCCCACAGATCTGGGAATGTGGAAATTTGAATAACTGGAGGGAGTTGACTCATTTATACTAACGTAGTCCTCTTGTAGCCAGGTTTCTGTGAGACAAAATAAATCAATCTGATTATCAGAAATCAATTCATTAACTAACAAAGTCTTTGGAGGGAGAGACCTTATATTTAATAGACCACATTTAATTGTTTTATTTTTAGGTTCAAGTTGAACCGTATTGATTTTTATTAGGTTTTTATGATTTGTTCCTTTTAGATCAGTTTTTGATCCGTTAAGTTTTGGCCGTGGGAAAGACACCGTCTCAATAGAATAATGGGTGGGTAACAGTACAGAAGCTGCAGAGAGGTGTGTTAAACTACGGCTCTGCTTCCTGGTCTGGACCCTGGGTTGTCAGCATTAAGGAAAACTAATAAATCCGGCCAGATTTCTAGAAAGAAGAGCTGCACCATCCAAAGTGGGATGGATGCCGTCTCTCCGGATCAGACCAGGTTTTCCCCAGAAAGTTCTCCAGTTATCAATGTAGCCCACGTCGTTTTCAGGACACCACCTAGACAACCAGCGGTTGAATGATGACATGCGGCTAAACATGTCATCACTGGTCAGATCAGGCAGGGGACCAGAGAAAATTACGGAGTCCGACATTGTTTTAGCAAACTCACACCGAAGCAACACCAACTTTAGTGACCTCCGATCGCCGTGATCGGGTGTCATTACCGCCAGCGTGAATAACAATCTTACTGTATTTACGCTTATCCTTAGCCAGCAGTTTTAGGTAAGATTCTATGTCGCCCGTTCTGGCCCCTGGCAGGCATTTAACTATGGTCCCTGGTGTCTCTAGTGCCACGTTTCTGACTATTGAGCTCCCAATAATCAGGGTCGGCTTCGTGAAACACGAGGAGTTCCCAAGCGTGATGTGCAGCAACAGAAATTGTTTTAAAAGTGCTTATGTGTTAGAAACAGATGTTACAGCAAAGAGATTAAAGATAAAAGCGAGAGAATCTGGAGCAACAAACCGTTTCTCACGCAGTGAAAACAGGAAGTGACACAATACGCCTTACCTCAAACAGGAAGTGACGTCCCAGGAAGCACACCGACACAAGCAGAGCACTATGGCAAAAGCGGTAATGCTGCACTTGTGAGTGTAAAATTTGTTGGGCTCTTTGTGGCATTAAGACAATAATTCTTATTGGCACATTGCCAGACAAGACACTATTCAAAAAAAATAATAAAGTAAAACCATTTTAAACTTTCTCTGTTTATTTCAGTGCCGAACCTCTCCCGTTTTCTCTGGTTGTGGCGATGGGAGTCCCGTTGCCAGTGTGTCACTCCAAGGGAAAGTTGGTTAACTCAGCACCTATAGATGGCTATGTGGCTAGCTCTATGCGTGGCTCTTAAGGTCCAAATCCGTAGGTTGAATATCAGCCCAAACAGCTGATATCAGGACAATAGTTGAAAGGAATGATTCAAGCACTGATGTTCTTTTAACAGCAAACTCTGCACACAGATAGAATAAAGGAGTGACAACTTCTCTTCAAGTTTAAGAATTTATAAACAGAAATAAAATAAACATTCAGAGAACATCACTATATAATGCTGTTTATCTGAATTAACACTATATTTCAATCATCAAATTCTCTCCACGAGCCTAGTGAAACTTAAATAAAACTACTAAGCAAAATTAAGATAAAAAGAAGCTAAGTGACTTTGTACTCACAAAGAAACAAAAATAAAAAATAAAATAGTTGATCACCATCATAAGAATGATTCAGTGAATCTTGGTTCACTGCAGATCTAAGTGAACCAAAGTTCATCTTACTTAATGTGGAATGAGATTAAATAAACTAATCTAGAACATTTGGTATGTGTTTCAACCCATTCAAAATGCAAATCCTGGGTTAAATAATACAGTATTGTATAGAATAACATTTTAAAGAATGATTTGCTCAGTAAAGTCAGTAAGCTTTAGGACACTTGATTTTATTACTGCGATTATTCCTCTGGGAAGCTAGAGGTCGCTGTAGTGATTGGTCACTAAATGGGTTAATCCTACAGTTATACAAAACACCATTAAATCGACATTAATGTTCCATATTAATGTGTTAATAACGCTCATAGCATTATCAAATAATGGTGGAGTGAAGCAAAAGCAAACCATATGTTTACAATGAACAGTAGTTGCTTGGTAACACAAATGATATCCAGGAAGCTAATAGCATTATGCTAGCAGACATTTGAAGCTAATTTAAAAAGGCCTAAAACTCTATTTTGGTCATAATGAGCAGACCAGACAAGACCAACATTAATATCCCAACAATGTATAAAATCCTTATGGAAATAAAGTTTGTTATAACTTTAACACTCATACTACATCAACATAGCAGAATTTCCAAATAGCTAGCGGGAGCTATCCTGTAAGCTCCCGGGCTTTTTACTAACTCAAACCTTACAACAAAGCAGTAAAATCATTTAAACGTAAAAGGGAAAGCTGGTTATCTCAGCAGCCATAGAAAAGCCTAAGAGCAAGTTGATAGGTAAGCAACGTTTTCAGCTGCTGCCCCCAAACTGTAGAATAAGCTGCTATAACAAATCAAACAAATGTTTTTAAATCTGCTCATTATTTCTCCTTGGCTTTTAACTCACTTTGAGAAGTTGTTTTTTTATTTTTTTTGTTCTATCATTGTATCTTTTTTTTATTTGTTTTTATTGTTCTAATGTTTTATTAGAACAATAACCTGTTACAGGTTATAGTGTTACAGACATAAAATGAATGAATAACTAGGCTAATTGTATCAGCTGTTTTTGATGTCCTGCTCTGCTGCTCCTCTCCTAGCCTCCTAGCCTCCTTCTCTGGTGTCTGGACTTTAGCTTTTTGGGGGCCATTCCAACCCTGCTGGAGGAGCAATGAACTGCGGTGTGACCCAAACCATTTTTTAGGATGGGAGAAGGGCAGTCGCCATGATTGTCAAGGTGGATTATACCATCAATATCCCTGGCTTTGAAGTAGCTTGTGTTTTTTGTGTTTTATCATCCACTAATCGTTATCGAGGTGAACTGCTCATTATATCTCTATATTGATTGTAGGACATATTGCCCAGTTTTCGTTTGGTTTATTCTGTGTTTTACTCTGCTGCATGTTATGTAAATGAAATGGTGCAAACTAAATCAGCCAACAATCCATTTTACTTTGCAGGTTGTGAGGAAAAATAACATGAAAGTTGCCAAGTGGTGTGAAAAGTTTACCAAGAAACTGTAAACAAACAACACATAAACAACTGTGCAACATAAACAAGAAGAAATCGTTGTAATTAAATCAAAGCGTTCTATCTAACTAAATTACCGAAATATATGTTCATTAAAATTTGCCTCAGTTTAGGCTGAGATCAAAATACTTTCTAATGTGCATAATATGTTTCTATGTTTCCTGCAGATGTTAAGCAGAAGCTGATTGTTAAAGAAGCTTCTTTAGACCACAGACGTCCTGATGACCTGCATGATCCAAAGCCCCCCCACATCAAGGAGGAACAGGAGGGAGTCTACATTAGTCTGCCAGGAGAGCAGCTCAATGGGAAGGAGGTGATTAATGCCATCAGGTTTCCAGTCTCTGCTCCTCCCATAAAGAGTCTGGATGATGAACAGTCTCTGCTGCTCTCACAGCTTTATCCAGACCAGATTAAAGGCAGAGAGATTCCAGAAGAGAATGATGGAGAAGAATCCACCAGGATACAAGATCATGGAGATGCTTCCACTTCTTCAGAGGCTGAAGACACTGAGGAGGATGAAGAGGACAGTGATGTAGATCACCCTCTGTCTGAGCTGAAACAATTGTCAGACTCTGGATATAAGAAATGTTCTACAAAGAAGAAAAATGTGGACTCAGGAAGGAAAGTCCAGACTGGACGGAAGCTTAGCTGTGAAGACTGTAGCAAAGCATTTATTACAAAATACGAATTAAACAGACACATGATAACCCACACAGGACAGAAGCCTTTCTGTTGTGATCTATGTGGACAAAGATTTAGCAGAAAAGGAAATTTAAACACACACATGAGAATCCACACAGGAGAGAAGCCTTTCTGTTGTGATCTATGTGGACAAAGATTTAGCTTAAAACAACATTTAAACAGACACACGAGAATCCACACAGGACAGAAGCCTTTCTGTTGTGATCTATGTGGAAAAAGATTTAGCTTAAAACAACATTTAAACATTCACATGATAACCCACACAGGACAGAAGCCTTTCTGTTGTGATCTATGCGGACAAAGATTTAGGGAAAAAGGAAATTTAAACACACACATGAGAATCCACACAGGACAGAAGCCTTTCTGTTGTGATCTATGTGGACAAAGATTTAGCCTAAAACTAAATTTAAAAAGACACACGAGAATCCACACAGGAGAGAAGCCTTTCTGTTGTGATCTATGTGGAAAAAGATTTAGACAAAAATCACATTTAAACACACACATGACAATCCACACAGGACAGAAGCCTTTCTGCTGTGATCTATGTGGACAAAGATTTAGCGAAAAAGGACATTTAAACACACACATGAGAATCCACACAGGACAGAAGCCTTTCTGCTGTGATCTATGTGGACAAAGATTTAGCCTAAAACAAAATTTAAACACACACATGAGAATCCACACAGGACAGAAGCCTTTCTGCTGTGATCGATGTGAACAAAGATTTATCGATAAATCAGGTTTAAACAAACACATGAGAATCCACACAGGAGAGAAGCCTTTCTGCTGTGATCTATGTGGAAAAAGATTTAGCCGAAAATCACATTTAAACACACACATGAGAATCCACACACGACAGAAGCCTTTCTGTTCTGATCTATGTGGAAAAAGATTTATCCAAAAATCTAATTTGGACCTCTGTGGAGAGGTTGTTTGGTTTCTCCAATATAAAGATCAGAACATTCCTCACTGACTGAACTGCAGACACCACTCCACTCATCTTAGGTTTGGGGGTTTTGTCCTTGGGATGCACCAGCCTCTGTCTGAGGGTCCTGTTTGCTTTGAAATGTTCTGGGATTTTGTGTTTGGAGAAAATCCTCTTGAGTTTTTCAGAGACTCCAGCAACATATGGGATGACGATGTTTCTGCGTTTATTCTTCTCACCATTATGTTCTGCAGCGGGTCTTTTGGATTTTCTTGCTGATTTGACAAAAGCCCAGTTAGGGTAGCCACAGGTTTGGAGGGCATCTCTGATGTGTTTCTGTTCCTTGTGCTTCCCTTCTGTTTTAGTAGGACATGCTGGGCCCGGTGTTGTAAGGTTCTGATGACAGAAAGTTTGTGCTCCAGTGGGTGGTGTGAGTCAAAAAGAAGATATTGGTCTGTGTGAGTGGGTTTCCTATACACTTCAATGTTGAGGTTTCCATCTCCTTCCATGCTCACCAAACAGTCCAAAAAAGGTAGCTTGTTGTCGTTGGCATCCTCTCTGGTAAACTTGATGTTGTTGTCCACTGAGTCCACAGAGTTGATGTGTCTTGTGAAAGCTTCCACTTAAGCAAGAAAATAATTATTGGGCGATAATGTAAAGCCTGGAACTCCTCACTACTCCAGACATTTGAATTGAGAAAGCTTTCTGGATGGGAAGCTAAACGTCTTCAAGCTTTGGGAAAAAAAATCCAGTTTGTTGTTTATTTTTGCGGGGGCGGGGATTATATTCAGCACCAATGTTCCTAATTCTTCATGTCTCTGAGTAAACACACAAACTCCCCGAGTATTCACCTGACCTCTGTGAGCAACATCACATGTTCACACTGAGGCTACATTACAGCTGTCCAACACCTGAGATTATAACAAGTTACATGGTTTACTAAAAGAATCAAATTACAGCAATAATCTCTTTTAGATTACCTAGTTTAGAAACAATTAATTTAGCCTGATTACATGAAAAGGACAACAGTAGACTCTCACTATTGGACTGTAATGTAGCCATGGGGAATGGTGAAAGCATTTCTGCTGGAATGTCAGTCCTTTTTGTGATACTTTGTGTTTCTATACACTTTCAGAAACGAGCCCAAAAAACTGCAACCAGCAACTCATGAAATTTACAAGCGACTTTAGAAAACAGAAGACCAAAGTAGCATAAAATAAGTGGGCTTCACAACAGTGAGCCCGGGTCTGTTATGCTAGTCTCTAGCATCTTTGGAACAACTGAAGGCACCAAGGGTAAAAACACAGTCTGGAGGATGTTGTGGGGGGAAAAAAGCATCAATGCGGTTAAAAAAAGGCGCCGTTATGGTTTAACAAAGTTAACGCGTTAAAACTGACAGCCCTAATTTTAATTGATGTTGACACTGAGATATTTCATCTGCAAGAAGAACCAACTGAGAAGAATAACAGAAAAATAAGGAGGCGTCTGTGGTGCCTAAACACCAGAGCCGCAGCAGACCGATTCAACTCACATTGTCCTTTTTTGGTCTCCTCGGCTCAAACTGCTACGGCTGGATTTCGTCAAAAGTCAGGTTGCTATCAAGAAAGTCTTCTATATATTCCAAATCGCTATCAGATGATGAGGATAAATCCACGGAGCTCCCATCGCTGGGGCTAATTAATCCATCACTGTCTGCTTCGCATTGAGCACTGGTCGTCGCCATCTTGGATAATAGCGCAGTGACAAACAACAAATAGAGCGTTGGGACTTGCTGAGCAGCCGATTCCTGCAACATGACGTCACAAACTGGGAGGTGGCAGTACTGATCTTGACCAACATGGATGCCTCCAGTAAAGCACATTCAAATGAAAATTACTCTTAATTAAAAAAACGTATCATTTATTGAACAGTATGTAATAATTTTATATTTAAAGTACTTTCAGAAGTTTGAATTGTGAATATGACCGTGACTTCTCCTTTAAATGTGTGTAGATGTTCCCTTTCCCTCTTCCTCAGTGGGTCAGTCTGCTCTGATCAGCCAGTGTTTAAGACCCCTTTGTTTGTTGTGTGTCAGCTCAGTTTGTTACTTTCAGGTTTTGTTTAACTTTGATATTTTTGTCTTGAGTTAGTTTCTTCATTTGACCTCTTTTAAGGGCCCTGTAATTATTGTGTGGACTTTTGTTACTTTGGGGAAATAAAACCTATTTTCCTTGAAAATCACCACTGTGTCCTCATGCTTGTCCGGCTCGGTCCCTCACAACATGTTAGTCTTGGATATTAAACAGATTAATTGTCTTTGTTGTACACATTGTTCATTTTGCACATGTGTTTACACCATCTTCTGTTAAAAACAAAACTTATTCATATAATTAAAATAAAATCATCATCTGTATGTCAACTCTGTTTAAGAAGACTAGTTACTGTTAGAACGCTGCAATAACTTGTCGTCTAAAAACAGGTTAAAATGCTAGATATTAGTCTGAATCTCCTCAAATTAAGTGAAATAATCTGACAGTTCAGTAAAACAATTGATAGAATTATTCTTACTACTTATTTTATTTACTATGTTCATTGCATTTATCATATATTTACTCTTTACTACTAAGAAGTTTTAAGGTTTTAGATATTAAAGTGTATTTCATGTGGCTGATCTTTCTCTCATCTTTGCAGAAGGTCTGCAGAAAGCAGAGAACTATGTTGTGACTATAATCAGTGTTTTTATGAAATCTATTCAGCATCTGGAGTGCTTACCCATAACTGTACTGTGTGAACTGCTTGGTATTATCTCCAAGGTCACAGTTGTTTTGCTTCTCCCTACCCCTTAGCTTGACAATGCCTAATAAAAAGAAAGGAGGGGACGGAGTGCTTCAGAGCCAGTTTTGGAGATCTGGATTAAGCATCTCAGCTCCTCTCCTTGCAAGATAATTTGAAAACCAAACCTCATTGTTGTCTCTCCTTCTTGTGTTGTTCATGAATCTTTTAGGTGTTTGAACCCGACAACAATTGACCTAGAAAAGATTCTTGGAAAAAGGAAAAATATCCAGGCTTTAGACAAGTGAGAAATATCTTAAAAGTTGTGAAATATTTATTCCAAGTACGTTAATAAGTCAATTAAACTCAAGACTAGCCTGTTAATGCTTCTTTCAGTTTTCATTCTCAATCACTTTTATGGAGAAGATCTTAAAACCAGGGCAACTAAATAAGATGAATCTGCTGCATTCAAGAATCATTATTAGGTTATTTATCTTAAAACAGGACAAAGTATTTACACACAAGAACATCACACAGTATACTGAGTACATTCACACATGGACTCATTTGTTGGGCTAATTTGTGGACTAATCAGTTACAGGAATCGTTTGATTGCAGTGATGAACAAAATATTAAAGGTACCATCATTTTTATCCAGGCCTGTTTATGAGTTTATTTTTTAAATCATTCTTTTGATGCTAAAGCAATGACTGATTTTCATTTATTTATTGTCATAGAATGTTTATTTATTATTACTTTTGTCAGATTCAAGTTATTTCTGTGACCATTGTGACCAATTTTGTCCACGTGTGTGTAGAACTTTATTTAAATAGTTTCTCCTAAACAAAACATGTTTTTCAATCACTGTACACATGAATGACAAGACAAATTGTCTTTGTAACTTATTTAGTGTTTCTGTCAGAACTGGTAAAGCAACACCTAAAGCAACAAATCCTCATATTAAGCAGAACATTTGAGGCACATAATGTGTTGATGAAAGAAAAAACTGATGTGTATATCTGAAAGTAAAGGATTTAAATGTCAATGTCAGCTTTCCAGCCCTCAGGTCTAAAGCTTTCACCACAAAGCTGAATGTCAATAACACTTAGCTGGAACAACTCTACTTCTCACTAAAACTGTTCCAACCTGCCATGAGGTTTTTGGATGAGCCTGTGCTGTCTTTCTCCTGGATATTGTCCTTTAACACTTCAGTCTGAATGACAGACTAAAGGCTTGGGACAGACTTTGTAGAGGTGAAATGTAGGCTGTAGTAGTATGTCATCAGATACAGCAAAGCTTCACCAAGGTTGTCTTTGGCAAATGTTGGAATGGGAGAGATTCCAGCTGCCAGGAGACAGCGAGGCTCATCCAAGAGCAAGACAGGGCAGAGATCTCCTCTGAAGGTACACAGCTGGATCTTCTGTTGGCTAAAAGGACAAAAGAGTGAGTCTTTACGGGGGCTGAACATTAAATCACCACTATATCACTATCACAATATCACACTCTCTCCACAGTCCTTTGTGTCCAATATTCACTTCATTAAAGGAGCGTTTGGAGGGAGTTTATTTCTATTTCACCAGTTGAGGAGACTACAGTAAAGTCTACAGGGGTCCCTCAGTTTTAGTCGTCTGCTTTAGTTCTTGTTTTGCTCTTATTGTTCATTTTTTGTCGCATTTATGTGTTATTATTGAGGAACAAAACAACTAAGCATCCCATTTCTGTAAAATGTAAGAGCTAACAGGTAAAATCATTTGGATTTTAAATAAAAATGGTTGAAGAAAGAATCTAGGTAAAAACAAAGTGAGAAAGGATTATAAAGAGTGTGGAGAGGGTTTCTAAAGCTTTAAAATCTATCCAAATAAACACAGACACATCTATCTATCAGCCTGACTTCCAGCCAGCAGGATCATGAGCCAAACACAGCTAGAAGTATGGGGGATTTCGTCTTTTAATATTGTCAAGGTGGAACCCTGTTTGTCTTAATAACTGCAATCACTGCCCAAAGAATGATTAGTTCTAGAATGTTTCCCAAAGATCTGTTTATAGGACTTCCTAGAAATGGAAGAGCACACACACACCATTTCACACACACACCCCTCCAACTAGGGAGGGAGGGCTTTTGGTCCAGAGCAGCGCCTGTACACAGTAAGATATCATGTTCCTATTTACGTCATACTGTATCCCTATAAAGGCTGAAAGTTACCCCATATCGTTGGGATTGTTGGGACTTCTGTGAAATGAAGATGATTGTAAGTCCAGAATAAACGAATCCCCCTGCTGGTCACTGAAGAGAAGCTGTGGTGTCTGGTCTCGTCTGTCTGTTTTTTAAGGTTAAATCCTCTCCTACATAATTGGCGTTGTCGGCAGGATGTGGACAAGGGAGAGGAAAAAAGGCTTTCCACAGCAGCATACCTCCAGTGGCAAACCGGGGCCCATTGAGAAACAGAAAAGAGGAGGTAAGTTAAGCATACCTCTCTCTTTATTTTTCCTTTTTTAACATAAGATTTGCCACACAGAGGTTCTGCTTTGGAAAAAGAGTATTGATTTTAAAGGCGAGACAAGTGAGGCATTGCTGCTTCTTTTTGTGACCACCAGTTGTAATTTTCCGCGGGAAATGGATTGTCATAAAATATAAAAGATGAGGAACGCGTAGATTCCAACACAATTGATAAACCGACAATCTTAAGGAAGTGATTTGTGTACTCCCAGCCGCTTTTATCGGATGTCCCGTCAAATATGACGTTAGAAGCGACGGCGTATAAGAAATGAATCGGACCAGTACGGGTCTTTGCTGAAGTTTTTCTAATATATATAACTTTTTAGAATCAAAAAATCACCGTGAGAGGGTGATTTTAGAAACATGGGCTGGTCGGAGTCTTTAGAGGTGAAGCCTCTGAGTAAGCGTGGCCGTTCTCTCTAGCTCGCACCCGTTTGTACGTGCGAGTATTGGAAAGATCGGGCCATTAGTGAACTGCAGTTGGTTTGTAAAGCTGAGATCTCCGGTTTAGGCTTTGGAGTGAGAAAAACCTCCGATTAAATTTGAAATAGTAGGCCTGGTTTTGAAATGCATGCAGATTTTGAAGTTTTTTTACTCTTGTGTTTATCCTTGTATTATGGGTCCGTTAAAATTATAAGCCAAAATTCACTGTGCGCACACACATATAAAATAAGAGAATTGGACATCTGGACCATCAGGAAAGCCACTAGTTTCCCAAAGAAGGGAGATGAGAGAAAGGATTCAGAAATGAGCGATCAGGAGAGAGTTTGAGATGGGTGTGCATGAGACGTCTATTTGCGAGACTATGTGAGAGCTCTGTTTGACTAAAATGCATGTATGGAACTGAGTTTGTTTGCTGTATCTTTGTTTTTCTCTTAAAATTCGCATTGTCTGAAGTAAGGGTAAAACTTGTCATATTTGATGAGGAAAAGTGCATGAAAACTTTTATTTGTCTATAAGGAGATTTTAAGGAGATCAGGGTGTGTGTACTTGTTGAGCGTCCCCCCCCCCACCCCCCACCCCCCCCACTTTGTCAGTGAGAGCCTGCTTTTGCTCTGCTCTCCTCCGGCCAAAGAAAATAAGGAAAACTCTACAGGGCAGAGGTTGAAATGTAAGAATAAGATAAAAACTCCAACCCTTTGGTACCTCCTTGGCAACCTCACTCATTTGCCAAATTAAACTTGCTCTGTTCAAAGAACATTACCCCATTAATAGCCCTAAATTTTGTCATTTGGGTTTACTGGATCGATTATTGATTTTGAGTTTAAGTGGAAGCCCGGTTAGAATGGATGTTTAATTGGACGTGTGATGTGATGTATGAAGTTATTTGAATATGTGAAATGCATGTGATAAGGTATTAACATTGCATGTTTGGCTTTAAGCATTAACATTTGCTTCAATCGTAATGCAGAGCAAACTCGCTGTGTGAAAGCAGACACACACACGCATGCTTTTAAATAACAGCTGACAAGCAACTTATAGAAACGCGAAACTGTTTAACTATAGTGATTAATAGAATAAATGCCGGCAAGATTATCTATAACATACAAAAGTTTGTGTACGTCTGTCTAAGTGTTGTTTAAATGTTATGTATGTCTGTCTAAGTGTTGTTTAAATGTTGTGTATGTCTGTCTAAGTGTTGTTTAGGGGTATTTTGTGTAAATGTTTAATCTATGTTGTGAAGGCGGTTTACCGACAGTTGTCTGACGTTTGTCTGTGATATTGCAGTATGTTTTAATAATAATGTTGATAAGCATTATTAACGTAATAACATATTGGATCAACGAGAATTTATTAGTGTAAATAAGGGTCATAAGTTTTAGCTGTCCACAATGCCTGATGTCTCAGTATTCACAAAAGTCCGGACTGAAGTGAATGTTGGCGAATTGCCTTAAGATTATGCATTGGATTGTACAAAATTCTTAGGAATACTGGGGTGTCAGTCAGGCTGGAACTCAATTGTGAGGTTGATTAAAAGAAATCATCATCCATAAGCCTTCGTCAGTTTCAGGAGTATTAGTGGAGGAAACAAAAAAGGAAAACCATGAATGATGTTGTGTATTATGTGATAATGATGTCTTAAGATCTATGAACATTAGAATTTTGGTATACTTAAGGTAACATATTGAGTTAATGGTGTATTAAATGAAAGTGAATATTATTGATGTTTGAGGTTATGAAAAGACTAAATACCAGGTTTGACACAATGCCAGGAGCTGCAGAGCTCTGAGAGGAAAGCAGCAGAGAAAAGAAAAAAAAACAGAGAGGGGCTTAGACTCACAGCTGCACATGGGCGACCCTAGGAAAAACAGGGCCCCAGCATATTAGACGTCTATCGGATCACTATGAGTAAATAAACCATAAAATTTAAAGCATATGGGAAATCTGGATAATTAACAATAATTTAAACGGGGAAAACTAAAAAGGAGGCTTGTGATCGAAAGGTACTTCTAAATTAGTTCTCTTTTGGTTGGTTCACCATTGGGACTGATTATTAAAATACAAGTTAATGTAAGCAACAGCTAAAAATTGTAGCATTAACAGTGATTAATAAGGTCTAATTTGAATAGAATTAGAGTTGTCAAAGAATAGGTTGTGATAATTGTCATCCTTACTAAAAATAATAAAATAAAATAACTTAGAGTGAGAAGTAAGATGGTGATTTAATTATTTTGCCATTGGGAAACCTCTGTGAATTCATGTGATAACATCCAAAATTATAAAATGACTTCAGAAAATTGGTTAATTTCGGTACAGGGGAAGTAATGAACAAAATAGAACATAAGAAAACTTATGGAATCAACTCATTAATCTCTAAATGGTGGATCTGATGAAAAGGGTTGCACATACTGAAATGGCACTGAAGGAGAAATGCCTGATGAAGCAGCTGACTGGTGATGGTATAACTTGAGATTTGTCAACACGGAGAACCAGAACAAGATCTTCCTCAGTGGGAATCCTACATGGATTCCAGAGCACTGGCTCAGCGCCTGCTCAGACATGGAGCAGCGAAGGACGCTCAGGCCGTCAGGAAATATGGCTGAGCAAAGGAAGCGGTCTCCACATCCGTTGACAAAATGGTCATGGAAGAGAGCTGCAACACACTGATATTTGTGAAAACCCAGCGACTGAAGGTCCACCACAAGAATTGGCACAATCCAATCATTTCAATTAATTCTAAAAGTAAAGTAAAACAAATAAGGAGAATGGCAACTAGTTACTAAAAAGTAACAAAATTACATAAGTGGCTAAAATTAAATTGTCCAGTGTAATTATGAACAGAAAATTCCCCTTCCTCAGTAAAGTTAACATTTTATTTTAGTCCTTTGAAGGTAAACCAGCAGAGTGTTGAATAATAAAACGATGGGTTCTCCTATGACAAAGTAATTAATTACCTCATGTACTGTCAATTAGGAAATAGGCACTTTTAAGAAGAGGATAGCAGGTTTTGAGCATTACAGAAAAATTAAGTATTCAACACTAGAGTGTCACGTTATGATTAAATGACACGAGTTGATTGGGAAACCAATAACATATGAAAAGAGATTTATTCTGCAAGCATGGCTTAGCTACGTAAACACTAGAAAAAGATTAAAGTCATAAATTAAAATAATTTAGTTTGAAGAAATTTCAGAAATAGTTTTGAACCCTAAACTAAGTAATTTTTTATTTTATTTATTTCCTTTAAACATTAGACAAGAAGGACATGTTATTTTTTACTAATTTCTCTTTGCCATTATATTCATATTCTTGAAGTGGATTGGAAACCTTTCTGCTAGTATCAGCAGATCACAAGCCTCTGCACAGTTCAGTGAGTATTTTATTTCAGTAATTAAAACCTTGGGTAAAAGTGAATCAATCTGTGATAGCAACCCGTTTTTTTTTTCTTTGGTATAACTATAAAAATCCTAATGTAAAAAGAAACATGGTGTATTTGTAAATGCTTCATTTGAAAATTGAGTTTCTCACCGGGTAAACAGACTCAGCCACAATAAAAAGAGTCAATGACCGGATTTAATAGAGTAATGACAGGACCAGGTTTTGATTGCATGCTTGGCACTAACAACTCAGTCCTGATTGAAGGCACTAACTGTTCTGTTTTCAGTCCTGTTTTTCAGAAGTTGAGATTCTGTCCGGTTCTGGCCACCCTTTTTCTGATGGAAGACACATCAAAGAGACGAGAAGAACAGCTGTAAATGGAGCATGGAGAGACGGTATGATAAATTATAAAGTGAAAATCAGACTGATGTCAACCTCTGATTTAAGCAATCAAATTTTCAAGTGACTTAAATGGATCTCTCTGGCAAAACGTTGTCAAAATGTTAGTGTAATAGTTGTTTGCGTAAACATAATATTATTCAAGGTCACATGGATGTTTGTGATCATTCCGGTAAGACATAGAAAGTTAATATTATAATTTAAATCTAGGTCTTGTCTTTGAGGAAAGTAGGTTTCCAGGCAATAATTTAGGGAAAAAGTGAACTCAACTTTTAATTTAAAAAAAAAAAAAAAAAAAAAAAAAAAGAATACCTTAGATGTTTTCCCAACTTCTGCACAGATATTTCCTAATCTCTATAAAGAAAACTGAAAATAAACAATGTTAAACAAGTTACTGATTAGTAAATTGGGTTACATGGCTGAAACAAAATTTCAGGTATTTTAAATAAGGTTACTTTTTCTCGAAACTGAAATATTAACATTATTAAAAGAGAAGCGAACATTAGCCTGAATTACCTTAAACTTGGAAGAGACCTGAAGTTTCAATGTGACGTTCCTATTAATTCTGCCATAATTCTACTTAAAAGGAAGATAAAATCTAGTTACTTCTCTATAAAAGAATGAGGAAGAAAAAGACGAGTTATACGCTATTTCATAAAGAATGTGTAAACAGGGAACGACAAGACATGGATGTAACATAGCCGAGTCCCGTCCGTCTCTGAGGAATTTTCTTTTCTTTTTTTTTTTTCTTGTGCTCATGACTCTGGATCCAACTCAGAACATTTGGCAATGGCATGCAACTCTCATTGCACAATTATCCGAACAGTTGGACAAGCGACAAACTACTATTTGGAAAAACAAAAAGAAATAACAATTTTACTAATTGTATGTATGCTGGCTTATAAAGTCTTTACGGTTGGAAAAGCAAATTATCTTACAAAGAATGTAAGTTCCACAGATTTACAACAGGTAAAATGAACAGGATAAGTATGCACAGAACAAAACATATTTGATTAATCTTGGAATTGCAAAAAAGGATTATGACAAAAGGTTTATGTGTAGGTTATGGGAGTTGGGGTCATTTTGACCTGGCTCTCGCCGATGGGATTAACAGGAACCATCTGGGGTCGTTGTTTGACTGGACTGTTCCAGGATATGTCAAGTAGTGAAATTAATCGCTCTGTTTTTGTACTTTTGTGGTAAACACTTCCCAGAACTTTCGTCCAGTTGCCAACTGGATGTCATTGGCTTGTAACACGCACACACCAATGGAGACACACAGACTCTTGTGTGTAGGTTATATTTTAGTACTGTGAATGGAATTACAAACAATTCTAACTAAATTACCTGAGTTGCTAAAAGAGGGAAAACTGGTGATGAAGTTCCACAGCTTTTATGGAGAAATAGAGCAGATATTAGATATATGGGTAGTAAGTGTAATTCACAGTCCTGCTGTAGTATGCGTCTGCCCTGTCTCTGAATTTATTTCAAGCTAGCATCCTTTCTAATTATCTCATAGCACCCGACAGTTAGAAAAACATTGACAGTTTATCCTATTATATGAGAAACACTGCGTAAAACTATTCATTAAGTGACTATTTGATAAACATTTATTTCTTGTTTGTTCACTTTTAAGCTTTCATAGACAAGTAGTCGATACAAATACCTTAAGATGGAGATGAAGAGTTTGTAAGAAGTTTGGTAAACATTAGTGAGGTCGGACTGACCTCGGAGTAAGAGAGCGATAACATTGTTTAACTGTAGTGTTCCAAAGATAAGTCAAGTAGCGGAATTAATCGGTCTGTTTTTGTGCTTTGAGCCAGAACGTTTACCAGAAGCCAAGACCGGGCTGCCAACAGCTGGAGACATCTGGACGCTATCTGGCTGCTACTGTTACACAAAAACTTTAACACATACGAGGACCACTTAGGAATAAAGAAGGAAAAAAGATGAATTAAACATTCAATAAAGCGGTTATTAGTGTCTAATTTGGAGTTGAGAAAAGAAGCTGCAGACGAGGAGGACGTGACCAGTACACACCATAAAGAACTCAGACCTATGTAAATCAACTAAAACAGATTAGAATAAGAGGGTTTTTGAGAAAGCTGGAGTAAAGGTATTTATTCTTGAATATTCTTGTCAACCGCACGCACATTAATGAGTCACTGGCTGAGAAGGACGGACTCACCAAGGAATGAAGGAGTGGATGTTTATAATCAAGCTTATCGCTCTGTTTATATCAAGGGAATCGTTCAGTTCAGAATGTTCCAGGCTTTAAAGAGCCATTACGAGTTCACAATATCTGAAGTCCTACATCTGGAAACACTTTCAAGTTACAAACCAGGAATGGTGATTTCTATGAGGGTTGTAGCCACATCAAATCTAGTCTGAATGATTAGCACAAGATCAGGTTCAAAGTAAAATTATTATATTAAAATCAAAGTAGGTTTAGAAGCTGATGATGCAATCAGTATAACAAACTATAAAAGGGAAAACCTTTTTGTAAAGTGCAGGTAAGAATAGAGAGAGGACAGGGTCTTCTGCTTCTAAATCAATGATAGCGTTTAGACAGAAAACATTGAATTTTTAGATGTTTGGAGCACCGACAATAAATTACTACATACGGCATTTAAAGGGTAAATAGGCAACATGTATATTTTATTCGAGGAAAGTAAAAATCAAGCGATTACAGTTACTCTGATGGACACACTGACCGTAATATTGTGGTTGAGGACATAAGGGGGGTGCTTAGAATTTATTGGCATACTTGGTTAAGAATATAAGGAGTACATTAACACTAAATAAGAATTTAAGCTCAACGTGGTAAGGGCGACTCACGTGGAAGTAAATACTATGTAGTGGTTGAAACTAAACATTATTGAATAAATCTGAACAGTCGGTTACATTTTTGGATTAGGATTGCGGTGCAGTACAGAGTAATGAATAATTGAAACTTTTTTTTCTAAATTCCTGAACAACAGAGAATAGAAACATATCACTTAGTTTTATTTAGTTCTGGAAGGAAAAGGGGGCCTTACCTTCTAACACTTCTTCTTCTTTTCTTATACTTTTGCTTCTTTATCTTGCATGAAAACCCTGGTCACTAAATTTTAATCGTAAAGATGGATATTTCTGTTAGGAATATCTTTCAGGAGGAGACGGTGAGCAGATTTGCACAGGAGAATGGCTGAATCTGGGTACTGGCGGAGTAAGCCCTGTGCACATATCCTTTCTAAATTGTGAATTTTGATGAATGACTTTGAGACAAATGAGGACATTGTTAAACCTTTTTGTTAAATATGTGTGGAGTCACTATTTGCTGTTGATGTGGACTTTAAGTTCAATATGTGCTCATGTATTTTATATCCTACTGTTCCTATGTCCTGGAGTGGAGCATGGTTCATGGAGGATGGGATGAATTGTCACCGAAGCGGACTTTCATGTATGGGCTGATAATATAATGAGAAAAGGTGATGTTATTAGAAGACAATTCGAACAATTTTTCAGTAAGACCATTGCTTTAGCTGCTACAGGTTGCATGTCTGCTGTGGCTGAACATTCTACATTATTTTCAACCATTCTGTTCTCTATTCTCTTAATATTTAGTTTTTAATTGAGTCGGCACAGCTGTTGTTTTTGTTTTGATTTAAGCTTTCAGGTGAGCGATCTTGGAAGGTATTTAAGTTTGGAAGTTCAAGTCGAATACACACAAAAAGATTATGTTGCAGGATAAGTTAAGGTGAAATTACGAATACACAGAGTGTTGTAATGTTATTAGTGAATTGTTACAACTTATACTCAGTACGAGTTGAGATAAAACTGAAATGAAATCAAATGGACACTAAACATCAATGTTAAAGAAAATGTACATTAAACCCATTGACATTTAAAGGATATCATCATGAGACTAGTGAAGACTCTGAGCTGGGAAATCATTGTAATATACGATACTGGTTAGTTTTTCCTGTCTCCTTAGGGCGACCCAGGGACGTAGAAGGGCGGGGTCCCTCTTTGTGTGCTGGACTAAGGGACTCAGAGGCATGATGTTTGCAACAGAGGGGGCCCTGCACCAGGACTGTGAGAAAGCAGTGCAATTTAATCAAAGGACACTGGAGAGCGACATACGGTGTCAGCGACATGAGGACAAGAACTTTGCCACACTACGAAGCTGCCAATCCCATCAAATGTTATAAATTCTGAGTTTATCTATGCTATGCTAAATCCCTGAAGTTTTATTTATGATAAGGTGCATCATGGGGATGGTTTTAAGTGGATGTTTTTGGACGGTAGCCATAGCAACTGGATGATGCTAGTATACTATTCTAATTTTTTTTTTATTTTGCTTAATATGTTTGTCTTCTTTCCTGTTATTTTTAAGATGTTTATGTCTTTTGACGACATTGTGAGTACCATGGCTGGGTTTCTGAGCCATGCTGGTCGGTCAGGTGGTCGGCTGGCGGACGCCCGTGGGGGAGGGGTCCATGCAACAGTTTTTACCCTGAATAAACACATAAATACCAGCGACAGGGATTTTTCGGTTGCATATGGTCAGAAATAACTGGCATATGGAAAAACAATGGACATTTTGTACATTCGTATAGAGTTCAGTGCATGTTTTTATTTTATTCTACATTTACGACCATACATTACCAATTTTTCTTTGTTCTTTTTTTCTGTTTGATAATCAAAGCAAGTATTTTTACCCTTTTATATTCCTCTATTACTCCACAATTACATTATTCCACTTTTCTTATAGTTCCCAGTGTGGTTTTCCCTTGATATGGCTCACCAGTGTGCCAAAGGGGGGATGTATGGGGGATTTCGTCTTTTAATATTGTCAAGGTGGAACCCTGTTTGTCTTAATAACTGCAATCACTGCCCAAAGAATGATTAGTTCTAGAATGTTTCCCAAAGATCTGTTTATAGGACTTCCTAGAAATGGAAGAGCACACACACACCATTTCACACACACACCCCTCCAACTAGGGAGGGAGGGCTTTTGGTCCAGAGCAGCGCCTGTACACAGTAAGATATCATGTTCCTATTTACGTCATACTGTATCCCTATAAAGGCTGAAAGTTACCCCATATCGTTGGGATTGTTGGGACTTCTGTGAAATGAAGATGATTGTAAGTCCAGAATAAACGAATCCCCCTGCTGGTCACTGAAGAGAAGCTGTGGTGTCTGGTCTCGTCTGTCTGTTTTTTAAGGTTAAATCCTCTCCTACATAATTGGCGTTGTCGGCAGGATGTGGACAAGGGAGAGGAAAAAAGGCTTTCCACAGCAGCATACCTCCAGTGGCAAACCGGGGCCCATTGAGAAACAGAAAAGAGGAGGTAAGTTAAGCATACCTCTCTCTTTATTTTTCCTTTTTTAACATAAGATTTGCCACACAGAGGTTCTGCTTTGGAAAAAGAGTATTGATTTTAAAGGCGAGACAAGTGAGGCATTGCTGCTTCTTTTTGTGACCACCAGTTGTAATTTTCCGCGGGAAATGGATTGTCATAAAATATAAAAGATGAGGAACGCGTAGATTCCAACACAATTGATAAACCGACAATCTTAAGGAAGTGATTTGTGTACTCCCAGCCGCTTTTATCGGATGTCCCGTCAAATATGACGTTAGAAGCGACGGCGTATAAGAAATGAATCGGACCAGTACGGGTCTTTGCTGAAGTTTTTCTAATATATATAACTTTTTAGAATCAAAAAATCACCGTGAGAGGGTGATTTTAGAAACATGGGCTGGTCGGAGTCTTTAGTGGTGAAGCCTCTGAGTAAGCGTGGCCGTTCTCTCTAGCTCGCACCCGTTTGTACGTGCGAGTATTGGAAAGATCGGGCCATTAGTGAACTGCAGTTGGTTTGTAAAGCTGAGATCTCCGGTTTAGGCTTTGGAGTGAGAAAAACCTCCGATTAAATTTGAAATAGTAGGCCTGGTTTTGAAATGCATGCAGATTTTGAAGTTTTTTTACTCTTGTGTTTATCCTTGTATTATGGGTCCGTTAAAATTATAAGCCAAAATTCACTGTGCGCACACACATATAAAATAAGAGAATTGGACATCTGGACCATCAGGAAAGCCACTAGTTTCCCAAAGAAGGGAGATGAGAGAAAGGATTCAGAAATGAGCGATCAGGAGAGAGTTTGAGATGGGTGTGCATGAGACGTCTATTTGCGAGACTATGTGAGAGCTCTGTTTGACTAAAATGCATGTATGGAACTGAGTTTGTTTGCTGTATCTTTGTTTTTCTCTTAAAATTCGCATTGTCTGAAGTAAGGGTAAAACTTGTCATATTTGATGAGGAAAAGTGCATGAAAACTTTTATTTGTCTATAAGGAGATTTTAAGGAGATCAGGGTGTGTGTACTTGTTGAGCGTCCCCCCCCCACCCCCCACCCCCCCCACTTTGTCAGTGAGAGCCTGCTTTTGCTCTGCTCTCCTCCGGCCAAAGAAAATAAGGAAAACTCTACAGGGCAGAGGTTGAAATGTAAGAATAAGATAAAAACTCCAACCCTTTGGTACCTCCTTGGCAACCTCACTCATTTGCCAAATTAAACTTGCTCTGTTCAAAGAACATTACCCCATTAATAGCCCTAAATTTTGTCATTTGGGTTTACTGGATCGATTATTGATTTTGAGTTTAAGTGGAAGCCCGGTTAGAATGGATGTTTAATTGGACGTGTGATGTGATGTATGAAGTTATTTGAATATGTGAAATGCATGTGATAAGGTATTAACATTGCATGTTTGGCTTTAAGCATTAACAGTTGCTTCAATCGTAATGCAGAGCAAACTCGCTGTGTGAAAGCAGACACACACACGCATGCTTTTAAATAACAGCTGACAAGCAACTTATAGAAACGCGAAACTGTTTAACTATAGTGATTAATAGAATAAATGCCGGCAAGATTATCTATAACATACAAAAGTTTGTGTACGTCTGTCTAAGTGTTGTTTAAATGTTATGTATGTCTGTCTAAGTGTTGTTTAAATGTTGTGTATGTCTGTCTAAGTGTTGTTTAGGGGTATTTTGTGTAAATGTTTAATCTATGTTGTGAAGGCGGTTTACTGACAGTTGTCTGACGTTTGTCTGTGATATTGCAGTATGTTTTAATAATAATGTTGATAAGCATTATTAACGTAATAACATATTGGATCAACGAGAATTTATTAGTGTAAATAAGGGTCATAAGTTTTAGCTGTCCACAATGCCTGATGTCTCAGTATTCACAAAAGTCCGGACTGAAGTGAATGTTGGCGAATTGCCTTAAGATTATGCATTGGATTGTACAAAATTCTTAGGAATACTGGGGTGTCAGTCAGGCTGGAACTCAATTGTGAGGTTGATTAAAAGAAATCATCATCCATAAGCCTTCGTCAGTTTCAGGAGTATTAGTGGAGGAAACAAAAAAGGAAAACCATGAATGATGTTGTGTATTATGTGATAATGATGTCTTAAGATCTATGAACATTAGAATTTTGGTATACTTAAGGTAACATATTGAGTTAATGGTGTATTAAATGAAAGTGAATATTATTGATGTTTGAGGTTATGAAAAGACTAAATACCAGGTTTGACACAATGCCAGGAGCTGCAGAGCTCTGAGAGGAAAGCAGCAGAGAAAAGAAAAAAAAACAGAGAGGGGCTTAGACTCACAGCTGCACATGGGCGACCCTAGGAAAAACAGGGCCCCAGCATATTAGACGTCTATCGGATCACTATGAGTAAATAAACCATAAAATTTAAAGCATATGGGAAATCTGGATAATTAACAATAATTTAAACGGGGAAAACTAAAAAGGAGGCTTGTGATCGAAAGGTACTTCTAAATTAGTTCTCTTTTGGTTGGTTCACCATTGGGACTGATTATTAAAATACAAGTTAATGTAAGCAACAGCTAAAAATTGTAGCATTAACAGTGATTAATAAGGTCTAATTTGAATAGAATTAGAGTTGTCAAAGAATAGGTTGTGATAATTGTCATCCTTACTAAAAATAATAAAATAAAATAACTTAGAGTGAGAAGTAAGATGGTGATTTAATTATTTTGCCATTGGGAAACCTCTGTGAATTCATGTGATAACATCCAAAATTATAAAATGACTTCAGAAAATTGGTTAATTTCGGTACAGGGGAAGTAATGAACAAAATAGAACATAAGAAAACTTATGGAATCAACTCATTAATCTCTAAATGGTGGATCTGATGAAAAGGGTTGCACATACTGAAATGGCACTGAAGGAGAAATGCCTGATGAAGCAGCTGACTGGTGATGGTATAACTTGAGATTTGTCAACACGGAGAACCAGAACAAGATCTTCCTCAGTGGGAATCCTACATGGATTCCAGAGCACTGGCTCAGCGCCTGCTCAGACATGGAGCAGCGAAGGACGCTCAGGCCGTCAGGAAATATGGCTGAGCAAAGGAAGCGGTCTCCACATCCGTTGACAAAATGGTCATGGAAGAGAGCTGCAACACACTGATATTTGTGAAAACCCAGCGACTGAAGGTCCACCACAAGAATTGGCACAATCCAATCATTTCAATTAATTCTAAAAGTAAAGTAAAACAAATAAGGAGAATGGCAACTAGTTACTAAAAAGTAACAAAATTACATAAGTGGCTAAAATTAAATTGTCCAGTGTAATTATGAACAGAAAATTCCCCTTCCTCAGTAAAGTTAACATTTTATTTTAGTCCTTTGAAGGTAAACCAGCAGAGTGTTGAATAATAAAACGATGGGTTCTCCTATGACAAAGTAATTAATTACCTCATGTACTGTCAATTAGGAAATAGGCACTTTTAAGAAGAGGATAGCAGGTTTTGAGCATTACAGAAAAATTAAGTATTCAACACTAGAGTGTCACGTTATGATTAAATGACACGAGTTGATTGGGAAACCAATAACATATGAAAAGAGATTTATTCTGCAAGCATGGCTTAGCTACGTAAACACTAGAAAAAGATTAAAGTCATAAATTAAAATAATTTAGTTTGAAGAAATTTCAGAAATAGTTTTGAACCCTAAACTAAGTAATTTTTTATTTTATTTATTTCCTTTAAACATTAGACAAGAAGGACATGTTATTTTTTACTAATTTCTCTTTGCCATTATATTCATATTCTTGAAGTGGATTGGAAACCTTTCTGCTAGTATCAGCAGATCACAAGCCTCTGCACAGTTCAGTGAGTATTTTATTTCAGTAATTAAAACCTTGGGTAAAAGTGAATCAATCTGTGATAGCAACCCGTTTTTTTTTTCTTTGGTATAACTATAAAAATCCTAATGTAAAAAGAAACATGGTGTATTTGTAAATGCTTCATTTGAAAATTGAGTTTCTCACCGGGTAAACAGACTCAGCCACAATAAAAAGAGTCAATGACCGGATTTAATAGAGTAATGACAGGACCAGGTTTTGATTGCATGCTTGGCACTAACAACTCAGTCCTGATTGAAGGCACTAACTGTTCTGTTTTCAGTCCTGTTTTTCAGAAGTTGAGATTCTGTCCGGTTCTGGCCACCCTTTTTCTGATGGAAGACACATCAAAGAGACGAGAAGAACAGCTGTAAATGGAGCATGGAGAGACGGTATGATAAATTATAAAGTGAAAATCAGACTGATGTCAACCTCTGATTTAAGCAATCAAATTTTCAAGTGACTTAAATGGATCTCTCTGGCAAAACGTTGTCAAAATGTTAGTGTAATAGTTGTTTGCGTAAACATAATATTATTCAAGGTCACATGGATGTTTGTGATCATTCCGGTAAGACATAGAAAGTTAATATTATAATTTAAATCTAGGTCTTGTCTTTGAGGAAAGTAGGTTTCCAGGCAATAATTTAGGGAAAAAGTGAACTCAACTTTTAATTTAAAAAAAAAAAAAAAAAAAAAAAAAAAAGAATACCTTAGATGTTTTCCCAACTTCTGCACAGATATTTCCTAATCTCTATAAAGAAAACTGAAAATAAACAATGTTAAACAAGTTACTGATTAGTAAATTGGGTTACATGGCTGAAACAAAATTTCAGGTATTTTAAATAAGGTTACTTTTTCTCGAAACTGAAATATTAACATTATTAAAAGAGAAGCGAACATTAGCCTGAATTACCTTAAACTTGGAAGAGACCTGAAGTTTCAATGTGACGTTCCTATTAATTCTGCCATAATTCTACTTAAAAGGAAGATAAAATCTAGTTACTTCTCTATAAAAGAATGAGGAAGAAAAAGACGAGTTATACGCTATTTCATAAAGAATGTGTAAACAGGGAACGACAAGACATGGATGTAACATAGCCGAGTCCCGTCCGTCTCTGAGGAATTTTCTTTTCTTTTTTTTTTTTCTTGTGCTCATGACTCTGGATCCAACTCAGAACATTTGGCAATGGCATGCAACTCTCATTGCACAATTATCCGAACAGTTGGACAAGCGACAAACTACTATTTGGAAAAACAAAAAGAAATAACAATTTTACTAATTGTATGTATGCTGGCTTATAAAGTCTTTACGGTTGGAAAAGCAAATTATCTTACAAAGAATGTAAGTTCCACAGATTTACAACAGGTAAAATGAACAGGATAAGTATGCACAGAACAAAACATATTTGATTAATCTTGGAATTGCAAAAAAGGATTATGACAAAAGGTTTATGTGTAGGTTATGGGAGTTGGGGTCATTTTGACCTGGCTCTCGCCGATGGGATTAACAGGAACCATCTGGGGTCGTTGTTTGACTGGACTGTTCCAGGATATGTCAAGTAGTGAAATTAATCGCTCTGTTTTTGTACTTTTGTGGTAAACACTTCCCAGAACTTTCGTCCAGTTGCCAACTGGATGTCATTGGCTTGTAACACGCACACACCAATGGAGACACAGAGACTCTTGTGTGTAGGTTATATTTTAGTACTGTGAATGGAATTACAAACAATTCTAACTAAATTACCTGAGTTGCTAAAAGAGGGAAAACTGGTGATGAAGTTCCACAGCTTTTATGGAGAAATAGAGCAGATATTAGATATATGGGTAGTAAGTGTAATTCACAGTCCTGCTGTAGTATGCGTCTGCCCTGTCTCTGAATTTATTTCAAGCTAGCATCCTTTCTAATTATCTCATAGCACCCGACAGTTAGAAAAACATTGACAGTTTATCCTATTATATGAGAAACACTGCGTAAAACTATTCATTAAGTGACTATTTGATAAACATTTATTTCTTGTTTGTTCACTTTTAAGCTTTCATAGACAAGTAGTCGATACAAATACCTTAAGATGGAGATGAAGAGTTTGTAAGAAGTTTGGTAAACATTAGTGAGGTCGGACTGACCTCGGAGTAAGAGAGCGATAACATTGTTTAACTGTAGTGTTCCAAAGATAAGTCAAGTAGCGGAATTAATCGGTCTGTTTTTGTGCTTTGAGCCAGAACGTTTACCAGAAGCCAAGACCGGGCTGCCAACAGCTGGAGACATCTGGACGCTATCTGGCTGCTACTGTTACACAAAAACTTTAACACATACGAGGACCACTTAGGAATAAAGAAGGAAAAAAGATGAATTAAACATTCAATAAAGCGGTTATTAGTGTCTAATTTGGAGTTGAGAAAAGAAGCTGCAGACGAGGAGGACGTGACCAGTACACACCATAAAGAACTCAGACCTATGTAAATCAACTAAAACAGATTAGAATAAGAGGGTTTTTGAGAAAGCTGGAGTAAAGGTATTTATTCTTGAATATTGTTGTCAACCGCACGCACATTAATGAGTCACTGGCTGAGAAGGACGGACTCACCAAGGAATGAAGGAGTGGATGTTTATAATCAAGCTTATCGCTCTGTTTATATCAAGGGAATCGTTCAGTTCAGAATGTTCCAGGCTTTAAAGAGCCATTACGAGTTCACAATATCTGAAGTCCTACATCTGGAAACACTTTCAAGTTACAAACCAGGAATGGTGATTTCTATGAGGGTTGTAGCCACATCAAATCTAGTCTGAATGATTAGCACAAGATCAGGTTCAAAGTAAAATTATTATATTAAAATCAAAGTAGGTTTAGAAGCTGATGATGCAATCAGTATAACAAACTATAAAAGGGAAAACCTTTTTGTAAAGTGCAGGTAAGAATAGAGAGAGGACAGGGTCTTCTGCTTCTAAATCAATGATAGCGTTTAGACAGAAAACATTGAATTTTTAGATGTTTGGAGCACCGACAATAAATTACTACATACGGCATTTAAAGGGTAAATAGGCAACATGTATATTTTATTCGAGGAAAGTAAAAATCAAGCGATTACAGTTACTCTGATGGACACACTGACCGTAATATTGTGGTTGAGGACATAAGGGGGGTGCTTAGAATTTATTGGCATACTTGGTTAAGAATATAAGGAGTACATTAACACTAAATAAGAATTTAAGCTCAACGTGGTAAGGGCGACTCACGTGGAAGTAAATACTATGTAGTGGTTGAAACTAAACATTATTGAATAAATCTGAACAGTCGGTTACATTTTTGGATTAGGATTGCGGTGCAGTACAGAGTAATGAATAATTGAAACTTTTTTTTCTAAATTCCTGAACAACAGAGAATAGAAACATATCACTTAGTTTTATTTAGTTCTGGAAGGAAAAGGGGGCCTTACCTTCTAACACTTCTTCTTCTTTTCTTATACTTTTGCTTCTTTATCTTGCATGAAAACCCTGGTCACTAAATTTTAATCGTAAAGATGGATATTTCTGTTAGGAATATCTTTCAGGAGGAGACGGTGAGCAGATTTGCACAGGAGAATGGCTGAATCTGGGTACTGGCGGAGTAAGCCCTGTGCACATATCCTTTCTAAATTGTGAATTTTGATGAATGACTTTGAGACAAATGAGGACATTGTTAAACCTTTTTGTTAAATATGTGTGGAGTCACTATTTGCTGTTGATGTGGACTTTAAGTTCAATATGTGCTCATGTATTTTATATCCTACTGTTCCTATGTCCTGGAGTGGAGCATGGTTCATGGAGGATGGGATGAATTGTCACCGAAGCGGACTTTCATGTATGGGCTGATAATATAATGAGAAAAGGTGATGTTATTAGAAGACAATTCGAACAATTTTTCAGTAAGACCATTGCTTTAGCTGCTACAGGTTGCATGTCTGCTGTGGCTGAACATTCTACATTATTTTCAACCATTCTGTTCTCTATTCTCTTAATATTTAGTTTTTAATTGAGTCGGCACAGCTGTTGTTTTTGTTTTGATTTAAGCTTTCAGGTGAGCGATCTTGGAAGGTATTTAAGTTTGGAAGTTCAAGTCGAATACACACAAAAAGATTATGTTGCAGGATAAGTTAAGGTGAAATTACGAATACACAGAGTGTTGTAATGTTATTAGTGAATTGTTACAACTTATACTCAGTACGAGTTGAGATAAAACTGAAATGAAATCAAATGGACACTAAACATCAATGTTAAAGAAAATGTACATTAAACCCATTGACATTTAAAGGATATCATCATGAGACTAGTGAAGACTCTGAGCTGGGAAATCATTGTAATATACGATACTGGTTAGTTTTTCCTGTCTCCTTAGGGCGACCCAGGGACGTAGAAGGGCGGGGTCCCTCTTTGTGTGCTGGACTAAGGGACTCAGAGGCATGATGTTTGCAACAGAGGGGGCCCTGCACCAGGACTGTGAGAAAGCAGTGCAATTTAATCAAAGGACCCTGGAGAGCGACATACGGTGTCAGCGACATGAGGACAAGAACTTTGCCACACTACGAAGCTGCCAATCCCATCAAATGTTATAAATTCTGAGTTTATCTATGCTATGCTAAATCCCTGAAGTTTTATTTATGATAAGGTGCATCATGGGGATGGTTTTAAGTGGATGTTTTTGGACGGTAGCCATAGCAACTGGATGATGCTAGTATACTATTCTAATTTTTTTTTTTATTTTGCTTAATATGTTTGTCTTCTTTCCTGTTATTTTTAAGATGTTTATGTCTTTTGACGACATTGTGAGTACCATGGCTGGGTTTCTGAGCCATGCTGGTCGGTCAGGTGGTCGGCTGGCGGACGCCCGTGGGGGAGGGGTCCATGCAACAGTTTTTACCCTGAATAAACACATAAATACCAGCGACAGGGATTTTTCGGTTGCATATGGTCAGAAATAACTGGCATATGGAAAAACAATGGACATTTTGTACATTCGTATAGAGTTCAGTGCATGTTTTTATTTTATTCTACATTTACGACCATACATTACCAATTTTTCTTTGTTCTTTTTTTCTGTTTGATAATCAAAGCAAGTATTTTTACCCTTTTATATTCCTCTATTACTCCACAATTACATTATTCCACTTTTCTTATAGTTCCCAGTGTGGTTTTCCCTTGATATGGCTCACCAGTGTGCCAAAGGGGGGATGTATGGGGGATTTCGTCTTTTAATATTGTCAAGGTGGAACCCTGTTTGTCTTAATAACTGCAATCACTGCCCAAAGAATGATTAGTTCTAGAATGTTTCCCAAAGATCTGTTTATAGGACTTCCTAGAAATGGAAGAGCACACACACACCATTTCACACACACACCCCTCCGACTAGGGAGGGAGGGCTTTTGGTCCAGAGCAACGCCTGTACACAGTAAGATATCATGTTCCTATTTACGTCATACTGTATCCCTATAAAGGCTGAAAGTTACCCCATATCGTTGGGATTGTTGGGACTTCTGTGAAATGAAGATGATTGTAAGTCCAGAATAAACGAATCCCCCTGCTGGTCACTGAAGAGAAGCTGTGGTGTCTGGTCTCGTCTGTCTGTTTTTTAAGGTTAAATCCTCTACTACATAATCAGCCAAGAACGGCTAAGAGTGAAATATTGGACTATTGTGAAGTGGCCTTCTATGAGTCCTGATCTAAATCCTGTTGAACATGGATGGAAGGAGCTGAAACGGCCGTCTGGAGAAGGCAGCCTTCAGTCCTGAGACAACTGGAGCACTTTGCTCACCAGGAGAACAATTATTATCAGTTTCAAGTTATTTCAGTACCTATTGTTACTATTGTCTTTCCTTCATTAACAGAGGGGTACCAACATCTTTGTCCACGTGTGTACAATACCACCATGGAGGCTTCCTGAGGCTGCAGTTGGTTGCACATGATTAGAAAAGAACAAGGAGAGATCTTTATGTTGAATGCATAAGCAGTGCAGGAATATATCATCCAGGATTATCATGATGTACATATATACACAGATGCTTCAGAAAATGCAGTTAATCAGGTTGAGACAGCGTTCATCGTCCCACTATTTTCCATCAAAGTAGGGAAAAGGCTTCAGGATGGAGTTTCAGTTTCTACAGGAGAAATGCTGTCGATACTGTTAGCTGTTCAGTGGTTGAAGAGGTGAGACCATTAAGATCACTCATTTATTCAGACTCTAATTCATCTTTGGTCAGTTTACAGCACAGCCAGTCAGATAGTAGAGCAGACGTATTCATTTAGAGACAACAAACACTTTATAGAATCAACATGATGGGGCTCACAGTTAACTTTCTATGGGTACCAGCCCACTGTGGGGTTAAGGCCAATGAAATGGCAGATATTAGAGCAAAGGAAAGGCCCAAAGGTTTATTAGTTGATACTGATTTTATGTTTAGGAGAACAGAAATAAAGGACATAATAAGAAGGTAAATGAAAGAGACAAGACAAGAAATAATGTGAGAAAGGAATGAAGGGATGATGGTTTTAAAATATCCAAAGAAAATAAGAGAGAAGAGAAGAACAGGAAGGAACAGGAGGGAGGAGAGAATTATTTTACCACTCAGACTTGGACATCCTGGACTAAACAGGACTTTATTCATAGCAGGGAAACAGCAGACAGGTTAAAGAGAGTTTGGGGGAGAAAAGACAATAGAACAGTTTTTTTTTTTTTTTTTTTGCATTGTCAGAATTATCAGGTTAAGAGAAATCAATTAATTCAAACGTGAATAATATAAAAATAAAAAAAATTCAACTAAATTTTATTGACTAATTTCGGAAAGACTCAAGAGTAAAGAAGTAAAATCTACCAGGCCAGTTTCTTTTCTAGACAGAATAATTTTTTTAATAGGATCAGGTTTGTTTTTGAGTGACATTCAAGTCATACTCCACACCAGTAGGTGGCGGTAATACAACATTAAGTTGTTTGCTAACCACCATTAAACTAGAAGAAGAATATATTTCCGGTTCCTTCGGTCCTTTTCCAGGCAGCGCAGCCCATAGACATATATACTAGGGGTGGGTATTGCCAAAGAAGTCACGATTCGATTCGAATCACGATTCACATGCCACGATCCGATTCTATCACGATGCATCACGATACTTGAATTATTGCGATGTATTGCGATGCATTGTGATATTTTCACTGAACACTGTTAGAAAAAAATGCAGCCATTACCAGTGGCTGACTGGCTGTGTATGATCTGGATAGTGTCTTCAATTGATACATAACTGAAAGAAACTGAATTTATACATAGATGTATTTATTGAAACGACTTTTGGAGGTATTGCCATGAAAACAAATATTACTATTACTGGAGTGGACACTGACAAAAAGTGCTTAGGATTTATAAAACTTAAAATAACAAAATAAGGATAAACAGTGCCGCTTACATGGCCTCAGTGGTCCTTTAAACCAATGAAGTTGTATTCCACTTGTTTTTGGCTGATGTGCGCCAACCACTAATGCAATTTTATTTATTCATTTTTTTAAATAGCGTACCGCGCACGTGACGTCACCATCATGTATGTAGGGCATACAGGTAGAGAACGCCCGTAGCAACCAGCTATTACACGCGCAACAGAACCAGTGATATGACCGACTTTATAGCTGTTAAACTTTCCCAAGACGATGTCCCAGGCGCACGGATTACTGGTCGCACTGTCGAAGAACACACCAACCTTCTGCTCAAACGATGGCTTGAGTGTCGAGGGCTTAGAAAGACCGTAAAACGGGCCGAGTTGATCGAACGGTAAGCTTTGTTGTTTTTTTCCTGCTCGGCGTTCATTGTGTCGTCGGCCGTTTTTTTGTTTGTAATCACCGTCCAGGAATCGGTATATGTTAAATGTTTGTCTTATTTGAAATGTTTTTGAGTAAGCTATCCTGGTAGCAGGGTATCATGTTAGCGCCTGCTACCATGATAGCCTATATGCTATCATGGTAGCATTCATTATTAACATGTTGGCCACCAAAATACTCTTACCTGTTCACTACTTGATGTCGCTGGAATTGGGTCAGGATGTTCTTCGGTTGTGCCCTTTCCTCCGACAAAATGCTTGCTACATATGTAGGTGAATTTGGTAACTTTTTCCGGGTTGAACTGTTGTGTAGGCTGACCGCACCGGTGTACCCAGCGCACACATTTCTCCTTGGCAGTCTTGAGAAAAACATCCTTCATATGCGGCCGATCAGCGTACCTCGAGTCGCTGTTGCACGTTCCATAGCAACAATGTTTAAAAACCATGGTCTTAGATTTGGAAAAAGCAGTCGTTTACCGAGTAAAACCAAGGGTAACGCACGTCTCTTTTACAGCGAAACAGCGGCGGACTATGCAAGTTTGCCCTACTGCGTACCACGTGATGTGACGTCATCGTGACGTTACGTTTCTAAAAATAGCTAGCTTGTGGTACGCTATTAATAATCGATACTTGGCGTCAAGAATCGATGCAGTAGATCGCAAAAATAAGAATCGCGATGCATCGTCATGACGATTATTTTGCCCACCCCTAATATATACGTAGACGCGTCATAGGGCGCAGGTTCGCACGTCAACGTCACCGCCATATTGTATGTGGCAGAAAAAAGTTGAGTTCTGTTATTGTGAACGTGGATCGGAGAAGATGCCTCGTTCCTGTGCTGCAATAAATACACACACACAAACATACATACATACATACATACATACATACATATATATATATATATATATATATGTGTGTGTGTGTGTGTGTGTGTGTTATGAATATAAGGATCAATTTGTTAAATCTAAACATTGTGGTCTTCATTATTCCATAAAACCGTGTCACATGTGAACCTTTAGGAACAGACTTTTTGGGTGAGTATTAAAGAGGTAAAATTAATATGAGAAAAAAAGGTCCTAGGTCAATAAAGTAAAAATAAACAAACAAACACAAAAGTGATAATGTTATGATAAAAACATCATATTATGAGAATTAAGGGGGAACATTTCCAGAATAATCACAGTTTGAAGAATTATTTCACTCCTGGAGTAATAGGGCCAGGTTAGATTATTTTAAATATTTTTATTCTTTTGGAGAATAAATTCAGGAGAATGAAGCTAAAGGGTTACGAAAATAAACTTGTAATATTACAAAAAAATACTACGAATACATAGTATATTCAGAGATTAAAGTCCCTCTGATTCTGTTTAAGTGACTGAGTAACTGCAGATTTGCCACATTTAAGATGGCGGACGCTCTGACGCATCGCAGCATAGGCAGGACCCGCCCAATGACGCGTCTACTCTACTCTTAGACTCCTGTCTATGGCGCAGCCGCGCTGATCTCTTCCGGGTTCTTTGTCCTTGTGTTGCTGTGAGGCCAGAATCGGGAGTGTTGGTGAGGCTGAAAGAGAGCAGCAGCTGCTGCAGGTGATGAAGTCTGGAAAGAAGTCCAGCAGCTGGAGGCACAGCGGAGAAACTGGAGGGAAGCAGGAGCTCAAAGAGCGGCAGGACGCAGCAGAGGAGACACCAATGATGGGGGATGTTTTCCAGCCCAGAGTTCTGCTGCACCCATCAGGTTTGGAGATTTCCTTCTTCATGCTAACTGTGTGGATGGAGCTAAAGTTTAGGAGCCGTTTTCAGCAGCTGATGGATTCCTCCTCTTCATCACAACTCGTTGCAGGCTTTCCCCCAGAAAACTGACTAAACCTGCAGCTCTGCTTAGGAGGTGCTAATGCTAGTTTAGCATGTAGCTTAGGAGGTGCTAATGCTAGCTGAGCATGTAGCATAGAGGGCGCTAATGTTAGCTTAGCATGTAGCACATGGGGTGCTAATGTTAGCTTAGCATGCAGCAACATTCAGCATCAAGTTCTTCTTGTCTGTCTGCCTGGTAAAGTTCCTCCTAACATCACCTTTTGGTTTATTTTGTCTAGAAAGATGGTTGCATGTTTTCTTCTGGCTGTTGGCTATGGAGGACCAATCCTGCCATAATTTAGACTACATACAAAAATAAATAAGTATTCCTTTATTGTCCTGCAATGGGGAAATTCGGTTGTCACAGTTGCAAACACATGGACAGTTACACACAATTATTAGCAATGAGGCAAAAAATGAGAAAAAAGAGGAACAGACCTGTCTAATCCAAAGTTAACTCTAAAGAAACACAAAGAGTAGCAGATAAGGGTAAAATACCAGAATGAAGTCCTTTCTATTTACCACACGGTAATGATTTATGCAATAGTTCCACAATGTACAAAGTTAAATACAATATGCAATACAGAGTCTCCCCTAGAAATTATGTCTGTGGGGCTTTCTTCCACTTAGCTGTACATTTAAATCACAGAGTACAGCTTTATACGAGCAGCCATCTTCTGTCTCTTATAACCTCCCTTGTTTATCCACCTTTCCGTTTCTATCATGTATCTTTATACATGGTTATATTCTGAAGGCTACCTGCCATTCTTACTCACGACTTCTTGTTTGAATAAAAAACTCATTAGAGTCTAGATCTGCCAAACTTTATAATATTTTTGAGTTTCACTTATTAAGTTATTACATTTAGGATCTGTTTCTGATCCATTCATGGGGTCTATCCAGCAACAAAAATGTATTTTCCAAGTATAACGCAGCCATCTGTTTTCATGGATGGACTCAGGAAGGTGGATTTTTGTTTCCAACAGAGAGACTTTTGGTGATGGGCGATTATCAAAGTAACTGTTATTTTTGTAGGACGTCTGAAGATGACCATAGAGCCCTTTACTTTATGATAAGATGCTGTATCGAGCGTTAATGCTTATAATAATCTAGTTAAAACATATGATCGTCATCCTGGTATCAGGCAAACATTTTTTAGCACAGCGATCCTCAGAAACTGCTTACAAAAAGCAGAAATGTTTACCAAGGCAGGTAAAAATATGTTGTTAAGGAGCAACAACTTAGTTTAGGAGAAACATTAAAAGCAGCTCTACACTTGGTTGTACTGCGCACCGTGCAAACTCTCCACGGACATCTTAAACTTCATAGTAGCTCAGGGTGTGATCTGTCGCTATTTAGAAAGGCTAATTTTAATACATTTAACCGTGAACACACACAGACTTAAAATAATTTACTGCATGCCACAATCTCCTTGGGGCGGGGTCAATTTTGTTGGTAGGACATCCCCCTTGTTGAATGGTAGAGGAAACACTGCAATAAATAAATATGGTAGTGCAGCTTCATCCTAGCTAAGCGATGTGCAAGTTACCTTAGCATTTGAGAACAGTGTCAACAGTTAATGGTTGAATGAGAACCTGTGCAACGATTAGCATGATGTAAACAGTTACCTTCACATCTGGGAACAGTAAAAACAATAATGGTTGGATCATGACATGGGAAAAACTTTATATGATTTAAACAGATATTATGTCTGTTGGGAGCAGCTAAGATTATAAAGTCTGGCTGCAGCTGGGAGGAAGGATCTGCAGAAACGCTCCTTAGAGCATCTGGGATGCAGCAGCCTGTTTCCTCTCAGCTACAGTTAAGCTGATGCTCCAACAAACCATAGAAGATGGCTGATGTCACCACAGAGTTAAAAAAGGTCTTCACCAGGTCCTTTGTTTTCCCTGCATTAAGCATGAGGTGGTTCTGCTGGTACCAGTCTACAAAGCTCTGGATCCCCTGTCTGTACTCTGACTCATCCTCACATGATGAGACGACTACTGCAGAGTCATCAGAGAACTTCAGCAGGTGGCAGCCTGGTGGCTTGATGTCTGCAGTGGAGAAGGTGAACAAAAACAGTGCGAGCACAGTTCCCTGAGGTGCTCCTGTGCTGCAGGTCAGCTTGTCAGAGACACAGCTCCGTGTCCTCAGATACTGCTGTTGACCAGTGAGGTAATCCAGTATCCACTGGGACAGATGGTGGTCCACTCCACACCGCTCCAGGTTGGATGGTGTTGAGAAATCAAAGAACATGATCCTCACCGCGCTTCCAGGATTCTCCAAATGGGCCAGAACTCTGTGCAGCAGGTAGATGATGTTATCATCCACCCTGATGTCAGGCTGGTTAATGTTATCATCCACCCTGATGTCAGGCTGGTTAATGTTATCATCCACCCTGATGTCAGGCTGGTTAATGTTATCATCCACCCTGATGTCAGGCTGGTTAATGTTATCATCCACCCTGATGTCAGGCTGGTTAATGTTATCATCCACCCTGATGTCAGGCTGGTTAATGTTATCATCCACCCTGATGTCAGGCTGGTTAATGTTATCATCCACCCTGATGTCAGGCTGGTTAATGTTATCATCCACCCTGATGTCAGGCTGGTTAATGTTATCATCCACCCTGATGTCAGGCTGGTAGGCAAACTGCAGGGGATCCAGTGAAGACCTGACCAGGGGAAGAACCCAGGAGAGGGGAGGAGCTGTATGCCTCTTTGCAGTTAGCATACAATTAGCATGCTTCGTCTGCATTCTACTCACTGACCAACAGTGTTGGGCAGTACTTTAAAGCCTGATACTCCACATTACTCCAGACTTTTTGAATTGAGAAAGTTTCCTGGATAGGAAGCAAAACGTCTAAAAACTTTGGGAAAAAAGTCCAGTTGTTTTGATTTTTCCCTTTTTTTTTAACTTTACACATGACATTTCCATAGGATTTACATCACAGGTGTGAGCCACATGTCCAGACTTGACATAGATTTTTTTTTTTTTTAGACCAATATACGTTTGTGTCTGGGACACAAACTCGTTCTTCTTCTTGAGAGGTGCTGGACAGTCCCATGGTGTTTATACTTGCCTATAATTGTTTGAACAGATGAACGTGGCACATTCAGGTATTTAAAAATTGCACCCAAGGATGGGCCAGACTTGTGCAAGTCCATAATTCTCCTTCTGATATCTTGGCTGATTTCTTTCTCACCGATCCATTAGAAAACATCATTTAGATTAGAACTCTTTAGCCAAAGCGGGAATATTTTGTCCGAGTAGTGCAGTCAGTAAAGAATCCCCCAGTTTTATGTTGTTTTATTCTGTGTTGTACTCTGCTGCATGTTCTTTAAATGAAATGGTGCAAAACAAATCATCCAACAATCCATATTACGTGGCAGGTTGTGAGGCAAAAGAACATGAAAAATGCCAAAAAAAATTAAATCTAACTTAATTACCTAAATATGTCTTTATTAAAATGTGCTTCAGTTCAGGCTGAGATCAAAATACTTTCTAATGTGCATAATGTGTTTCAATGTTTCCTGCAGATGTTAAGCAGAAGCTGATTGTTAAAGAAGCTTCTTTAGACCACAGACCTCCTGATGACCTGCATGACTCAAAGCCCCCCCACATCAAGGAGAAACAGGAGGGAGTCTACATCAGTCTGCCAGGAGAGCAGCTCAATGGGAAGGAGGTGATTAATGCCATCAGGTTTCCAGTCTCTGCTCCTCCCATAAAGAGTCTGGATGATGAACAGTCTCTGCTGCTCTCACAGCTTTATCCAGACCAGATTAAAGGCAGAGAGCTTCCAGAAGAGAATGATGGAGAAGAATCCACCAGGAAACAAGATCATGGAGATGCTTCCACTTCTTCAGAGGCTGAAGACACTGAGGAGGATGAAGAGGACAGTGATGTAGAGCACCCTCTGTCTGAGCTGAAACACTTGTCAGACTCTGGATATAAGAAATGTTCTACAGAGAAGAAGAATGTGGACTCAGGAAGGAAAGTCCAGAGAGGAGGGAAGCTTAGCTGTGAAGACTGTGGCAAAACCTTTATTGGAAAATCAGCTTTAAACACACACATGAGAATCCACATAGGACAGAAGCCTTTCTGTTGTGATCTATGTGGAAAAAGATTTAGCCAAAAATCTAATTTAAACACACACATGAGAATCCATACAGGAGAGAAGCCTTTCTGTTCTGATCTATGTGGACAAAGATTTAGCCACAAATCAACTTTAAACACACACATGAGAATCCACACAGGACAGAAGCCTTTATGTTGTGATCTATGTGGACAAAGATTTAGCCTAAAATCACATTTAAACACACACATGAGAATCCACACAGGACAGAAGCCTTTCTGTTGTGATCTATGTGGACAAAGATTTAGCCTAAAATCACATTTAAACACACACATGAGAATCCACACAGGACAGAAGCCTTTCTGTTGTGATCTATGTGGACAAAAATTTAGCCTAAAAGCAAATTTAAACACACACATGAGAATCCACACAGGAGATAAGCCTTTCTGCTGTGATCTATGTGGACAAAGATTTAGCCTAAAAGCAAATTTAAACAGACACATGAGAATCCACACAGGACAGAAGCCTTTCTGTTGTGATCTATGTGGACAAAGATTTAGCCTAAAAGCAAATTTAAACACACACATGAGAATCCACACAGGAGATAAGCCTTTCTGCTGTGATCTGTGTGGACAAAGATTTGGGCACAAATCAGCTTTAAACAGTCACATGAGAATCCACACAGGACAGAAGCCTTTCTGTTGTGATCTATGTGGACAAAGATTTAGCCTAAAATCACATTTAAACACACACATGAGAATCCACACAGGACAGAAGCCTTTCTGTTGTGATCTATGTGGACAAAGATTTAGCCTAAAAGCAAATTTAAACACACACATGAGAATCCACACAGGACAGAAGCCTTTCTGTTGTGATCTATGTGGAAAAAGATTTAGCCAAAAAGCACATTTAAACAGACACATGAGAATCCACACAGGAGGGGAAATAGCTGTGCTATGAATATTAACTCAAACTGCACAGCTGTAGTTTCCTTTGAGATGTGTGTGTTCATTGAAGGAAACAGACTTCACTTGTTAGTTTAAGCATTTCTTTATAGCTTATTTTTAGATGTTTTTTTCTTTGTATTAAAATTTTCAGACAGAGCTGTAGCATCAGTGTGTTCTTAGACTGTGTACGCTGCTCTAACTCCTAAGTAGTGAGATTTTTTTAAGGATGTCCTGTTCTCTTGTTTTTTTTCCCAGCTTAGGAAGGGTGTTTTCTGTTTGAGATCGCTTTTATTTAAGACAACCTGATAATTTTAATAGGAGAAACACGGATGTTTCAGCTTTGGTAGGTGAGTGATGTGCAAGGTGACTGATTAAGATAGTGCTCATATACAGTTGAGACCAAAGGTTTACATACACCATATAAATGTGTTTTTTCCCCTTGTCAGACATGAAATCTTAATTAACCTTCCTGTTGTGGCCATTTTTTACAAACCCCAAAGGGTTTGTAAAAAAAATAAATAATTTGGACCACCTTTTTGAACTTTTAACATCAGAGTAAGTTTACTTTATCTAAATTTGAATAGTTTTCTTATTGATTTTTCCATGTTTTAGCTGGAAATCATTGTTCAATCAGGTCAGAAGTGCATTAAAGAAGATCACCTGTTGCCATTGGAGGACAGATTTTCTCATAATTCAGAGTACATGCAGAAATAAATGACAAAATAAAATAAATACAGTTTCAAAAAGTAGCAAAAAAGTATAAAATTGTGTGCCGTTAAATACAACAAAATACGGAATAAGACATTTATTCAATAATTGATCAATTAATCAACTACCAATATATATTTCTGTGTCAATATTTAACTGCCATGTTGTATCTTTTTGCATTATAGCATGTTTATTTAAACCACTCATTTTTAATCATATTTTTCTTAAAGAAATTATTTTCTCAATCTGCTGGTTTAGTTTTCCTCTAATAGGAAGCTTTTTAATCAATCTGTATGAAATGATTGAATGTAACTTTGTAAAGTATCTTGAGATGACATCTTGTGAATTGGACATATATAAATAAAAGTGAATTTAATTTGTGTATTTATTACAAGTGTTTTTCCCTCTACCCCTGTTCTTTCATATTTATTTACACCAAAATATATTTTAAAAATGTTTGTTTCAATTATTTTATTGTGCATTTAATTCTACAAAAGCTGATGTATTTCCACCTCTAAAATATCCATGAGGCATTTTCTTCCTAAACGGATTTCTTCCAACCTCTTTATTTTTGTCCCATATTTTTCCACTAGACCTTGTTCCATTGTTGTGCAATTATACACTGTTTAAAGTCATTTAATGTTTCATAAATAACTCTCTGTTAAGTATTGTCTGGTGATGATCAGCTCTTAAGCTGATATCAAGACAATGGTTGAAAGGGATGAATTCGACCACTAGCGATCTTTTAACAGCAAAACCTGCACACACATAGAATAAAGGAGTGACAACTTCTTTTCAAGTTCAAGAATTTAATAACAGAAATAAAATGAACATCCAGAGAACATCACTATGTAATGCTGTTTATCTGAATTAACACAATATTTCGATTAACAAATCTTCTCTACTAGGCTAGTGAAACTTAATTAAACTACTAAGCAAAACGAAGATAAAAAGAAGCTAAGCTAAGGAACTGTTTACATGCAAAACAAACAAGACAAAACAAAAGTGGTTGATCATAAGCAGATTAATTCAGTGAATCCTTGTTCACTGAAGATCTGATTCCAAAAAGCATTGAATGGAGTTAAAAAAACATTTATGTGTTAAAACCCATTCACAATGCAAAGCCCAAGTTAAACAAATTATTTGATGAAATAATATTCTGAGGACCGGTTTGTCCTGTAAAATTATTTAATTCAGAATCGCTTGCCTTTGTTTATGCGATTCTACCTCTGGGCGCTAGGGGTCGCTGTAGCAAATTGGTGGGTAAGAGGTTACAACATAAAGTTATCAAAATTGCCTTTACCAACATTAATAGTCGATAGTAATGGGGGGATAAGGCTCATAGCACCATCGGAGGATGGTGGAGCAGAACAGTTATGCTTTAAAACAAACTCCTTTTGAAATGTCCGAAACCGGATGTTAGCAAGGCTAGTAGCAGTTTGGCTAGCGGGTGTTCGGCACTAACAAACAAAGGCTTTAGCTTTATTTTTAATCATAATGAGTGTCTGGATAACTTAACATTAATGTCCCATCAATGTATGAAACCCTTGTTATCGTTCTGTTAAAACCATAAAATACACTCAAATGATATTAGCGGTACCATAAACGGAAGGCTAACGTGAGCTATTTCGTTAGCCCTTTGTTGTGAGCACCATGTGTCCAACGGTTTACAAAACATTTCCCAATAAACCTTTTGCTTCACCCTCAGCTCGCTGCCCAAACCTGTCCTTTGTCTTGTGTCAGTTCTTTCCAGTTTGGCCATCCACGGAAGGAGCGTTGAATGAGGGAAGTCGTTGGTTGTTGTTGGCGGCTAGCGTTCAGCTCCGCAGCATGAGCTAACAGCGTGGTCGGGGTCGGAGGCCTGGTCCCATGCCGCGTTCTCTGACCCGGTTGCAGTCCGATCTAAGCAGATCCTCCTTGTGAGCATTCAACATGTGCTCTGCTGCTGGCTTTCAGCTCGTCGTTGCCTGGAGCTGGGCGCCTCCGCTCATGTGCAAACACCTGCGGAGAGAGAGGGAGACAAACGGCTGGTGCCCGCTGAAGCCTGAGAGAACGTTGTGCTCATACTACTGCTTCCTGAACAGGTTGAATGTGATTGGCTTATGAGTAAGTCCCCCCACGTGGAGTACTTTCCAGTGATTGGCTTATACAAGGGAGGCTTCTGATTGGTTGCAAACCATTCTCTGTTTAAAAAAAAATGACCTGGTAGCTGTGCTGCCGCTGGGTGGGTCCGGGGTGGGTCTGGGGGCCTGGGGCTCCTGGGGCGTGCCGCCCTCGGGCGGGGGCCCCGGCGGGGCCTTGGGGGTTTCAGTTCTGGGGGGGGGGTGCCGCTTGGGGTCTGGGCCGGCGCGCGCCCGGGTGTCTGCCCCTGCACGGGGCATCTGGTGCGCAGTGGGGGCCTGTTGAGCTGGTAGGGGGGCATGGACATTAACATCTCAGGGCAGATGCTCGTCCCCTTTATCGGATCGGCACTCTGCTAGTGGAGAGAGGGGGAGTAAGGACTAACCCAGCCTGGATGTCTACTGAGTTGTTTGAACGTTTGTGTTGGGGGGGGGGGGGCTGGACGTTCTGGTGGGCTTGTGTCCGGCCCACTGTCCCGGTCCTCGTCCGTACAGTCTCCCGGTGCGGGTTTCTCCTGGGTGGTGGGGGTTGGGGTGACTCGTGCGGGCTGACTGGCCAGGGTCCCCCTCTTATTTATTTATTTTTTTTTGGGGGGGGGGGCAAAGCCAGTAGGCTTGGTGGGTGGGCTGGGGGGGGGGGGGTGGACGTGTTGGCTGGCGGGCCCTGCGGCCTGTCCCTGGCCCCCGGGCTATGGTGGTGCCGCTGGCGGGGCCCCCTTCTCCGGGTGGGGCTGTCGGGGAGCAGGGGGCCTATTGGAGTCAGTAGGGGAGCTGGCTCCCTGGGATGGCTCCCCAGTCCTTTGCTCCCCATCCCCGGACTCCTCCCTCTGCCTGCTCCATCACGCCGCCACACATGTAGGTCTTTGGGGAGTGGGGCGTTACTGGAGGTTGCCACTTTCTAGTGACGTCCCTCTCCCCAATTTTATCATGCATTTTAGACACTTTCACTTCAAACATTTTCACAACGCACATTCATGTAGGCCATGATATGGGGTGGTGGGGGTGAAGATGTCTGGGGGGGGCTTATGCTGTGTGAGCCTCACCTCGGGCGGCTCCCTTCACCTCCTCTTGCATTTAGACATTAAGGGTTCTGGGCAGTTGCTTGGAGGGGGTGCGCCGGTACCAGCTTCCTTCGGGAGGGGGGGTGGGCTGTGCTGTGCACCCTCTTTGGCGCTCCCAGTTTTAAACGCACTTGAGTACAACATGCAACAACACAACATCTGAGTGGGCGGAGGGAGGATCGGGGTCTTTTGCACACCCCCGATCTCCGACAGCGGCACAGAGTCTGGGGCCTGGAGGAGGAGCGGGCCACTGGGTCCGGGGTCTTGGCGGGGGGCTGCTGTGGGTAGCCGGCGGCTTGCCGAGTCTGGGGCTGACATCTCTGCTCCCCCCAGAAGGGGGTGGGGGGCAGGGGTGGCTAGGGTAAGGTGGGGGAGGGTGGGGGTTTATTAGGTATTTAGGGGGTGAGGGGGATTCTGGTTGGGTGGCCCGTGCGGGTCGTGTGGGCCCCCCCTCTCTGGGGGGCCTGGGCGGGGGGGCGTCTGGTGGGGGGCGGGGTCGGGTGCGGGGCACAGGCAGTCGTATAGTTAAATTATGGTGACACCTCCCCCCCCACTTGGGATTGTTGGATGTGAGTGGCATGTGGGAATGTGTGTACAGCGTTTTTTTTTTTTTTTTTTTGGTAAGTCTGTGTGTGGTGAGTGGGGCACTAGGGAGGGATGGTGTGAATGAGTATATATATATTTTTTCTAGGTATGGGCCCGGTCCGCTCCCTCTCCCAAGAACATCTCAGGTCTCCGCTAGGTGCGGAGCCCATCCCCCCACGTCCTGTCCCCCTCCGCTGCGCTGGCGGGCGCCTTGGCCCTCTGGAGCGTTGGAGGTCCTCGGGTTTGGGGCGGGTTCCCGGGCGGGTGCCGGCCCATTCCCGGTGGCTGCTTCGCGGGGCCTGGCCCCCCGGGGATCAGCCGGGGCCCCCGCCATGGGGGCGGGGCGCCCCTGGGGCCTCTGGCCCTCAGGGCCCATGGCCGGGACCACTTCAGCAGGGCTGGCTGCCGGTGGAGCCCACGGGCTCGTACCCGCGGCTCTTCGGGGCGTCAGTATTGCGGTGGCTGGGGGATTTTCCCGGGGTCGTCTCTCCTCTTCCCTTGGGGGGGGGGGGGTTGCAGATTTCCTGTGTTGGCCCCTTTGGGAGTCCGGGGTTATGGGTCCCCTGACCCCTGCCTCTGTGCTCGGGGAAGGTGGGCCTTTGGTTCTCCACAACCACTATAGAGCTATTTCCTTCTGGATAATTTTCACCTAAACTAGCGCACTCTCACAAAATCCCACAGGTGCAGGGTTCCAGTTATTAAGGGTTCCAGTTATTAATAGTTCACTTATATACAGAAAGCCTGTAATTTATTTATTTATTTATTTTCTTTCACTTTCTTCTTTCAAGTATCACTTTACACATGTCAGCTTAAATAATAATACATATGATTTATCAATGGCATCAATGTGTTACTCGATTTTATCTGTTGCTTTATGTCTGTTGGTTGTGCTGTTCTTTTTGTGTCTCTCTTTCCAGGTCATGGAGCAGACGGAGGACGTTTTATCATTCTCTCCCTTTTATCTCTTCTTTCTTTCACCTCTTCTTTCTTTTTCTTTCTCTTCTTGTTCTTCCTTTACTCTCCTACTTTCCCATTGTAGTGTCCATATAATTTGAAATTCTGCCTGCAGGAATCACAATAAAGCTATTTACATGCATAAATCATGTAATGGCGAAAGCTGTTTGCTCCACTTGTGAAAGCAAAATCTGTCAAGCTCTATTTGACATTGAGACATCAATTCTTCTTGCCACATTGCTAGACAGGACACTGGAGAAATAAAAATGTACACGTGAATCAGCGCACGGCAGAGGAGTCTCAAAAATGCACACACAAATGCGAAGTGTGTGAAGTTTAAAGACCAGAGCTGTGCATGTGTGGATCTTGTCCTGTGCATGTATGAATCACATATGTGCATTTGTGAATATCGAGACCGATCTGGCTCCATACATAAAACCTGATAGTTTCTGTTGATTTCTTGATATGGGCATCAAATCTTTTGAATCCAAAGATACTCCCAAATATTATAAATTTTGGTTTGTGATTAATTTGAATGTGGAAGTTTTCTATAGATTTCTGTTGAAGCAAAAAGCACATGGAGACCATTTTGGAGCAATTTAAAGAGACGGTTATCTTGAAGCCACTGAGAAACACCGACCCCTGCCAACACACCCATGAGGGGCCCATGCGGGTTGGATGTGGGCTGGTGAGTGGGCCCCAGCTGGGCAGCCCAGCTGGTGCCCAGCTAGTTTTGTCAGTGGGTTCCATGGTGGCCCCTTGTGGGCAAGCCCACATGGGCCGAGGGTGGGTTTCACATGGGCAACCCAGTTTTCACCCACATAGGACCCACACTGGACCCTCGGCTGATTATGGGTCCTTATGTCCTACACTGTATAGCCTTTATTATTACAAGCTATTTAATTTTGGAGTGGGTCATTTTGTGTTATTATTTTTTGTGAATGCTGCTTGTGAAGACTTTGATACAGTCAACTGCGAGTTGCCTCTATGCACTATATAAATAAAAATGCCATGTCATTGTTCAAGGTTTTTTATTATTTCAAAAGCATAATATGTATTTTACAGATGCATAATACACACAATATGATACAGATTATGAAAGTTTTATACAAGACAAAAAATGGAACAGAAAAAAAAAATGGTCCCATAACAAATTTTCTTCGGCTGAGCGAGAAGTGGATCTAGTGGGAGAAGGAGGGAGAAGGAGGGACCTGTCTGGCCTGTCTATTGCCTCCCCTGTCCCTTGATCCAATCTGCCCTCTCCACATCCTTCCTGGTGATCTGGCTGGTTAGGCTGTTCTTCTTTAAAGCTCCTGCAGGAAACATATGTTACGGTCACTTCACATGTGCCAACAACACTCTCAGCAAGGATTGTAAAGTCAACCATGTTGAAGTGAAATTCACCAAAAACTGATCACTTTAATATCCCAATTACATTAAATTAAGCTTTCTAGCCAAAAATGGCATTTCAGTAATAACCAATAAATGAGTGTAAATTTATCTTGACAAAAGTTACTATATTACAGTTATTAATTATCCATTATGCACTTACCAAATATAACTTCAAACAGCTTTAAAGACCGGAATTCCCGCTTGCCATTCCGGCCCACAAAATTATACAGCCTTGACAGGTCATGGTCCATGATGAAGACCATCATCCGTCTTGTGGCCTCATCCACAGTGCTCCCTCCAATGTCTGCCACTGCTGTGATCTAAGGGAGAACAGAGTCAGTACAAAGTTAAATTATTTTATTTATTTTTTTTGCACCTTCTAATGGCTCGCTTTTATTGACAGTAGACTGACAGGAAAGGGGTGGAGAAAGGGGAGAGACATGTGGCAAAGGACCGGTGGTAAACTTGACAAAAAGAAAAACTCGGGATCTAGATTATTTTCATTGTTAATTAATCTACTGGTATGGATTACTGTATAATTGTTGATTATTTCAACAATTAATAGATTGGTTGCTATAATCATGAAATGTTAAAACATTTTGAAATATGTTGGTGCTTCTCAAATCCCTTGTTCTGTCCACAAAATATACTCAGTTTATGGCCATGAATGAACCGAAATGAAGAAGACCGAAATATTCTTATTTAGGAAGCTGAAATAATAGAATTAGGAATTTTTTGCTTTACCAAAGCTATAACAGCCAATTAATTGAATTATTGATTACTGTTCAACTTAGAACTCAGAATTAACTGCCAACAAATCAGCCGACTCCTTTTCGAGGGTAAGCAAATGTTCCTCCGCTTTTGCCAATATTTGCCTTTGTGTTCTTTCTGAATGATTACTTGATAAATTGTCAACACAAGCATCATAAGTGTCCATGGAATCCATGTTCTCAGAATTATCTGCCAACAAAGCCATAGACTTATTTTTAAGCTCAAGCAAATGTTGCTCCGCTTTTGCCTTTATTCTCCTCCTTTTTGTTCTTTCTGAAGACAATATTACTAAAAAAAAAAAAAAAAAAAAGAAACTTTCAGCTATGTTAAACACAGCAGATGAACTCCAACCAACAACTGCAAATGATTTGGTTAAAACATTTTTTCCGGGGGTTAATCACAGATCTAAGTCCATGTTAAGTGAAGCTAGATTTGTTTTGAGTTTATCGCATCACAGAGGTGACTACATCAATGTGTGCATTATAAGGCGGAGGGATTTCAGCTGGTTATATACACTGCATCGCAGTGTTGTAGTACTCTAGTCCGAGACTCGAACTCGAGTCCGAGTCATTAGCTAAATTTAGAGACTCGTGACTTGACTTGGACTTGAGCACTGATGACTCGAACTTGGACTCGGACTCCTACATTCAGATCATTCTGACTCGGAAATTGAGAAAAAGACTCGACTTTTTTTATATCATTAGGCTATAATTTTAATATGTCAGAATATTATTTGGTATATGATTTTAATATCTAAATGGCGCAACCGCGCATGTGACGTCACCATCTCATGAGCAACGCCCCTTGCCGCTAAGGTAGGGCAAACAGTGTGAGAGCGCACGTAGCAACCAGCCATTACACATGCAACAGATACAACGATATGACCGACTTTACAGCTGTTAAACTTTCACAAGAGGATGTCCAGGCGCCCATTTTACTGGTAGAACTGTGGAACAACATACCAACGTTCAGCTCAAACGATGGCTTGAGTGTCGAGGGCTTAGACTGGAAAACGGGCCGAGTTGATAGAAAGGTAAGTCGATGTTTTTCTCCTGCTCGGCGTTCATGGCGTCAGCGGCCGTTTTTTTCTGTTTGTAATCACCTTCCAGGAATCGGTATAAATTGTCCGGCCCGCCGAACAATTTAGTCCGGTCCGGTGGCCAAATGCATTATCATTATCCAACGGCTGTACCTCGCTGCATCGACCGGCACCGAACCCTGCCGGCCGGAGCCGCTCCGGTGCGCGAACCCCGCCGGCCGGCCGGCACCGCGGCGGTGGCCAATAGGCCGGAGCGCGCTTGGCTGCGAGGGCCGATCGACGCCGCTTGCGGCTTTAACATCCTTCATATGCGGCCTATCAGCGTACCTCGAGTCGCTGTTGCACGCTCCATAACAATGTTTAAAAACCGTGGTTAGGAGACGTCTTAGACTTGGAAAAAGCAGTCGTTTTACCGAGTAAAACCAAGGGTAACTACAGCAAAAGAGTGGAGGAAAACGCATATTTGCCCTGTACGTGATATGACGTCACGTTCTAAAAATAGCTCGCTCGCGGAACGGCATTATTAGTGCAATGGAATGTTACTGCTTCATGTCATACATCACACGTCACGGCATGTTCCTACAACGAACTTGGATCAATAGTGACTCGACTCGGACTCGACTCTGATTTTTTTTTAATGACTTGGACTTGACTCGGACTTGAACACTGGAGACTCGAACCTGGACTCGGACTCGAGGCATAGTGACTACAACACTGCTGCATCGTCACTTATTTGAGAGCCAAAAAGCGACTTGATTTTCAGAAACAAAGTGAAAGAACAGCAACCCCGCATATAGAAAAAAAAAATTAAGTCGTATGAAATAATCAGGCTTGGAAACAGTGAGCGTGCTCACTGGCCCGCGCGGGTCACTAAACTGCGTGGAGGGGAAAGAAAATAAAAGTCCAGAGAGCGCAGCGAGGGAAAAAAAAAACATTAACGCTCACGGCCCTTTTTAACGTTCGGTCAAACCGACTGCCAAAAACCCCTCGGGTTTGGGGCGGGTTCCCGGGCGGGTGCCGGCCCATTCCCGGTGGCTGCTTCGCGGGGCCTGGCCCCCCGGGGATCAGCCGGGGCCCCCGCCATGGGGGCGGGGCGCCCCTGGGGCCTCTGGCCCTCAGGGCCCATGGCCGGGACCACTTCAGCAGGGCTGGCTGCCGGTGGAGCCCACGGGCTCGTACCCGCGGCTCTTCGGGGCGTCAGTATTGCGGTGGCTGGGGGATTTTCCCGGGGTCGTCTCTCCTCTTCCCTTGGGGGGGGGGGGGTTGCAGATTTCCTGTGTTGGCCCCTTTGGGAGTCCGGGGTTATGGGTCCCCTGACCCCTGCCTCTGTGCTCGGGGAAGGTGGGCCTTTGGTTCTCCACAACCACTATAGAGCTATTTCCTTCTGGATAATTTTCACCTAAACTAGCGCACTCTCACAAAATCCCACAGGTGCAGGGTTCCAGTTATTAAGGGTTCCAGTTATTAATAGTTCACTTATATACAGAAAGCCTGTAATTTATTTATTTATTTATTTTCTTTCACTTTCTTCTTTCAAGTATCACTTTACACATGTCAGCTTAAATAATAATACATATGATTTATCAATGGCATCAATGTGTTACTCGATTTTATCTGTTGCTTTATGTCTGTTGGTTGTGCTGTTCTTTTTGTGTCTCTCTTTCCAGGTCATGGAGCAGACGGAGGACGTTTTATCATTCTCTCCCTTTTATCTCTTCTTTCTTTCACCTCTTCTTTCTTTTTCTTTCTCTTCTTGTTCTTCCTTTACTCTCCTACTTTCCCATTGTAGTGTCCATATAATTTGAAATTCTGCCTGCAGGAATCACAATAAAGCTATTTACATGCATAAATCATGTAATGGCGAAAGCTGTTTGCTCCACTTGTGAAAGCAAAATCTGTCAAGCTCTATTTGACATTGAGACATCAATTCTTCTTGCCACATTGCTAGACAGGACACTGGAGAAATAAAAATGTACACGTGAATCAGCGCACGGCAGAGGAGTCTCAAAAATGCACACACAAATGCGAAGTGTGTGAAGTTTAAAGACCAGAGCTGTGCATGTGTGGATCTTGTCCTGTGCATGTATGAATCACATATGTGCATTTGTGAATATCGAGACCGATCTGGCTCCATACATAAAACCTGATAGTTTCTGTTGATTTCTTGATATGGGCATCAAATCTTTTGAATCCAAAGATACTCCCAAATATTATAAATTTTGGTTTGTGATTAATTTGAATGTGGAAGTTTTCTATAGATTTCTGTTGAAGCAAAAAGCACATGGAGACCATTTTGGAGCAATTTAAAGAGACGGTTATCTTGAAGCCACTGAGAAACACCGACCCCTGCCAACACACCCATGAGGGGCCCATGCGGGTTGGATGTGGGCTGGTGAGTGGGCCCCAGCTGGGCAGCCCAGCTGGTGCCCAGCTAGTTTTGTCAGTGGGTTCCATGGTGGCCCCTTGTGGGCAAGCCCACATGGGCCGAGGGTGGGTTTCACATGGGCAACCCAGTTTTCACCCACATAGGACCCACACTGGACCCTCGGCTGATTATGGGTCCTTATGTCCTACACTGTATAGCCTTTATTATTACAAGCTATTTAATTTTGGAGTGGGTCATTTTGTGTTATTATTTTTTGTGAATGCTGCTTGTGAAGACTTTGATACAGTCAACTGCGAGTTGCCTCTATGCACTATATAAATAAAAATGCCATGTCATTGTTCAAGGTTTTTTATTATTTCAAAAGCATAATATGTATTTTACAGATGCATAATACACACAATATGATACAGATTATGAAAGTTTTATACAAGACAAAAAATGGAACAGAAAAAAAAAATGGTCCCATAACAAATTTTCTTCGGCTGAGCGAGAAGTGGATCTAGTGGGAGAAGGAGGGAGAAGGAGGGACCTGTCTGGCCTGTCTATTGCCTCCCCTGTCCCTTGATCCAATCTGCCCTCTCCACATCCTTCCTGGTGATCTGGCTGGTTAGGCTGTTCTTCTTTAAAGCTCCTGCAGGAAACATATGTTACGGTCACTTCACATGTGCCAACAACACTCTCAGCAAGGATTGTAAAGTCAACCATGTTGAAGTGAAATTCACCAAAAACTGATCACTTTAATATCCCAATTACATTAAATTAAGCTTTCTAGCCAAAAATGGCATTTCAGTAATAACCAATAAATGAGTGTAAATTTATCTTGACAAAAGTTACTATATTACAGTTATTAATTATCCATTATGCACTTACCAAATATAACTTCAAACAGCTTTAAAGACCGGAATTCCCGCTTGCCATTCCGGCCCACAAAATTATACAGCCTTGACAGGTCATGGTCCATGATGAAGACCATCATCCGTCTTGTGGCCTCATCCACAGTGCTCCCTCCAATGTCTGCCACTGCTGTGATCTAAGGGAGAACAGAGTCAGTACAAAGTTAAATTATTTTATTTATTTTTTTTGCACCTTCTAATGGCTCGCTTTTATTGACAGTAGACTGACAGGAAAGGGGTGGAGAAAGGGGAGAGACATGTGGCAAAGGACCGGTGGTAAACTTGACAAAAAGAAAAACTCGGGATCTAGATTATTTTCATTGTTAATTAATCTACTGGTATGGATTACTGTATAATTGTTGATTATTTCAACAATTAATAGATTGGTTGCTATAATCATGAAATGTTAAAACATTTTGAAATATGTTGGTGCTTCTCAAATCCCTTGTTCTGTCCACAAAATATACTCAGTTTATGGCCATGAATGAACCGAAATGAAGAAGACCGAAATATTCTTATTTAGGAAGCTGAAATAATAGAATTAGGAATTTTTTGCTTTACCAAAGCTATAACAGCCAATTAATTGAATTATTGATTACTGTTCAACTTAGAACTCAGAATTAACTGCCAACAAATCAGCCGACTCCTTTTCGAGGGTAAGCAAATGTTCCTCCGCTTTTGCCAATATTTGCCTTTGTGTTCTTTCTGAATGATTACTTGATAAATTGTCAACACAAGCATCATAAGTGTCCATGGAATCCATGTTCTCAGAATTATCTGCCAACAAAGCCATAGACTTATTTTTAAGCTCAAGCAAATGTTGCTCCGCTTTTGCCTTTATTCTCCTCCTTTTTGTTCTTTCTGAAGACAATATTACTAAAAAAAAAAAAAAAAAAAAGAAACTTTCAGCTATGTTAAACACAGCAGATGAACTCCAACCAACAACTGCAAATGATTTGGTTAAAACATTTTTTCCGGGGGTTAATCACAGATCTAAGTCCATGTTAAGTGAAGCTAGATTTGTTTTGAGTTTATCGCATCACAGAGGTGACTACATCAATGTGTGCATTATAAGGCGGAGGGATTTCAGCTGGTTATATACACTGCATCGCAGTGTTGTAGTACTCTAGTCCGAGACTCGAACTCGAGTCCGAGTCATTAGCTAAATTTAGAGACTCGTGACTTGACTTGGACTTGAGCACTGATGACTCGAACTTGGACTCGGACTCCTACATTCAGATCATTCTGACTCGGAAATTGAGAAAAAGACTCGACTTTTTTTATATCATTAGGCTATAATTTTAATATGTCAGAATATTATTTGGTATATGATTTTAATATCTAAATGGCGCAACCGCGCATGTGACGTCACCATCTCATGAGCAACGCCCCTTGCCGCTAAGGTAGGGCAAACAGTGTGAGAGCGCACGTAGCAACCAGCCATTACACATGCAACAGATACAACGATATGACCGACTTTACAGCTGTTAAACTTTCACAAGAGGATGTCCAGGCGCCCATTTTACTGGTAGAACTGTGGAACAACATACCAACGTTCAGCTCAAACGATGGCTTGAGTGTCGAGGGCTTAGACTGGAAAACGGGCCGAGTTGATAGAAAGGTAAGTCGATGTTTTTCTCCTGCTCGGCGTTCATGGCGTCAGCGGCCGTTTTTTTCTGTTTGTAATCACCTTCCAGGAATCGGTATAAATTGTCCGGCCCGCCGAACAATTTAGTCCGGTCCGGTGGCCAAATGCATTATCATTATCCAACGGCTGTACCTCGCTGCATCGACCGGCACCGAACCCTGCCGGCCGGAGCCGCTCCGGTGCGCGAACCCCGCCGGCCGGCCGGCACCGCGGCGGTGGCCAATAGGCCGGAGCGCGCTTGGCTGCGAGGGCCGATCGACGCCGCTTGCGGCTTTAACATCCTTCATATGCGGCCTATCAGCGTACCTCGAGTCGCTGTTGCACGCTCCATAACAATGTTTAAAAACCGTGGTTAGGAGACGTCTTAGACTTGGAAAAAGCAGTCGTTTTACCGAGTAAAACCAAGGGTAACTACAGCAAAAGAGTGGAGGAAAACGCATATTTGCCCTGTACGTGATATGACGTCACGTTCTAAAAATAGCTCGCTCGCGGAACGGCATTATTAGTGCAATGGAATGTTACTGCTTCATGTCATACATCACACGTCACGGCATGTTCCTACAACGAACTTGGATCAATAGTGACTCGACTCGGACTCGACTCTGATTTTTTTTTAATGACTTGGACTTGACTCGGACTTGAACACTGGAGACTCGAACCTGGACTCGGACTCGAGGCATAGTGACTACAACACTGCTGCATCGTCACTTATTTGAGAGCCAAAAAGCGACTTGATTTTCAGAAACAAAGTGAAAGAACAGCAACCCCGCATATAGAAAAAAAAAATTAAGTCGTATGAAATAATCAGGCTTGGAAACAGTGAGCGTGCTCACTGGCCCGCGCGGGTCACTAAACTGCGTGGAGGGGAAAGAAAATAAAAGTCCAGAGAGCGCAGCGAGGGAAAAAAAAAACATTAACGCTCACGGCCCTTTTTAACGTTCGGTCAAACCGACTGCCAAAAAAAAAAAAAAAAAGAAATACACTAAACAGCCCAAACAACTAAGGTCTAATAGTGCAAATCCAGCTCTGATTCCCTTAAGACGATAGAATGTGCCGCAGAGCCGAAGCTCCGAGCCGACGGCGGTAGCAGCTGGCTCGGCCTAGTCCTCAACCACGTTGAGGACTAGGCCGAGCCAGCTGGTCGTGGTCACCTACAACTGTGGCTTTTTTGGTGCTGCTGATACTCTCAAACACAGACATCATATACGTAGACGCGTCATAGGGCGCAGGTTCGCACGTCAACGTCACCGCCATATTGTATGTGGCAGAAAAAAGTTGAGTTCTGTTATTGTGAACGTGGATCAGAGAAGATGCCTCATTCCTGTGCTGCATGGAAATGTATTCTGGCTGATTTCACTACTTGTATCTGCCTTCTATATATAGAGAAGGCAGATACAATATATATATATATATATACATATATATATATATATACACTCACCGGCCACTTTATTAGGTACACCTGTCCAACTGCTCGTTAACACTTAATTTCTAAGCAGCCAATCACATGGCGGCAACTCAGTGCATTTAGGCATGTAGACATGGTCAAGAGAATCTCCTGCAGTTCAAACCGAGCATCAGTATGGGGAAGAAAGGTGATTTGAGTGACTTTGAACGTGGCATGATTGTTGGTGCCAGAAGGGCTGGTTTGAGTATTTCAGAAACTGCTATTCTACTGGGATTTTCACGCACAACCATCTCTAGGGTTTACAGAGAATGGTCCGAAAAAGAAAAAACATCCAGTGAGCGGCAGTTCTGTGGGCGGAAATGCCTTGTTGATGCCAGAGGTCAGAGGAGAATGGCCAGACTGGTTCGAGCTGATAGAAGGGCAACAGTGACTCAAATAACCACCCGTTACAACCAAGGTGGGCAGAAGAGCATCTCTGAACGCACAGTACGTCGAACTTTGAGGCAGATGGGCTACAGCAGCAGAAGACCACATCGGGTGCCACTCCTTTCAGCTAAGAACAGGAAACTGAGGCTACAATTTGCACAAGCTCATCGAAATTGGACAATAGAAGATTGGAAAAACGTTGCCTGGTCTGATGAGTCTCGATTTCTGCTCGCGTCGGATGATAGGGTCAGAATTTGGCGTCTACAACATGAAAGCATGGATCCATCCTGCCTTGTATCAACGGTTCAGGCTGGTGGTGGTGGTGTCATGGTGTGGGGAATATTTTCTTGGCACTCTTTGGGCCCCTTGGTACCAATTGAGCATCGTTGCAACGCCGCAGCCTACCTGAGTATTGTTGCTGACCATGTCCATCCCTTTATGACCACAATGTACCCAACCCATGATGGCTACTTTCAGCAGGATAATGCGCCATGTCATAAAGCTGGAATCATCTCAGACTGGTTTCTTGAACATGACAATGAGTTTGCTTTACTCAAATGGCCTCCACAGTCACCAGATCTCAATCCAATAGAGCATCTTTGGGATGTGGTGGAACGGGAGATTCGCATCATGGATGTGCAGCCGACAAATCTGCGGCAACTGTGTGATGCCATCATGTCAATATGGACCACACTCCCTGAGGAATGCTTCCAGCACCTTGTTGAATCTATGCCACGAAGAATTGAGGCAGTTCTGAAGGCATAAGGGGGTCCAACCCGTTACTCACCGGCCCTAATAAAGTGGCCGGTGAGTGTATATATATATATATATATATATATATATGTGTGTGTGTGTGTGTGTGTGTGTGTGTATGTGTTATGAATATAAGGATCAATTTGCAACCGGGGTTGATTTTCCAGCGAGGCTCCCCCCAGAGGGCGAAAGTAAAAGTGCACTGTCGTAAAGATGCTCAGCTGTTCTCCTGGTTTCTCCGTCAAGCCAGGCGCGGTTGTTTTGAGCTTAGCAGACAGGCGAACGCAACGAATACAAAAGTCGAAAAAACGGCAGTACAAACAATGACTAACACAGTGAAAGTATGAAGATGCACACAGAGAGAGAGAAACCATTCCAATGCAGTGTTTCCCCTAGAAATTTGCTTACCGGACGACCGGCGGAGCGGGGGGGAGAGAGACAAGCTTTACGCCGATGACCCGCGGAGCGGGCGGGCGGTCGGTGGGGGGGGGAGAGACAAGCTTTGCGCGACCGGCGGAGCGGGGGAGACAAGCTTTGCGCGCATATCGAGTTAGTTTTTTTTTTTTTTTTTTTAATGTTGGGAGGCGGTAGCATGAGGGAAACCCTACAATGTTACTTACAATCGCATCAGCAGAAACGCGAGGTCCGCGTCAGCCTTGCAGCCTTCTCTTTCTTTTAGCTCTCGCCATTCGGAAAAAGCTTGCCCGATGTTCACCCGTGTACGACTCCTCTTTCTGTCCAGAGCCCCTTTCCTCTTTCTTGCCTGCTCCGACGTGGGCTTTCGCTGTTTTATCGCTGGTTCCGCCATGATAACTGCACAGATATCGCCACTGCGCTAGCAACAAACATGCCTTTCACTGGGGGCGTGTAGCAGCTCTCGCCGTAAAGCAAGACCGACTCTCGCGATCTTGCACGAGATTCTGAGTCTGTGGGCGCGGGCCGAGGGCTCCTGCAATTGCAAGTGCGGTATTTCCCCCACAGACCACCAGGGCGGCCAAGAAAACCTTTGTTCAACCTGAAATGACTCATTTAATCATCCAAAACGGTATGGAACACATTAATTAACTGAAAAATGTTGCATAGTATGCCTTTAAATCTAGACATTGTGGTCTTCATTATTTCATAAAACCGTGTCACATGTGAACCTTTAGGAACAGACTTTTTGGGGGAGTATTAAAGAGGTAAAATTAATAATAAGAGAAAAAAAGTCCTAGGTCAATAAAGTAAAAAAAAACACACAAAAGTGATAATGTTATGAGAAAAACGTCATATTATGAGAATTAAGAGGGAACATTTCCAGAATAGTCATAGTTTGCAGAATTATTTCACTCCTGGAGTAATAGGGCCAGGTTAGATTATGTTAAATATTTTTATTCTTTAGGAGAATAAATTCAGGAGAATGAAGCTAAAGGGATACGAAAATAAACTTGTAATATTACAAAAACAAAAATACTACGAATACAAAGTATATTCAGAGATTAAAGTCCCTCTGATACTGTTTAAGTGACTGAGTAACTGCAGATTTGCCACATTTAAGATGGCGGACGCTCTGACGCATCGCAGCATAGGCAGAACCCGCCCAATGACGCGTCTACTCTTATATTATGTCTATGCTCTCAAACCCCTAGAATTTTCTAAAGTATTCCTGCAGCAGACACTTTAAACCTAGCTCCTGCACTAGTTACTTTTAAAAAAACAGTATTTATTAGTGATGTTACGTTATGTGCCGAGGCTTCGAGGCGTGTGTCCGGTAATGGAGGGGGCGTTTCCGTAAAGCGCGTATCGAGGCTTGCTTCATTTAGGGGAGGAGCCGAAAACGATGACGTCTGAAGCCTCGCTGCCCGGCTGTACCACGTGACTGCTTCAGGAAGTGGTTCAGATTTCGGCGCGGGGTTTGACAGCTTTAGAAAGCCCACAGCAGTGTTTCCCGCAGCACTATGTTGGCGAGGCGGCCGCCTCGCCAAACTCACGCTACAGCCTCGCCAACATTCCAAAAAAGAAAAAAAAAAACTAACTCTTGCATGTTTATTTGACGTTAACACACGGTTTTTTGTTGTTGCTTTCTCGCGTACATATAGGGAATCGCAGGGAAAAAACAGGCAAAAATACATGGATACTTTGAAGCGAGAAGCGACTTCACCGACGCATTACTATATTACAAACACACTATCACAATTTTTGCATGCTGATGTTTGCTTGTTGTGCAAATAAAGACAGGTAACAGACACTGTATTTATTCCCTTTTAACCAGCCACCAGAAAACAAGAGCTGGATGAAGCTCTAGTCTCCATGATAGTGAAGGATACCCAGCCTTGACGTTGGATTCAGGACAGAGGCAAACATAAGCAGGCTGGAGAACCCCCTGGAGTACTGGGCTAATCATTGGTCACAGTACCCCAATCTGTACAAACTTGCACTTATTTATTTATGCACCCCGGCATCATCTGTGCCATGTGAGCGTGTCTTTTCAAAGGCTGGAGAAGTAGTATCAAAAAAGAGAAATCATTTGAAACCAAAAATTATGGAGAAATTGTTGTTTCTTAATAAAAATGCATGAAATCATCCAAGTTACACAAGCATTAGCCTATTCACTACCCCTCCCTAGTTCCATAAGCACTTTCACTGTCCTCTGCCTGATTAAGCCCATGCCATTTTTCTAGAGTCACAGAAAAACATTATTACACAACATGCCATATCACATGACACTAATACTTTGGGAATAATTACACACAGAGAATACATTCAAACAATATTTTATTATACACATGTCTATACAAAATTTATGTAGACAAATGATTTCGTCCTACACCTTTTGTGAAGTCATTCCCAAGAGCCATAATAGACAAAAATTCAATGCATCACACGTGTTAAGATACAGCTGGCTGTGATTATACACCTGGCCAGTAGGTGGTGTCGTGTGCACATGAAGCGTCAAGAAATGAACCCTTTCTCGAACCAGTTGGCTCAAGTGGTTCAATGCCTCATGAGGCTTCATCTCACCATCACTAGTATTTATTAGATGTAGAGGCATTCTCACCTGTATGTCGTCCGAAAGATACTGTCTCCGTTGCAAGGATAAAAAAAAACGTCCTTCCAATGACGCCGGAACACGGTTAAATAGGCTATGTGCACAAAAAGCCGCCTGTTAACTTCCGGCTAAGCGTGATCAGAATCCACTTCCGGTTGAAATATAACTGTTTTGTTAGCAAGACTATCGATGATCCTGGACGATCCAAGGTTTAGTTCTGTTACAGACCATTTTCGTATTTATTTAATTAGCTTGGGTGATCGTAAAAGATACTAATTTAGTTGTGAAATTATTAAAATATCAACATTATAAACGTTCCCCTGTCTCGTGTTCACTGCCCCCTAGTGACTGTTGAAATGTTTGTTTGTGACTGTTTTCCTGTGGTTTTTTTTCAATTTATGGACACTACAGTATGGATGAGAAGATGGTGAATGTTTATATTAGACAATGTGATTTTGCAAGAACCTCCTTTGGCAAAGATTCTAGCAGAGAGCATTCTGCTTTCAGACAGGAGAACTGGAGAATGCAGGTTCATGGATGAATGCTCTTCCTGGAAGGATTGTTTGCAGCTGACCAAAATTAAGACATGGGGGCCATGAAAAATGGACAACGAATGGCAGGGGTTTCATTTTTGCCAGTTCTTCCTTAAGAACAGATTATCAATGGCAATGGTGACTTTCCTGGTTAAATAAAGGTTTATTAATAAATCCTAAATACGTTCTTTGCATTAAGATCTTGTTAGAATTAAATAATTGCTGTTTACCAGCCAACATCCTCACAGAAACATCCTCCATGTTTAAATTCCTCTTGTTTTATAGGACGGCGTATGTCCAGATCATCATTCTGAGGAGGGAGGGAAACCAGGAACAATGAACATTTCTCTCCCTATGAAGATAAAACCGTTCTGCCAGTTCTTTTTCCACGATGAATCCTGAATGTAGACTAGAACAGTGACTTATATGAACAATCTTATGGTGTGATGGCTTATATTTTCAGAATTTAAATAAATAATTAGGTTAGTTTCCTTGGTAGGTCAGCAGGTAGAGAATCTAGCTGGCAGTTCCAATGATCCAGAGTTTAAATTCTGATGTAGTTCACCCAGTCTTTATGTTTCTGATCTGGTGGATAGAGTGGTCATGGTCTCATGGTGTACTGGTGTTATTGATGGTAATGAGACTGGTGTTCAAAGTTCTGAGGGTCCTGAGTTCAAATCCTGCTAATTCTTTTGTTATCAGAATGATGGGAAAAAATTAAAAATATAAATGCTCTAGTAGAACTTGTTAGAGAGGGATTGTCCTCATGGTGTAGTGGTGATGTTGGTGGTACTGAGAAGGCTATTCAAAGTTCTGAAGGTCATAGGTTCAAATCCTATTAAGTATTTCTTGGTTTTAACATCAGAGATGAAAAAGGATAAATGTGCTAGGAGAAGTGCTCAGTGCTTGAATGTTCTCATGGTTTAGTGGCTTTGTTGGTGGAACTGAGACTGAAGGTCCTGAGTTCAAATCCTGTTAATTCTTTTGTTATCAGAATGATGGGAAAAAATTAAAAATATAAATGCTCTAGTAGAACTTGTTAGAGAGGGATTGTCCTCATGGTGTAGTGGTGATGTTAGTGGTACTGAGAAGGCTATTCAAAGTTCTGAAGGTCATAGGTTCAAATGTTTTTAAGTATTTCTTGGTTTTAACATCAGAGATGAAAAAGGATAAATGTGCTAGGAGAAGTGCTCAGTGCTTGAATGTTCTCATGGTTTAGTGGCTTTGTTGGTGGAACTGAGAAGATGATTCAAGGTCCTGAGTTCAAATCCTGTTAATTCTTACCAAATTTTATCAAAACAATGGAAAGAAATGAAAAAAATAAATGCGCTAGGAGAACATGTCAGAGAGTGAATAACCTCATGGTGTAGTGGTGATGCTGCTGGTACTAAAACTGAAGGTTCTGAGTTCAAATCCTGCTGATTCTTTTGTTATCAGAATTATGGAGAAAAATAAATAAAAATAAATGTGCTAGGAGAAAAGGTCAGGAAGGGATTAGTCTCATGGTGTAGTGGTGATGTTGGTGGTAATGTGAAGGCTAGTCAAGGTTCTGAAGGTCCTGAGTTCAAATCTGGTTAATCCCTCTCAGAGTGAAGGTGGAGGAGCAGGTTGTAGTAGTGTTGTTGGTAGTACTCAGAAGGCTGTTCATAGCTGTGTTGTTGAGGGTACTAGGAGAGCAGGTTAGTGGTGTTCTGAGGGGTCCTGTATCTGGTTCAAATCCTACCTGAGCCTGGAAGAAACCACCCTCTGTGGTGGGTTGGGGAGGAGAGTGGAGCTGTGTCTGAACTATGTGACTAGAACAACCCACCACAGAGGGAGGTTTGATCCAGGCTCACATCTAGGTGCTAGGAGAACAGGCTAGAGAGTGAATGGCTGAGGGTTATGTAAAAGTTCATACTGGCATTGGTGATGGTAGAAAGGCTGATGTTCCTAACCCTTTAGTTAAATATGCCCATAAAATTTTCATATGGAGGGTCCAAGGTTACTCAGGATACAAATGCATAGATTGGTGTTTTGCATAGGCTCATGGTTTGTTCTCTCAATGGTGCTGCATCTCATTCAGATCCTGCCTGCACTCTGGTCAGGCCTCCCTCCTTGGTGCATTGGGGAGGGACTGTACCCTCCCTCACCCTGGACATGTAGTTCAGACACAGGACCCTCCCCAACCCACCACAGAGGGAGGTTTGATCCAGGCTCAGGCAGGATTTGTACCAGATGCAGCACCACTGATGGAACTAACCCTACACCACCTTCCAACATCTGTCTCTATACAACACCACACAGTCTAACTACCACCACTTATTTACACATTTACTTTATCCACCACCATTCTGATAACATCCTGCACTGATGGAACTAACCCACTACAACACAGGACCTTCTAGTATCTGTCTCTATACAACAATACTACACCATACACTGTCTAACTACCACCACTTACTCTCTAACCTGTTCCCCTTGCAGATTAACTTTACCCACCACCATTCAGATAACACCATGTAAGGATTATGTGGATATGAACTCAGGACCTTCAGAACCTTGACTAGCCTTCACATTACCACCAACATCACCACTACACCATGAGACTATTCCCTGCCTGACCTTTTCTCCTAGCACATTTATTTTTTTAAATTTTTTCCCCATCGTTCTGATAACAAAAGGATTAGAACTCAGAACCTTCAGTTTCCGTACCAGCAGCATCACCACTACACCATCAGACTATTCACTCTCTAACCTGTTCTCCTAGCGCATTTATTTTTTCATTTCTTTCCATCATTCTGAGAACAAAACATAGTGAGAATTAACAAGATTTGAACTCAGAACCTTGAATCATCTCATTACCACCAGCAACACCACTATGCCATGAGACCATTCTGTCTCTCAGATGTTCTCCTAGCGCATTTATTTTTTCTATTGTTCCTATCACTCTGATAACAAAAGAACTAGCAGGGTTTGAACTCAGGACCTTCAGTCTCAGTACCCTAAACAAAGCCACTACCCCATGAGAACATTCAAGCACTGAATACTTCTCCTAGCACATTTATCATTTTTCCTCTCTGAAGTAAAAACCTTGCAAAATTAAAGAGGATTTGAACTCAGGACCTTCAGAACTTTGAATAGCCTTCTCAGTACCATCAACATCACCACTACACCATGAGGACATTCCCTCTCCACCTTGTTCTCCCAGCGCATTTATATTTTTCATTTCTTTCCATTTTTTTGATAACAAAACTTTTAGCAGGACTTAAACTCAGGTTCTTCAGAACTTTGAATATCAGTCTCTGTAGCATCAACAATACCACTACACCATGAGACCTTCCAAGGGCTCACTAGTTCTCCTAGCACACTTTTTCCTTTCTGATGTTAAAACCCTGCAAGACTAAGAAGATTTGAATTCAGGCCCTTCAGAAGATTTGATATCAGTCTCTGTACCATCAGTAACACCAGTACTCCATGAGATCAGAAACATAAAGACTGGGTGAACTACATCACAATTTAAACTCTGGATCATTGGAACTGCCAGCTAGATTCTCTACCTGCTGACCTACCAAGGAAACTTGGTGGAGTGATGGTCTAGTGGTTAGAGCTTTGTACTTGCATCCCTTAACCCCCGATTACTCCCCAGGCGCTGCACAGGGGCAGCCCACTGCTCCCCATGGGGATGGGTTAAATGCAGGGAACAAGTTTCATTGGGATGTATGTTGCAATGACAGTAAAGATTATTATATTAACCTAATAATTTATCACATTTACCCTGAAAGAAACGTTTAAGTTCAAGTTCTGACGATATTACAGTTAAATTGGTCAAGTTTATTCAGTAAGTAGAACTTTTATTGAAGAGGAACTAAATTGTAACCAAACTGAATGAATTCAATTCAATTCAATTCAATTTTATTTATATAGCGCCAATTCATGAAACATGTCATCTCAAGGCACTTTACAAAGTTAAGTTCAATCATATTATACAGATTGGTCAAAAATGTCCTATATAAGGGAACCAGTTGATTGCATCAAAGTCCCGACAAGCAGCATTCACTCCTGGAGAACCGTAGAGCCACAGGGAGAGTCGTCTGCATTGTCCATGGCTTTGCTGCAATCCCTCATACTGAGCAAGCATGAAGCGACAGTGGAAAGAAAAACCACTGATTAACGGGAAGGAAAAACCTCTAGCAGAACCGGGCTCAGTATGAACGGTCATCTGCCTCGACCGACTGGGGTTACAGAAGACAGAGCAGAGACACAACAAGAGAGACAAACAAGCACAGAAGCACACATTGATCCAGTAATCTGTTCTACATTAGATGGTAGTAACGGGTGAGCCGTCTTCTCTGGATGATGTCACAGTTAACAGAACGCCAGACCAGGTGTACCTACTATGAAGAAAAAAAGAGAGAGAACAAAAAGTTAAAAGCTGAAATGACAACAGTCATTTCAATGTAATGCAATGCAAATCTGGAGAACAGTAGACTGGAGAACAGTAAAAATCAGTAGAGTGAAAAAAATAGGCCCTGATGTCCTCCAGCAGCCTAAGCCTATAGCAGCAAAACTATAAAGGTAGCTCAGAGTAACATGAGCCACTCTAACTATAAGCTTTGTCAAAAAGGAAGGTTTTAAGATTAGTCTTAAAAGTAGACGGGGTGTCTGCCTCACGGACCAAAACTGGGAGTTGGTTCCACAGGAGAGGAGCCTGATAGCTAAAGGATCTGCCTCCCATTCTACTTTTAGAGACTCTAGGAACCACCAGCAGACCAGCAGTCTGAGAGCGAAGTGCTCTGTTAGGAACATACGGGGTAATCAAAGCTCTGATATATGATGGAGCTTGATTATTAAGGGCTTTATACGTTAGAAGAAGAATTTTAAATTCTATTCTTGATTTAACAGGAAGCCAATAAAGAGAAGCTAAAATTGGAGAAATATGATCCCTCTTGTTGATTTTCATCAGAACTCTCGCTGCAGCATTTTGGATCAGCTGAAGACTTTGAACTGCATTTTGTGGACTTCCTGATAGTAAAGAATTACAATAGTCCAGCCTTGAAGTAACAAATGCATGGACTAGTTTTTCAGCATCACCCCTGGACAGAATGTTTCTAATTTTGGCGATATTCCTGAGGTGAAAAAAGGAAACTCTGTAAACCTGTTTAATATGGGATTTAAATGACATGTCTTGGTCGAAAACAACACCAAGATTTTTAACTTTACCACCAGAGGCCAAGTTAATGTCATCCAGATTAAGTGATTGGTTAAGAAGTTTATTTTTTGAGGACTCTGGCCCAAAGATTACAACTTCGGTCTTGTCAGAATTTAGATGCAGGAAATTTAAAGTCATCCAGCTTTTGATGTCATCAAGACATGACTGCAGTCGAAGTAATTGATTGGATTCATCAGGATTTATGGATAAATATAGAGTGTCATCAGCATAACAGTGGAAGTTAATCCCATGCTGTCTGATAATTTTGCCGATCGGAAGCATATATATAGTAAAGAGAATTGGTCCAAGGACTGAACCCTGTGGTACTCCACAGGTGACCCTAGAGTTTGAGGAAGATTTATCATTAACATGAACAAACTGGAATCTGTCCGACAGATAAGATTTAAACCAGCCTAATGCTTTCCCCTTAATCCCTACAGTATGCTCAATATGAATGAAGACGACCATTATCTTATGTAAAGTTACTTAATTGAGATTATGTTCTCAATATGTGTTCGCTAACATTGTTAGCTCAATTAAGGCAACGTCAAACCCTGTTTTAGCTCCTGTTACAGATTAAAAGTCATAGATTGATATCTAGTTCAAGTGAAACAACTGGCAAACACAAAGTAAGTAAACTTTATTCATATATTCAAAGATAAATATCAGGAAATGAATTTATTAGTATAAAATTACCAAACAGTAACATCAGAAGAACAGCTTACAAGGAAAGCATCAAAAATACATAAATTTAAATAAACGCTTTTATAACACAACAATAATTAAATTGTGTAATTGCTTCAATAAATGCAAAAAGCAGTTTTCCACTTATGATTTCATTCATTAAGGGTAAAAACCAATCCCTCATACTGAGCAAGCATGAAGCGACAGCGTATTCACACTCCTTGTGTGTGTGATATGCACAGTTGCACTTTCCCTGGGACACATTCCCTTTTTCACACAGAAGATGGTCGATACGTTTTCATGTAATGTCATAATGTCTCACCCATTTTCCTGTTTCCTCAGCAATAACCATCTGTTGCGTTCCATCAGGATTTTGGAGCACATTTTAATCATCGCTGGTTGTACACCACTCCTTCCTGTCTGTCTACCACTTTGTCTTTCTCCCTCTCTACCTCCCTCCCTCTCCCTTTCTAACTAAAGTTAATCTATTACAATCCTGGCCTCGGCATTAACCCAAATGCCAGCCTGGGGAAGTGATGCTTTCCACTGCAGCTCTAATGCTCAAGGAGAGCAAACTGTGGTTTGGTTTCTATGTAAGACAATTTCAGGCTGTTATTGTTATAAGTCTTAATTATTGGGGACTTCAACTTGCATATTGATGACACCACAAGTAACACAGCTGCGGATCTCCTGTCTATCACAGACTCTTTTCATTTTATTCAGCATGTTTCTGGACCCACACAGATAAAGGCTCACACTTTAGATCTTGTTTTCTCACTTGGTCTTGATGTAGTGAATACTGGTGTAGAAGATGTTCATGTGAGTGATCACTGCTGTGTGTTATTTGACATTAACTTTCCTCTGGATCCTCCGCCCCTGGGAATTAGGGCACAGAGGCGCATCATTACTCATGATGCTGGGGAGAAGTTCTCTGCTTTGTTTGATGCATGCTCCCTGATGGGATGCAGTGATGCAGATGCTTTTATCCAGTCTTTTAATAACCACTGCCTAACCATTTTAGATAAAGTGGCACCAGTGAAATCAAACATCGTTTCCTGTAAAAAACCATGTCCTTGGGTTGATGAAACTATACAGTGTTTTAGGAGAAACTGTAGAAAAGTTGAACGTTTGTGGAAGTCCTCTAAACTTGAGGTTCATAGGCTGCAGCTGAGGGAACAAATAGCGACCCTAAATGAGATGCTAAGAAATGTGAGAACTCATTTCTTTTCTCAGCTTATATCCTCTAAGAAGCAAAACCTTAAAATCTTGTTTGAGACCATAAATGCAATAGTCTCTCCTCCTGCCCCCGAACCATTAGTGTCCTCAAAATGAGACTGTAATGAATTCCTTCACTTCTTTGTAAGTAAGATCAGAGATGTTAGGGCAAACATCTCTCCTTCACTAACTCAGAACTCTGCATGTGATTTGTCTTCAGTTCATTCTTGGTCACACTTTAAACCGGTGACTTTACAGGACATTACCTCTCTTCTACATAAACTGAAACCTTCATCCTGTCCTATGGATGTCCTCCCAACTGTGCTACTTATACAAGTATTTGATTCTATTGGCTCCTGTATTGTGGATATGCTAAATAGCTCACTTTTAACTGCTGTCCTTCCTACCTTTTTTAAACATGCTGTTGTTAAACCTGTACTGAAAAAGCCCAGTTTGGATCCATTACAACCTAAGAGCTTCAGGCCAATATCCAAACTTCCATTTATTTCAAACATTTTAGAAAAGGTTGTAGCTGAACAACTCACTACTTTCCTAGAGAACCATGGGCTGTTTGACAAATATCAGTCCGGTTTCTGTAAAAAACATTCCACAGAAACTGCATTGCTGAAAGTCTCCAGTGACATTCTGATGTCAGCTGACTCTAAGAAATATACAGTTCTGGTTCTCCTGGACCTTTCATCTGCTTTTGACACTGTTGACCATAAAATTATTATAAATAGACTCCATGATTCGGTTGGGATGTCAGGTTCAGTTTTAAAATGGTTCTCATCTTACCGTTCTGGTAGAAGTTTTAGTGTTTACGTAAACCAAATCATGTCAGAAACAACGCAGTTGTCGTGTGGGGAACCTCAGGGTTCTGTTTTGGGACCCATCTTGTTCCTTTTATACATACTTCCACTAGGTCAGATAATCAGTAAATTCAGTGACATATCTTACCATCTGTATGCAGACGATATTCAACTTTATTGCTCATTTAAGGACACTGAATTTCATAAATTGTCTTCCTTAACTAACTGTCTGGCTAGTATTAAACTGTGGTTAAGTGACAACTTCTTGCTTCTAAATTCAGAGAAAACAGAAACACTAATTATCACACCTGAATGTAAAATCCCTCAGATAAAGCAATATATTGCTGACTGAGGCTCGTCTGTTCAGCCGAGCCTCAGGAGCTTAGGTGTTGTGTTCCATACAGCGATGTCCTTGGAGAACCACTCCAAACAATTAGTTAGAAACTGTTATTTCCAGCTAAGGAATATCTCCAGATTAAGACCATTGGTGTCAAAGGGTGAGTTGGAAATGATTATTCATGCTTTTATCTCCTCACGGTTGGACTATTGCAACAGTCTTTTTACATGTATGAGCAAGAAGGAGCTAAAGCGTCTTCAGGTTGTCCAGAACTCTGCTGCAAGGCTTTTAACTCACATAAACAAAAGAGATCACATTACCCCAGTATTAGCAGCTTTGCTCTGGTTACCGGTCCAGTATAGAATCCAGTTTAAAACTCTTGTCCTTACTTTCAGAGCCCTGCATGGTCTAGCTCCTCCCTACATTTCTGAGCTGATACAGCTCCATACTCCGAGCCATAGTCTGAGGTCACTGGGCCAATCATTGTTAGTGGTCCCACGCACTTATTTTAAAACTAGAGGGGATCGCTCATTCCAGGCAGTGGCTCCGAGGCTGTGCAATGTTTTGCCTCTTTCTTTACGTTGTTTGAACTCTGTTGCTTCTTTTAAAAAGCAACTAAAGACGCTGCTATTCAAGCAGGCTTTTAATTAGACATGTGGGTTTTATGGTTTCGTTTGTATGTTTTCCATTTTGTTTTATAATGCTGTTTAAGTATTGCTGTATACTGTTTTTTGTGTTTTACTGTGAAGCACTTTGTGATTTTTATCTGAGAAAAGTGCTATATAACTAAATTTTACTTACTTCCTTAAATGACTGTTAAGGCTGACTACTGCTCAGCTCCTGCTTTGTTCACACCCTGCATGGCTTCTTGATCTCATGTTCGACTACCACCGATACACACACAGATTCCTTTACTGCCTTTTTATCACTCACAAAAGAATGAACAGTCTGAACTGTAAAGCAAACAAAAGTCTTTGAAGGGAAGTGTTGTGTTTTTAACTTTGAGAGAATTATTCTGATCACAGTTTGTGTTTCTCTGTTTGACACATTAGTTAAAAAAACATAAAACAAAAGAGCATTATTGATGGACTGGCAATTTCTTTAAATCATTTATTATTCTATCATCATGCTTTAATTCACAGTTAGTCGAGAAAAAAATAGGAAATTAAAAACTAAAAAAACATTAAAAAAATAATAAAAAGTAGAAAAAAACATTCAAAATCAATGATTTACTAAACAATTTTCACATCAGGATGCATAATCTTATTTATTTTCTATATCCTCAAATATTATTTAACTTTAAAAACCAAAGTCTACTCTTATTAAAAAAATATATCAACAAAGCAGATTAGCTGGGGCTGTAATTATTGTAATTATTTGCTTACAGGATTCATAAGGAAATTGTAAAAACTCCATCAGCAATTCAATTAATCATTAGTCAGCTTTATTTCTAAAATACATTTTAAAAACCACATGGGTGACTTAAGTTCTGTACATTAAAACAAGAAAAGGTTAAAAAAGTTAAAAACACACATACACACATCAAAAGCTAAAACTCAGGTTCAAAGTATTTTCAAATGCCATACACGACAAGATCACAGTGCATTAAAAGCAAGGAAATAAAAGTGTGTTTTTAAAAAGATCTAAAAACAGGAAACATGGCCGCCTAACACGAGATATGGAATGGAAGTGACAAGGTAGCGATAATAAGCCACATAATTCATACAGGTGAATTAATGGCTATGTTAATGGCTTTATAATGGATTGAGGAAACAAGAGAGAGGAGGTTTTAATTTGTTCAGTAGTTCAAATAGTGCATTAATAAGTATTTTAGAGTTTAATTCAGAATCAAGGCAAGATATTATATTTGATATAATTCACTGAATTTTTAGGATTAGAAATGATGCTTCTCATGTTTGGATTCCTGCTCACATTGGAGTTATAGGGAATGAGTTAGCTGATAGTTTTGCTAAGAGTGCTGCAAAAACGGATGTTGTTGATTTAAATGTTAAAATAAGTAAAAATGAGGTAAAGAATATTCTTAAAATGTATATCAAGAAGAAATGGCAAGAACAGTGGGATAAAAGAGGGAATGGTAGGTTTTATTATAGTATTAAAAAAAGGTTGGAGAGTTAAGGAAATGCAATAGAATTAAAAAAGAAGAAGATATTATACCTACAATAAGATCTTTTTCCACATTTTGGTGCCAACAGGTTTATTCTAAAACTGACTGCATTATAATTTTCTATTTTCCTACACAAAAAGCACAATAACAAAGGAAAATGTTTTAACTGTTTTGTGACTGAAATGAAAACATAATGGCTGAATATTCACCCCCACATCTTTGACACTGGATTAAATGTGAGTTAATCTGATTCCCACTAATTATTCATATGTTTCAGCAACTTGATTAGTGGATTAAACCTAATTTAGGACCAAATAAAGTTCTGTAAGACGTCACAGCTGACGGAGCACATCACAGCAGAAACAAAAGTCAAAGAAGTTGTTTGCTGACCAAAAGAGACTAATTTTGTGTATGGCAACAATTTGAGGAAGACTAAAATAAATGTAACTGATGATACTGCTGCAATCAGGACACCTCACCAACCTGTGGAGAAAGAGCCGGACAAACAACGTCTGACACAAAACAAACCTCAGCCACTGTCACAATGTCCTGGGTCCAGAGAAAGACATCTTGATCAGAGGTTAGCATTCTTACAGGAGCATTCAATCTGGTATCCATGTTGTGTTGGCAGTAATTATAGAGCCAAAGACTGCAAGACCGTGCATTGATGGCTTCCAGTGAGGTGGGGGAGGAGGATTTGCCAGTAAGTGTCTCAAAAGCAGTCAGAATGTGCTCTCAGAAATCAGCGGCTAAAGAAGAGCATGGTTTGAGCTCCACTCTCTTTATACTGCGTGGGAGGAGCTAAGACTGCTGGAGCCTGTGCACAGAACAGAAAGGCAGGTGCAAAGCCTGCTGGGACATGGAGTCACAAATGTTTCCTTGTGTATAGATCCGACACAGGGAAGGAGGATGGAGCAGACCATGATGACCTTACTGCCAGCAATGGAAGGGAAGGGATCCAGCATGCTTTAGTTCAGATCTTATTCACTGGACAAAGCCATACCAACCACATCCTCAGTGTATAGAAACACAAAGTATCACAAAAAGGACTGACATTCCAGCAGAAATGCTTTCACCATTCCCCATGGCTACATTACAGTCCAATAGTGAGAGTCTACTGTTGTCTTTTTCATGGAATCAGGCTAAATTAATTGTTTCTAAACTAGGTAATCTAAAAGATATTATTGCTGTAATTTGATTCTTTTAGTAAACCATCCCAACAACTGGATTTTTTGCCCAAAGTTTGAAGACGTTTCACTTCCCATCCAGAAAGCTTTCTCAATTCAAATGTCTGGAGTAGTGAGGAGTTCCAGGCTTTACATTATTGCCCAATAATTATTTTCTTGCTTAAGTGGAAGCTTTCACAAGACACATCAACTCTGTGGACTCAGTGGACAACAACATCAAGTTTACCAGAGAGGATGCCAACGACAACAAGCTACCTTTTCTGGACTGTTTGGTGAGCATGGAAGGAGATGGAAACCTCAACATTGAAGTGTATAGGAAACCCACTCACACAGACCAATATCTTCTTTTTGACTCACACCACCCACTGGAGCACAAACTTTCTGTCATCAGAACCTTACAACACCGGGCCCAGCATGTCCTACTAAAACAGAAGGGAAGCACAAGGAACAGAAACACATCAGAGATGCCCTCCAAACCTGTGGCTACCCTAACTGGGCTTTTGTCAAGTCAGCAAGAAAATCCAAAAGACCCGCTGCAGAACATAATGGTGAGAAGAATAAACGCAGAAACATCGTCATCCCAGATGTTGCTGGAGTCTCTGAAAAACTCAAGAGGATTTTCTCCAAACACAAAATCCCAGAACATTTCAAAGCAAACAGGACCCTCAGACAGAGGCTGGTGCATCCCAAGGACAAAACCCCCAAACCTAAGATGAGCGGAGTGGTGTCTGCAGTTCAGTCAGTGAGGAATGTTCTGATCTTTATATTGGAGAAACCAAACAACCTCTCCACAGAGGTCCAAATTAGATTTTTGGATAAATCTTTTTCCACATAGATCAGAACAGAAAGGCTTCTGTCGTGTGTGGATTCTCATGTGTGTGTTTAAATGTGATTTTCGGCTAAATCTTTTTCCACATAGATCACAGCAGAAAGGCTTCTGTCCTGTGTGGATTGTCATGTGTGTTTAAATGTGATTTTTGTCTAAATCTTTTTCCACATAGATCAAAACAGAAAGGCTTCTCTCCTGTGTGGATTCTCGTGTGTCTGTTTAAATTTTGTTTTAGGCTAAATCTTTGTCCACATAGATCACAACAGAAAGGCTTCTGTCCTGTGTGGATTCTCATGTGTGTGTTTAAATTTCCTTTTTCCCTAAATCTTTGTCCACATAGATCACAACAGAAAGGCTTCTGTCCTGTGTGGGTTATCATGTGAATGTTTAAAGTGTATTTTTGGGTAAATCTTTTTCCACATAGATCACAACAGAAAGGCTTCTGTCCTGTGTGGATTCTCATGTGTGTGTTTAAATGTGATTTTCGGCTAAATCTTTTTCCACATAGATCACAGCAGAAAGGCTTCTGTCCTGTATGGATTTTCATGTGTTTGTTTAAACCTGATTTATCGATAAATCTTTGTCCACATAGATCACAGCAGAAAGGCTTCTGTCTTGTGTGGATTGTCATGTGTGTGTTTAAATGTGATTTTTGTCTAAATCTTTTTCCACATAGATCACAACAGAAAGGCTTCTCTCCTGTGTGGATTCTCGTGTGTCTGTTTAAATTTTGTTTTAGGCTAAATCTTTGTCCACATAGTTCACAACAGAAAGGCTTCTGTCCTGTGTGGGTTATCATGTGAATGTTTAAAGTGTATTTTTGGGTAAATCTTTGTCCACATAGATCACAACAGAAAGGCTTCTGTCCTGTGTGGGTTATCATGTGTCTGTTTAAGTCGTATTTTGTAATAAATGCTTTGCTACAGTCTTCACAGCTAAGCTTCCCTCCAGTCTGGACTTTCCTTCCTGAGTCCACATTTTTCTTCTTTGTAGAACATTTCTTATATCCAGAGTCTGACAATTGTTTCAGCTCAGAGAGAGGGTGTTCTACATCACTGTCCTCTTCATCCTCCTCAGTGTCTTCAGCCTCTGAAGAAGTGGAAGCATCTCCATGATCTTGTATCCTGATGGATTCTTCTCCATCATTCTCTCCTGGAAGCTCTCTGCCTTTAATCTGGTCTGGATAAAGCTGTGAGAGCAGCAGAGACTGTTCATCATCCAGACTCTTTATGGGAGGAGCAGAGACTGGAAACCTGATGGCATTAATCACCTCCTTCCCATTGAGCTGCTCTCCTGGCAGACTGATGTAGACTCCCTCCTGTTCCTCCTTGATGTGGGGGGGCTTTGGATCATGCAGGTCATCAGGAGGTCTGTGGTCTAAAGAAGCTTCTTCTTTAACAATCAGCTTCTGCTTAACATCTGCAGGAAACATTGAAACACATTATGCACATTAGAAAGTATTTTGATCTCAGCCTAAACTGAGGCAAATTTTAATGAACATATATTTCGGTAATTTAGTTAGATAGAACGCTTTGATTTAATTACAACGATTTCTTCTTGTTTATGTTGCACAGTTGTTTATGTCTTGTTTGTTTACAGTTTCTTGCTAAAGTTTTCACACCAATTGGCATCTTTCATGTTATTTTTCCTCACAACCTGCAAAGTAAAATGGATTGTTGGCTGATTTAGTTTGCACCATTTCATTTACATAACATGCAGCAGAGTAAAACACAGAATAAACCAAAAGAAAACTGGGCGATATATCCTACAATCAATATAGAGATATAATGAGCAGTTCACCTCGATAACGATTAGTGGATGATAAAACACACAAAACACAAGCTACTTCAAAGCCAGGGATATTGATGGTATAATCCACCTTCACAATCATGGCGACCCATCCTAAAAATGGTTTGGGTCACACCGCAGTTCATTGCTCCTCCAGCAGGGTTGGAATGGCCCCCAAAAAGCTAAAGTCCAGACACCAGAGAAGGAGGCTAGGAGGCTAGGAGAGGAGCAGCAGAGCAGGACATCAAAAACAGTTTTTTCTGAGAATGGTGAGAATAAAACTACAGAGGGCAGCTGATACAAGTAGCCTAGTTATTCATTCATTTTATGTCTGTAACACTATAACCTGTAACAGGTTATTGTTCTAATAAAACATTAGAACAATAAAAACGAATAAAAAAAAGATACAATGATAGAACAAAAAAATAAAAAAACAACTTCTCAAAGTGAGTTAAAAGCCAAGGAGAAATAATGAGCAGATTTAAAAACATTTGTTTGATTTGTTATAGCAGCTTATTCTACAGTTTGGGGGCAGCAGCTGAAAACGTTGCTTACCTCTCAACTTGCTCTTAAGCTTTTCTATGGCTGCTGAGATAACCAGCTTTCCCTTTTACATTTAAATGATTTTACTGCTTTGTTGTAAGGTTTGAGTTAGTAAAAAGCCCGGGAGCTTACAGGATAGCTCCCGCTAGCTATTTGGAAATTCTGCTATGTTGATGTAGTATGAGTGTTAAAGTTATAACAAACTTTATTTCCATAAGGATTTTATACATTGTTGGGATATTAATGTTTGTGTTGTCTGGTCTGCTCATTATGACCAAAATAGAGTTTTAGGCCTTTTTAAATTAGCTTCAAATGTCTGCTAGCATAATGCTATTAGCTTCCTGGATATCATTTGTGTTACCAAGCAACTACTGTTCGTTGTAAACATAAGGTTTGCTTTTGCTTCACTCCACCATCATTTGATAATGCTATTAGCGTTATTAACACATTAATATGGAACATTAATGTCGATTTAATGGTGTTTTGTATAACTGTAGGATTAACCCATTTAGTGACCAATCACTACAGCGACCTCTAGCTTCCCAGAGGAATAATCGCAGTAATAAAATCAAGTGTCCTAAAGCTTACTGACTTTACTGAGCAAATCATTCTTTAAAATGTTATTCTATACAATACTGTATTATTTAACCCAGGATTTGCATTTTGAATGGGTTGAAACACATACCAAATGTTCTAAATTAGTTTATTTAATCTCATTCCACATTAAGTAAGATGAACTTTGGTTCACTTAGATCTGCAGTGAACCAAGATTCACTGAATCATTCTTATGATGGTGATCAACTATTTTATTTTTTATTTTTTTTTCTTTGTGAGTACAAAGTCACTTAGCTTCTTTTTATCTTAATTTTGCTTAGTAGTTTTATTTAAGTTTCACTAGGCTCGTGGAGAGAATTTGATGATTGAAATATAGTGTTAATTCAGATAAACAGCATTATATAGTGATGTTCTCTGGATGTTTATTTTATTTCTGTTAATAAATTCTTAAACTTGAAGAGAAGTTGTCACTCCTTTATTCTATCTGTGTGCAGAGTTTGCTGTTAAAAGAACATCAGTGCTTGAATCGTTCCTTTCAACTATTGTCCTGATATCAGCTGTTTGGGCTGATATTAAACTTACGGACTTGGACCTTAAGAGCCACGCATAGAGCTAGCCACATAGCCATCTATAGGTGCTGAGTTAACCAACTTTCCCTTGGAGTGACACACTGGCAACGGGACTCCCATCACCACAACCAGAGAAAATGGGAGAGGTTCGGCACTGAAATAAACAGAGAAAGTTTAAAATGGTTTTACTTTATTATTTTTTTTGAATAGTGTCTTGTCTGGCAATGTGCCAATAAGAATTATTGTCTTAATGCCACAAAGAGCCCAACAAATTTTACACTCACAAGTGCAGCATTACCGCTTTTGCCATAGTGCTCTGCTTGTGTCGGTGCGCTTCCTGGGACGTCACTTCCTGTTTGCGGTAAGGCGTATTGTGTCGCTTCCTGTTTTCACTGCGTGAGAAACGGTTTGTTGCTCCAGATTCTCTCGCTTTTATCTTTAATCTCTTTGCTGTAACATCTGTTTCTAACACATAAGCACTTTTAAAACATTTTCTGTTGCTGCACATCACGCTTGGGAACTCCTCGTGTTTCACGGTTTGCTCTCTTGGCGTGGTAGAAGGGCGCTAGCCTAGCTTTAGCCTAGCCTAGCTTTAGCTCCACAATGGCTTCCTCTCCTACTATTACTTCAGCTTCTCCGTCTCTGACTAAGTCTCCCCTTATCTCCTGCTCTCTGTGTCAGATGTTTAGCTATTCCTCCGCCTCCTTTAGTGATAATGGTACTTGTAATAAATGTAGTGTTTTTGTAGCTTTGGAGGCGAGGGTGTCAGAATTAGAGACCCGGCTCCGTGCTATGGAAAAACCAGCTGATAGCCGCCCCTCTGCTAGCACGGAGCCACATAGACCTAGCGTTACTTCACTTAGTGGTCCTCCAGAAGCGCCCGAGAAGCCGGCTAAGCAGGCTGGCTGGGTGACAGTTCGTAGGAAGCACAGCTCTAGATTTCAGCCCCCAGTTCACCACCAACCCGTCAGCGTTTCTAACAAATTTTCCCCACTCAGCGACACACCCGCTGAGAAGCCGACCCTGATTATTGGGAGCTCAATAGTCAGAAACGTGGCACTAGAGACACCAGGGACCATAGTTAAATGCCTGCCAGGGGCCAGAACGGGCAACATAGAATCTTTCCTAAAACTGCTGGCTAAGGATAAGCGTAAATACAGTAAGATTGTTATTCACGCTGGCGGTAATGACACCCGGTCACGCCGATCGGAGGTCACTAAAGTTGGTGTTGCTTCGGTGTGTGAGTTTGCTAAAACAATGTCGGACTCCGTAATTTTCTCTGGTCCCCTGCCTGATCTGACCAGTGATGACATGTTTAGCCGCATGTCATCATTCAACCGCTGGTTGTCTAGGTGGTGTCCTGAAACCGACGTGGGCTATATTGATAACTGGAGAACTTTCTGGGGAAAACCTGGTCTGATCAGGAGAGACGGCATTCATCCCACTTTGGATGGTGCTGCTCTTCTTTCTAGAAATCTGGACGGATTTATTAGTTCTCCTAAATGCTGACAACCCAGGGTCCAGACCAGGAAGCAGAGCCGTAGTTTAACACACCTCTCTGCAGCTTCTGTACTGTTACTCACCCATTATTCTATTGAGACGGTGTCTTTCCCACGGCCAAAACTTAACAGATCAAAAACTGATCTAAAAGGAACAAATCATAAAAACCTAATAAAAATCAATACGGTTCACCTTGAACCTAAAAATAAAACAATTAAATGTGGTCTATTAAATATAAGGTCTCTCCCTCCAAAGACTTTGTTAGTTAATGAATTGATTTCTGATAATCAGATTGATTTATTTTGTCTCACAGAAACCTGGCTACAAGAGGACTATGTTAGTATAAATGAGTCAACGCCCTCCAGTTATTCAAATTTCCACATTCCTGATCTGTGGGAAGAGGAGGAGGAGTGGCAGCCATCTTTCAGTCTGATTTATTAATTAGTCCCAGGCCAATTAATAACTACAGTTCTTTTGCACATTTAACCCTCAATTTCCCTCATCCAAACTGCAAAGTAATAAAACCTCTTCTGTTTGTTGTTTTGTATCGTCCACCAGGCCCTTACACTCAGTTTTTGGATGAGTTGTCTGATTTCTTATCTGATTTGGTGTTAAATACTGATAAGGTTATTATAGTGAGTGATTTTAACATCCATGTTGACACAGAATGTGATAACCTTAGTGTAGCCTTTAAAACTATCCTAGATTCAATTGGTTTTGCTCAAAATGTGCATAAACCGACGCACTCTTGGCTCCATACTTTAGACCTTGTGCTGACATATGGCATTGATTGTGAAGAATTAACAGTATTTCCTCACATCCCTGTCCTATTTGATAATTCTTTAATAACATTTGAGTTTAATCTAACTGAGTTCTTCACCCCCAAAAGAGGGTTCCATTATAGTAGATCTTTATCGGATAATGCTGTATCAAAACTTAAAGAGTCTGTCCCCTTTTTAATATCCTCCGTATTGCAGAAATGCCCTGTAGATGGCAGCAATGCTGTTTCTTCCAATTCACAAATAGATGTCTTTGTAAACGGTATGACTTCGTCATTGCCTTCTGCATTAGACAATGTAGCTCCCTTGAAAAAGAAGGTGATTATTCACAGGAAGCTGGCTCCTTGGTTTAATTCAGAGCTGCGTTCCTTGAAGCACAATGTTAGGAAATTGGAGAGAAAATGGCGCTCTACACACCAAGCGGAATCCTACCTAATCTGGAGGGACAGTCTATTGTTGTATAACAAGACCCTTCGCAGAGTTAGAGCAGCATATTTTTCATTATTAATTGAGGAGAATAAGAATAATCTGTCGGACAGATTCCAGTTTGTTCATGTTAATGATAAATCTTCCTCAAACTCTAGGGTCACTTGTGGAGTACCACAGGGTTCAGTCCTTGGACCAATTCTCTTTACTATATATATGCTTCCGATTGGCAAAATTATCAGACAGCATGGGATTAATTTCCACTGTTATGCTGATGACACTCAGCTATATTTATCCATAAATCCTGATGAATCCAATCAGTTACTTCGACTGCAGTCATGTCTTGATGACATCAAAAGCTGGATGACTTTAAATTTCCTGCATTTAAATTCTGACAAGACAGAAGTTGTAATCTTTGGGCCAGAGTCTTCAAAAAATAAAGTTCTTAATCAATCCCTTAATCTGGGTGGCATTAACTTGGCCTCTGGTAATAAAGTTAAAAATCTTGGTGTTATTTTTGACCAAGACATGTCATTTAAATCCCATATTAAACAGGTTTCCAGAGTTTCCTTTTTTCACCTCAGGAATATCGCCAAAATTAGAAACATTCTGTCCAGGAGTGATGCTGAAAAACTAGTCCGTGCATTTGTTACTTCAAGGCTGGACTTTGTAATTCTTTACTATCAGGAAGTCCACAAAATGCAGTTCAAAGCCTTCAGCTGATCCAAATGCTGCGGCAAGAGTTCAGATGAAAAACAACAAGAGGGATCATATTTCTCCAATTTTAGCTTCTTTTCATTGGCTTCCTGTTAAATCAAGAATAGAATTTAAAATTCTCCTTCTAACGTATAAAGCGCTTAATAATCAAGCTCCATCATATATCAGAGCTCTGATTACCCAGTATATTCCGAACAGAGCACTTCGCTCTCAGACTGCAGGTCTGCTGGTGGTTCCTAGAGTCTCTAAAAGTAGAATGGGAGGCAGATCCTTTAGCTATCAGGCTCCTCTCCTGTGGAACCAACTCCCAGTTTTGGTCCGTGAGGCAGACACCCTATCAATTTTTAAGACTAATCCTAAAACTTTCCTTTTTGACAAAGCTTATAGTTAGAGTGGCTCATGTTACCCTGAGCTATCTCTATAGTTGTGCTGTGATAGGCTTAGGCTACTGGAGGACATCAGGGTCTAATTTTCTCACTCTACTGATTTCTACTGTTCTCCAGTCTACGGTTCTCCAGTTTTGCATTGTATTACATTGAAATGACTGTCGTCATTTCAGCTTTTAACTTTTTGCTCTCTCTTTTTTTCATCATAGTAGGTACACCTGGTCTGGCGTTCTGTTAACTGTGACATCATCCAGAGAAGACGGCTCACCCGCTATTACCATCTAATGTAGAACAGATTACTAGATCAATGTGTGCTTTTTTGTCTCTTGTTGTGTCTCTGCTCGGTCTTCTGTAACCCCCAGTCGGTCGAGGCAGATGACCGTTCATACTGAGCCCGGTTCTGCCGGAGGTTTTCCTTCCCGTTAATGGGTGGTTTTTCTTCCCACTGTCGCTTCATGCTTGCTCAGTATGAGGGATTGCAGCAAAGCCATGTACAATGCAGACGACTCTCCCTGTGGCTCTACGGTTCCCCAGGAGTGAATGCTGCTTGTCGGGACTTTGATGCAATCAACTGGTTTCCTTATATTGGACATTTTTGACCAATCTGTATAATCTGACCCAATCTGTATAATATGATTGAACTTGATTTTGTAAAGTGCCTTGAGATGACATGTTTCATGATTTGGCGCTATATAAATAAAATTGAATTGAATTGAATATATGTAAATAGTTTTATCATGATTGATGTAGGGAATAATTCATGCTATGTGGATACTACATTGAAAAAGTAGGTGTTTGTGAGAGTGTGCTTGTGTGTGTTATGTTTATCCCTTGGGGAAAATGCTCAATAGTTGTGAAGAGCCTAACACCACCTCCCCCCCCCCCCCGTAGCACCACGGGAGGCACCAGGGGACCCAAAATCCCAGATGCCCAAAGGGACCCCCAAAGTAAAGGTGCCCAAGAGAAGCCAACACAGGAAATCCTCCCCCCACCTCACAGAGGGAAGAGGGGAGATGGCCCCCAAGGAAACCCCCCGGCTGCTGCAACGCCAAGCCACCAGGAGCCGTGGGGAAGAGCCCGTGGGCTCCGCCAGCAGCCAACTACGCTGAGGTGGAACTGATCATGGGCCCCAGGGACCCGAGGCCCCAGGGGGCCAGGCCCCGCGAAACAGCGGCCAGGAGTGATCCGCCCGGGCACCCATCCCCAGACACCGAGTACCACCAATGCACCAGCAGCCAAGGCGCCAGCCAGCGGAGAGGGGCAGGGCAGGGCAGATGGGCTCTGCACTAACCGGAGACTTGAGGTGTCCTTGGGAGAGGGCGCAGCTCAAACCCAACCTGACGTAAGAAAAGTAAAGTCAAGATGGGGAGGGGGGCGGGACTCCCCCACAACCCAACGTTCCCGGATCTTGCTGCGGTCCCAGCCCCCCATCCCGCACCCGGGCCAGATGGGCCACGGGACAAGCGCCCCCCCGAGGATGGCACCAACATGACCCGGACAGGCAAGTCAACCAGAGCCCCCCGCCCCCGCAAATAAATCCTGAATATTCACCACTCCTTCCCCCTCCATGCCCGAACGACACACCCCTCACCCATTCTAATTCTGATTCCCCAAGGGCCTACATGTGTGGCAGCGTGATGGAGCAGGCAGAGGGAGGAGTCGGGGATGGGGAGGGAAACTGTGCTATGCTGATGTAGTATGAGTATTTTATGGTTAAAACAAACTTTATTTCCATAAAGGTTTTATACATTAATGGGATATTGATGTTTGTTTTGTCTGGTCTACTCATTATGACCAAAATAGAGCTTTAGGCCTTTTAAAATTAGCTCTGAATGTCCACTAGCATTAGCTTCCTGGATATCATTCATGCATCAGACATGAACAGCTGCAGTTTAAGCTGCAGCACAGGCTGCACTGTCCTCCAAGTAAAACGGTGAGAATACACCCTGGTGCAGATCCATTCTGTACCAGCTGTAGGCGTGGCCTCGTTAGCCTGAGTCATAGGTTTAGGCTTTGCCCCAAACTTCAAACGTTTTGGGAGGCAGTTTTTAGAACAATATAATTTATTTTTAAAAGAAATGTTAAACCGAGTTTAAATGCTATTGATGCTATATGTTGTTGCCCCTCAGCCTGAGGGGCAACAACATATAGCTGGCATTGATATACCTGAGGGCCTCAGGTATATCAATGCCAGTGAACCACACCAATGCAGCAGCGTTCATATTGCTGAACTGGAAAAAAGCTGCCCCTCCAACTCAAACGGTGGATTGAAGATGTTATGAACCATCTAAAGCTTGAAACATACTGTCAGTGACTCTGTTCATAGATTTAGAGTAACCTGGCAGCCATTTATTTCATGTTTGGGACTTAATTCTCTTAAGAGTAACATCTTACCCAGCCCCTCCTTTTTACCGCTTTGTTGAACCTGATAGCTGAATCTCATCTGTCTCATCTGTTGGGATTGTATTATCCTGTTTATTATGTTATTTATGCTGTTTTTGAATCTGTGAAATGAATACAAATTATAATATATTTTTCTCTTCCACCTTTCAGTTTGTGTCCATTGAATGTGAAATAAGCCCAAAATAACCCCTAATAAAGTTTTTATCAAACGTATCACACAGAGCACTGTAGTGAAAGCAGTAACGCTCCACTTGTGAAAGTAAACCTGTTGGCCTCTCCTTGGCATCAAGACAGCAATTCTTGGTGCTCCACAACCAGACAGGACAAGGAAAAAACTGACAGAATCAAGGCTGCCAGACAACCGGCGCCACCGGGTCCTCTGACTACCACCAGCAACCAAAGCAGGTGGAGTGTCTTGCTCAAGGACACAACGGCAGAGGATCGGTGTGGGGCTTCAAACTGCCAACCCACCAGTTCCAGGAAAAACTCCTAGCTCAGATATTTTGTCTGATGAATCCAGAGAGTTTTGGCCTTTAGCTGCAACACGGGACACAGAAACAAAGTAAAGCAATCCTTACTGTTGATAGGAGCAGCAGTTAATGGAAAGCTGCTATCAGTCTCCTCCTTCACAAGGAGCTGCTCTCCTTCCTGACGGGCCCCGGGTTCCTCCTGTTCCTCCTTTATGTGGAGGGGCTCTGACTCCTGCTGCTCCCCCTCAGGACTCTGTTCTTCAGGAGCCTCTTCTTTAACATCTGCAGCCAACACTGAAACACATTAGACTTAGACTTAGACTTAGAGACTTAGACTTTCTTTATTGTCATTTTGTATACACAGAGTGCATACAGAACGAAATTTCGTTTTCACACAGCTCAGAAAGATTGCAGTAACTCTACAGGATACCTTGCGGTGAATTACAGTACAGGATAAAGTGCAGTGATAAATCGCAGTCACTTACAGGATAAGTTTCAATTGACTTCCGGATAAAGTGCAGCAGTGAACAGTAGGCAGTTGAAATGTAAACAATGTAAAACAAATGTAAACAAATATGCAGTAAGGTGCAGCAGTGATTTAAAAGTAGACAGTTGCATTGTACACAGTTTTGCAGTACGTTTCCCGGTAAGGTGCAGCAGCAATTTTGCAGGATACAATACAATGTGCAAATGTGCAAATGAGCGAGTCGAGTGTGGTACACAGTTTTTATCCTTCAGCAGTTCAACAGTCTGATGGCAGCAGGGAAAAAGCTTTTGCAGAACCTAGTGGACCTGCAGCGGATGCTGCGGAACCTCTTTCCTGAGGGCAGCAGGGAGAATAGTCTATGGTGGGGGTGTGAGGGGTCCCTGATGATGTTACGGGCACGAGACACACAGCGCTGCGATGAAATGTCTTTAATGGATGGAAGAGGAGCCCCGATGATCCCTTCTGCTGTCCTCACCACTCTCCTCACGTTCTTCCAGTCGGAGGCACTGCAGCCTCCACACCACACAGAGAGACAGCTGGTCAGAATACTCTCTATGGTGCTTCTGTAGAAGGTCGTGAGGATGGGCAGTGGCAGGTGGGCTCTCCTCACCCTCCGCAGAAAGTAAAGTACATGCTTTATCAACAACTACATCTTTACAATGTTACAACCATGGGAAAGATTCAGTTTAGAGAAAAAGATTTGATCAGCAGTGTAGAGAAAACTGAACCTCAGGAACCGACAGTTTCACTCTAGAAATGATCACCGGTAACTTTAGTGTCATTCTGTTGTGGGAATTTAATTTAATTATTCTGTTAAAACATTTAATAACGGCTAAATTGGATACAATATGACAGTTAAATAAATACAAGATAAAACATGACAGTTAAACATTGATATATAAATATATATTAAATATATATATATATGTAGCTGATTAATTGAACAGTTGTTGAATAAATGTCTTTTTATTGTTTTGTTGCATTTAATGACACAGTTTTATATTATTAGCAACTTTTTGGCCTTGTATTTATTTAAGTCAGTCATTGATTATTATCCGGTATGTATTCTGAATTATGACAGGATTGGTCCTCCATAGAAAACGGCCAGAAGAAAACGTTTTTCGGAGGAATGTTTCCAAGCACAAAGAAAAACTTGATACTGAACGGTGCTTCATGCTAAGCTAGCATTAGCACCTCCTATGCTACATGCTAAGCTAGCATTAGCACCTCCTAAGCAGAGCTGCAGGCTTAGCCAGTTTTCTGGGGGAAACCCTGCAACGAGTTGTGATGAAGAGGAGGAATCCATCAGCTGCTGAAAACGGCTCCTAAACTTTAGCTCCATCCACACAGTTAGCATGAAGAAGGAAATCTCCAAACCTGATGGGTGCAGCAGAACTCTGGGCTGGAAAACATCCCCCATCATTGGTGTCTCCTCTGCTGCGTCCTGCCGCTCTTTGAGCTCCTGCTTCCCTCCAGTTTCTCCGCTGTGCCTCCAGCTGCTGGACTTCTTTCCAGACTTCATCACCTGCAGCAGCTGCTGCTCTCTTCCAGCCTCACCAACACTCCCGCTTCGGCTTCTGGCCTCACAGCAACACAAGGACAAACAGCCCGGAAGTGATCAACGTGGCTGCGCGTTGTGGAAGAGGCGCATAAAACACGGCCGCCATCTTGGTGCGGTCATTCTGCAAACAGCACCAGGATACCAGAGGCGGATTCTCAGGATTTCTAATCAACTTGTTTGTAAAACGAAAGATAATTATGTCAAGGTTGCCTCTTTGCTTTAATTTAAATATTTTTCTTCTTAATATCTGATAAAATAAATAATTTTGCTTATTTTTGTAGTGTTTTTGAGTCATTATATTAGAATCGGTAAAATTGGACACTGGTATTTTCACGTTTTTCACCCAAAAGTATTGTTTCTATGTATATCTTATTACATTAGGGAGATGTTTAACTTTCAGGAAAAAAAAAACTTTCTTTCACCTCAGGGATTAGTTTCCTCTTAGTTTTGATCATTATTTCCAGATGTCACTCTAATTCCTCAACTCTGTTATGGAAACTTTGAAGACTCTCTGAATATTATCATAAAATAAATCGGGATAGAAATCAACATTTTCACATAGATCAAATGTCCCCCATAATAATTCAATCATTTTAAACTGAAAGATGACATAAAATCACACATTTGTGTCCTCTTATTTCCTGAAATGTGATTAATGAGGGAAAGCACTATTGTTATTTTTCATCAAAAATGTTTTTTAACCTAAGAATTCTAATCAAAATAAATTTTATATGATAGCTCTTAATATCTTAGATAAAAGTCAACAGACATTAAATCATTTTTTCAACATTTAAATACATTTTTTTAATGAAATTGTAGGTGTGACGGGGTTGAGACCAGCATAACAGGGTTGAAGATGGTAACGGGGTTAAAGGGACAAATACAATTTTACATATTTACTTCAATGTACAGCACTTTCTGTTGGCATTATACTGTATTTAATTTGGAACCATAGCAAGGACACCAGATATAAATTGCTGTTGAATTGAGCTTTATTAATCTAAAATAAAAAAACCAGCATATTACCAACAGTAAAACATTAAGTGAAATGATTAAATGCAACATAATGTGAACTGTGTGTGTGTGTAGGTGTAACAAAGCCTCATGGGAGATGTGCTAAAAGTAACCTCTTCCTAATTCCTAACATACAGTCACACTTGTAATTTGATGTATTAATATTAATAACAACAATGATCAGACAGTGAAGGATTTTAATGTGTCTGTATCAGTGTTTGTGTTTGTGTCCATGTTAAAGTGATTTTGCATGTGTTCCTGTATCAGTGTGTGTGTCTGTATATATGCATGAATGTGCCTTTTGTTTCATTAAGTTCATATTGTGAGTGGGTTCCACACCTCTTTAAAGACTTCCACGTGGCGCTTTGTAACGTTTGTGGGGGTGGAATAAGTTCAAGGACTTCATCAAACAGGTACCAGTGAAGATCATCCTGATATGGCCAGAAGAACCGCTTTGACCCAATACCATGCATACATTTGACCTGGACACGTGTCTCTTGTATGTTTAGAATGATACCTGGATACAAATCATCATCATATCTGAGAATACAGCATTTACCAATCAGCTGTGAACTTTCCCACTGCTTTGTTTTCCTGTATTTCCCTCACCAGCTGGCTGTGATGCAGCCATTTCCATCTTCTGTCTGAAACTGAAACACTGGCTGTTGAAGCACTTGCAGATAAACTGCTGACGTGTTGAACTCATGCAACTTGCATCCAGAAGCATCAGTTCTCCTGGAGCCAGAGTAATGAGCTGCTGGATTCTCATGGTTCCAGGAACAGCCGCTATCTTTGGCATTTCTCCATTGCTTCTTCAACATCTTTTCACAAAGAAGAGTTTAACTCTTGTGTTTGCTTCAGACAAGGTCCTGAATAACTCTTCTGCATCTGGGATGTCACGGCCTTTTGCCACCATCTTGTCAGCTGCTCTTTTTAAGGCTCCCCCAGCACCATCTGCTCCTTTTCCATTGACATTGTTAGGAAGATGTTCTGTTGTTAATACAAACAGGATTCACACTTGGCATCAGTAAAAGGTCAGGCTGTCTTTTTCATAGCCTTACTAAATCTGGAACTGTCCAATCTACCATAGCAGGTCTGAGATGGTAGCATGTAGGGAGTGTTTGCTACCCTGTAGTCCTGCAGCTCGGTCCATTAGTGGCCTGGCTGGCCAGAACCACGCTGACCTCCACTTAAGGTAAAAAATTAACTGGTTTATTTTGGGCACAGGCTGCAGACACCATCATCCCAGCTCTGCTTCAGGAGAAGCTCTCCCAGCTGAATGTACCTGACTCCACCTGCAGGTGGATCACAGACTTCCTGTCTGACAGGAAGCAGCAGGTGAAGCTGGGAGAGACTGATCTGCACTTTTGGCTCTAAAGTCAGAGAGAAGAGAAAAAAGGAGTCAGTTCCAGTTGCACTGAGCAGCTGAGCAGATTAGTAGATTGTTGGTTCCTGTAAAAACTAGACATCCATGGAGAAATCAGCAGACAGATCCACATGAATAAAGCTAGAAAGTCAGATCAAGGAGAAAGGCAATGGTTTAATCCAGAACACCAGACACTAGCCTTAAGCAGCATAGCAGTCATTTTAACAGCAAACATTAAAAGAGGCCAAAAGCTTCAATTTTAGCACATTTGGAAAGGTTTGCCACATGAAAGTGAAGCAGAAAATGCCAATTGTCCATGTGGTCAGCTGTCTTTAGTGTGAAATGTAGAATCCTAAAATGCTGTAAACTGAATAGTGGAATGAAGGTAAAAAAGCCGAGGTAAAAAAGGAGGCGGTGGAACGAAGCACATCTAGCATCAAAATCTGAGTCCCATCTAAATGACTGAGAGATTTAACAAGGACTCATCCAGGAGGTCCCAGAGGAAGCAGAACAACATGTGAAGCTCTGCCGGACTCACTGCCTCAGTTAAGGTCAGAGGTCAGCATTCAACAATTAGAGAGAAAGTGGAAAAATGGCCTCCATAGGAGAGGTCCAAGACCAGAAGCACTGCTGAGCCACAAGAAGCCAAAGAGCCAAAAACATCTGGATGATCATCAAGACTTTTGGGGAAATATTCTGGGACTGATGAGACAAACTGGACCTTTCTGGAAGGTGTGGCTCCGTTCCATCTGCTGAAGAACTAGGACAGCGTTTCAGAAGCACAACATCAGGCCTACAGTCAAACACGGTGGTGGCAGTGTGATGGTCTGGCTGCTTCTGCTTCTTCTGGACCTGGAGGACCTGCTAGAACTGAAGGAAGCATGATTTCTGCTCTGTGACAGAAAATCCTGGAGAAGAAAGTCCTGCAAGCAATTCTGGACCTTAGACTCAAGCTGACTGAGGTTCTGCAGCAGGACAATGATCCAAAGCTCAGCAGCAAAGCCAGGGATGAAGGTTGTGGAGTGGCCTAGTCAAAGTCTGGAGCTAAAGCTGACTGAGATGCTGTGGCCTGACCTTAAACAGGCTGTTCATGCTGGAAAAGCCTCCAATGTGTCTGAATGAAAAAGTTCTGCAAAGCAGAGCGGGTCCAAACTGGTCCAGCTGATGGAAAAGACTGATTAGCAGTTATCAGAACCACTTGATGGCAGCTGCTGCCGCCAAGGCTTGAAGCAGAAGAAACACAAGAATGACTTTAAAACCACTTTCTGGATCTACTCAGGTTCTGTTTGTCTGACATTAAAATTCATTTGATGATCTGAAAAGTTTCCATGTGACAAAAACTAGAAGAAATCCACCAAATTCTTTAGATTTCTGTTGAAAACGTCTGAAGACTGAGAGCAAAGTGGAAGCAAAGTCAGATTGCTGCTTTGTTGCTCAAAGGTTGGCAGTAAAGCAGCTGATTCTGATTAGTGCGGATGAAGCCTCCAGCTGTCTGCCCTTCATCCTGCTCCATGCTGCCATCACACAGGAACAAGACACCAAAGATCATGTGAACTCCTTGGCTGGAGGCAGAGACTCATCCCTAACCTGGAGGCAACAAAATACAGCAAGTCCTTTCTGTCAACTTTGAATTGACAGCTTGATGGATTCAAAATGTGGCCCAGATCAAATCCATCATTTCTGAGCCTAATTTCAGACCTTCTGAGCCTTTTCTCCCTGATGCTCCCCCACATCTAACTGCAGCCCTAACCGTGGCCTTAGTGGCTTTTCTGGCCATTTTAGGAGACACATGGAGACAAAGTAGCTCATCATGGTGAAGTGGAGCAAAAGGAAACTAGTTGTTTGTTTCTAGGTGGGAAAGTTTTGGAGAATCTCTTTCTGCTGCCGTTCTAAAGGCTTTCCAGGAGGAATCTGATCTGCTGGCTTTCAGTCCACAAACACATCAACTAACTTCTTGGTGATCTCTTTAGTTTTCAGCTTTAAAGTTGATTCAAAGCTGTTAAAGCTGAAGAACATTTGCTCTGATGCAGCAATGGAGAAAATCCAAGCTTTTCTTCTTGGACTGTTTCAAACTAATGAGTCTTCAAAGAAATCTGCAGCACATTTCATCTTGACTTTTATTAGATGGAGTTATTCAGGGGGAAAAAGTTTCCACTAATGAGCCTGGATGTGCTGCTTTGTGTTGATCTGCCAAATCAAATCAGCAGAGTTTGTGGTGGTCAGCTGCTAAAAGGACTTTAATGGGCTGTGAATACTTTAGCCTGTAGGGGCCTGTAGTGGAAGTCAGTTTGCTAGCAGGACTCTGCAGCAGCTGATGGATGTTGAGCAGCTGATGTGTGGATGAAAAGCCAGAGAAAATGAAGGTGCTCAGCTTTGAGAAAGCTGTGAAAACTTTGCTAGCAGCAGAATTTGCTGCTGCTGTATTTTAGGAAGAGAAGAGCTGCAGCTCTAGCAGCCCTAATGTCAGAGAAAAGTCCATCTTTAATGCAGCAACTAGAAATCTCTGCTGGTGGCAGTCAGAGGAAGCTGCAAGCTGGCAGCTTGTAGAATGGCCAGCAAAGCAACATGGAGGGAGGCTGTGAGAAATGTTTCCATCCTTCAGCTTTTCTAGCCCACTTCCAGCAGCTCAACATGAAGCCAGATGGAGATTTGGCCAAAGAGCCGAGCGCTTGTCATTGTTGATCATTTAGAGATCAGACTGTGAGGACATGACAGAGCTGCAGTCATCAGAGCCCAACAGAAAGCAGCAGAAGCCAGAGAAGAAGCAGCAGCCATGCTTGTGTTGTGGATCAAGGTAGCGTGCTCCATGTTTGGCTCATTAAAGCAGAAGCTTGACAAGCAGACAATGGGCCACTACTGCACTTTACAAGTTTACAGTCCTAGCAGAGTTTCCTTTAAAGACCTTTGGCTTCCAGGCGCTTCTTTCTGGAGGAGTGGCACCCTGGAGCGGGTGGGCTCAGGAAGCCCACTGCAGCTTGGTGACCAGAAGCCACTTTCTAGCAGTGACTTCTGTGCTGCTGCTGGCTTGGCCTTTAACTTTTTCATCTGCAAAGCTGAACAAGGATCAGATGTGCGCTGAGTCTGGACTCACATCTTGACTGAGAACGCTGCAAATGCTGCGCTGAAAGCACAACTTTGGCTCTTTTCTGGACCCAGGGACAAGATTTGCTGCTCAGCGCTGAACTTGGCCTACATGCTGGGGGGGGGGGGGGGGGAGCAGCCAGCAGCCAGCCTGCTGCTGTTGGCAGGAAATGAGGGAGAAGAGGAAGGAGGCAGCGTTGTGGAGCCGCTCAGTTCCCAGAACACTGCTGAACTCCCTCAGAAGATAAGGTGGTGGAAAGGAGAGACACAGCAGCTCCACATGGCAGCTGCAGACGTTTCCCTCAGCCACTCATTCACTGATGTCCACCAAATGCCCATAGAGTTCATCTTAGGGCCCAACAGCAGAGAAGCCATCCAGCTCCATAACAGAGGTCAGAGGTCAGAGAGGAGCCAGGTCTCCCTGATCACAGCATGCTGCACCCCAGCTACTCCTTGATACGCAGCTCCTCCACCTTCCACTTCACACAGCGTGTGCTGCACAGCAAGACGCTGGGCTTTGTCCCTGTGGGCTGCCGTACTCCTCCCCTTCTACCTGTCCTTGGTCCAAGCCGTCCTGATCATTGTCCTTCCAGCGCTTCTTCAGGCAGCTCTGCAGGGCCAAGGGACACAAGTGATCTCTGCAAGAAGTAGAAAGTGGAAAAGTTGGAGCCTGCCGCATGCAGAAGTTTGAAGAATCAGTCTTTGTTCCCAGAAAGCCGTAGTGGAGCAAAAACACACAAAGACAATGAGTGCAGAAGAGCAGCTGCAAAAAGGCCTGAAAGAAAGTGAAAAGAAGAAAAGAGCAGCAGCAGCAGGAGTCCGGGTGGCCAGCAGAGCAGCACAGCCACAATTTTACATGTCAAGCCATGAAGTTTAAAGCCAGATAGGATCATGTTTAGCTTTGAAGGGCTCCACAAGCCATCAGAATCAAAGCAGAAGCAGAAGCAGGAGCTCAGCTACTTTTAGCTACTTTGTAGACGGCATTCTGGGAGAAAGAAGAGTTTCAATCAAGTTTTTTCCACTCTTGCTGCTCATGTGCATTAATGCGCCACCATGAGAGACGAGGGCAAGCTTCTGCTTCTGCTGCTCACACGCTGCACTCTGGACTCCCCAGCAGAAGAGAAAACAGACTCTGCAATAGTTAGAAAAGCACTTCTCACTAACTTTGCAGCTGCACACCTTGCAGAGGGAAAAAGGCAGGAAAAAAGAGGCAAAGCAGCCACTTGTTCCATCCTCTGATGATTAGAAATGAAAGCAGGAAAATCTGCAAAGTGCTTCTTTAGGATCCTGTTCTACGGCTGCAGCTTCTAGCTGCTAAATATCTGCAGCCACTTTGGCTTCAGCAGCTTGTGGAGAGCAGCTCTAAAGGAAACTTTCTCACTATGGGGGCTTTATTTTCTGCTGGAACTTTGCTGCTTTTAGCAGCTTTCTGTCCTCCAACACTTGATGCTCAGACCAGAAGCTTAGCTCTGCTTGCTCCCAGCTCAGAGGATGAAGGACGTTTGAAGGTCAAGACGTGACTTTATGCACATGTTGATGCAAATCAAGGACTATTGTGAATTTAGAAGGAGGAGGAGGAGATGGCTGGTCTTGATGACTCAGCATTTCTTGGATCCTTGCAGGGAGAAGAGCAGCAGTCTGTGGAAGATGTTCAATGTGCTCTAAGCAGACAGAGAAATGTTCTCTTCTAGATGTGGCTGACTAGAGGCAGCCTTCAAGAGCCACTCCCCGACTGAAGCCTTTCTGCAGCTTTCCTTTCTGCCTAGCCTTGGCTCTCTGTGCTCCTCAGCCTTGGCTCTCTCTCTCAGACTAAACACAATCAGGAGGGATTGAAGACTTTTGCTCTGCAGGCTGGCAGCACACAAACTTTTGGAACTTTTCTATCTGAGCAACACATGATTGATTTGCTCCTTTAAATAGTCACAGTCATGCTGGGCTCTGGGAGGTCAAAGGTCAGCTAGGTGCCAGCAGGGAAATGCTGATGGCCAAGTTGCTGAATCTTTGCAGCTTTTCCATCTTTTCCATCTTTTTCTGCCTGCGTTCAGTTCAGATGATCTTTTAGTTGCTTCCTGCAGAGATGTGAACGTTCCACCATGATTCCTGTCTGATTCCAGCAGAGCAGCAACACACATGATGCTTTAAAGCCAAACTGAAGAGGCAGATGCAGACAGGAAGGATTGCTGGCTGCAGTTAGTTGCTGTGGACAGCAGGTGGCGCTGCTGCATGGCCCACAGAGGGAGAGCAGCAGCGCCACCTGCAGGGACACATGAAGAGCAGCCTGAAGCTGAGCTGGGAGACATGAAGCTTTAACATCTGCTGAACTCTTCAGCTCCTCTTTCCCTCACATCTGGCCTGAAGCAGCTTTAAGGTGGAAAACTGCTGCAGCTGGAGGAGATTCAGCAAAACCAACATGTTGCTTTGCTTTCTGGGCCACAAGCTCCACAGGAGGCTTGGCAGCATCCAGGTGGATGAAGAAGAAGAAGAAGAAGAAGAAGAAGAAGAAGAAGTGAGAGCAGCAGCAGCAGCAGTCACCTCCACACAGGCTCTGCTTCCTTGCTGAACATCTCCAAGCAACACGTTTCCTCAGCTGTGCTGTTAGGATGCTGCTCTGAAACATCTCAGGAGGACAGGACACTTGGAGACACTTTGGAGAGGAGATCTCCTGGAATCAGACTCACCTAAAGCTGCTGAGAGCCTCAACATCTCCAGATCCTCAGCAGACTGAGCTGAGCTGCTGACCAGTCTGCTGAGCAGAACTTTACTGGACCTGCAGCTCTGACTGGGATCTTCTTCCACTTTGGCTTTCAGCACAAACATCAGCAGAAGATTGCCAGAAATCACACATGAAATCAATCTTTTCTGGGACTCCAAGCTGGGAGAAAGTGAAGCTGACTGTGGCAACATTTGCTGAACACTTGCAGATGATTTCAGGGAGAAAATGATGGCCGTAGAAGCAGGACTGAATGTTTTAGCTCAGCGTAGAAAGAAAGAAAGATTAGAGTCCAGCTAAACATGGATGGAGCCTTTTCATTAGCAATCTTTCAGCTAGCATAAGAGCAGCTAAACAACTGCTAACACACTTCTATCACTCTTTAACAAGCTTTAAATGCTCCACAGCACATTAGTTTACAACAACAATCATCAAACTGTCACTTATTATGCTTCAAATCCACTTATTGAAGACAGAAAACCAAACTTCATAGCTTCTCCCACGGAATGCCAACAGAAAGAGCGATGGAGAGCGTGGGAAACCCTTCACAGACTATAATGCTATGATCCGTTCATTTGTCTTTTAAACTCCGAACTAACACTCACAACAACAATCCATCAACTCAATAGCTTCACCAGCAAAGATCATTATTTACATTTTCATTCGCAACACCTTAAATTTCAATAGAAATAATCATTTAGAAACAGGAAGTTACCCGCTGTTTGTCAATGGATCTGTCGTCTTTTCAAAATAAAAGCTGCCGGTGCTCATATAGTTTCCTAGCGGAATAGCTTCTCACTGGACAATCTAGTGTAATAACATCCCACTGCTACATTATGGATGTGGAGAACTGTTCAATAAGGTTTAAATAGTATAATAATATCATTATTTCCTGGTGGTTTGTGTAAAAGCATTTTGGAGCTAGTAGAGTCACGTGTGACATAAACACAGAGACTCAGGTTCATGCCAGCTGACCAAATCTACCTTGTTCTAGAAATATATAATGAATAAATAATAATAATCTATGTATCTATATGTAGCAGCACAAATGGTACGCTGCCACTTTAAGGCCAATCTTGGCTGCTGTATATCAGCAGGTCTCCACAAGGCTGCTGCTGTTGAACTCAGCTGCTTGTCTTTGTTTGTCAAACTGTGCTGGGCTTCTTTGTTGCTCCTCAGACCTCTGGAGCCATCTGTCAACAGACACAGAACTTTACAGATTAAAACCCGATCCATCTGTGGTTCTGCTGTAGTTTGAAGAGAAAACTCTGTAGGGTAAAATCTTAATTTCCCAAACAGAGGAGTCAGAAACTGAAGTCTGTTATCTGCACATCTGATCCCGTCTCAGGCTTCAGATTGATGTGCAATCATAAACTGTTTAAAGTTATTTAATGTTTCATAAATAACTCTGTTAAGTATTGTCTGGTGATATAATCAGCTCTTAAGCTGATATCAGAACGAAAAGGGATGAATTCAAGCACTAGCGATCTTTTAACAGTGAACTCTGCACACGCAGATTAAAGGAGTGACAACTTCTTCAAGTTAAAGAATTTAATAACAGAAATAAAATAAACATCCAGAGAACATCACTATGTAATGCTGTTTATCTGAATTAACGCTATACTGGGCTAGTGAAACTTGAAGATAGAAAGAAGTTAAGCTAAGGAACTATTTACTTGCCAAAAGAAAAAAAAGACAAAATAAAAGTGGTTGATCATCATCAGAATAATTTAGTGAATCCTGGTTCACTGCAGATCTGATGTACAGAACATGGGATGAGGTTAAAGTAGCTTTACTAATTCAAAACAACATTTGGTAATTGTTTCAACCCATTCACAATGAAAATCCCAAGTTACACAAAACGTTATTAGAGGAAATCACATTTTAAAGAATAATTTGCTCGGTAAAATATTTTTTTAGGAGCGCTTATTTTATTGATGCAATTCTACCTCCGTCTCACTAGCAATCGGACGCTAAACTCGGTCACTCCTAAAGTTGAATAAAACGTGTTTAAATCGACATTAATGTAATAAAATAATAAGACGATTTCAGCAGATTTCCTCTCAGCATGGGGAAGTGGGTGTTGTGTCGACTTTCCAGCTCCGTCTGGAATCCACATTCCTGTAAAGGCTGAGAAGAAATAAACAAAGCTGTTTCTGGCATGGCGGGATTCCTTTCCTCCTACGCCTGATGCTGAAGTTAAGACAACAGACTTAACCCGGTCATGTCCTCCAGGCGAAGAGAGATTTCTCCAAGGTGCTGGATGGTGCGTCTTTGGGCCCATCGTGGTTCAGGCCCCTCTCCCTCCTCCTATGTCTCAGGCAGGAAGAAGGTGAAGGCTGGGTGGCAGCCCCCTTAAGAAGGAGCAGACTTATCTTTGAATCGGCTGGCAGTTTCTCCCCATGTCAGGGAGGAACTGAGTTTCAGAGAGGCTCATGTCTCACTCAGCTCATGGCCTCTTTCAGGCCCCATGCATGGCTCCTGCAGGGCAGCCCCTCCTTTAGAGTCCCAGGACGGAGCAGAATGAGAACTGGACCTCTGGCCAGGGGTAGACTGAAGACTGGGGGGTTGTCCTGTGGGAGCAAGCTTTTGCACTGATCGCACCCTGCGGAGAGAGCTGTCTCTCTGGAAGTGTGAAATTCCTTTGCTCACAAACCCCTTTAGAGTTGTCCTCCAGCTACATGGCCAGAATTCAATCTGACATAAAATTCTCATCATGGCTTTAATATCATGGCACAACAAGATGGAGCTACAGACGTTCTGTTCATCGACTGGTTTTCTGGGACTTCAGTCAGATGCAAAGTTGGTCCCTCTGCAGGAACGAGGTTCATCTACAGCTGTGTTTAAGGAGGAAATAAAAAGAGAATCATGTTAAAGTCAGACTGTTTGACTCTGAGTTCAGTTCATATAATAAAGTCTCAGCTGATTGTTTTCATGCCACTAAAAGCTGAACTGTTCCTTTGCCTTTAAGCCATCTTTGGACATCAGTAGATTTCTTCGTCTGGACGCCTTATCAACATTTCAATGAGACGTCTTTCTGTGCAGTGAAAAGGTTGAGTTTTGATTTTTCACAATCAAAACATTTAAATCCCAACACATCTCTTCATTCTGATATGTCTACTTTGGAATTAGATAAATCCGTCCGTCCGTCCGTCTTCTTCCGCTTATCCGGGGTCGGGTCGCGGGGGTAGCAGCTTCAGTAGGGAGGCCCAGACGTCCCTCTCTCCAGCCACCTGGGTCAGCTCCTCCGGGGGAATCCCAAGGCGTTCCCAGCAGAGAGACATAGTCCCTCCAGCGTGTCCTGGGTCTTCCCCTGGGCCTCCTCCCGGTGGGATGTGCCCAGAACACCTCACCAGGGAGGCGTCCAGGAGGCATCCTGACCAGATGCCCGAGCCACCTCAACTGGCTCCTCTGGACGTGGAGGAGCAGCGGCTCTACTCTGGGTCCTCCCCGGATGACTGAGCTCCTCACCCTATCTCTAAGGGAGAGCCCAGACACACTACGGAGAAAACTCATTTCAGCTGCTTGTATCCTGGATCTCGTTCTTTCGGTCACAACCCAAAGCTCGTGACCATAGATGAGGGTAGGAACGTAGATCGACCGGTAAATCGAGAGCTTCGCCTTTTGGCTCAGCTCTCTCTTCACCACAACGGATCGGTACAGCGCCCGCTTCACAGCAGACGCTGCACCAATCCGCCTGTCGATCTCCCGCTCCATCTTCCCCTCATTCGTGAACAAGACCCCAAGATACTTGAACTCCTCCACTAGGGGCAGCACATCCTCCCCAACCCGGAGAAGGCACTCTACCCTTTTCCGGTTCAAGACCATGGTCTCGGATTTGGAGGCACTGATTTTCATCCCGGCCGCTTCGCACTCGGCTGCGAACCGCTCCAGTGAGAGCTGTAGATCACGCCCTGATGAAGCCAATAGGACCACGTCATCCGCGAATAGCAGAGACGCAATCCTAAGGCCACCAAAACGGATCCCCTCAACACCTTGGCTGCGCCTAGAAATTCTGTCCATAAAAGTTATGAACAGAATCGGTGACAAAGGGCAACCTTGGCGGAGTCCAACTCTCACCGGAAACGAATCCGACTTACTGCCGGCAATGCGGACCAGACTCTGACACCGGTCGTACAGAGACCTGACAGCCCTTATTAAAGGGTCCGGTACTCCATACTCCCGGAGTACCCCACAGGATCCCTTGAGGGACACGGTCGAATGCCTTCTCCAGATCCACGAAGCAGAGCAGCAGCAGCAGCAGTCACCTCCACACAGGCTCTGCTTCCTTGCTGAACATCTCCAAGCAACACGTTTCCTCAGCTGTGCTGTTAGGATGCTGCTCTGAAACATCTCAGGAGGACAGGACACTTGGAGACACTTTGGAGAGGAGATCTCCTGGAATCAGACTCACCTAAAGCTGCTGAGAGCCTCAACATCTCCAGATCCTCAGCAGACTGAGCTGAGCTGCTGACCAGTCTGCTGAGCAGAACTTTACTGGACCTGCAGCTCTGACTGGGATCTTCTTCCACTTTGGCTTTCAGCACAAACATCAGCAGAAGATTGCCAGAAATCACACATGAAATCAATCTTTTCTGGGACTCCAAGCTGGGAGAAAGTGAAGCTGACTGTGGCAACATTTGCTGAACACTTGCAGATGATTTCAGGGAGAAAATGATGGCCGTAGAAGCAGGACTGAATGTTTTAGCTCAGCGTAGAAAGAAAGAAAGATTAGAGTCCAGCTAAACATGGATGGAGCCTTTTCATTAGCAATCTTTCAGCTAGCATAAGAGCAGCTAAACAACTGCTAACACACTTCTATCACTCTTTAACAAGCTTTAAATGCTCCACAGCACATTAGTTTACAACAACAATCATCAAACTGTCACTTATTATGCTTCAAATCCACTTATTGAAGACAGAAAACCAAACTTCATAGCTTCTCCCACGGAATGCCAACAGAAAGAGCTATGGAGAGCGTGGGAAACCCTTCACAGACTATAATGCTATGATCCGTTAATTTGTCTTTTAAACTCCGAACTAACACTCACAACAACAATCCATCAACTCAATAGCTTCACCAGCAAAGAGAATTATTTACATTTTCATTCGCAACACCTTAAATTTGAATAGAAATAATCATTTAGAAACAGGAAGTTACCCGCTGTTTGTCAATGGATCTGTCGTCTTTTCAAAATAAAAGCTGCCGGTGCTCATATAGTTTCCTAGCGGAATAGCTTCTCACTGGACAATCTAGTGTAATAACATCCCACTGCTACATTATGGATGTGGAGAACTGTTCAATAAGGTTTAAATAGTATAATAATATCATTATTTCCTGGTGGTTTGTGTAAAAGCATTTTGGAGCTAGTAGAGTCACGTGTGACATAAACACAGAGACTCAGGTTCATGCCAGCTAACCAAATCTACCTTGTTATAGTGTTACTGTGGAGTTTAATTAATAACGCTTATATTCACCTGAGAACTGAGGATGTCTGTGTCTTACAGACCCTGGTTGCACTGAAGTCTATATGACAATGAAGTAGTGAATCTCATTCTATATATTTATTTTTAGTCATTGTATTTTAAACAGGCCTATAGGTTCATAGGTCTTTTGTAAAAAAAAACCCCAAAAAGCTGGAAGGTGGAGCAGGTGCACCTGTTGATGGAATCGGGCATCTCAGTGAACGGCTCGTTCCTCCTGGTGTGATTTTATCAGATGTCCCTCGTTCATCAGCGACGAGTTCCTCGTTAAGGAGCTCTGGCGACACTGAAAGGTGGTTTCCCCCGTTAAAAAAATCCTATTGGGGATTCTTTGTTGAAGAATGTTGTCTCCCACCGGAGACAACTCTTCATGATCCTGAATAAAGAAAAGGAAAATAGACTAAAAGCAGTCAGTTATGTCCCTGTAATCAGACACTCTGATCCCGTCTCCTCCTCACACACCTAAGGGTAACTTAGAGTCACCATTTAACCTAACAATCATGTTTCTGGACTGTGGCAGGAAGCCAGAGTACCCAGAGAGAACACCTGGTTTACCTGGGTTCTTCCAGGTAAACCAGGTGTTGAACCCAGGATCTTCTTGCTGCAAGCTAACAGAGCTACTGACTGCAGCACTGGGCAGCCATTTAGGGCCAGTTTGCTGTCAATGCAGAGATGAGCAGAAAGGAATCTAAACCTTGTTCCACACAGGTAGACTCACCTGTCCTGTGAGAAGGGGCGGAGCCTCAGAGGAGTCAGGTGTGATGAGATCAGGAGAAGCAGGTCTAGTCAGGTTCAGACTGCAGTCAGTTTAGATCAGAGCAAAGAGAAGAACCTGGATCAGGGCGGCTTAACTTCTCCTGGTTTTCTCTCTGTAAACAGAACCAGAACCAGAACCCAGTCTGCTTCTGCTTCAGCTTTAATTCTTCACATCTTCTCAGCAAACAGAAGATGTTTTTATTCTCTGACAGTTGAACCAGGAAGTTAAACCTTTGTTCTCTCAGTGGGAATCTTGGACCGACCCGTTTGTTCAGATTCTTTAGCTGTGAGCTCACAGTCACTTCCTGTTTCCTCTCAGACTGAATAAAGACACAAGATGGAGGAACGTGATCAGAACCAGGAGGACAACGCTGAGCAGCTATAATATTAAAGTTAATAATAAATCTAATAATAAAGAGGAAGTCATGGTTCTGATCCAAAGCTCCAGATATGAGGATTAAAGATGGAGGCTCAGACACAAAGTCTGCTTCTTTCTAATTAATCGTCATGCAGCATCAAAATGTTTGAACGCTCCTTATTTCATCCTCATCATTATTTAGATCTGCTTCTGTTTCCTCTCCAGTCATTTTACTACTTTATCTATCTGATATTAATGCGCTCTCACCTGTCAGCATCTTACTGGCTTTGCCTTCTGGGAGGAAAGCTGTTGGATTTTGTAAAAGGACCAACAGAGAATGGAGGAAAAAGAAGGAGAGAACAAAAAGGAGAAGGACAGCAGCTCTGCCCAGGGCACAGCTCTGGAAGGTGAATAGAGGAGTTCTGAAAAGTCAATTGGTCCCTGGATCACAGAGCAGATACAAGCACTTTAAAGCTGATTGCTGCAGATTAATTTCTCTTTTTCTCTATTTTTACCACCAGCCTGGTGAGAAGTGCTCCGTGTAGCAATCAAACACAAGGAGATGTACATGTATATATATTCTTTGTAGATGTTTCCACTTGTTATTCAGGATAATTCATTATTTTTCCTGTTTATTGATCCTCAGTAAATGACATTACTAGAGCTGCACCTTTAACCCATCAGGCTGCTGAAACTAATTAACCAGCCTCCAGTGGAGGAGCTAGGCTTTTTGCTTTGGGGGGGGGGGGGGGTCTTTTTTCTTGTCTCTCAGAAAGTCCCTTACCACCACTCTATAAGGGTGAGGACCCTATAAAATGTTTCCAGAGAACAAAACTACTGAATGCAATAAAATGTTGACTGGAAATGAGCTGAAGACTGAGAAGAAACCTGAAAAACAGACAAGTTACAACCTGATCTCAGAGTTTTACAGCTCAGTTCACTGCTGATAAAAAGAGAAGAACTGAAAGGAAAGGTGTTTAAAGTCAGGTAAACACACCTTGACAGGGGGCGGAGCCTCAGGTGAGTCACTTACAGTCAGGTATCAGATCAGGAGAAACAGGTTCTGACTGCATTTAGCAGCAGAACAGAACAGAGAGAAGAACTGAAAGGAAAGGTGTTTAAAGTCAGGTAAACACACCCTGACAGGGGGCGGAGCCTCAGGTGAGTCACTTACAGTCAGGTATCAGATCAGGAGAAACAGGTTCTGACTGCATTTAGCAGCAGAACAGAACAGAGAGAAGACTCTGGATCAGGGTGAGTGTGAACTTGTTCTGCTTTTCTCTCTGTGGACTGTGAACAGAACCAGGAACAGAACTCAGTCTGGTTCTCCTTCAGAACCAAGCTGCTGCTTCATGTAACCGTGGTGCTGGTCAGGCTCTGATTTCCTGCTTATCAGCACCAACAAACGCTCAGTTTCCTTCCTTTGTCTCTTTTCTTCAGACAAAAACTGAATAATGATGTAAAAGCGCCTTTGGCATCGTTTGCTTTCTGAGTGGAACGTCTAGTCAGACTCAGATTTGTGGGAAGACCATCCCACAGGTTGGTTCCTTTGACAGAAAAAAACATTTTTACCAAAAGATGTTTTACTAAATGGAACTTTCCATTCTCCACATGTAGCAGCTCCAGTTGTTCAGTAGAACCGGTACCGGTTCTCTGCTGCTTCTTCCTCATGATCTTAGCTAAAGCTGACGTCAGAGACTCACATCCTGTTCTAGATGAAGAATTGAGCTGAATCAGGAAAACTGGTGTGAAAACTCTGAAGTCTGCAGATTGTGATTTAGCTGCTGAATAAAAGCTGAAAATCAAACTTTGTTCTCAGTTGATCTCTGATTCTTTGCAGCAGCAGCCGCACCTTTCTGTAAAATCTCTCTAGAGACAGTTTGTCTCCTGCAGAACAACATGTCATGGTTACTTTTTAGTTCTTTTACAACCAGCCTCTGATGACATCACAGCAGGCCACCAATCAGAGTCCTTGAGAATACGGCCATTTGGAGTTTTTCTCTCCTTTTTCTCCTGGTTGTGGATCCAGTTGCTCCTTCAGAGGCGTTTCCTTGTATTTCCTGGTTTCCTGGTTTTCTCTACGGCTGCACCATGTTTGATCCAGATGTGTTCAGTTGTCCAGCATCTGGTTTATTATCGTCTGTTGTCTTTGTTCACATTAATTATATTTTAATTCAATCTGAAAAACTCACACGGAGAGAAAAAGACAATTAGAAGAATTTTATTGCTACAATTATTTTAAGACTTTGGCGCTCAGACCTCAGCAGGAAACATTAGCGCTGAATTTTCCTTTAATATGCATAAGCAGGTGTATGAGAACAGGGATGTTCCCCCCCAGGCCTGAAACTGGTGGTGGAGTGGAGATAGACCAAGTTGGTTCAGTCCATAGACGCTGGTTGGTGAGACCATCTGCTGGAGCTGTATTGGTGAGATCCAGTAGACTGGGAGAGCTGATACTAGTGCTTCACTCAGGGACCCACAAAGATAGATGTCCAGCTTGGATAAACACAGGTTTGCATGAACCTGTCCATGATGAGCAAGCATGAGGCGACAGTGGAGAGGAAAAACTCCCCTTGGGGAAGAAACCTCTGGCAGAACCAGGCTCAACATGGCGGTCTTCTGCCGGACCCATTGAGATGTGACAGGGAATGCAGTCAGAGTCCAGGAGGAATTACACTCTGATAGGGACGAGGTTGAAGGAGCACCATGGGAAAGCCAGATGGAGCTTGGCTACCATGGTGGAGAAGGGATGGAGGTGGGTTGGATCAGGTCATCTGAGTCCTAATCAGACATTGGGCAACCACTGCTTGAGCTTTGGCTGGGTAGCAGGCTGAGACGTGATTTGAAGACCTTTAAGATGAACTCTGGATGCTGATTGGGCTTCGTGGAGGTCTGGTTCAAAGCTGATTGGCTTATGTCAGAGGCTGATGAGCCTCTGATTGGATGAATGTCAGTAATTCAGTTTCTTCAGTTGAATTCCCGCCTAGGCTTCATATAGTTTATTAATACTTTTAAATGGCTGCCCTAATTGACAAATATCAAAGTTTCTATGGAATGAAAAGGAGCCAGAAATGTTGTTCAGCAGTTCATGCAGACTAGTTTGTAACAGCGTCACTTTTAACCCTCTCATTGCCGTTTATTCAGCAGACAGGACTTGCCTGAAGTTTGTTGCTTTGCCCTTTAAACAGTTATTGCTCAGTCAGAAACACAATTAATACTGAATAACTGTCAGATAGTGAAAGTTGAAGAAGTCTTGGAGAAAACGGCAGAAGGACACTCCCTGCACAGTTTGGATTCTACAGCCAAAGAAATAAATAGAGAAAACCTTCAGGTCACCTGAATATAACTTTGGTCATAAAGGAGCTGAAACACCAAGATGTTCCTCCTAAATCAAATCTTTTTCAGAGGAACATGTTGGTTCTGATTGAGCTCATCATGGTAAAATCTTCAATCAGATAAATCCATCTCTGCTGTTCTTCTGGAGAATGACCTGCAGGATGGTCCAAGAGAAGAGTTACAAGCTGCAGAAGAGAACTAAAAGGAAGTAAAACTTTCTGGAAATGAGTGTATTTGTCCTTGATCTGAGCAGCTAAATCAGATTATCTGCCAATGGAATGAGTATTTTGATCCCTAAAATAAGATAATTAGATATACTGACCTTGAAATAAGATGATGGAGATGAGTTGATCCTATATTAAGAGCTAAATCGTATTCAGTTGGCAGATAATCCTATTTAGCTGCTCAGATCAAGGACAAAAACACTCATTTCAATCCAGTTTTACTTGCTTTTAGTTCCTTTTAGCAGTGAAGCTGCAGCATCTTTGTTCATCTTTGTGGGCCGCTGTGTTCAGAACCAACACATCAGAACTTCAGAGGAAATGTTCCCTCCTTCATTCACTCTGGATGTTTCTACAGACCTGGAACAGGATTCCAGTTCAGACCTGAAAAGGTTTCACCCTCAGTTTTAGCTTCATTCTCTGAAGAAACCAGAACTTCTCCAGATGGTTCTGAGGAGATAAGCCAGCAGACATCAGGAGGTGCATGAAGTAGTGAAGGAGAGGACAATCCAGACCCAGATGGTACCTGCTGAACTCAGGTTCCTCTGGTCCTCTACACACATGATGGGAACCAGCTTTCTGCTCTACAGAACACTGACTGGACCTGAACCACTGGGAACTGACTGGTTCTGGTTCCTCTCTCAGGCTGACTGAAGTCCAGGAGATGGAGAACAGAGCAGAACCTCCAGGATCCATCTGTCCGTCTATGAGGAGTGACTGGTCCAAAGAATACCCTCCAGACTTCAGTTCTGAACCTGGACCCTCAGACTCAGAGTAAGAACCCAGTTTCTAACTGATCCTTGTGATTCCACAGAGATATAAAACATAATATTTACTCAGTCTTCAGTTTATAAAGTGAAAGTAAATTAGTTTAGAACTTTAACTTAACTTAAAGCTCCATAATCATCAGCTGTTAGTCAATAAACCAGTAGTATTCACTGCAGAAACATTGGGCCTGGTTATACACACATGTACAATGGTCTTAGTCACATTGGCTGTAGGGAGAATTGTTGGCATGTAAATGTGTAAATATATGTTTAGAAGCATATTCATTCATTTGTTTAAAAATGGACCTTAGAGTTTTATAAACTGGTAAGTAAAGCATGAATTAGGAAGAGCATTTATGTTAAGATCTAAAGGAAGGAGAAGGGGTGTGATTACTTTTGTTTTACTTCTTCAGACCAGGACCTGGACTGCTGGCAGCCAATCAGAGCAGCTGTGCTCCAGGTGAGACTGAACATCTCCAATCAGAACTTCCTTCTATCGTCTCTGTTGGACTAATTCCTCGTCTTTAGTTGGCATTTGGGAATCTAAGTGTTTAAAGTCTTTCTGGGATCGATTATTTGCCCTGAATCTCTGGATTTCCAGCTGCTGTAAATGTAACGTCTGTGTTCAACCCAACAACCTATTGGGTTTGCTTTGAAGTGGTTCTGTTTTCAGCCCTTTGTGCTAAATGCATTAAAACTGAACATCTCCTTAAAGCTGCAGCTCATTTTGATGGAAACAAAAAGGTGGAGAAAACAAGCTGCTGCACTGCTGCTTTACAGAAAGAGGGAAGGAAAGTCTGAGAGACAGAAAGCTTTATTTCCTCTGACAGTAGATCCCAGATTACAGCAGATATATTTGTAGAAACATGGAATATTTCTATCTGCTGTTTACTTCTAAAGGACCAAATCAGTCCCATGTCATTTCTAATCTGTAATTATTCTCTAAAAACATCCAATCCAGTCTCTGAGGGAGAAAAGCATCTGAAAATGTGAACACTAGCTGATCCAAGGAGCTGTTTCTCTGGCAGATTAGAGCATTTCCTCCAGATTTCCTTCATTAAGGCTGAAAATGCTGCCAGGAACCATTTTCTGTCTCTCTGCCTCTTCTGTAACTGCTGTGTTTGTGGGAGAAGGTCAGATAGAAGCAGAGAAATGAGGACAATGGTGACCTGATGCTAAAGAGTTGATGTTGCTGAAAGCTGCTGCATGTTTCTGTCAGCATTTCTTCATCTGATCTGCTTTGTGAATCAGATCCTGACAGTGAACAGATACTGGCCACAAAGCAGAGGCACAACTCTGCTGTCTGACCATCTAACAAGGTTCTGCTGCTAAGGATGGATCCCATTGGTTAGCATCACATCATGTGAACTAAGAGACCTTCTAATGATGACACCTCCTGATGTTCCAGATGTTTCTGCTCCAACTTCATCACTAAATCAGCTTTTTCCTTCAGTTGTGTCTTCTTCTCTGTTCCAGCAGATGTTGGTCTGCAGGAGGTTCTAGAGGAACATAAGATCAGTCTGAGGAGGAGATGTGAACGTGTGACTGAAGGAAGTGATGAACCAGGAAGTAGAACCCTCCTCAACAGGATCTACACTGATCTCTACATCACAGAGGGACAGAGTGAAGAGGTTAATACCCAACATGAGGTGAAGCAGCTGGAGAGAGCTTCGAGGATCCAGAACCTCCATGACTCTCCAATCAGGTGCCACGACATCTTTAAAGCCTCACCTGACCAACATGGAGCCATCAGAGTGGTTCTGACCAACGGCGTCGCTGGTGTTGGAAAAACCTTCTCAGTGCAGAAGTTCACTCTGGACTGGGCCGAGGGCTTGGAGAACCAAGATGTCCGTGTGGTGGTTCTGCTGTCGTTCAGGGAGCTGAACCTGATCAGAGGTGAGCAGCACAGTCTTCTCACGCTGCTCCATGTTTTCCATCCAACCCTCCAGAAGCTCCCAGCAGAGCAGCTGGCTCGCCACAAACTTCTCTTCATCTTTGACGGCCTGGATGAAAGCAGACTTTCTCTGGACTTCAAGCACAGTCGGCTGGTTTCTGACGTCACACAGAAGTCATCAGTCGACGTTCTGCTGACAAACCTCATCAAGGGGAACCTGCTTCCCTCGGCTCTGGTCTGGATCACCTCCAGACCTGCAGCGGCCAATCAGATCCCTCCTTCATGTGTTGCCAGGTTAACAGAGGTACGAGGCTTCAGCGACGCCCAGAAGGAGGAGTACTTCAGGAGGAGGTTCAGTGATGAAGAGCTGTCCAGCAGAATCATCTCCCACATCAAGACCTCCAGGAGCCTCCACATCATGTGTGGAATCCCAGTCTTCTGCTGGATCACTGCTACGGTTCTGGAGAACATGTTGACCACAGAGCAGACAGGAGAGCTGCCCAAGACCATGACTGACATGTACTCTCACTTCCTGCTGGTCCAGACCAGGAGGAAGAAGAACAAGTACCATGGAGGACATGGGAGGAGTCCACAGGAGCTGATGAAGGCTGACAGGGAAGTTCTCCTGAAGCTGGGGAGGCTGGCGTTGGAACATCTGGAGAAAGGAAACATCATGTTCTACCAAGAAGACCTGCAGCAGTGTGGTCTGGATGTCACAGAGGCCTCGGTGTACTCAGGAGTTTGTACAGAGATCTTCAAGAGAGAGAGCGTGATCTTCCAGAAAGCAGTCTACTGCTTTGTTCATCTGAGCATTCAGGAGTTTCTGGCTGCAGTCTACATGTTCCACTGCTTCACCAGCAGGAACACACAGGTGGTGGAGAACTTCCTGGGAGATAAATACAGTGAAACATCTCTGGATGACTTCCTGAAGAGAATCATGGATAAATCCCTCAGCAGTAAAAATGGCCACCTGGACCTGTTTGCTCGCTTCCTTCATGGCCTCTCTGTGGAGTCCAACCAGAGACTCTTAGGAGGCCTGCTGGGTCAGACAGAGAACAGTCCAGGAACCATCCAGAGAGTCATCACCAACCTGAAGGAGATGAACACTGGTGGAGTCTCTCCTGACAGAAGCATAAACATCTTCCACTGTCTGATGGAGATGAAGGACCTCTCAGTTTATCAGGAGATCCAACAGTTCCTGAAATCAGAGAACAGATCAGAGAAGGTCTCAAAGATCCAGTGCTCAGCTCTGGCCTACATGCTGCAGATGTCAGAGGAGGTTCTGGATGAGTTGGACCTGGAGAAGTACAACACATCAGAATCAGGACGACTGAGACTGGTTCCAGCTGTGAGGAACTGCAGAAAGGCTCGGTGAGTCCAGATGTCTTCATTGACTGATGCTGATTCAGCATTATTACCGTCCAGTTTATTCTTCATTATTCAGTCGGTTCTGGACGTTTTTGGACCATTAACTACTCCCTTCATACTTTGGACTATTTCAACCATCAGATTTCTAAATCTTCAGCTCATTCAGGTCAGCTCTGCTGCAGCTTTTGGTATTTAGAGATTTTGATCTTTTAGAAAGATTCAATCATCCAGAGACACATTTTAAACTTTAAACAGCTCTTCACTCATTGGGCTGTTACCCATAATTCACCTCTTTAGAAAATCACTCTTTAGGTCAGGGCTATTGAACTGATGGTCTGTGGGCCACTTCTGGTCCGCTGGTGATGGTAATCTGGGCCGTAAATGACTTTTGTAAAAACTAAATAAATCAGAGAAGATGAGAAACATTGTGTGAAAAACAGCCCAGATGAGCGGCATGGTTGACCAGCCTTGATTTGTCTGCTGTTCAGTTCCTAACCTCTAAGTAATAGATTAGCTTTCATTGTTCTCTGAAACAGTCCACAACTATGTTTGTCTCCCAGTGTCTACGACTGTCACTGACATCTTCAACCCTTGGAGTAACCCCCCCCCCCACTGTGTAAAGCCACATAGGTGAGCCCACAAGAAGAGACGTGGCTTTATTTGCTCTTCAACCATTGGTTAACAAACAGTTGTCTGAAGGCAGGCAGGTTTCTAAAGCTGACTGCAGAACAGAGGATGTCACTAAACAGAACAGACACAGAACTCATGGTGCAGAACTGTCTCTGTCTAAATCCGCCTCTCCAGCACCCCTACACCAAGAAACAGGAAAGGAACAACAGCTTCATTTTAGTTTAGTTTAACCAGGAAAAAGACCTTTGAGATCAAGAACAATAGAGAACAAATGAACAGTGTCCTGCCTTTTGTTAAAAGACAGCAATACATTCATGGTGGGAATAAATTACATAAATAAGATAATAAACTAGTTCATAGTTTACAATTAGTCACAGTAAATCCATGCTAACAATAGTTAAAAAGCTTTGGGTGTGATATTTAATCAGAGTGAGACCTCCCATCTTGGTCAGATCTCTGAATAAAGGTTCCTCAGAGAAGTGAAGGACATCAAGCCTTGTGTGGAGAACTTTCTTCATCTTGGTGGCTGTCTAGCTTCACATAGTCTCCTGTTGTGAGGACAGCAGCAACAGTCCATGACAAGCCAAGCCTAACAACACCACAGTGTCTCTCAGGAGCCCTTTGGCTTGTTCCACTATGTTATGGAGCTGGAACAGAATTAGAAGAGAAAGATCTTAGCTAACTAGATCCGCTATCATCACACCTCTCAACTTTTAGGGAAAGTTAAGAGTGAGATTATGTTCATTTTTTGGGCTGGGGGAGCGGTGGAGAATGGATCCAGTCAGCTGCGTCTCATTTTAACTGACTAGACATGGAAGTGGAGAAGTTTTCCTTTGGTTAAAAAGTGAAAGAGGAGTGTCAACACCTTACTGTCCAGTTAGTGGGTTAAACAGAAAAACACCAAACTGTTCTCCTGTGATTGTTCCAACATACCAAGACTGCCTGATATGAGCAGAATCACGTCTGTTTAATCTCTATTCACAACATTTACGCTCAATATTGCAGCTTCTCAACAAGTAAACGGCTCTGTGGTCCATGCCAGATTTCTGAGGAAAATCCAGTTTGCTCTGATTTTGGCTCATCTGCAGAAATTCTGTCTGCTGCAACCAAAACTCCACCTTCCTGAGTCCATCCAGCTGCTGCTTTATTCTTGTAACATAGATTTTGTTACTAGATAGACCCGCATGAATGGATCAAATGAAAAAGACCCCACATGTACAAATAATCTCTGAATAAAGTTATAAAGTAGTTGTAAATTTCTGCCGGCATTATTACACTCCTTTTTTAATCAGAATCAGAAGTACTTTAATAACTACAGGTTATTACATGGGTTACTACATGCTGGAGCTAAATCTCACTGCAGAACATATAAATAATTTAATGGCAATAAAATTAGAACCCTGAAAGATGTGCACATCTCTCAGTTCTTCCATAGCAGGACTGCTCCTCTGAAATAAAATATGCTATACAGCTCTTTAAAAAAATCCATGTTGTAATTTCATGTAATGGGGCTAAATCAGTTTGATCTAAACTAAGAAATCTAAAAGAAATGATTTTTCTTTCTTTGCCTCCATCTGCAGGTGTGGGTGGGTTTATAATGAATAAATAATGAATTGAGCATAAATCTGAAAACATTGTCCACTAAACTACCATTTTAGTGTGTGGTGGCTCAAGAGAGTCTAGAGTCAAGACATCTATCAATTTTAATATAATTATGTAGATGTGATTATTATTATTATACTCAATGTTCATCATAAAACAAGAAATAAACTAAATGTTTTTGAACTTGATTATTATTGCACATCAACAAGCTGCAACCAGCTATAAATGGTTGTAACAAAATCTTCTCTTGCAGCAATATATCAAGCTAAAACAGACTTTGTAGTAAATGAAATAGGGCTCCCTCCACTGCAGACAGCAGCAGGTAGAATGTACTTGAGCTATTATACCACTGAAGAAGTAAAGTGCTAAACTAAGTCAGCCACTGGTAAACTCCTGCAGCGGAGAGCATGCTGTGAAGAAAAGCTGCCTTATTGATGCAGTTGTAGTAACACACTGTGTTCTAGTGGAAGTAACGTAACGCCGTTATCTGTTACATTAAGTCATGACTCTCTTTACTAAATGAAAACTGGAGCCTCCTGTTTTCTTTTTGATACATTACCAGTAATTTTACCCAGTTTGGTCACTTCCAGTAAAAGGAAGAGGCGTCACTTGTATGTATAGTTAGAGATGATTTGGAAGTGAGATGAAGCCAAAACAATCATAGTGTATTATCACTAGACTCACATATGTCTAGAGATAATCTGCTGATAATTTACATAGAGGAGACGGCCAAATGCTACCATGGACATCCAGATAGATTTAGTCAGTTGTGTTGTTTTACTCTAGATGATCTTTCTTCATCTTTGTGGTTGAATGAAGCTTTTAACCAAAGCAGAGACACAGCAGCCCTGCAGTAGAACCAAGACCTGAAGAGACTGAAGAGATTCTCTGTGTGGGTCAAACAGGACATTGATGTGAAGAGCAGATGTTCATCTGATGATGACATCACTGTTTAGTCATCATCTTTTAGTCTGTTTATCAGTCTTTATTAGTCTGATTTAACTACAACTGATCTGATTCTTTCTCTCATCACAGACTAGTGGGCTGTAGTCTCTCACAGACTGAATGTGAAGTTGTGGCCTCAGCTCTGAAGTCCAACCCCTCCCTGACTGACCTGGAAATAGATCACATCTATAATGATGAATGGAGAACCTTTGGAGACTCTGAGATGAAGCGTCTCTGTGAGATCCTGGAGACTCCATTCTGTAAAGTAAAGATGCTGACGTAGGTTTTATCTTCACTGCTACTTTAAAACTTATTTTAATTAATAATTTTGTTCTGACATTTTTTCTTTACAGACAACCTGCTGTCCAAATGTTTTGCCTTGTCAATTATTTATTTTCTTCTTTGATATTTTCAGTATTCAACATTTAACACTTAAAATGTTTTGGACTGAAGAACAAAAATTAGGAAAATAAGTCAAACAATGTGAATTATTGATGGAGATGTTTTAATTTGATTTGGGAAAGATTTAGATAACCAGATCAGATCATTTAGCTTTATTTTTCATTTCTTTGTCACATCTTTACATGAAACATTAATGTTTGTTCCTCCAGAGTAGTGCCAGGATCACATTCATACACATAAACAGTAAAATAAACATAATAAAACAGCATTATCTAAAAAATGAATGTCTGAGAAGAACAAAGAGATAAAATGTAAACTAAATCAAAGTGACGGCACCAGCAGGTTGCATGTTCTCCCTGTGCATGCGTGGGTTCTCTCTGGGTACTCCGGCTTCCTCCCACAGTCCTAAAACATGACTGTTAGCTTAACTGGCCTCTCTAAATCCTCCTTAGGTGTGAGTGTGTGTGTGAATGGTTGGTTGTCCTGTCTGTCTCTGTGTTGTCCTGTGATAGGCTGCTTACCTGTCCAGGTGAAGCCCGCCTCTCAGCCACTGACAGCTGCAGATAGACACCAGCAGCCCTCAGGACCCCAGCAGGGATAAGCCTGGTGGAAAATGGTTGGATGGACGGCACCAGCAGGTTCCAGCAGCTCAGCTTTGTCCTGAAGCTGCTGTTCTGTTGGTGCGGCTCAGAGAGGAACCGTCCTCTTCAGTCTGACAGCTCAATCAGACAGAACCAGATCCAGGAGCCAGCAGTGTGGCTATTAAAACTACAGCACAATATTGAAAAGTAAAAAGCTCTACTGCAGCAGACGCTCTCTGGACTCAGCGGTACCGTTCAGCAACAAGCCAACAAGTTTGAGCACCAAGAAGGAAAGCAAAGAAAAACTGAAGAATCATCATTTCTATTAGTCTGCAGACCATTTCTGCCTGACAGACCATGATCCAGAGGAACATCTGGCTCCAGCTGTTCTCCTCCATCCTCCTCCTCCCAGGATGTGAAAAAGGAGGTGCTGGGAGCCCCATCAGCCCGGATGCTCTGTTGGCTCCTCACTTTAAATCGGCGCTGGAGAAGATCCAGAAGAACGCCGAGGAGTCAGAGACGCTTCAGGACCTGGTGAGGCCTCGCTCCGGGCCGACGTCCCTCGCTGGTCTGCCGGCTGCTTGGAGCACCGTGGCCAGGAGGTCAGGATTTCAGGAGCTCCACGCCTCCTGGACCCTCCTCTGCTCCTCCATCAGCCTCCTCCTCCTACTCCCTCTGCTCCTCGATCAGCCTCCTCCTCCAACTCCCTCTGCTCCTCCATCAGCCTCATCCTCCAACTCCCTCTGCTCCTCCTTCAGCCTCCTCCATCAGCCTCCTCCATCAGCCTCCTCCATCAGCCTCCTCCTCCCTCTGCTCCTCCCTCAGCCTCCTCCTCCCTCTGCTCCTCCCTCTGCTCCTCCATCAGCCTCCTCCTCCCTCTGCTCCTCCATCAGCCTCCTCCTCCATCAGCCTCCTCCATCAGCCTCCTCTCCTCCTTCTCTCCTCCTCCTCCTCCTCCTCCATCAGCCGCCTCCTCCTCCTTCTCTCCTCCTTCTCTCCTCCCTCTCTCCTCTCCTCCCTCTCTCCTCCTCCTTCTTTCCTCCTTCTCTCCCTCTCTCCTGCCTCTCTCATCCCTCTCTCTTCTCCTCCTTCTCTCCCTCTCTCCTGCCTCTCTCCTCCCTCTCTTGTCTCCTCCTTCTCTCCTCCCTCTCTCCTCCTCCTCTCCTCTCCTCTCCTCCTCTCCTCCTCCTCTCCCCCTTCTCTCCTCCTTCTCTCCCTCTCTCCTGCCTCTCTCCTCCTCCTCTCCTCCTCCTCTCCTCCCTCTCTCCTCCTCCTCTCCTCCTTCTCTCCTCCCTCTGTCCTCCTCCTCTCCTCCTTCTCTCCTCCCTCTGTCCTCCTCCTCTCCTCCTTCTCTCCTCCCTCTCTCCTCTCCTCTCCTCCCTCTGCTCCTCCATCAGCCTCCTCCTCTCCTCCCTCTGCTCCTCCAGCAGCCTCCTCCTCCTACTCTTCTCCCTCTACTCCTCTATCAGCCTCCTCCATCAGTCTCCTCCTCCATCAGCCGCCTCCTCCATCAGCCGCCTCCTCCATCAGTCTCCTCCTCCATCAGCCGCCTCCTCCATCAGCCGCCTCCTCCATCAGCCTCCTCCTCCTCCATCAGCCTCCTCCATCAGCCTCCTCCTCCATCAGCCTCCTCCTCTCCTCCCTCTGCTCCTCTATCAGCCTCCTCCATCAGCCTCCTCCTCCATCAGACTCCTCCCTCTGCTCCTCCATCAGCCGCCTCCTCCATCAGCCTCCTCCTTCTCCATAAGCCTCCTCCTCCTCCATCAGCCTCCTCCTCCTTCTCCATCAGCCTTCTCCTCCTTCTCCATCAGCCTTCTCCTCCATCAGCCTCCTCCTCCATCAGCCTTCTCCTCCATCAGCCTTCTCCTCCATCAGCCTCCTCCTCCATCAGCTGCCTCCTCCATCAGCCTCCTCCTCCTCTCTTCTCCTCCTTCTCTCTCCATCTCTCCTCCTTCTCGCCTTCCTCTCTCCTTCTCCTCCTCTTCTCTCCTCCTCTCCTCCCTCTCTCCTCTTCCTTCTCTCTCCATCTCTCCTCCTTCTCTCTCCATCTCCTCTCCTTTCCTCCTCCTCCTCTCCTCCTTCTTTCCTCCTCTCCTCCTCCTCCTCCTCCTCTCCTCCTTCTTTCCTCCTTCTCTCCTCCTCCTCCTCCTCCTCCTCTCCTCCTCACAGACTGATCAGCAGAGGCTCCACACTGCACCTCATCTCGCCTCCTCCTCTCCTTCCTCTCCTCCTCCTTCTCTCCTCCTCCTCTCCTCCTTCTGTTCTCCTTCTCTCCTCCTCCTCCTCTCCTCCTCACAGACTGATCAGCAGAGGCTCCACGCTGCACCTCCTCTCTCCTCCACGGTTCAGAGGAGTCATGGAGACGGTTCTAGCGTCTCCAGAGCAGAGCGCTGCACCTCCTCTCTCCTCCACGGTTCAGAGGAGTCATGGAGACGGTTCTAGCGTCTCCAGAGCGGAGCGCTGCACCTCCTCTCTCCTCCACGGTTCAGAGGAGTCATGGAGACGGTTCTAGCGTCTCCAGAGCGGAGCGCTGCACCTCCTCTCTCCTCCTCCACGGTTCAGAGGAGTCATGGAGACGGTTCTAGCGTCTCCAGAGCGGAGCGCTGCACCTCCTCTCTCCTCCTCCACGGTTCAGAGGAGTCATGGAGACGGTTCTAGCGTCTCCAGAGCAGAGCGCTGCACCTCCTCTCTCCTCCACGGTTCAGAGGAGTCATGGAGACGGTTCTAGCGTCTCCAGAGCAGAGCGCTGCACCTCCTCTCTCCTCCACGGTTCAGAGGAGTCATGGAGACGGTTCTAGCGTCTCCAGAGCAGAGCGCTGCACCTCCTCTCTCCTCCTCCACGGTTCAGAGGAGTCATGGAGACGGTTCTAGCGTCTCCAGAGCAGAGCGCTGCACCTCCCCTCTCCTCCTCCACGGTTCAGAGGAGTCATGGAGACGGTTTTAGCGTCTCCAGAGCAGAGCGCTGCACCTCCTCTCTCCTCCTCCACGGTTCAGAGGAGTCATGGAGGCGGTTCTAGTGTCTCCAGAGCAGAGCGCTGCACCTCCTCTCTCCTCCTCCACGGTTCAGAGGAGTCATGGAGACGGTTCTAGTGTCTCCAGAGCAGAGCGCTGCTCTCCTGTCAGAACTGCAGGATCTCCTGGATAAAGACATCATTTCCAGGGTTCTCCACGGGGTTCTATTGCCTTTATTTACTGGTTCTGATCACAGAGAGACGGTTCCACGTGCTGACAGTCAGACAGCTGCTGGAGAACGTTCTCCAGAACCACTGGTTCTCCTCCATAGATCTGAAGGACTACTTCCATGTTCCATCATCCCCAAACACAGGAAGTATCTGCGCTTCTCCTTCCAGGGGATTCCCTGTCACTACAACCTGCCGTTGGGTTCCTCTCTGGTTCCACGCACGTTCTCCAGATGCCGCTGCGCTCTGCAGGGAGGAGAACCCTCTTTTAGGTGGACCACCTGCTCTTGCTGGCTCGGTCCAGAGAGGAAGCGGCGGTGCAGACCAGAGCTCTGGCTCCACAGCTGACAGAACTGGGTTCTCCATAAAGTGCTAAAAGGTTGTGTTCTGCGTCCCAGCTGCTAGGAGCTAAACTGGGCCACCATGAGAGCCCAGAGCAGACGCTGTCAGCGCTGCTCCGCCGGGTCACACCTCCACACAGTGACAGCTCTGTCCGTCATGCGGCTGCTGGGGATGACGTCAGCGGCCCACCTGCTGCTTCCGCTGGCTCTGCTTCATAGGAGGCGCCTGCCTGCAGAGATGCTTCACCCGCCTGCGCAGAGACCCTGTGGCCAGAAGAGGCAGAGGATGACTGCAGTCCCTCCGTCAGTGGGAGCCCACCTGGCCCACTGGGGAAACCCCCCCACTGTGTCAGAGGGAGTTGCCCTCAGCAGACCTACGTCACACGTCCCGGTGTTCACAGACGCTGTCAGGCTGGGAGGAAGGTGTCTGTCCCAGGTAGTGGCAGAGAAGTGGCCACACCACATGTCTCTCCACATAAAGGTGCTGAAGCTGACTCAGCATTTTGCTCCTCTGCTGCGGGACCAGCAGCTTCTGATCCACACCCACAACAGGCTCACAGCAGCGGCATAAAGCGCCAAGACTGCTGCTTTAGCTTGAAGATGAATCCAGAACAATGTGAGCTGAAACTCTGTTAAATGATCCATGTTTAGAACATTGTGGCTCTGAGAACCACTGTTCTAGCCGAACCCTGAGCCAGACTAGAAGACAGCAGCATTTTAAACAGACGCCAGAGCCATCAGACTTAAATATCCAGCAGCAGCAAGTGATCATGGATGGATTTATGTTCAAGGAGAGTTTATTGTTGGCTGCTAATCTCCAAGCTCTAGTGCCCCCCCCAACCCTAAGCCCAGAACATCTTCATCAGCAGCCGCCACTGCTGAGAACCACACCTTGATCTGGACCTTCACACGTCATGATAACATGTTCTGGTTCTGCTGGCTTTAACTCTTTAAATCAGTTCTACTGGATCACATATCAGACATCAGTTCATCATGTTTCTGGCACTTTTACATTCAGGGACATTCATTTTCTACATTTGATCATTTATTTGTTCATGTTTCAGTTTTAACCTGCATCCTGGTGGCTTCAGCTCACATCTTTCATTCTTTATTCAGATTGGAGAGCTGCAGTTTGTCAGAGATCAGCTGTGAACATCTGGGTTCTGCCCTGAAGTCCAACCCGTCCCATCTGACAGAACTGGACCTGAGCCTCAACAAAGACCTGAAAGATGGTGGAGTGAAGGAGCTCTGTGGTTTCCTCCAGACTCCCCTCTGCAAACTACAGACACTGAGGTCAGACTCCATGTTTTAGTTCTGATATCTGTGATGTGAAAGTTGTGTTGACACTAAACTGCAGACATCTGGCTGATATTCTACTGATCCACACTGAGGATCTTCATGGTAAAGTCTGCTTTCTTCTTCACTGCTTTGCTCCACTTAAAGTTTCTTTCTTTTTCTAACTTCCTGTCAGCATTTATTCAATAATCAGCAGAAAACATGAAACAATGAGCTGAATTTCAGTTTAGAGTTGCAGCTTTTATCCAGAACTGAGGAAGAGGAAGAGAGAAGAAATAAAATGCTGATGTTTCATTTATTTGAAGGTTTTTAATCTCTTTAAACCTTCATCAGGTCAGTTTTTCTCCATTTTCTACAGGATGATGTTAAAATAATTAAATAAGTGGATGTAATTGAGCTGAAAAGCAAAGTTCAGATCTTGTATTGTAATAAATCTTTGCTGAGTTTGTTCCTGGACTTGGAGCCAGTTTTTAATGTTGTCTCTCTGTGTAACTGAGTCTGAGCCCTGATCTCAGGTCAGAAGCGGACAGCATTGGGACCCCCAGTGTGTAGAAATGCCCCTCATGTGAAGCGGCTCAGAGGGGATTCAAGCCAGTTTAGAAAAGTCAATTTCAGCTCCTGGAATCTGTGTGACAGGAACAAATCTATAATCCCTGATTGATGCTTCAGCACTTTTAGAAGCTCTGCAAGGATTTTACTGACTAAAACACTCAGACACAACATGTCACAGTAGCAGCTTCTGCTTCTGGGAGCTTCAGCTCCTAAAGTCAGTTTACATGAAATATTCTCCATCACATCATGTTTTTATGGCTTTGGAATCATTAAAATAGTTCATTTATCTGCATTAATCTCCATTTGTTCACACATTAACATTCATGAGGTGCTTTGCATCGAGCGTTTCTGCTTGAATCTGGGCGTGTAGAGGGCAGAACCTGAGCCAGAACCTGGTACCAAATGTATCGCTACAGCTGGGATCTAGAAAGGAAAATGGCTGCTGCTGTGTCTGAGCATGGTTTGATTCATCTGAATATTTTTACCATACTCCATTTTCTTTTTCTTGGTGTTCACTTTTAGTACGGATTCCACACAAAGTTTCTAAATGAGAGCCAGGACTGTAAAAACTGCTAAACAAGTTTTAACTGTTGAAAGTTCTGATATTGTTGATTGTTGAAGAGCTGAAGTCAGCAGGTCTTTATTGAAGCAGCAGCTTGTTGTCATTAATATTAATGAGAGTTCTTTAACTGGTTCTGTTGGACTGTTAGAACCTGCATCCTGGTGGCTTCAGCTCACATCTTTCATTCTTTATTCAGATTGTGGAGATGCAGTTTGTCAAAGATCAGCTGTGATCATCTGGTATCGGCGCTGAAGTCCAACCCGTCCCATCTGACATTACTGGACCTGAGTTACAACAACCTGAAGGAGTCAGATGTTCAGCAGCTGCAGGATCTTGTAAAGAGTCCAGACTACAAACTGAAACATCTGTAAGTAGATGGTTGGAGTGAGTCCAGCTGCTGTCAGCAGAACTGTTCTGAACCCAGTTGGTACCAAAGCAAAGATCCAGTGTTTCCAGTAAAGCTGCAGCTTCTCAGTGGGAGGAGAATGGTGACAGGCTTCCTGATTGGACACAAAGACAACAATGAGCCAATCAGAGGAGCCAGCAGCTTGTTGTCTTCCTGTCTTTGTGTCCATGTGAAGATGACTGTTGTTGTTGTGTTCATGTCTTCCAGCTGACAGCCTTCCACCATGTCTAGAGACAGTGGTCCTCATTCATCAAGCTGTGGAGCATCAGATCTGATCTCAGACTCTTTGTTCTCTCATTTCAACAGCAAACAGCTGATCAGTTTCATCTTAGTCACAGCTCTGAGATCAGTCTGACTGCAGCCTGCAGATCACTGATTTCACAGCCCATCATTACATTTAGTCACCATGTGGTCTTTCTACAGAGCACAAGCTCTGCTGAAGTCCACTCAGCACATCTGGACATGTGTCCTTCTCTCACTAGTTTCATCCAGATGTGTTCAGGGACAGCCTCCATGTTTCTTAGTCAGCTGATGTTTCAGGAACAGATGTTCATGTTCAGCTTCCAGAGGCTGAAACACTCACTGATCTCCTCTGTTGCTCCTTCTTCTCTCTGCAGGTGGAGGTGATGATCTTAGTGGAGGAGAGAAGCTGAGCTGTCCTGATGATCCAGAGGTTGAAGCTGCAGCAGTTTGAGTTTAAAGAGACTCTGACTGGATCCTGATGATGACCTCTGACCTTAGAGATGTTGATCCTGTTTATCTGATCATGTCTGTCATTTAGTGTGTGATATTGTTTGTCTCTGTGGACCAATGAGGATCAAATGAAAACTAAGCTGCATTTAGTGGCTCCATGGAGTTTAGATCTGAATCTGATGAAACTGCAAAGTTGATCTTTTTTCTCTCTGCTTCATTTTCAGCCTGTAAGCCAGAAATCTGAAATAAAGCTCAACTCTAAAGTTTTCAGGCTGCATGTTTGCTTCATTGTGATGCAGTTTCTGCAGGTTTTTCAGCATATTTTAGATGTTTTCTGCAAATGATTGGGCAGCTCTGCTCCTTTTATCTGTTGCTGCAAACAGCTCAGTGAGTAAATGATGGTTTCTTCAATCAGAGGATGAAGCTTTTCTTCAGGATTTTACATCAAATCTTTTTATTTCCTTCTTTCTGAAGGTAAAATCTAAAAGTGAGTAAAGATAAAGTTTGATCTGCTCCAGCTTCTCCTTTGGTGAGCATGGAAACACTTTCTGCAGCAGCTCAGAGACTTTCAGATCTTCTCTGGAGGATTTTCTCTGTTCTTCCTGCAGAACGGTTCTGGTTCTGTTGGATCTGAGGCTCATCATGCAGCTCTGCTCTGCTGAGGTCAGAACATAGATTTTAATCCTGTTTAGGGACTGTGGGGGTAAAACCTTCACCTGCAGCTCCTCATCAAGTCCACTGTGGACGTTGGAGAAGGAAAAGAGATTTTCTCTTTTCATCAGAAATTCAAACATGAATCATTTCCTTTTTTCTCGTTTCCTGGACATTTCAGACGGACCAGAACCAGATCTACAGAACCTGGATCCTCAGATCGTCTCCCTGTTACATAAATAACTTTAGAACCTGAGAAAGACGACATCTGGCATCCAAGCAGACAGGCAGAAAGATAGAAAATCATTTTAGATGTGTTGAATTTTAAAGTTAAAGTTGGGTTAAAATGAGGAATTATTAAAATGATTCCTGCATCAAACAGGGATTACTAGATTTAGTCAGAACTGAGTTTAAAAGCAGAAGTTTAACAAGTTATCTGGATCCTTTGGTTCAGTTTCTAGCTTTAAAACATCCATTAGAACCAAAGATCAGCAGGTGGTGTCTCACTTGATTCCCACTAAAAATCCCTGAGTGGAAATGAAAAGCTGGACTGTCAGTGTGGTTCAGTCAGAGCAGCTTTAGAGACCATTCCTCTGATGGAAGCGTGGGAACCTTAGAGGAACATTTCTCTGTTCATTTGTTCTGAAACATTTGTTCTCTGGATGTTTCCTCTGGTTTCCAGCCTTCATTCTGTCTCCATCAGGATAGGAGACCAGCAGGTGGCGCTGCTGAGCAGCTTCAGCTTTCTATGGAGCCACATTAGCAGAACCTTAATGGATCCAAACTGTTAGGCCAGATCCAGGCAGCCTTCGTGTTCTCTACATGATCTGGGATGAAGAGAAAAGCTCGGAGCACATTGTTGGAAACTGTGGCACAAAGAATGGAGTGAATCATTTCTTCATGTGCAGCTATGTACCTAGGATGAAACATCTGCTACAATTTGGCTAAATAGTTTTAGTCCCAGCAAATAAAAAATAAGCTGAGCCAGCAGTTTATGTCCGTAAACATGAAATGCTGCTACAGCCATGGAGAAACCTTTAGGAAGAGCTTCTCTGGTTTTCTAATCAACACAATACAGTGAGTTATTAATATGAACAGAAATATTGAGTCAAACATTCAGGAAGATGCTCACATGCATCTGTGAGAAAAGTTCCCACGCAGCGTCGTCTATGAAATGCAGATGAATGTTTTTGTCCTGACATCTTTTCAGCAGCTCACTGATGACACATTCTGGATCTGCAAGCCTGTTTCAAGAAGAAAAAACTGATAAATCCATGAGAAAATATGAAAATAACAGAGAATTCAGCATTTCTGGACAGCATCTGAGGGTTTCCCATCTTTAACCACAGGTAATGACTTCTGCTCAGATTAATGAACGCACCTTTCTCCACCAGTTCAACAACATTAATGGTATTTCATGGCAGCAGCAGCTCCAGATCCACCAGTTACGTCACGTTTGCTTTGCTGCTTCTGGATCAGAGTAAATCTGCAGCTTTGAAGTTGCTACAGTCCTGATCAATGGAGAAAACAGAGGTCGTCAGTCAAGCTATTAGAACTGGAACAAAATGCAGATTATGTCAAAGAAACTCAGGATCCCAACACTGAACATCTTTGAATGCAGAAATCAGTTTGTTCTCTATCAGAAACATCATTTAGAGGCAATGAGGACTAATGACAGCAATGACAGCAGAAATATGACAATAGTTTCTCCCTTCAGTTGGTTTGGAGCCATCAGGATGTGACAGCAGATCTTCTTCTCCATCTTCATCATCCTCACAAACATGCTGCTACCATCAAGGCCTCTGTCCCACTTCTTCAAGTCTGCAACTATGTGGCCTATGAACTGATGTGGGAAGTGACTATGAAGCTGTGAACTATTACCAAGTCCACATCTGCTCAGAATCTTCCCTTCTTTCCTTCTGAGGCAAAGCAGCAGCTGCGCTGATCTTTGTTCAGCTCCAGGCTGTCAGGCAGCAGTTTGTGGATGAAGAGCTGATGAAGACGCTGGTTGGACTTTGGAGACCAGAGGAGCTCTTTAGTCCACGGAGGCTGTTGGTCTGACATGAGGACCGTCACTGATCCACCAACCGCTAGAATAAGGAGAAAAATGCCTTTTCACTGCCTTTCTTCATTGGATTTGGCAGCTGCAATATTTTCTGATTAAACTCAGAAAATTAAAATTAAAATGAAGAGTTTTTCTTCTGCTTTGTTGAAATGTTGTTGAACAGTTTGTGTTAAACTTCTGTTGACAAAACAGTCGTTTTCTTTTATTTTTATAATACCAAATAATGTCTTTAATAAAGGAAAAGGTCAACCAGCAGAAGTTCTCCATTAAAACAGTTTGTGTTAAACTTCTGGTGACAAAACAGTCGTTTTCTTTTATTTTTATAATACCAAATAATGCGCCCTTCTGCAGCTCAGTGGCAGACGGCCTCCAGCCAGACTGTCCTTCAGTACTGACAGCAGATCTTCCCCCACTACTGAGCACAAAGACTTGTAGAAGTCCACAGGTAGAGCATCTATTCCAGGAGCTTTGCCACTCTGCATGCTCTGCAGAGCTGCATAGAGTTCATTAGCAGACAGAGCTGCTTCCAGCTCTATGTTCCTCTGCTGCTCCACCTGAGGAAGACCAGTGTAGAAGCTCTGGGACACTGCCTGCTCCTCTCTGGGCTCACATTTAAACAGCTTGCTGTAAAAAGTCACAGCATGGTTACCAGTTGCTGGATGATCAGTCAGCACCTGCCCAGCGTCGCCCTTTAAGCTGTGAAGGAACTTTTTCTGTCCATTCTTACGCTGTAGAGCAAAGAAAAAGTGAGATGGTGTTCCCTCTAAGCTGCACGGCATCTGGCTTCAGCGCACAGCAAATCTATGCTGCGCAGTAAATAAAATCCAATATGAACTGTAAACTAAATAATAATGAAGCAGGTTATTTTTGACCATTTAGCAATTCTGCTGAGATGCTGTTCCCTCCCGCTTTGTGAGCGCCAGGTGCTGATCGGAGCGCACCGTTGGTTGACGGGTGGAGAAGAGACTCTAGGCCTGTGGCGCTGTGCGTCTCTGTCAGCCAATGATACGCTGCGCTTCATGCCTAAACTTATGCAGCCAATCACTGTCATGAGCAGAACTTTAGGCGGATGTGCCGCTTTTTTGCCAAGCGTACGCTAAAGACGAGATGAAGGAAGTAAATCCTGGTAAGCCACTCTTATTATGGCCAAACGAGCCGGCTGTGGAGCATCCGCTGATCAAGGGAAAGCTAAAAAGAAATGCGGTACATTTAAAGTGGAATGGCTGTTGGAGCATGTACAAATAGAAGAAGGAGAGGTGAAACTGGGGGAGATTCTTTCTGTTTCAGGTGAGAAAGGACTGCGCTGCAAAGGATGCTGCCAAGCTAAAGTAGCAAGCGAGTTTTCAGAGGGAAAAGTGTGGACTGAGTGGAAGTTGGACTTCCTTAAAGGTCACATTCAGCATAAAACTCATTTGAATGCTGTTGGAATTTTACAAAGATTTAAGATGGAATGGAGATCAGCAGATTATTGCAGGAGAGCTCAATAGATGGAGAAAAAAGGAATGAGCTGTCCCAGAAAAAGAAATCTGACCCTGAGCAAGTTAAACTTCTCATTGATGACTTTCTACTCGCCATCAAAATAAATGCATCAATGCTATCGGTGCAGCAAACACATGATCACATGGCAAAGTATGTGAGTGTACCAGAAAGCTGGCCAAGCAAAAATGATTCCTTTGAATTTGTGAACTCGATCAATGAGAATAAATGCAGAATAAAACTATGCAGAGTGTTAAAAATGCACCCTGGCATACTCTGATAGTAGATGAGAGCACAGACATAACGGTGCACAAGATGCTAGTCTTGTCTATTAAATCCAGGGAGGAAAATGATGTCAACTATAAAACATCATCCAGCTACCAGCATGCACTGCTGCTGATATTGTGCAGCCTATCAGCCAGTTCTACTCCAACCATGGATGGACTTGCAGAAGATGGTGATGCTGACATGTGATGGTGCCTCAGTAATGCTGGGGAAGCACAATGGAGCTGCAGCATTATTAAAAAGACATATAGCACACCTAGCTGAACAACATTGTGTGGCCCATAGAGAGGACCTGGGCATTGATGATGCCTGGAAAGATGTGCCTTTGATGCCAGATGTGCAAACTCTTCTTAGAACTGGATATTCCACTTTCTCTCTGTCCACTGTGAAGAGGGGCAAAATGGAGGAACTAGCAAAGATTCTCCATGAAGACACACTGTCATCCAGGCCTCTGAGTGAAGTGTGATGGCTGTCACAGCTTTGAATGCTCTTCTGAGGAACGACACGGTGCTTGAGGAATACTGCAGAAGAGAAAGCAATGACAACAGGGATCCGCTGGCAAATTACTGCTACAAAAAGCTGAGTGGTTCAAAGCTCAAAGTTACTCTAACAGCTCTGGGAGATGTTTTGGGGGAGCTGGCACATCTCTGTGTTTCCTTCCAAAGACTTGATCTGTGAGGGAAGGACACAGAGACTGAGAAGTTGCCTTCTCAATACTTGAATGATGAGAAGGATGTGCAGTGGAGTGACCGTGTCAAAGAGCTGATGAGGACCTCATCAGCTGATGAGATAAACACCAGTCAGATTATTCTTTTCATTCCTAAGCTCTGTCATCACTTGGATGCTCGTTTCCCTGAAGGTGAATTAAGGGAGTGGTCTGCATTTGACATTGAAGCACTAAGCTCAGACATCAGTTGTGAGTATGGATCAGCAGGCATCGCTACACTGGCAAAGAAACATGAGGGCATTCTGCCTCTCATGCTCCTTAGAGACCATGAACAGTGAATATGCTGAGTTCAAGTACATAGTGAAGCAACAACTTAAACAAGGCTCAATCAGCACATTCTCAGATATGGTGGCTGCAACACTTAGATGTGAGGAGCTAACAGAAACCTCACAGCTTCTGGATATTTGTGCCACTTTTCAAGCATCCAGTGCAGATTGTGAAAGAGGCTTTAGTTTGATGAATCGCATCAAAACAGCATCCAGAAATCGTCTTGAAGTAGAACATTTGGAGCAGCTGATGCGCATAAAGTCAACAGAAGAAGCAGGTGAAGCCATCAACCTGGACAAAGTCTACAACCACTGGAGAAGTGAGAAGGACAGACGAGAAAAATAAGGCAAACTTGAAATTACAGTGCAGATTATTCTGTGTTCTTGTGTTAATAAGGGCTTTTCATTTATGGATATTAATCACTAAATGTTGTTAATAAGTTAGAAGTTGTAGAAGAGCTGGCATCAAACTGGAATAATATCACAGAATCTTTGACTTCCTCTTCTATTCTACCTCCATGTTCAAAAGCAGCTGTCTATACCTTTCTTATTTTATGTACCATGTGCTTGTGCTAAATGTCATTGGCCAAAATGTAAACAGTTTAATGGCAGTAAAATTTGAACTTTGAAAGACATGTCTGTCAGTTCTTCCTTAGCAGGTCCCCTACTCTGACATAAAATATACCAAACAGCTCATAAAGAAGATTTAGTCTTTTTCAGGTAATCGGTCTAAATCAGTTTTATCTAAACTGAGCAATCTAAAAGAAATGACTGCTTTAATCTGATTATTATAGGCCATCTACAGGTAACTTGTTCTAATCATACAATCTCAGCTTTTTGACAGGCGGAACATTGATATAGCCTCAGTGCACGTGTGATGTTGCTCACTGAGGTCAGGTGATCGCTCAGGGAGTCTGTGTGTTTGCTAAGACACATGAAAAATTAGGGGGAACACTGGATGGAACATCCATGTGGGCTCCATGCTGGAAACGGGACCTAACGAGACCCCCTGAGCTGAGACAGCCAGCAAGTTGGCTAAATCAGACTTCTTAGCTTCAAGTCTGTGAGTGTGGCGTTGGTCTGCTGTGGCTTCAAAGAAGTCTCTGAGCTCCTCCACCTCAGACTCCAGAGCCCTGACTGAACCACCAAGGCTTTGGTCACATTCTCAGTGGACTGCTGACACAACTGTCTGATCAGCACTTTTACACAATCCACCATTGTTGGAAAGAAATAACATCACATTTAGTGCTCTGGTGGTTTTTCCTAAAAAAGGCAAATGTATCTTTAAAGTTCCTCTCTTCCAATAAGGCTGTGTTAAAATGCCAATAAGCTCTACTGGCTTTTACTCACTTTATAAAGACAGAGACTGTTACAGGTGAGTGATCAGAAAAACCAACAGGGCTGATTAAACCACTTTTAAACTATTAAAATGATGTTTAAATCAATAAAAGCATGGAGCCTGGCCATAGAGAATAAATGATGTGCAGCATGAGTCCACGTGTTGCTGCTCACCATGAAAAGCTCTCCACACATCACAGCTCCTGAGCTTCCAGAAGCTGAATCAGGCGAGTGCCAGAGGCGGCATGAGGCTCTGCATGCTTCCTGTCTAAGCTGCTGTCCTCAGGACACTTCAAATCACCTCCAAGAAAGAAAGATTCCTCACTGCTACATTTCTCTACAACTTTATTCAAAGCATCTAGGAACACCAGCCTCTCCACTCCCACAGCAGGAGCATAGATAGTAATAAACAGCATTTTTACTTTCTCATCCACTGCTCTTCTTTTCTACAGACGGCCTTTAATGAGCTCCTCAGATTCCAGCCACTGAGGAATAAAGTTTTTAGCAAAGAGAACTCCAACCCCACCACTGTTACTAGTCTGATGACTTCAGAAGGACTCACCAGTCCATTCTCTCCTCCAGTCAGCCTCATTATCAGCAGGACTGTCAGTCTCTAGCACTAAAATAATACACAACTGTTTTAGAGACCACAGCTTGAAGAGAGAAGCTCTTTTCCCAGCATGCTTTGCTCCATTTAAGTTCTAGCTGCCTATCCGTATATCTCCCATAGCAGAGAACAGTAGTAGTGACACAGAAAGCAAAGAGCAAAGCAAAGAAAAGAGAAAGATTCTGAAGGTTCTTCATCATCTTCTAACTGCTTCTTGACCTTCTGCTCTAGTTTTTTAATACGGTAGATCTGCTGCTCAGTGAAAGCTTTCTCTGCCAGGACTCCAGGACTTGTCAGAAAAACCTTCAGTGAGTCCAGGAAGAGCTGCAGTCAGGAAACACTTTGTCCACTTTAAGGTTTCTGGCTGCCTTTGTGTCCTGCAGGAAACTCTTAATCCTGGTTAAAGAGTCGCCTCTCTTCTGGTGAGGAGGCCAGAGACTCCACATCACTCTCCTCATCACCTTCACTGTCACCTGACTGCTGACATTCACTATTAGGAGAAACTTTCTGCACTTTACAAGCAGACTGACGCTCTTCATTTGCTTTCCTCTTTTTAGGATCATTAGAAAACTCTTTATCTACCATCATTTCATCCTCCTCCTCCAGAGAACATCCTACCTCTCCTGCTTAAACTAGAAGGACTTTCAGACTTTGACTTTATTTTACTAGGCAGCAGAATAAATCCTTCATTTCCACATGAGGAGCTCCTCTTCTTTTTCCTGCTCTCTTTAGGGCTCACCACAGCAGATCATGTGACTCCATGTCAACCAATCCCTGAGCTTCTCCTCTATCACACCAAGCCTCTGCATTTGCTCCTTCACTACATGCAGGAATCTTTTCCATGGGCTTTTGCCTCATCAGCTGCCTAGCAGCTCCATCTTAATCATCTTTACCAAGTAAATCTCTCCCTTCTCTACACGTGTCCAAACCATCTCAGCCTTGCTGCTCTAAGCTGCTCTCCAAAGCTGAGCTCAGACTTGAAGCATGCTGGCACTGTGGCTTGGTCCAGCAGCTGTTAAAATGTCTGTGAGGACACCAGCCAGCTGACCTGCACACTCCTTGATCACCTGCCCAGGTATGTTGTCTGGACCTGGGGCCTTCTGCAGGTTGACTCTCCTCAGAGTCTTCCTCACGTCGGCAGTGTCAAAGCAGAGGACCTCCTCTTCCTGATGGAGGACAGCTTTCACTGCTGGAGTCTGTTTAGTGCCTCAAACCTCCAAAGAAGTTATTTAGTCCATTGAGGAAGTCAGCATCAACTTCACCCACCGGGGGGGAGGGCGTGTTGTATTCAGTGATCGCCCGTATGCTCCTGGTGGCTCTGGCGTCATGGAAAAGCTCCATGACGGCAGTTTTATTCCTTTTTTTCAGTGAGGTTTAGCAGGTGAACGGTGGATTGGTTAGTTAGTTGTTTCCAGGAGGCATGGCGTCCTCCTCCTCCGTCTATCAGGCAGGGAGTGCGGATAGTCCCTCCGGATGGCTCTGTAACTGTGGAGGAGGTGTTGGTGGCTGTTGGTGAGCAGGTAGGACATGATAAACTGTCTCATGCTTCACCAATGAACAAAGCAGTGGTGGTGTTTCTGAAAGATGAGCCTACTGTCCATCAGCTGATGGAGGCCGGGGTGGTTGTCAGGGATTTATTCCTGCAGGTCTCCCTGCTGTCAGTGCCATCCACGCCCATCCGTGTTCCACCGTTTATACCGAACAACCTGTTGGAGAATGAGCTCGGTAGGTTTGGCAAACTGGCAAGTACTTTTAGAACAGTCAGTTTGAGGCTAGTCATGGAAAAGGAGCAGATGGTGCTGGAGGAGCCTTAAAAAGAGCAGCTGGCAAGATGGTGGCAAAAGGCCGTGACATCCCAGATGCAGAAGAGTTATTCAGGACCTTGTCTGAAGCAAACACAAGAGTTAAACTCTTCTTTGTGAAAAGATGTTGAAGAAGCAATGGAGAAATGCCAAAGATAGCGGCTGTTCCTGGAACCATGAGAATCCAGCAGCTCATTACTCTGGCTCCAGGAGAACTGATGCTTCTGGATGCAAGTTGCATGAGTTCAACACGTCAGCAGTTTATCTGCAAGTGCTTCAACAGCCAGTGTTTCAGTTTCAGACAGAAGATGGAAATGGCTGCATCACAGCCAGCTGGTGAGGGAAATACAGGAAAACAAAGCAGTGGGAAAGTTCAGAGCTGATTGGTAAATGCTGTATTCTCACATATGATGATGATTTGTATCCAGGTATCATTCTAAACATACAAGAGACACGTGTCCAGGTCAAATGTATGCATGGTATTGGGTCAAAGCGGTTCTTCTGGCCATATCAGGATGATCTTCACTGGTACCTGTTTGATGAAGTCCTTGAACTTATTCCACCCCCACAAACGTTACAAAGCGCCATGTGGAAGTCTTTAAAGAGGTGTGGAACCCACTCACAATATGAACTTAATGAAACAAAAGGCACATTCATGCATATATACAGACACACACACTGATACAGGAACACATGCAAAATCACTTTAACATGGACACAAACACAAACACTGATACAGACACATTAAAATCCTTCACTGGCTGATCATTGTTGTTATTAATATTAATATATCAAATTACAAGTGTAACTGTATGTTAGGAATTAGGAAGAGGTTACTTTTAGCACATCTCCCATGAGGCTTTGTTACACCTACACACACACACAGTTCACATTATGTTGCATTTAATCATTTCACTTAATGTTTTACTGTTGGTAATATGCTGTTTTTTTACTTTAGAATAATAAAGCTCAATTCAACAGCAATTTATATCTGGTTTCCTTGCTATGGTTCCAAATTAAATACAGTATAATGCCAACAGAAAGTGCTGTACATTGAAGTAAATATGTAAAATTTTATTTGTCCCTTTAACCCCGTTACCATCTTCAACCCTGTTATGCTGGTCTCAACCCCGTCACACCTACAGTTTCATTACAAAAATAAATTTAAGTGTTGAAAAAATGATTTAATGTCTGTTGACTTTTATCTAAAATATTGAAAGCTATCATGTGAAATTAATTCTGATTACAATTCTTAGGTTAAAAAACATTTTTGATGAAAAATGACAAGAGTGCTTTCCCCGTTTAGTCACATTTCAGGAAATAAGAGGACACAAATGTGTGATTTTATGTCATCTTTCAGTTTAAAATTATTGAATAAGTATGGGGGACATTTGATCTATGTGAAAATGTTGATTTCTATCCCGATTTATTTTATGATAATATTCAGAGAGCCTTCAAAGTTTCCATAACAGAGTTGAGGAATTAGAGTGACAACATCTGGAAATAATGATCAAAACTAAAAGGAAACTAATGCCTGAGATGAAAGAAAGTTTTTTTTTCTGAAAGTCAAATATGTCCCTAATGTAATAAGATATACATAGAAACAATACTTTTGGGTACAAAACGTGAAAATATCAGTGTCCAATTTTACCCATTCTAATAGAATGACTCAAAAACACTACAAAAACAAGCTAAATTATTTATTTTATCAGATTTTTAAGAACAATATTTAAATTAAAGCAAAGAGGCAACCTTGACATAATTATCTTTCTATTTACAAAGAACTTAATGAGAAATCCTGAGAATCCGCCTCTGGCATCCTGGTGCTGTTTGCAGGATGACCGCACCAAGATGGCGGCCGTCTTTTATGCCCCTCCTTATCAAAGCGCAGCCGCGTGGAGATCGGAGCTTGGGGAGGAAGGCGGAGACGACAGCTGGCTTGGAGCGGAATTTGAATAGACGGAGCAGAATTGACACAAAGTTGCTGAACGTGTGCGGTTGGTAAAAACTGGTTTGTGACTGGACTGCTATGGCGTCTCAGGTTGAGGATGAAGGAGATGATGAGATGGATTTAGGAGACTGGACTCCAGTGCGTGGTAGTAGAGGGTCGGGAAGAGAGAGAAGAGAAGGAAATGTGTCAGAGACACAAAGTAGCAAACGGAGTCTGGAAGGAAACAGTTCGGATGAAAATAATGTAGTGTGTAAGAGAATAGTTCGGGAGGAAGCTAAACTAATAATAAAGTTTAGAAAGGAGGATGAAGGTATTCATCTTAGTCCGTTGGCTCTGTCGAGAGAATTAAAAAAGAAGTTTGGAGAGCTGACATTTGCTAAGATACTTAGAGATGGGAATCTGTTGGTTACCGTGAGGAATGAAGAACAGAAAAATAAAGTAATGAGCACCCAAAGTATTTGTAAAAAAATGATTACTCAGGTAAAGATTGTGGGAGAGGATAAAGTAGTAAGAGGGGTGATTACAGGTATTCCAGTGGAGGAAGATCTAGAAAAGTTCTGAAGAAGTATTTATGGAGGAGAAGTAAGCAAAATTAAAAGGTTGATGAGAACAGTTGAAGGTGAAAGAGAGGAAAGCCTATCAGTAATGCTGGAGTTTCAAACAAATGTTCTTCCTGGAAGGGTAAAAGTTGGGTGTATGTGCTTTCCTGTGAGGCCATATATCCCTCCGCCTCTCAGGTGTTATAAATGCCAGAGATATGGACACATCGCTGCAGCATGTAGAGGAAAACAAAGATGTCCAAAGTGTGGAGGAGAGCATAGCTATGATGAATGTAAAAATGGGAGGGATACTTGTTGTAATTGTGGAGGGCAACACAGAGTGACTTATGGAGGATGTGAGGTCAGAAGAAAAGCAATGGAAATCGAACAAGTTAAAGTCACCAATAATATAAGTTATGCAGAAGCTGCTGAAAGAGTGAAGCCAAAAGAAGTGATAAGGAAAGTTCAACCAAATCCAACACCAGAACAAAGACAGAGTGGAACTGAAAATGTGCTAACAGTTGAAAAGATATTGTTGTTCATTGCATATGTCATAAATTGTACAGATCAAGTTAAGCAAAAAACAGAAAAAATCAAAATAATTGTGAAAGGGGCAGAGAGGTTTTTTGGTATAAAGGACATATCCTGGGAGCACATAAATAAGAGACTAGGGGCAGGAGGACAGGAAGACAACAACTGAACATCTTACAATGGAACGCTAGAAGTCTTATTGCAAACGGACAAGAGTTTAAAGGATTTGTTAGAGAATTTAAAGAAGATATAGATATTTTATGTATTCAGGAAACTTGGCTTAAACCAAATCTTGATTTTGTTATAAAAGGATATGAAAGCATTAGAAGAGACAGAGAGGGAGGATCTGGAGGAGGGTGTATAATATTCATAAAACAGGGAATTCAATTTAGACTAATGGCTAAAGGAAGAGAGTTAGAATACATTGTTACAGAAATTTGGACAGTAAATGGGCCATTTAAAATAATCAACTTCTATAATCCATGTAAAAGACTTTCAATAGATTTAATGGAGGAACTTGGGGTGTATTTAGAGGGTAAGGTTATATGGTGTGGGGACTTTAATGGGCATAGTACAATATGGGGTCATCATAATGATCAAAATGGGGAAATAATAGAAGAAATAATGGATGTAAAAAATTTGGTTTGTCTAAATGATGAAAGTGGAACAAGAATTAATTTTAGAGATAACACAGAGTCAGCAATTGATTTAACATTAGTTTCAAATTCTATAGCAGGTGTTTGTTTATGCCAAGTAATTAATAAAACAACTATAGGAAGTGATCATTATCCTATTATGATTGAAATAAAGTTAAATATAGAAAGGTATTGTATAAAAGGGGTAAAGAAATGGTGTTTTAAGTCAGCAGATTGGGAAACATTTAGGAACAGTAGTGAAATGAAAATGTTAAAAGTGGATATGAGCAGTAGTATCGATGAAATAAATTTTTCTATATGTAATGCTATTTTAGAAGCTGCTAATCAGGCTATAAGGAAGAAAGGTGGGGGAAGGGAAAGAAGGTTGGTGCCCTGGTGGACATCAGAATGTAAGGAGATTATCAAGAAACGACATAAAGCTTTCAAATTATAAAAAAGAAATCACAACTTTCAGAATCTGAATAACTACAAGAAATTACAAGCAAATGTAAGAAGAATTATTAAAAATGCAAAAAGAGAGTATTGGAGGAGTTTCTGTAATTCAGTAGGAAGGGAGACAGATATTTCTAAGGTGTGGGCAACAATTAAAAGGATGAATGGGATTAAAAGAGTGAGTGGATATCCCATATTAGATGATGGAGAAATAACAGCAGTTACTGACAGAGAAAAGGCAAAGATGTTAGTAAATACTTTTGTTAAAATTCATAGCTCTGAAAATATTAGTGAAGAAGGAAAAAAAGGAAGAGAAAAGACTATTTTAGAAAACAAATATTTATTACAGCAAATAGAAGATAAAAACGAACCGTTAAACATGTCTTTTACAATAACAGAACTGAATAGGGCTTTTAAAAAATATAAATTATCAGCTTCAGGAAAAGATAACATTTATTATGTTATGATTAGTAATTTAAGTGAAAATTCTAAAAATATTTTATTATAAATATATAATAGGATATGGGAAGATGGGGAATTGCCAAAGAGTTGGAAGGAAGCTGTAATTGTTCCAATTAGAAAACCAGGGAAAAATGAGACAAAACCAGGAAATTATCGGCCAATAGCTTTAACATCCAACTTATGTAAAATAATGGAGAGAATGATAAATGAAAGATTAATATATTATATGGAGAGTAAGGGACTTATATCGTCTTATCAGAGTGGTTTCAGGAGAGGTAGAGGTACAATGGATCCAGTTTTATGCTTAGAGCATGAAATCAGAAAGGCACAGGTGAATAAAGAGAGTGTTGTGGCAGTATTTTTTGATGTTGAGAGAGCGTATGATATGATGTGGAGGGAAGGGTTATTAATTAAAATTAGAAGAATGGGTATAAATGGTCATATGTTTAGATGGATTAAAAATTTTTTAGAAGAAAGACAAATACAAGTGAGGATAGGGAAGGATTATTCTGAGAGTTTGAAAATAGAAAATGGGACACCACAGGGAAGTATAGTAAGCCTGTTATTATTTTCAGTGATAGTTAACGATATGTTTAAAGAAATAGAGGGTGGAATGGGATTCTCATTATTTGCAGATGATGGAGCAATGTGGAAAAGAGGAAGAAATTTGGAATTTATTGTAAAGAAACTTCAGGGAGCAATTGCAGTTGTCGAAAAATGGTCATATAAATGGGGATTCAAATTTTCTGTAGAGAAAACTAAAATAATGTTTTTTACAAGAAAAAGAGTTGATGGAAAAGCTAACTTAAAATTATATGGTCAGGATTTGGAAAGAGTTAAACAATTTAAATTTCTTGGGATGTGGTTTGATGAAAGAATGACATGGGGTGTGCACATTAAAAAAATAATCGATAAATGTAGAAAGGTACTAAATATAATGAGGTGTTTAGTTGGAACAGAGTGGGGAGCTGATAGAAAATCATTAAAAGCAATTTATACTGGGTTAATCAGGTCAGTACTTGACTATGGATGTATAGTCTATAACTCAGCAGCAGATACAAACCTCCATAAGTTAAATATTATTCAACATCAGGCTTTAAGAATATGTACCGGAGCTTTTAAAACATCTTCAACAGCAGCATTACAGGTTGAAATGGGAGAAATGCCTCTTAAAGTTAGAAGGGATCAATTATCATTAAACTACTGGTCAAATTTACAGGGACAAAGGAAGGATCATCCAACACTAGAGGTGCTTAAACCTGGATGGGAAAAGGAAAAAAAAAACAATTAAAGAGCTTTGGATGGGTAATAAAAAATAAAGTTAATGAAATTAATTTAAATCAGTTAGATATATGTCAGACAGTTCCGTTAACAGCAGTACCACCTTGGATACTTCCTGATGCTAAAGTTGATCTTTCATTATTAGAAAAGAAGGAAAAGGATAAATATCATATGAATAAATAAATAAATGAATAAATATATAGTACAAGAACACTTAAATAAATATAATAATTATATACAAATATATACAGATGCATCAAAAAACACAGCTAATAGGGTAGGGATAGCATTTATCATACCACAGTTTCATATTAAGGTAGGAAAAAGGATTAGTGATGGAGTTTCAGTGTATACAGGAGAAATGCTAGCTTTGCTTTTAACAGTTCAATGGGTGGAAGAGGTAAGACCATTAAAATCTATCATTTGCTCAGATTCTAGTTCATCATTAGTCAGTTTGCAAAATAATCAGTCAGACAGTAGACCTGATATATTAATTGAAATACAACAAACGCTTTACAGAATAAAAATGATGGGGTTAGTAGTACATTTTGTTTGGGTTCCGGCACATAACGAGATTAAAGGAAATGAAATGGCAGACAGGATGGCTAAGGAGAGTACAAATAAGGTAAGGGTAGATATTAATGTTAGTTTTGGTATAACAGAAATAAAGGGTATAATTAAACAAAAAGCCAAAGAGAGGTGGCAGAAGTTATGGGATGAAGAAAAGAAAGGAAGGTGGCTTTATAAAATACAAAAGAGAATTGGACCAATGAGAATAACAGAAAGGAACAGGAGAGAAGAGATAATTATTTCACGGCTTAGAATGGGACACACTGGATTGAATAGATCATTATTTTTGATAGGCAAACATCAGACAGGGAAATGTGACTGTGGGGAAGATGAGACTGTGGAACATGTCATTTTGAATTGTAATAAATATTGGATTCAGAGAAATAGGTTGACAAGGAAACTTAGTAACATGAAAATTAAACTTGATATTGTTGATTTATTGCGAAAGGAATCAGGAAGCAGAGGATCCAGGTCATATTTGAGTTTTTGAAACAGAGTAGGTTGTATAATAGGATATAGTTTTGTTTTTTTTCTCGTCATGTGGTCCACACTCCATACCAGTTGGTGGCGGTAATGCTATCCTAACGTTATTTGCCAACCGCCAATAAAATTCAAGAAGAAGAAGAAGAAGACTTTCCCGTTCCGTTGGTCCTTTTTCTTTTCCATAACCAGAACCACGTTGATCCTCCGGGTTCTTTGTCCTTGTTTTGCTGTGAGGCCAGAACGCAGCAGAGGAGACACCGATGATGGGGGAGGTTTTCCAGCCCAGAGTTCTGCTGCACCCATCAGGTTTGGAGATTTCCTTCTTCATGCTAACTGTGTGGATGGAGCTAAAGTTTAGGAGCCGTTTTCAGCAGCTGATGGATTCCTCCTCTTCATCAGTTTTCTCGGTTTTCCCAAGAAAACTGTCTGCCTGTAGCTCATGCTAAGCTAGCTATCTTAGCATGCTAGCTTAGCATGTGGCACATGAGGTGCTAAAGCTAGCTTAGCATGTAGCAACATTCACTTAGCTGCACATTTAAATAACAGAGTACAGCTTTATACGAGCAGCCATCTTCTGTCTCTCTTAACCTCTTATTTATCCATCTTTCTGTCTCTATCATATATCTTTATGCATGGTTATATGTATAAAGAAAAATTAAGAAAGGCTACCTGTCTTTCTTAATTTCTACTTCTTGATTGAATGAAAATCTCTTTAAAGTCTAGATCTACCAGAGTTTATTATATTTCTGAGTAACTTTATTAAGTTTTTAATTTATTACATTCATGGGGTCTATCCAGCAACAAAATTTTATTTTCCAAGTATAACACAGTCGTCTGTTTTCAGGGATGGACTCAGGAAGGTGGATTTTTGTTTCCTACAGAGAGATTATTGGTTATATGCAACAAAGTAAATTGTGTTTTTGCTCCTGACACAAGTGATATAAATTCTCTCTGGGATAATTCTTGGTCATTTAAGTATTTCTCTTTAATGCACCACTGCATGTTTCTCCATCAGAACCGACTCCACCTACTTCTCCACGGCCAGAAGGAGCTAAATGCTCCCGACTCTCTAGAAGTTTTTAGTGCAGCCATCCTCAGAAACTGGGCCTGTTTACATCGCCTTGCGCTTAAATTCAGTTGCACGTACTGAATTTAAGGCAAACCACGGCAAATTTATTTGTATAACACATTTTAGTACAGAGACAATGCAAAGTGCTTTAATAAAAGAAAGTAGGAATAAAATGTAAAAACAAAATAAAACATGGGAAAATAGAAACTAAATGCAAACATTAATAACAGTTGGACTACAAAGTTGAACTATTGATGTTTGAGTAAAACAGTTTAACTATAACAGTCGAAGTTAATCCTAAACAAATGTGTTTTTAGTCTTGATTTAGAGGAACTCAGGCTTTCAGCACTTTTACAGTTTTCTGGGAATTTGTTCCAGATCAGTGGAGCGTAGCTTGTATCTGATTGGGACATTCCCTGGACCAATGGTCGGGTGACCCGCAATTCCAGCACCCCCCATCTGTTTTTACTGATTTGGGCTGAAAGCCCCCTCGGTCGCTAGGACGCCCCTGCCTCCTCGGAAACCTCCTCAACGCTGTCGAGGGGTCCAGTGGCTTGGAAAGAAAATATCTCTTCTGGGTCACATGAAGGATCTGCCCAGAAAATGTGTGTCCGTCCGTCCCCCCCCCCAGACGCACCTCCTCCCTTTTTAGCGTTTTTCTCGGCGTGTAGCACATAGGCATATTCCATTACTGTGGTTATGTTAGACGTTATCAGTATAACTAAATGTTTTTTAACCCACACAGATATGCGGCTGGAAACCTTCCATTAACAAACATATGCATTTTAATTGTTTTATGGATCCCAAATTTCCAATTATCCGCCCTCCTGCGGAAAACTGCTCCCGCGGCGTCTGCTGCTCTTCACCATTTACGCTTGATGTTCAAATATTCCGCCTTGTGGGGTTCTGCCTGTAAAATTCGCCCTTATTTTTTCCCCGAATGTTTTTTTTCCCACTGACGACTGTAAGGCTCGCCCGAACTCATGTCCATTTAAACCATAAGAGTTATAAATTCCCTCCTTGTCTTGGATCCATAATTCTGAATCTTCCTGCGGAGAAATCACACCTTTTACAGCCTTTCTGGCTTCTTCCAACGACCACGGACAGAAAACTAGGATTGTTTGAGGCTGCTGTGTTCCTACATTAGGATTTGCGACCTGCACCATAGGATACAATCCTTTGGACGGTCTGTTGATAACGAATGGTCTGATTTACTCAGTCCATCCAGGTCTGCATACAGATCAGAAATATCCCTGGGGGGGTTAAGGGATTATACGGTGGTGGTCTGCCTTCTTCAGTTGCTACCATAGTTTGCGTTGCTTTAGTATTGTTCTGGTGAGTTCTTTTTTTATTTAGAGCCTAATTTTGTGGGAGATCAACAGGTGTTGGGGGAAGGTTGTCAGCAGGACGCGGCGTCGCTGCAGTCGCCGCTGTTCCATCAGCCAACCCAACCCCTCCTGCTGCACGGGGCTGTCTCTCATCCTGCCTATTTTCTGCTTGAATTAAATTACATTTACATTATTTTTAGCCAGCACACAACGTTTTTCCATTGATTCACCTTCAACTCACCATCTATTTTATACTTTGTCTTCCAGCTCTCCAAGTATTTTTTAATATTAAGAAATCTATATATTTATATTTATTATAATAACATTTTAAATTACTTGGATCAATCTGATACATAAACCTTTTAACCCCTCTGGGATTCCCTTCCTAGTTAGTGCTGAACCCATCCTAATTACTTTTGCGTTGTGTTTATCTACCTTCCGGGACCCTTAATCCTTTTTTTTTTTTACTTTTCTTTTAAGATACCGTTCAGGACTTTAACCTGAGTTTATTTTAGCTACCTTTTAGGACTTTTAACCTGACTTTCCTCTTTTTTTATGTACCTTCCAGGACTTTAACCTGCTTTTCCTTGAATTATACGACGGAATGAAAACCGGTCGTATTGCTTCGAGGGACTCAAACCTCTCGATTTAACGTTTTGGGGAAAAATTTTTTTTTTAAATCACCCGTTAAAAGGGACTTAAACCGCTTGCACAACTGTTCAGGGAACTTTTAATCACCCGAAACCCTGAACGACGGACTTTAACCGGTCGTTTAAAACTTACTTGCTGTGGTGTGTTTTTCTCCCGGTCGGATCCCGTCAATCCCTCGTTGGCGAAAGGAGTTAACCTACGACGCTGGCCCAGCGAGGAAGTTACCTCCCGGGACTTTAGACAGGTCCTTGACTCAGACCACCGGTGGATTTCAGCGCGTTGCTCCTCTCGTCAGCGAGCTGATATGTTGGGATCCGCGTCACGGCACCAGGCTGATAGGGTTATTATAAATAACCCCTTTTATCCTAGAACGAAAACCACACAACACAAGTTTAGACTGTTCTATAGAAAAGGACAGAGGATGAACCCAAACGGAGAACTTCTACTCCCTGAAAGTCTGGGGTTGTCTGCGCCGGGTCATCTCTGTTCTTCTGCCTTTATTGTCACACATCAAAGAAGCGTCAGGAGGGTTGGGTCAGGAGGATTCAGGAATTTACAACATGGGGGTTGAAAACAAACATGGGGGTTGAAAAGAAACAAGGGAGCACGCTTTGTTGTGGCCTTATCTGGGAGGACCATTTGTTCTCCCTGTCTAAGGTTAAATACAACCGAACCTTCCTGAAAGCAAACTCTTAAAACAAACCAAATGCTGTAACTTGATAAAAATAAAATGATTACATTCATATTTCTCCAACAGTTTTTGTTTCCTCCCTAATGTAATTATTCCTACCTGATGTCATCACTTGTCTCTTCTATCACTGATCTCATGTCTGTCTCCTTCACCCCTTGTCTGTGGCGTTCTCCGCTAAGTCATATGGTCAAAAAAGCATTATATATTAGTTGTGAATAATACAGATCTTAATACAGTTTTTAAACACAATGTTTAAAGGAGAAGTCAGGTCAAAATCAGAATTCAAACTGCTGAAAGTACTTGAAATATAAAATTATTACATACTGTTCAATAAATGATAAGCTTTTTTTAATTAAGAGTAATTTTCATTTGAAGGTCCTTTAATTGGGGCCGCCATCTTGGTGAAGAACAGTACTGCCACCTCCCAGTATGTGAGGTTTTTTTCGCGGGATCGACTGTAGAGCAAGTCCCAATACCCTATCTGTCCCCTTGTAAATAAATATCCGTTTTCATGCCAAAATATTTTTTTAACTTCTTAAACAAAGATAGACATGGTATTAAGCATTTAAATTTAAATTAGACTTAGACAAACTGTCATTTTGTATGCAAAGGGTGCGTACAGAAGGAATTTTTTTTGCATACTAATACAAATTAATACAAATTTTACATTTTAGAGACATAAAAAGACAACAAATAAGCATTAAAGTACGGTTTATGGGTTGGGTTCTGCAATGTTATGAGTATAAAACTCATCTTTAGAACCAATCTCTGCTCAAAATGGTGATCATTGCCGACACCCCGTTACTGCACGTTACTCAAGTCGTACAATGAACTTTTTTTCACTTCATGATAGGACGCATGTTTTCATGAGAGAAGGGAGGATGAGATAACCTCTCAGTAGTGATGGGTCCGGCAACACCGATGCGTTGGCGCATGAGTCGAGCTCGTAGAGCAAAACTTGTGTCGATGTGCGTATCGCTATGGGAAAGTCACATTACCGATACAGGAAGTGTTTCGAACTGACTGACGCGCCAAACTGTTTCTGTTCCCTCTAAACTGTGCGCGTGTGCATTCACGCACAGCATCTGGATTCAGCGCGCACATCAAAGCTATGCTGCGCAGTAAATAAAATCCAAGCTGAACTGTAAACAAAATAATAATAAACCAAGTTTTTTTTTTTTTTTTTTTTTCCCCAGTGTCCTGTCTAGCAATGTGGCAATAAAAAATGATATCTTAAGGCCAAATAGAGCTCGACAGATTTTACTTTCACAAGTGGAGCAAACAGCTTTCGCCATAATGCTCCGCTTGATTTGTGCGTGTAAATAGCTTTATTGTGATTCCTGCATGGAGAATTTCAAATTATATGGACACTACAATGGGAAAGTAGGAGAGTAAAAGAAAAACAAGAAGAGAAAAAAAAGAGAAAGAAAAGGGTGAAAGAAAGAAGAGATAGAAGGAAGAGAATGATAAAACGTCCTCTGTCTGCTCCATCACCTGGAAAGAGACACAAAAACAACAGCACAACCAACAGACATAAAGCAACAGATACAATCGTGTAACACCTTGATACCATTGCTAAATCATATGTATTATTATTTAAGCTGACATGTGTAATGTGATACCTAAAAAAGAAAGTAAAAGAAAGTAAATAAATAAATTATAGCCTTTCTGTATATAAGTGAACATTTAATACCTGGGATCCAGCACCTGTGGGAGTTTGTGAGAGTGCACTAGTTTAGGTGAAAATTATCCAGAAGGAAATATATTGATAGTGATTGTGGAGAACCGAAGACCCACCTTCCCTAAGCACAGAGGCAGGAGTCAGGGGACCCGTAACCCCGGACTCCCAAAGGGGCCACCAAAGCAGTGCGCCCGAGAGGGGCCTTCACAGGAAATCTGCAACCCCCCCCCCCCCCCCGAGGAAAGAGGAGAGACGACCCCGAGGAAATCCCCCAGCCACCGCAATGCCGACGCCCCCAAGAGCCGCGGGGTCGAGCCCGTGGGCTCCGCCGGCAGCCGGCCGCGCTGAAGTGGTCCCGGCCATGGGCCCTGGGGGGGGGGGGGGGCGACATGACCCGTACGGGCCATCCGACCAGAGCCCCCCCTCACTCACTATATACCTAATAAACCCCCTCCCACCCCGACCTTACCCTAGCCACCCCTGCCCCCCATCCCTTCCTGGGGAGAGCAGAGGCGTCAGCCCCAGATCCGGTAAGCCGCTGGCTAGCCGCAGCAGCCCCCCGCCAAGACCCCGGACACAGTGGCCCGCACCTCCTCCAGGCCCCAGACTCCGTGCCGCGATCGGAGATCGGGGGTGTGCAAAAGACCCCCGATCCTCCCTACGCCCGCTCAGATGTTGTGTTATTGCATGTTGATCTCAGGTGTGTTTAAAACTGGGAGCACCGAAGGGGGTGCACGGCACAGCCCACCCCCCCTCCGGAAGAAAGCTGGTGCCAGCGCCCCCCCTCCAAGCAACTACCCAGAATCCTCAATGTCTAAATGCGAGAGGGGGTGAAGGGAGCCGCCCGGGGCGAGGCTCACACAACATAAGCCCCCCCCCAGACGTCTTCCCCCCACCCCCCCATATCATGGCCTACATGAATGTGCGTTGTGAAAATGTTTGGAGTGAAAGTGTCTAAAATGCATGATAAAATTGGGGAGAGGGACATCGCCAAAAGGTAGCAACCTCCAGTAACGCCCCCTCCCCAAGGACCTACATGTGTGGCGGCGTGATGGAGCAGGCAGAGGGAGGAGTCCGGGGATGGGGAGCAATGGACTGGGGAGCCAACCCAGGGAGCCAGCTCCCCTACTGACTCCAATAGGCACCCCCGCTCCCCGAAAGCTCCACTCGGAGAAAGGGGCCCCTCCAGCGGCACCACCATAGCCCGGGGGCCGGGGAGAGGCCGCAGGGCCTGCCAGCCAACCACCCACCAGGACCAACACCTCTACCTCCCCCAGCCCACCCCCCATGCCTACTGTATTTAACCCCCCCCCCCCAAAAAAAAAAATTTAATAATAATAATAATAATAATAATAATCTATATATAAATAAATTAAAAAATAAGTTAATAAGATGGGGGACCCTGGCCAGCCAGCCCGCACGAGCCATCCCGAACCCCACCCCCCAGGTGAAACCCGCACCGGGAGACTACACGGACCAGGACCGGGACATGGGGCCGGACACAAGCCCACCAGAACGTCCACCAACCCCCCCCCCCCACCCCCCACACCACCCGTAGATTTAACCCCTCCCCAACACTAACATTCAAACATCTCACCATACATTCGACACTAGACATCCAAGCTGGGTAAGTCACTACTCCCCCTCCCTCCCCTCCCCCCACTAGCAGAATGCCAACCCAAAGAAGGGGAAGAGCATCTGCCCTGAGATGTTAATGACCATGCCCCCCTACCAGCTCAACAGGCCCCGAGGCCCCCCAGCGCGCCAGAGGCCCCGTGCAGGGGCGGACACCCGGGCGCACGCCGGCCCAGACCCCAAGCGGCACACCCCCCGGAACCGGAACCCCCGAGGCCCCGCCGGGGCCCCCGCCCGAGGGCGGCGCGCCCCAGGGACCCCAGACCCACCCAGGACCCACCCAGCGACAGCACAGCTACCAGGTCAGTAACCCACGTCCGTCACCGCGTAGCTCCCCAAGGGCGCGGCAAGCGGCGCTGTGGGCCACCCGTAGGCCTCCCAAGCTCCTCCCAGATGGGGGCAACAGACCCTGGAGTCAGACCCACCAAGCGCCCCACTCCAAGTGCCCCCAGAGTCCCAGGAACCCCTCCACCCACCCACTGCGCCCTTCAGGAAGCAACCCACCGCCCCCCATTCCACTAAGTGATAGTGCTAATCAAAGGAGCCCAAAGAGATCGAACAGATGTGGATGCAGATGCTGTCTCAAGATTAATATGATCCAACAAAAGATCTCTATACTGATTCATACTGAGATTCACCTTACTTTTCCAATTCATGAGGATAGTTTTCTTTGCGATACATAGTGCAGTAAAAACCATGTAAACTGTTTTATTCCCCAGCGGGCTTTCCTCAAAATTACCAAGCAAACAAACTGATGGGGAAGGTGTAATTTTACAGCTCAGGCACTTTGATAAGTCCTTACATATCTGTGTCCAGAACCTCTGGACTGGTGTGCATAACCATAACGCATGAATATAATTATCAGGATGATTGCCTATGCAGTGTGGACAGATATTAGATTGTGCCAGACCCATCTTGAATAATCTTTGTCCTGTGTAGTGTACTCTGTGAAGGATTTTGTATTGTATTAGTTGTAAGTTGGTGTTTCTAGTCAATTTGAAAGTTCTTAGACATATCTGAGCCCAGAAGTCTTGTTCAAAGCTGACTGATAGATCCTCTTCCCATTTCATAATAGGAAGAGATATTGAATCATCTATTTTAGTCAGTGTCCTGTATGATTTAGACAGTAGTTTGGGGGGGGGGGGGTTAAATCTAGGAACTCTAATATATTACTTGGAATTTGTAAACCACCTTTAATATGCTTAAATTTTTTTCTAATTATAGATTTAAGTTGTTCATATTCCAAAAATTTATTTTTACTAATGCCATATTGCATATTTAGTTTGGAAAAATTGATGAACTCGGTTCCGTCAAGTAAATGTTCAAGATATTCAATACCTTTATTCTTCCAGTATGTAAAGTTAACATTTTATTATTTTGTAGGATGTCAGGGTTGTTCCAGATGGGTGTACGACTGCATGGGATAAGTGACGACTTTGTCATTTTAAGAAACTCCCACCATGCTGTCAGAGTAGAGCTGATATTGATATTTTTAAAGCATGTATGCCGTTTTATATTTGAGCTAATAAACGGCAAATCTGAAATCGTGATATTATTGCATATTTTCTGTTCTATATCTATCCAGGGCTCGTCTAAAGGATTTTGCTTTATCCATTTAGTGATATATTGTAGTCTATTTGCCAAGTAGTACTTATGGAAGTTAGGCAGATCTAGTCCCCCTCTGTCTTTAGTTTTCTGTAGCGTCTTTAAGCTGATACGGGGCGGTTTATCTTTCCAAAGAAATTTAGAGATTAAAGAGTCTAGAGATTTAAACCAGTCAGATGATGGTTTATTGGGGATCATTGAAAATAAGTAATTAATTCTAGGTAAGACCATCATTTTAATCGAAGCTACCCTACCCATGAGTGAAATTGGAAGCGATTTCCATCTATCCAGGTCATCTTCTATCTTTTTTAAAAGTGGGATGTGATTAGATTTTACTAAATCTGCAAGTTTAGACGACACAGTGATACCCAAATATGTGATGTTTCCTGAGCGCAAATGTAAATCTAGGGGGTTTTGGAAAGAGCAATTAATTGGCAGTACCGTAGATTTAGACCAGTTTATAGAGTAATCAGAAACCTTTGAGAAGGATTCTAGTAATCTAATTATTTGAGAAAGGGAAGAGTTTGAGTGCTGAAGATAGAGTAATACATCATCAGCATAAAGACTAATCTTATGCTCTATATTCATGCATTTTATACCTTTAATAACCTTTGTTTGTCTAATTGTTGCTGCTAGAGGTTCAATAAAAATGGCAAACAGTGAGGGGGAAAGTGGGCATCCTTGCCTAGTGCCCCTCTGGAGACAAAAGCTGGAAGATGTTTGATTATTTGTCCTGACACAGGCTTTAGGAGAGCTGTATAAAATTTTTAACCAATTTATAAAAAAATTGCCAAAACCAAATTTATGCAGAGTAGCGAATAAAAAATTCCAATTTACTCTATCAAATGCTTTTTCTGCATCTAAAGACATTATAATAGTTTTATTATTTGTACTGTAGGAATAATCTATTAAATTAAGTAATCTGCGTGTATTTGTGGAAGACTGCCTTCCTCTGATAAAGCCAGTTTGGTCTGGGTGGATTATGAAAGGAGTGACTTTATCTAATCGTTTTGCAAAAGCTTTACATATTATTTTAATGTCCACGTTGATTAAGGATATGGGACGATAGCTGGTGGGCAACATAGGATCTTTGCCTGGCTTAAGCAGAAGACTGATGGTGGCAGAGTTCATATTAGCTGGAAATCTGCCATTTTCCTGAATTTCCTGCAACATTCTGTGGAACGTTGGTGCCAGAATATTCCAGAATTCTTTATAAAACTCAGTAGGGAATCCATCTGGACCTGGAGCCTTTTTATTGGGCATGCTTGTTAAAGCTTCCTGAACTTCAACTGTTGTCAGCGGTGAGTCCAGTGTCGTTCTTTGGTTATCTGATAGTTTAGGAAGTGTAATTTTATCCAGAAACTGCTTGATGACATTGTCTGATGGATTTATCTGTGATGTGTATAAAGTTTTGTAGAAATCACGGAAGGTGTTATTTATACATTCTGGATTATGTAATGTATTCCCATTGGAATCTGTAACTGCAAATATAGTTGTTTTCTCTTTATTTATTTTTAACTGATTAGCTAAGAAGCTTCCTGACTTATTGCCATGTTCAAAATTTTCTAATCGAAGTTTTTCTATTAGAAATTTGTTTTGCTTTTCAATATACTGGTTTAATTCTAGTTTTATTTTACGGATTTTACCCAACTTTCCCTCTTCCAGGGAAGTTTCTAGTAACTTAAGTTTTTCTTCTAATTCCTGAATCTTCTTGTTTTCCAACTTCTTTTTGTGAGATGAGAATGAAATTATTTTACCTCTCATCACTGCTTTCCCTGCTTCCCAAAGTATAGATGCTGAAGTGCCTGGCAGATCATTGTGTTCTAAGTATGAAGCCCACTCTTTGAAAAATGTATTAAAATCTTCATCTTTAAGCAACGATGTATTAAATCTTCAGCTCTTGTTTTGTGGGGTTATTTTTTTATTTGTTAGGGTTAAAGTAACAGGAGCATGATCACTAATAGCGATAGGATGAATTACAGCATCTGAAACATCCGACAGCAGCGAACTGCTGATTAAGAAATAGTCCAAACGAGAATACGAGTGGTGAACATTTGAAAAAAAAGTATATTGCTTACTATTAGGATGAAGAGAACGCCATGCATCGCAAAGACCAAAATCACTCATGTATTGTTTGACTATATTTAATGACTGCCAACTGCGCTGAGTCCCTGTTGTATTCAGCCTGTCTATTTCCTCATTTAGACCAAAGTTGAGGTCACCCCCAATAATTAGAGAACAATCCCCGTGTTTTGAAAGTGCATGGAAGAGTTTGTGGAAGAATGAGGGTTCATCAACATTTGGACCATATACACTAACAATACATAACTTCTGGTTATGAATAGATATTTTAATGATTATGAATCTACCTTCGGCATCAATAATTTTGTCTAATATTTTAAAACTAACGTTTTTGTGGATTAAAATTGCTCCTCCTCTCTGTCTAGAGTTATAGCCGGCAGCAAACACATCAGGGAACTCAGGTGAGTTAAGATCACTTACAGTTGTATCTGATTTATGGGTTTCTTGCAATAAGACAACATCTGCCTTTAATCTTGTAAGCTGGTTAGAGATCTTTAGCTGTTTTTCCCTGGTGCCTGCTCCATGCACATTCCATGACACAAACTTTACATTCATCATAGGTGAAAGTGAGAAGTTGAAAAGCGCATGTCCTCAGAAGAATAGTTATACAAAGAGCCAGGTAGCATCATCTGACGTGCTTGTGATTTCCTGGTCAGCAGGAGAGGAGCAGATGAATAATATAAAGAAAGACAGAGAATTAAGAAAGTGCAAAGAGTGAGAAAAGATGAAAGAGAAATAACCATCACCCATGCCTCGTGTACCCAACCGTGACTAGCAACCATACCGTGCAAACGTGCTCTTGAGCTGTGCGTTTATTTCTTTTATCACCGTGTTCCGAACACTTTTTTTTTTTTCCCAAGCGTGACAAGCTATAAATCCACCCTTTGTGCATCTAATAAAGCCAAGGAGAGATCTTCTGATCCCTGAACAACTGACCATTGATATAAAGTTTGTCAACTGCCACGTTAGCTCTGACGCCATCATTAATGTATTTTTTCCTGATTGGAAATAACACTCGCCTACGGTCTAGGATTTCCTTACGAAACTGGTCATTAACACTGAAATCCGTTCCTCTCAATTCGCGGCCATAGCTTTTAACAAACACTTTGTTTATAATGCTCAAATTTGGCTACAATCGGACGAGGGCGTATTTTATCGGGTTTCTTACCTCCGAGCCGGTGAACGCGATGGAAGGTGATGTTTTTTACCTGATCCGCCGGTATTTTCAGCTTCTGCTGGAGAAACTCACGTATAGCAAACTCAGGGTCCTCTTCTTGGCGCTCCGGGATGCCTGCAAAGACGAGGTTGTCTCTCATACTTCGCGACTGTTTGTCCAGAATGGATTCTTTCATCTTCTTATTTTCGCCGGTCAGCCGCGTCAACCCCTCGGTTAGATCCGTGACTTTCCCTCTCAGCGCGTCGTTCTCCGCGGCAACAGAAGCTAGCTGGGCTTGGCTAAATTCGACCGCTTCTCTGAGAGCCTGGAACTCTTTGTGGAGCACCTCTACCAAGGCGAGGCGAGCGTCCAGGCTGGTAAGCTTTTTGTCGATTGATTCCAGGACGTCGCTGTAGCTCCTGTCGGGAGACAGAGTGGAAGTTGAGGCACCGGTAGAGCTAGACCGGGTTCGTTTGAGTGAAGGTGTGTTTGTGGCTGCGGGGTTTTTTTTCTTCCCCATCACGATGTTGTCAAAACACTCATCCAGGTAGCTCTCCAGGCTCGTCAAGGTCTCTTCTTCCAGTTTGTTCCCTCGTGAAAATGAGACAATTGTTAATGTTTAAACTTTACTTTGTTTAATTTTCAGGTTTTGGTTATTACTTACCTGAGTGGATTTAATTTTGAACTACATGTATGCCGCCATTTTACTTACGCACAGCTCACAGCTCTCGCGAGATCTCAGCCGCTCATCCCCTCCCTGAGGGGATGAGCGGCTGAGATCTCGCGGCTGAGATCTCGCGAGAGTTTTTTTTAACCATTTTGCAACTCTGGTGTGATGGTGTACCATGGCCGGCTCACTGAGCGCCAGGTGCTGATCGGAGCGCACCACTGATTGATGGGTTGGGCAGACGCCTTTATGGTTGGGCAGGTTGCTCTGTGCGTCTTTGTTCTGGGCGTCGTTTCAGAAAAACGGCTGATCTACACTGAGTAGAAAGCTGCTACTCTCAGTAGTTCTTCCTCCCTTTGTCATTCTCAGCATGTCTGATTTCAGAACAGATGATATCAGTCAGGTAACTAAACACAGCGCCCGATCAACCATTGAACGTGAGCATGAAAAAAAGCCCGACCACTGGAACGCAAATAACGTGATTCACCATGGCAATGACAGGAAATAAGTTTGGAAGTGCGTATGTCCTGCGAGTAGAATTAGAAATATTTAAAGAAGGCATATGGACAATATTAAACCATAAGAAACAACGCCGTTGCTGCTGAAAACCGCAATTGTTGAAAAAGACAATGCATGCGCAATATGAAAGTTATGTGATGGAGAATTAAAGCTGTTTTCACCACATTAAACTGTTCAACACAAAAGGGGGTATGTGTGTGTGTGTGTGTGTGTGTGTGTGGGGGGGTGCATTGAAAGGACATGGCAGCAAAAAAATTTTAAAAAAATAAATAAAAAAACCGAAACGAAAAAGTAACGCAATAGTTACTTTTACTGGTAACTAGTTACTTTTATAGTGGAGTAACTTAGTTAGTAACTCAGTTACTTTTTGGGAGAAGTAACTATAACTAATTACTTTTTCAAAGTAACGTGCCCAACACTGGTTATTGCAACCGTAAACTGCAGAAAATACGGCCAGATAGGCTCATTCTGAGTTTTCTCTCTGCTGCTGTCAGGAAGGCTGCAGCGCGTTATGAGGCGGAGGGATATTTCGGCGTCACTTAGTTTAGAGCCCAAACAATCGACCTCACTTTCAGAAATAAGCTCAAAAAAACTGTATTCTGCAACTCATGAAAGTTGCAAGTGACTTTAGAAAAAAAAGACCAAAGTTGCATAAAATAAGTGGGCTTCACAACAGTGAGCATACTTTTTAAGTGTGTCGTATCACTCCGCCGCTCTGATCGGGTAAAAAAAATGTTCCGGAAAATTCTACATTATGAAAAAGAAAAACATATCGAAAATCCTGGCTCTCATGTCATCTTGAAGACATTCTTCTTCCAAATGTTGGCTACAGACGACGTGTTTTCTCTCTGGCCAGAAGTTAGATGGCAACTCCTCCGTCTTCACGTTGGTAATCCAGTAAAACAGCCCATAGTGGATGATGAATCAGAAAGGTGAAAAAAATGTTTTTTCCACTTTTACCCGATGTATTGTTACATCCAACTGCCATGCACGTGAGCATTGTTGCTTTAACAATAGCTCTCGCGAATTTCAATGGTGAAGTCCTCTGGAAATCCGAAATAATTGTTTCTGTTCGCAGCTGTGTACAACAGCTGCTATTGAGTTTGCTTATAAAGCGCGGTGAACTGCCGTCGTCTCTCTGCGATGTTACGTCACAGCATGTGATGTCAGGCAGCCATTACTGCCCATATAATGACAAAATTCATTAAGTAACCACAAACGTATTAGTTAATGATCCCCTGACTTTTCCTTGTTGACCGGACTTCCCCTTTAAACATTATTGCTTGGGATTAAGTAGCTGTTCCGTCACTTCCACCTAATATTAGGCCAACCTTTCCCCTGTCTGTCCTGATTCTTCCTCTTTCATCTTCTCTTCTTTCTTTCCATCCTCACAGGTGAATGACATTCATTTTGTGGTAGGTAGGGTTAAAAAATAAAGCAGTAAAACCACAATAAAAATTAGTCTTTAAATTTAAATGATATCCTTGTTGGATAACAGTTACTGACTGGATACTGAATAAAACATTTAAACTCAAGTGTCCACCTGCCAAAAAGGTTGGTAACTTGGGTCACCAACCATTTTGAGTCTAAGGGCTATAGTGACACTGGATTAATTTGCCTGATAAACACATAAACTTGTAAAACTCATCTTTAGTTAAAAAATCAATGATAGCGAATGTACATATGAGTGAATAAATTTCAGCCTACAGGGCTAAGTGTTGGACCATAGCTGGGCACTGCCGCCACGACAATTTAGCTTTCCTGTGTTAATATTTCCTGATATTAAAAACCCCTCACTTAAGCGATGTTACTAAATACTATCACATTATCTGCAAACTTAAATGCTTCCATACATTCTGGCCAGCGTAAATTAGCAGAAGAAAATAACTTAAAGAATGTGGGAACTCCAAGAGTTCTCACCATGGCCATCAAGTCCTTCTGAGCACCTTGCCAAAATACAGGTAATTGGTTTCAAAAACTTGTAGCTCATATAATAATTTAAGAGGTCTTTCAAAAAGTCTGGTTTGTTAGATGATGATACAACAGCAGTGTTATGGTGTCCATGATATACTTTTCTCAAAGCAATTGATACATTTGAAACCAATTGATTTATTCCAGACAGGAATTGTGCATAGAAAATATCCGCCGCTAGATGGCAGCAGAGCGCCATCTTTACAAAATGTTTATATCAAATTAAAGAATAAATCATTAAAAATGAAGTTAGCTCTAAAATTCTGAAAATATTCACGGATGTCCAAGAGTAATTTCTGTAAGCACTTGATTTTTTTTCATGACCATTGAGTAAAAAATTTCAGAGAAAAAAAAAATTAAACTTTATAGTCTTGTACATGTAAATTTCAATGTCTTGTAAATAGGTCAAAATTGCCTGGATTTTTACCAGACTGAAATCCATATTTTGCCTCCATTTGATTTACAAATGTGAAAACTTCCATTGGCCTAGAAAAATATTTGTGAAAAATACATTGATTTCTCCATTTTACAAACTTTTAAAAATAGTGTGCAATTTTCAAAAATTTCAATACATGAAGTAAAAGAATTGTTACACCTTATTCAAGGAATACATCCTGAAAATCTGAGCTCATTACACCAAAACATTGATTTTAGGTAAATTTGTCTAGTTTTCAAGGTTGTTTTTTTTCACACTTTTGGAAATAGGCCCCGCCCACTTGTTTCAATCATTACCATATTTAATACTTTAGTTCAAGGCTATGACTAGAAGGGAATAAAGAAGGTTATGTAAAAATCCGAAAAGCCATTCTTGCATAGTAGATTTCTTGACATCACAATGCCCCCTAGTGATGGATGATCCTCAAACGCGAGACACATGTGCAAAATCGTATTTGGAGTATGGGTTATGAAGGACATGTTAAAATCTGTTATGGTTTTAGAATAATCAGCAATTACATTTAGAGCTAGCTAGCTGACAATCACTTATTATACATTACTTTTCAAAAAAGTCAAAATTAAAAAATCCGCCACAATAACTTTTTTTATTTGTCCATTACACGGTAATATATGGAGTTTTGCGTGGATTGCACAAAAAATGTAGGAGTTTAACAGGAAAGCCTTAACCATACCATTGTAGCCATGTAGCGTGAAAAGTAGCTGGGAAACAAAAGGTGTGCCAATTCCCTTTATGATGCAGAATCCTCCAATAAACAAAGTGATGTGAAGTTTTTGAGTTTCGGACCAATAGTTTGGTGGTTATAGGCCGAAACGCATTTTTTGTTATAGCGCCCCCTAGTTGTTGAGGGGTCTGAATTTCTGGGTTTCAGTAGCGGTGCACATTCTGTACTTGGATACCTGATTCAATCGATTCGTTACAAATCCGCATGGACAACGCGTTTTACTGATCAAGAATAATTTAAATAATAAATAATTAAAAAACACACGAAAAACAATGGGGTTCTCTGCTCACAGAGAAGACGAACGGCTATGCCTTGCATACCCCGTTCTTTCTGCACTGCGGGCTTGGAACCCTAATAAAATAAATAAATAACTTAATCCAACTTTCTATAGTTTTGGCTAAGAGATGAAAAGGCGATTAAAAAGTAAAACGCAGGAAAGTGCAAGCAAGCAGGGAGCAGAGAACAAAGCGTCCCTGCAGGCAGAGAGTGTACCGCAGTCACAGTTACGTCGGTGCATACATTTAAGGAGCGTTTTAGGGTCTTGTAACATTAGGGACTTCAGCCTAGACACCTCATTCCTCTTGCTCTTTAAAAAGAGCGCTTTATGGTCTGTATTTATGCCTTTTCAAAGAGATGTTTAACCTTAGCGCTCAGGGCAGAGCTAAAATAATTGTCTCCTTTTCCCTAACCGCCTCCACCTGCTATCATTGAACATAACATATGCTGGGATAAGACAATCAGGTCCCAAATAGCCTATTTTTTTCTACAGCCATCTAGGCTGTGTAGAGAAGTGAGGTGCAGTGAAGCCCAGAGCCTAAACTAACTATACTTATAGAATTTGGGGATACGACATCAAAGTGCCGTTCCCTGTGGAGGCTGCAGTGCTTCCGACTGGAAGAACGTGAGGAGAGTGGTGAGGACAGCAGAAGGGATCATTGAGGCTCCTCTTCCCTCCATAAAAGACATCTCATCTCAGCGCTGTGTCCCGAACCCGTAACATCATCAGGGACCCCTCACACCCCAACCATGGACTGGGAAAAGGTTCCGCAGCATCCACTGCAGGTCCACCAGGTTCTGCAAAAGCTTTTTCCCTGTTGCTATCAGACTGTTGAACTGCTCAACTATAAACTATAAACTCTGCACAACATTTGCATATTTGCACATGTGCATCACTGCATCACTGCATCTCTATCTAGCATTACAAATGCTGCCGAACTCTTAGTTTCTAAATGCATTCTTGCATAAATGCCCTTTGCACAATCAATTCTGCACATACAAATGTTTTTTAGAAATACTCACCTGTACACTGATTTTTCTCCTGGATTGTTTACATTTCAATTGTTTACTTTTAAATCATTATCTCATTAGTTCATGCTGCGTCTTATCCTCTAAAATGAGGTGAATAATCAACAAAAGGTTGCCTGATGGCATGAGGCATTGTAGAGATGTTTTTTTTTTTTAAATCGTATGAGGAAAAAATACAAATTTTAAAACTTAAATAACCACTTTCTACTCATCATTTACAACCCCCTCTGTCTTTGTTCCCATTGTCTTTTCTATTTTCTAGATGAGGGCATAAATGGTAGATTTTTCTTAACAAAAAGAAGCATCTCTTCTTTCTCACATCCAAGTCGGTTTGTTTTTTCGTCAATAACATTTGCAGCAGCAGAAAACCAACGATCACTGTCTATGCTGGTGCAAGCACAGGCAAGCTCTGGGAACCGAGTTTTGTTGTTATTCCAGTACAACATGGGGCTCTCTGACCGTGGAATTGTGAGCTCTGACAGATAGACTTGGATCTAAAGCAGTTATTCCCAAACTATTGTTCGTGTACCCCTAGGGGGTACGCGACGTCATGACAGGGGGTACGGGAAAAGATTTTGGAAAAAAAATAAAAATGCAGAAAAAAAAAGTAAAAATCAAATGCCGTACAATAGTGGCCTCGTACGCGAAGCAGCAACCTTAAATTCAATGAATAGCACAAGCTGGAGTAAGGCTCGGGCTTGACACTGATAAAGTTGGTTAGAGGCGAGCTGTGACGTCCCCGGAGAAGGACAGGAGGAGCCGCAGGGTTTCTGCTGGCGCAGAGGGAGAGGAGTGCCGTCATCAGCGGGCGGTGGAGGGGGTGTGGTTCCAGCCGCTGTTGGAGAGGCTTCGTCATCGTAGCCGCGGAGGTCATTATGCGGCCGGGAGGTGAAGAGGAGCCGAGCGCCTCAGCGCACGGAGGAGCTGCGCGCAGCGGAGTGTGCGGCTGGCGGGGAGAGCCCTCCAGGTCCTCCTCGGTCTTCACAGCCTGGTCCAAGAAATTAATGCCATTCGCCACTACATATTTATGAGAGAGGATTTTCATGTCTGACCAGCCTGAAAACTAAATACCGACACAGACTATGTGTGGAAGACAATTTAAGACTGAAACTGTCGCCGATTCGGCCAGACATACAGGGGTTATGCGCGTCCTCTCAAGCACACCCCTCACATTAGTCACAAGGACTCCGTCACGCTCCGCAGTTTTGGCTGTATTCTGAACAGGCTCGTTATAGTCTTTGTTCTTGTTTGTTACATGTTATTATGTTATGCCCTTTTATAATGCAGATGTATTTAGTATCTGCAGTCAAGTTAATAAAACTCTGATCCCTATGTCGAATATTTCTTTTTTTTTGGGGGGGGGGGGGTACGCGGATGGAGATGAAATGCTCCAAGGGGTACGCGATGCGAAAAGTTTGGGAAGCACTGATCTAAAGGAATAGATCAAACCAAAGAAAACAAATTTAACATTACTATATTTGGTTCGTCTTTTTAGTTGTTTCCTTGCAGAATTTCATCATACATCGGCAGCAGGAAAAAGTTATCTGCCTTGGGTTTCTTCTCCTGTGGCTCCTCAACATTTTCTGCCGATGTTGCACATCTGACCTTGTCGTGCAACACTTTTGTTGCTTCCCATTTTTTAGGGCTGAAACGCTGCTCTATAGCTTGCAGTAGGGTGCTCTTTGAAGTTGTAACTCCATGATCTAATACAACAGTCCCATTTAACAGACGTTTTAAGGCTTCAAGTTGCTTCGCCAAATATATCTTAAATCGTGCGTCAGTTCAGGCTGCAATCAAAATATTTTCTTATGTGCATAATGTGTTTCCATGTTTCCTGCAGATGTTAAGCAGAAGCTGATTGTTAAAGAAGCTTCTTTAGACCACAGACCTCCTGATGACCTGCATGATCCAAAGCCCCCCCACATCAAGGAGGAACAGGAGGGAGTCTACATCAGTCTGCCAGGAGAACAGCTCAATGGGAAGGAGGTGATTAATGCCATCAGGTTTCCAGTCTCTGCTCCTCCCATTAAGAGTCTGGATGATGAACAGTCTCTGCTGCTCTCACAGCTTTATCCAGACCATATTAATGGCAGAGAGCTTCCAGAAGAGAATGATGGAGAAGAATCCACCAGGATACAAGATCATGGAGATGCTTCCACTTCTTCAGAGACTGAAGACACTGAGAAGCATAAAGAGGACAGTGATGTAGAGCACCCTCTCTCTGAGCTGAAACACTTGTCAGACTCTGGATATAAGAAATGTTCTACAAAGAAGAAAAATGTGCAGTCACGAAGGAAAGTACAGACTCGAGGGAAGCCTAGCTGTGAAGACTGTGGCAAAACATTTATTAGAAAATCTGCTTTAAAAACACACATGAGAATCCATACAGGAGAGAAGCCTTTCTGTTGTGATCTATGTGCAAAAAGATTTAGCCGAAAACAACAATTAAACAATCACATGAGAATCCACACAGGAGAGAAGCCTTTCTGTTGTGATCTATGTGCAAAAAGATTTAGCCAAAAAGAACATTTAAACAGACACATGAGAATCCATACAGGAGAGAAGCCTTTCTGTTGTGATCTATGTGGCAAAAGATTTAGTGAAAGAGGAACATTAAACAAACACATAAGAATCCATACAGGAGAGAAGCCTTTCTGTTGTGATCTATGTGGAAAAAGATTTAGGGAAAAAGGAAGTTTAAACACACACAAAAGAATCCATACAGGACAGAAGCCCTTCTCTTGTAATCTATGTGGAAAACGATTTAACCAAAAACAAGATTTAAAAAAACACATAAGAATCCATACAGGACAGAAGCCTTTCTGTTGTGATCTATGTGGAAAACGATTTAGTGTAAAAGGAAGTTTAAAAACACACATAAGAATCCATACAGGACAGAAGCCGTTCTGTTGTAATGTATGTGGAAAAAGATTTAATGAAAAAGGACAATTAAACAAACACATAAGAATCCATACAGGAGAGAAGCCCTTCTGTTGTGATATATGTGGAAAAAGATTTAGTTTAAAAAGTACTTTAAAGACACACATGAGAATCCATACAGGAGAGAAGTCTTTCTGTTGTGATCAATGTGGAGAAAGCTTTACTCACAAAATAAGTTTAAACACTCATGAGAAACCATACAAAGCAAGACAAGGCAAGTTTTTTTGTATAGAACATTTCAGTACAAGAACAACGCAAGGGTCGTTACATGATGAAAATAAAGTAAAATAACAACAGCAACACATTTGGAATAAATCCAGGAAAAGCGAAACAAAATAAAAAAGGAAAATGTAAATTAAGCGCAGATATTAATGATTTTATGAACAATAAAATCTAATATTTTGAACTAATGATATTTCAGGTAACTGTTTAAAACAGTCAAAAGCAATCCTAAACAAATGTCTTCAGGAAGTTTTTTTTTCCAGATGGGTAGAATATAGGAAGTCAACTTGCAAGTTGTGAAGCGCTTTGGGGTCGTCGGACTAGTTAAACTGCTATACAAGTACAAGCCACTTACCATATTAGGTTTTAATCAGTGGTCTGGAGGGTTGATACGCTGATAACAAGTCTGTGATGTATTTAGGTGCTAAGCCATTCAGGGGTTTTATAGACTAACAGAAGGTTTTTAAAGTATATTTTCTGAGATCTAGGGAGCCAGTGGAAGGACTTAAGAAACAGGTCAATGTTCTCTACGTTCTTAGTCTTAGTGAGGACGCAGGCAGCAGAGTTCTGGATCAGCTGCAGCTGTCTGATCCACTTTTTAGGAAGACCTATGAAAACACCGTTGCAGTTTTTGATTTGACTAAAATTAAATGCATGGATTAGTTTTTCCATAACCTGCTGAGAAATCAGTCCTTTAATCCTGAAATTGTTCTATAGGTGATGGAAGGCAGACTTTGTAATACGGTACCGCGCGCGAGCTATTTTTAGAAACACAACGTCACGATGACGTCACATCATGTGGTACGCAGTAGGGCAAACTCCCAAACGCGCCGCTGTTTTGGTGTGGAAGAGACGTGCGTTAGCCTAGGTTTTACTCGGTAAACGACTGCTTTTTCCAACATCTAAGACCATGGTTTATAAACATTGTTGCTATGGGACGTGCAACAGCGACTCGAGGTACGCTGATCGGCCGCATATGAAGGATGTTTTCTTCCCGAAACTCAAGAGTGCCACGGAGAAGTGTGTGCGTTGGGTACACTTGTGCGGGCGGCCTACAAAACATTTCAACCCGGAAAAAGTTACCAAATTCACCTACATATGTAGCAAGCATTTTGTCGGTGGAAAGGGTGATGATAGCATATAGGCTAGCATGTTAGCAGGCGCTAACATGGTACCCTGCTACCGGGATCGCTTACTCAAAAACAAACGCCCTGAATCTCTTAAGCGAAAGATTCTGAGATGTGAACAATCGTTTTGTAGCTACCTATTGGCAAGATATACAGATTCCTGGACGTTGATTGCAAACAAACAAAAAAGGCCGACGTGAACGGAGCACGGGGGAAATCATAACAAAGGCATGAACGCCGAGCAGGGAAAAAAACAAAGCTTACCGTTGAATCAACTCGGCCCGTCTTCCGGTTTTTTTGAGCCCTCGACACTCAAGCCACCGTTTCAGCTGAAGGTTGGTGTGCTCTTCCGCAGTGCGACCAGTAAACCGTGCGCCTGGGACATCGTCTTGGGTAAGTTTAATGGCTGCAAAGTCGGACATATCGCTGGTTCTGTTGCGCTTGTAATGGCTGGTTTGTATGTGCGTTCTACGACTGTTTGCCCTACCGGTGCGGCAAAAGGGGCGTTACTCTTAAGGCCGTGACGTCACGTGCGCGGTACCGCATTTGATTCAGACGAAAGTTTTCTATACAGCTGGATGAATCTATAGACATTTCCACTGCTGCTCAACTGATAGCTCTGGTGCTCTATCCCTGGGAGGGAAACATTTTGGAGGATTTTTGTTTCTGCAAGGAGGTCTTGGGCAGGACAACTGGTGAGGAAATATATAAGCTAGTTGATGGTTTTCTGACTGAAGTGAGACTGAGCTGGGAAAAATGTCTGTTTGTTTGTACCATGGAGTCCTTATTCTAAATCTCTTGTTAATTTTGTTTTAGTTATTAGTCATTTAAGTTTAATCCTTAAGATAACTGTTTAGTTATTTTTGTTAAAGGAGAAGTTTGGTCAGCAAGGAAGAATCAATGGATCATTATTTATACCTAAAACTAATAAGTTCGTGGTGATTTAATGAATTTAGCGTTTATCAGTAAAAATAATTAAAATTTAAATTGTCATCGAGATCACTGAGTCTGGGAGCGGCCATTATTGCCCTAATATGGTAACACCTCACTGCTGACATCACATCCAGTGACGTCACGTTGCGGTAAGCCGAGGGCCATTCTCTGCACTTTACAAGCTAATTCAATAGGAACTATTCTACACAGCTGAGATCAACAACAATTATTTCAGATTTCCAGAGGACTTCACCGTTGAAATTCGTGAGAGCTATTGTTGAAGTGACAATGCCAACGTTCATGGCAGTTGGATGTTGCAATACATCAGGTAAAAGTGAAAAAAAGTTATTTTGCCTTTCCGATTCATGATCCACCACGGGTTGGGTTCTGCAACGTTATCAGGGAGTAAAAACTCATCTTTAGAACCAATGTCTGCTCCAAATGGTGATCTGCACCATGTGATCTACTTTCAGCAGTTATCATCAGTTATTTCAGCCGTAAACTGCAGAAAATACGGGCAGAGCTGCTCCTTCTGCCTTTACTCACTCTGATCCTGTCAGGATGAGCTCCAGCGCGTTATGAGGCGGAGGGATATTTCAGGTTCGCGTAATTTAGAGCCCAAACAAGCGACTTCACTTTCAGAAACAAGCCCGAAAAACTACAACCCGCAACTCATGAAATTTACAAGCGACTTTAGAAAACAGAAGACCAAAGTGGCATAAAATAAGTGGGCTTCACAACAGTGAGCCCGGGTCTGTTATGCTAGTCTCTAGCATCTTTGGAACAACGGAAGGTACCAAGGGTAAAAAAACAGTCTGGGGGATGTTGTGGGGGGAAAAAGCATCAATGCGGTTAAAAAAAGGCGCCGTTATGGTTTAACAAAGTTAACGCGTTAAAACTGACAGCCCTAATTTTAATTGATGTTGACACTGAGATATTTCATCGGCAAGAAGAACCAACTGAGAAGAATAACAGAAAAATAAGGAGGCGTCTGTGGTGCCTAAACACCAGAGCCGCAGCAGACAGATTCAACTCACATCGTCCCTTTTTGGTCTCCTCGGCTCAAACTGCTACGGCTGGATTTCGTCAAAAGTCAGGTTGCTATCAAGAAAGTCTTCTATATATTCCAAATCGCTATCAGATGATGAGGATAAATCCACGGAGCTCCCATGGCTGTGGCTAATTAATCCATCACTGTCTGCTTCGCATTGAGCACTGGTCGTCGCCATCTTGGATAATAGCGCAGTGACAAACAACAAATAGAGCGTTGGGACTTGATCAACAGCCGATTCCTGCAACATGACGTCACAAACTGGGAGGTGGCAGTACTGATCTTGGCCAACATGGATGCCTCCAGTAAAGCACATTCAAATAAAAATTACTCTTAATTAAGAAAACGTATCATTTATTGAACAGTATGTAATAATTTTATATTTAAAGTAGTTTCAGAAGTTTGAATTGTGAATATGACCGTGACTTCTCCTTTAAATGTGTGTAGATGTTCCCTTTCCCTCTTCCTCAGTGGGTCAGTCTGCTCTGATCAGCCAGTGTTTAAGACCCCTTTGTTTGTTGTGTGTCAGCTCAGTTTGTTACTTTGACGTTTTGTTTAACTTTGATATTTTTGTCTTGAGTTAGTTTCTTCATTTGACCTCTTTTAAGGGCCCTGTAATTATTGTGTGGACTTTTGTTACTTTGGGGAAATAAAACCCATTTTCCCTGAAAATCACCACTGTGTCCTCATGCTTGTCCGGCTCCGTCCCTCACAACATGTTAGTCTTGGATATTAAACAGATTAATTGTCATTATTGTACACATTGTTCATTTTGCACATGTGTTTACACCATCTTCTGTTAAAAACAAAACCTATTCATATAATTAAAACAAAGTCAAACAAAATCATCATCAGTATGTCAACTCTGTTTAAGAAGACTAGTTACTGTTAGAACGCTGCAATAATTTATCATCTAAAAACAGGTTAAAAATGCTAGATATTAGTCTGAATCTCCTCAAATTAAGTGAAATAATCTGACAGTTCAGTAAGACAATTGATAGAATTATTCTTACTACTTATTTTATTTACTATGTTCATTGCATTTATCATATATTTACTCTTTACTACTAAGAAGTTTTAAGGTTTTAGATATTAAAGTGTATTTCATGTGGCTGATCTTTCTCTCATCTTTGCAGACGGTCTGCAGAAAGCAGAGAACTATGTTGTGACTATAATCAGTGTTTTTATGAACTCTATTCAGCATCTGGAGTGCTTACCCATAACTGTACTGTGTGAACTGCTTGGTATTATCTCCAAGGTCACAGTTGTTTTGCTTCTCCCTACCCCTTAGCTTGACAATGCCTAATAAAAAGAAAGGAGGGGACGGAGTGCTTCAGAGCCAGTTTTGGAGATCTGGATTAAGCATCTCAGCTCCTCTCCTTGCAAGATAATTTGAAAAGCAAACCTCATTGTTGTCTCTCCTTCTTGTGTTGTTAATGAATGTTTTAGGTGTTTGAACCCGACAACAATTGACCTAGAAAAGATTCTTGGAAAAAGGAAAAATATCCAGGCTTTAGACAAGTGAGAAATATCTTAAAAGTTGTGAAATATTTATTCCAAGTACGTTAATAAGTCAATTAAACTCAAGACTAGCCTGTTAATGCTTCTTTCAGTTTTCATTCTCAATCACTTTTATGGAGAAGATCTTAAAACCAGGGCAACTAAATAAGATGAATCTGCTGCATTCAAGAATCATTATTAGGTTATTTATCTTAAAACAGGACAAAGTATTTACACACAAGAACATCAGACCCAGTATACTGAGTACATTCACACATGGACTCATTTGTTGGGCTAATTTGTGGACTAATCAGTTACAGGAATCGTTTGATTGCAGTGATGAACAAAATATTAAAGGTACCATCATTTTTATCCAGGCATGTTTCATGAGTTTATTTTTTAAATCATTCTTTTATGCTAAAGCAATGACTGATTTTCATTTATTTATAGTAGTAGAATGTTTTTATTATTACTTTTGTCAGATTCAAGTTATTTCTGTGACCATTGTGACCAATTTTGTCCATGTGTGTGTAGAACTTTATTTAAATAGTTTCTCCTAAACAAAACATGTTTTTCAATCACTGTACACATGAATGACAAGACAAATTGTCTTTGTAACTTATTTAGTGTTTCTGTCAGAAGTGGTAAAGCAACAGCTAAAGCAACAAATCCTCATATTAAGCAGAACATTTGAGGCACATAATGTGTTGATGAAAGAAAAAACTGATGTGTATATCTGAAAGTAAAGGATTTAAATGTAAATGTCAGCTTTCCAGCCCTCAGGTCTAAAGCTTTCACCACAAAGCTGAATGTCAATAACACTTAGCTGGAACAACTCTACTTCTCACTAAAACTGTTCCAACCTGCCATGAGGTTTTTGGATGAGCCTGTGCTGTCTTTCTCCTGGATATTGTCCTTTAACACTTCAGTCTGAATGACAGACAAAAGGCTTGGGACACACTTTGTAGAGGTGAAATGTAGGCTGTAGTAGTATGTCATCAGATACAGCAAAGCTTCACCAAGGTTGTCTTTGGCAAATGTTAGAATGGGAGAGATTCCAGCTGCCAGGAGACAGCGAGGCTCATCCAAGAGCAAGACAGGGCAGAGATCTCCTCTGAAGGTACACAGCTGGATCTTCTGTTGGCTAAAAGGACAAAAGAGTGAGTCTTTACGGGGGCTGAACATTAAATCACCACTATATCACTATCACAATATCACACTCTCTCCACAGTCCTTTGTGTCCAATATTCACTTCATTAAAGGAGCGTTTGGAGGGAGTTTATTTCTATTTCACCAGTTGAGGAGACTACAGTAAAGTCTACAGGGGTCCCTCAGTTTTAGTCGTCTGCTTTAGTTCTTGTTTTGCTCTTATTGTTCATTTTTTGTTGCATTTATGTGTTATTATTGAGGAACAAAACAACTAAGCATCCTGTTTCTGTAAAATGTAAGAGCTAACAGGTAAAATCATTTGGGTTTTAAATAAAAATGGTTGAAGAAAGAATCTAGGTAAAAACAAAGTGAGAAAGGATTCTAAAGAGTGTGGAGAGGGTTTCTAAAGCTTTAAAATCTATCCAAATAAACACAGACACATCTATCTATCAGCCTGACTTCCAGCCAGCAGGATCATGAGCCAAACACAGCTAGAAGCAGCCAAGAACGGCTAAGAGTGAAATATTGGACTATTGTGAAGTGGCCTTCTATGAGTCCTGATCTAAATCCTGTTGAACATGGATGGAAGGAGCTGAAACGGGCCGTCTGGAGAAGGCAGCCTTCAGTCCTGAGACAACTGGAGCACTTTGCTCACCAGGAGAACAATTATTATCAGTTTCAAGTTATTTCAGTACCTATTGTTACTATTGTCTTTCCTTCATTAACAGAGGGGTACCAACATCTTTGTCCACGTGTGTACAATACCACCATGGAGGCTTCCTGAGGCTGCAGTTGGTTTTACATGATTAGAAAAGAACAAGGAGAGATCTTTATGTTGAATGCATAAGCAGTGCAGGAATATATCATCCAGGATTATCATGATGTACATATATACACAGATGCTTCAGAAAATGCAGTTAATCAGGTTGAGACAGCGTTCATCGTCCCACTATTTTCCATCAAAGTAGGGAAAAGGCTTCAGGATGGAGTTTCAGTTTCTACAGGAGAAATGCTGTCGATACTGTTAGCTGTTCAGTGGTTGAAGAGGTGAGACCATTAAGATCACTCATTTATTCAGACTCTAATTCATCTTTGGTCAGTTTACAGCACAGCCAGTCAGATAGTAGAGCAGACGTATTCATTTAGAGACAACAAACACTTTATAGAATCAACATGATGGGGCTCACAGTTAACTTTCTATGGGTACCAGCCCACTGTGGGGTTAAGGCCAATGAAATGGCAGATATTAGAGCAAAGGAAAGGCCCAAAGGTTTATTAGTTGATACTGATTTTATGTTTAGGAGAACAGAAATAAAGGACATAATAAGAAAGTAAATGAAAGAGACGTCAGAAAAAATAATGTGAGAAAGGAATGAAGGGATGATGGTTTTAAAATATCCAAAGAAAATAGGAGAGAAGAGAAGAACAGGAAGGAACAGGAGGGAGGAGAGAATTATTTTACCACTCAGACTTGGACATCCTGGACTAAACAGGACTTTATTCATAGCAGGGAAACAGCAGACAGGTTAAAGGGAGTTTGGGGGAGAAAAGACAATAGAACAGTTTTTTTTTCGGGATTATCAGAGAAATCAAATCAAAACTAAATCTTAGTGAGTTAGTTAAAAAAAGAGTAAAGTAGTAAAAGCTACCAGGCCAGTTTCTTTTCTAGACAGAATCTTTGTTTAATAGGATCAGGTTTGTTTTTTAGTGACATTCAATTCATACTCCGCACCAGTAGGAGGCGGTAAAGCGGCATTAAGTTGTTTGCTAACCACCATTGAACTAGAAGAAGAAGAAAATTATATTTCCGGTTCCGTTGGTTCTTTGCCTCTTCTTGGCGGCACATCCGCGTTGATCTCTTCCGGGTTCTTTGTCCTTGTGTTGCTGTGAGGCCAGAAGCGGGAGTGTTGGTGAGGCTGGAAGAGAGCAGCAGCTGCTGCAGGTGATGAAGTCTGGAAAGAAGTCCAGCAGCTGGAGGCACAGCGGAGAAACTGGAGGGAAGCAGGAGCTCAAAGAGCGGCAGGACGCAGCAGAGGAGACACCAATGATGGGGGATGTTTTCCAGCCCAGAGTTCTGCTGCACCCATCAGGTTTGGAGATTTCCTTCTTCATGCTAACTGTGTGGATGGAGCTAAAGTTTAGGAGCCGTTTTTGAAGAGGATGCAGGACTCGTTGCAGGTTTCCCCCAGGAAAAACTGAATAAACATGCAGCTCATGATAAGCTAGGAGGTGCTAATGCTAGCTTAGCATGTGGCACATGATGTGCTAATGCTAGCTTAGCATGTAGCAACATTCAGCATCAAGTTCTTTTTGTTTGTCTGCCAGGGAAAGTTCCTCCAAACAAAGCTTTTTGTTTTATCTTGTCTAGAAAGATGTTGGCATGTTTTCCTCTGGTTGTTGTCTATGGAGGACCAGTCCTGCCATAATTTAAATGTTTTTAGACTACATACAGAAATAAATAAGAACAAGAATTCCTTTATTGTCCTGCAATGGGGAAATTCTGCTGTTACAGTGGCAGACAAACTATATCAGTGAGGCATAAAAAGAGCAAACTGGGCTGAGTCCGACGTGTGGTTTTTGAACGTACAGTGTGAGCAGTCAGGTCACATCAGAGCGTCGGACCACACAGTGTAAGAACCCCCAATGTAAGACCGACTCTAACCCCCAGAACGGTCAGATGAACGTTCATACTGAGCCTGGTTCTGGTTCTGCTGGAGGTTTTTCCTTCCCGTTAATGGGGAGTTTTTCTTCCCACTGTCGCTTCATGCTTGCTCAGTATGAGGGATTGCTGCAAAGCCATGTACAATGCAGACGACTCTCCCTGTGGCTCTACACTTCTCCAGGACTTTGACGCAATCAACTGGTTCCCTTATATAGGAAATTTTTGACCAATCTGTATAATATGATTGAGAAAGTGCCTTGAGCTGACATGTTTCACGAATTGGTGCTATATAAATAAAATTTAAGTGAATTGAATATGGTGAGCAGAAAGTCAAAACATTTTATCATATTTTATACTATCCAATAAAATTTTATTAATATAGCACCAATTAACAACACGTCATCTCAAGGCACTTTACAAACTCAATCAAATCATACAGATTGGTCAAAAAGTTTCATATCTAAGGAAACCCAGTAGATTGCATCAAGTGTTGACAAGCAGCATTCACTCCTCCTGAAGGAGCGTAGAACTTTTAAATCCTGCGGTCGCGTCGTACAGTTTGAGCTGTATATGAATGCAACGATTTAAAATATCGTGCAGCGTATGCCCGGATTTATCTTTCCACTAATCTCCCAGAATACAACTTTAATCGAGCCGCCGTGTTCTGTCTTGCTCTTATCGAGGTTTCTGTCTCTATCATGTATCTTTATACATGGTTTTATTTTGAAGGCTACCTGCCATTCTTCCTTACTACTTCCTGATTCAATGAAAATCTCTTTACATTTGGGATCTGTTTTTGATCAATTCATCGGGTCCATCTAGCAACAAAACTGTGTTTTCCAAGAATAAAGCAGCCATCTGTTTTCAATGATTTCAGGAATGTGGATTTTTGTTTCCAATAAAAATACTTTTTTGGACTAGCGACACTCAAAGCAAAGTCTGTTTTTTAGAACATATGAAAATGAGCATATACGCATTAAGTAACCTTCTAAACAACCCATTTTGAGTTCTCCTCGGGTTACATGTTGTTCCCAATTCAGATTTTTTTTTCTCATGCCTTTGTTGGCACAACATTTGTAACATTGTAAAGATCTAGTTGTTGATAAAGCATGTAATGTGTCTCAGTGTTGGCTGCAGATGTTAAAGAAGAGGCTCCTGAAGAACAGAGTCCTGAGGGGGAGCAGCAGGAGTCAGAGCCCCTCCACATAAAGGAGGAACAGGAGGAACCCGGGGCCCGTCAGGAAGGAGAGCAGCTCCTTGTGAAGGAGGAGACTGATAGCAGCTTTCCATTAACTGCTGCTCCTATCAACAGTAAGGATTGCTTTACTTTGTTTCTGGGTCCTGTGTTGCAGCTAAAGGCCAAAACTCTCTGGATTCATCAGCTTCCTATCAGACAAAACTATAAAGATTAACGTGTGTCATTGTTGTTAAAATGTTATTGAAATGCACAATGAGATTAATTTATGTAATAATGTATGATTTTTTTTTTTTTTACATTGCCAAATCCACACTATACATTTAATTCTACCAGAAAGATAGTAATTAGAGACGCACACGTTGAACGAGGTGAATAAGTGATTCAAACTGTGTGGTAATCAGGTAATTATTTTAGTGCAACAGTGTCAGAAAAATATGAGAATGTTAAAACCTATATTTACATTATATTTATGTCCCGCTGTGTAATCCAGTGAGGAATCACTGGCAGCTTTACACATGTTATACATCTGCAGTGTGAAAACGGAGCAGGTCTCCTCTCTGCTCTCTCTGCTCTGACTACATGCAGGTTTTTCAGGATGAGGCAGCTGCCTGTGCCTGTGAGGCAGTGCTGAGGGAACAGAGAGGGACTCACTGCAGCTCTGGCTGCTGTTCTGAGAGAATAACAATAGACCCACTCAGTTTTTGGTGGTCCTTAATAATAATAATGTCACTCTAAATGTAACTTTTCCTTTGATTTCTACATGGAAAACCTTCTTTGTTCTTGGCCAATCAGTGAAAAAAGTCTGTTCACATCACCTTGTCTCCCCTTTTCACTCCGATTGGCCTTATTTTGAAACAGCTTTACCAAAAATGGTGCCGGTGTGTCTGTGTGGCCGTTTGATTTTTCTTTGTATTTTGTTCATTTTAACCTCTGTCACAAGAACCATTGACTCACTGTTGGCGTATAATCGCCTGGAGTTGCTAAAAACTAAGGAAAATGTGCGATCGCGTGTCATTTCCCATGCGAACAGATCAGAATCTTTTTTCCTAACGGATCTACCTGACTGCCTGTTTAAGGTAAATGCCCAAAAAACACAAACGCCGTGGACGGCGAGTGAGCCGACTGGTAAAGTTGAAAGCTTTGCTGGCTTTTTCGCCTAATGCAGTGTGGGCCACCTCTCTCCCTTCAGATTACAGGGATTGTTTTAGCCGCTTTATTTCCCGGCGTTTTCTGGCTCCAGTGGGCGCTTGGTTAGTGGCCATTATTGGACAGCGGGAAGATATCTGCGCGCTGCGCCCTCGTCACCCTTCTTTCCACATTTCAAGTGGTGTGTTCAGCTAACCTGAGGCCGCTGAGCCGGGCAGCTCAGCTGGCTAACTTGACAACGGCTACCACAAGATGCGCACTCGCAAACACCAGATCGGTGGTAAACAAGACTTTTATTCTTCAAGACTTCTTCACGTCCCGCTGCTTTTTTAACTGAAACTTGGATCAACGGCGGTGAGTCCTCTGCCTTCTCAGAGCTGCTACTTCTGAACTGTACTTTTATAAACACACCAAGAACCACTGGTCGAGGCGGAGATGTAGCGGTTGTTCTACAGCACTTTATTCAGGCATTAGCCAATGAGCTCTCTCCCGTCTGCAGTTAGTCCAAAATGCAGCGGCTCGTCTTTTAACGGGGACCAGAAAACATCAACATATTACACCAATTCTTGCGTCTTTGCACTGGCTCCCTGATCGTTTTAGAATTGATTTTGAGATTTTATTGATTGTGTTTAGAGCCTTGGATGGGACGGCTCCTCAATACATCACCGACCTCCTCCAGATTTATTATCCAGCACGTGCTCAGAGGTCTGAGGACCATCTTCAGCTCATAGTGCCTAAGACGAGGCTTATAACCAGAGGGGACAGAGAGTTTTCTGTAGTTGGCCCCAGACTTTGGAATATTTTGCCCCTCCATGTACGGACTGCCTCTACGGTGGAGTGTTTTAAGTCTCGTCTTAAGACCCACTTTTATTCTTTGGCTTTTAACACCGCGTAGTTGTGTGGTCCTCTGTGTCCTTTTAGTTCATTTGTTTTATTTATTTATATTATATTTATATTTTTTGTTATGTGCAGCACATTGGAAACTTTTTCTGTTGTTAAATGTGCTATATAAATAAAGCGGGTTGGATTATTCTTGAGGAGACATGAAAAAAGCCACAATGCTACTAAAAAAACTATAATCAAAATGCTCAGAAAGCTGGTGGATTCTCGCTGCATGAAAAGTGTGATTTTCGTCACTATGTGGCACTGTAGATTGTCGTGGAAGTTCAGGTTAACGGCTGTTCACGGTAATTTGCAGGCAACACCGAAAACTGCCATGAATTGTCAGAAATTGACGTGGGCCTTCCTAGGCAGTAGTCCCCCCATGACCCCCCTCCTCCTAATAGACCCCTTGCAACCACGTGACTCCGTTACCCAGAACCCCTTGCGTGGCGGCCATATTGGTTGGCATGCCATTTTCTACACAACGCACGATATTCAAGACACTGTACGAGTTTTTCCCCTTTTCGGGCGATTCTTCAGCCTTGCAAGCATGTTTTGAATCGGGCCGAATTTCAGCTTGATCGTAGAGGGGGGGAGGAGGGGGGACTGGCTTCTCACGACTACCTCCCGATCAGGAATCGGACGATCGGTGAAAATCAAACATGTTTGAAATTCAGTCGGCTGTCGTGAGGTTTTCGTGAGCGCATCCTGCTGTTCAAGCAGAGCTACGAGGGGGCGCCCTCCCCTCCTCTCCGTCCCCGCCAGCGGAGGGAGGTGAGCGGGCGTCCCTGAAGCGACCTCCGCCCGGCCCGCTCACGGGGGCGTTGGGGAGGGCGAGCACTCCGGTCCGCGCAACGCGCTGGCCGCCTGTTTCGGCACTCCTCCGCTCGCGGGCGGGCCGGGCCGGGCGACCTGCCGTGCCGCGCGGTCGCCTGCCTCTGCCACCACAGCGAGCGTCGCGCCGCACAGATCGTGAGCGGTGAACTTTTTAAACCCCGCGGTTCCGTCGCACAGTTTTTAGATGTATGTAAGTACCACGACTGAAAAACTCGTACAGTGTATGTATGCCCGGTATTTGCGGACCCTTTGGCTCTTCCTGATAAGGATTTTTCTAGCAGTTTGCTGTGCGGATCTGGTGAACTACCTTGTTTTGTCACCCACCCCAACGTACAGTGGCGATCAGATGAAGGCGTACAAGAGTTTGGGAGCGCACAAACAGTTCACTGCCGAATGGATACGTGAACTGTCTGTTTTTTACCTGAATGATGTAGCAGTTGTCCGTGGAAGGGTGAGTTTAATGTTGTTTATTCTCATAACTTGGCTGCATATAGTCCGATAACATCTGACCCTAAACTGTAAACATTGCTTTGGCAACAGAGATGCAGTCTGTTTGCACCATATTGAACAATCAGTGAATAGTCTTTTGTATACGCTCCGCCGGCCATGCGAGTAGAGGTAACTGGGCCAGTGCAGTGGTGGGCTTCACGCCAGCCTGCCCACCAAGATGGAGGCGCGCACCCCCGATCACGTGACTGTGACGTCAGATGCAAGGGGTCTATTCTAGGGGAGGCTTTAACATGTAAATGAAAATGCTGTGAGCTATAGACCAGTTCATGCGTGACGTCAGCGCTACATCCGGGTCACGGTGGTAGGCAAAAACAGAACTGTTCTCGTCTACTACATGACAAAACGGGTGATTTAGAGCGTACTTTTAGTTAGTTTATTTTTGGATCTAAACAATGTCTACCACTTGTTGTGCTCCCGGTTGCACACAGAGGCATTCCAAATCGTTGGATGTACATTTCTGTCATTTCCCGAACGACGAGGAAAGAAGAAAGAAATGGATATTTTCAATGAAAAGAGCGCAGGCAGACACTCCCAATGGATTGGGGGATCCATCATACTACGACAGAATGTGCAGTCTACACTTCATCTCCGGTAAATACAACTTAATTCTGCTCTAGTCATTGTTCTACTTGAATAGCGGCGGAGGGGAGGTGGCGATCGCTAGACGGAGCCGGGAGAAGCAGAGTCGATGCGCTGCAGCAGCAGCAGCCGCATCATTTTAGTTTTCTTCGTGCAATCAGTGGCAATAATGTTCACCAGACAGCGGCTGCATTACGCCCCTGTTCACGCGCGCTAGTACGTCTGTGTTTACGCTGCAACGTCGCCGACACCCCCATCAATTTTAATAAGACATAAACACCAAAATAATCCGTTGTGAACAATGTTTTTTTAACCTACCGGGCGGGTCTTCCTCTCTGCTGAGGCGCTGTGTGTCAGACTCCGCTTTCTGATGTTACACAAACATGTCTGAACATCCATCCATCCATTTGCTGACCCGCTTAATCCCTCATGGGGTCGCGGGGGTTGCTGGTGTCTATGTCCCGATATATAACAATTGTAGCCGTCCAGTGGTTTCATGCTTCCATGCTCTCTCGTCTGTATTGGCCTGCGTGTTTATAAGGTATGTGTCGCGGTACTGAACACTTGGCAGCATTTCAGACTCGCTCCGTCCCTTCAGGCTTTTGCTGTGTGGATCTGGCAATCTGATACCATCAACCATCAACTTACTCTTAAAACGATCTTGTGATACGTTACCTAAAGAAGAAAAATACGTCGAGAACTCGTCGTTTTCCTTTGTTTGTATGTGTTCGTCTTTTGCCAACCAGTCCGGCGCGCATGCGCGAAAACCCCGGATCAAAACAATAACAATGAACTGGTCTATACAAATGCAAATCAGGGTTGCAGGGGGAGTTTTACCCCAAGTGACATTATTCTAAAAGGTAAGAAAATCTCTGGTACAAATAGATCAGGCTCAGTATAGCCTAATTATAGACTCTTACATTTTAGCTTGAATTGATTTATTTAATTAAAGTATGCTAGATTACTGTGTATGCCATTAGCAATGGCAAATGTTATGTAAAAAAATACACAAAATTTATTTCAAAAATTAGTTTTAATCAGAATCAGCTGGTAAAATGTGCATTCCATGCAAACAACATTAGAATCAGAATGAGGGGCCTGCAGAGATCACAGTCTCCTAGAGCTCAACTACTGTGCATAGTGGCATGACTACAGTGACCTTTTCTTTGGTCTTACTTAAATGCACAGAGGATGTATTAACCACACATCTCCCAGCAATGCGCTCAACTGGCAGAAATGATGCTGGGTATGACGTGTCTGTTCCCTGCAAGCCCCAAACTTCTATTGGCTTTCCATAAAAATGTCTGTCCGGATGGGGATGAAGCCAGGAAACTTGTGCAATAACATGTTTAAATGCAGTACCCTTTGACACAACATTAACAACTATAAACTGCTTTATAATGGCTGGTCGTAGTTCTGCTAGAGGGTCAAGGATGGGATCCTCAAAACTGTTAGTGTTTCCACACCACTTAGCACATACATATGCTGACCTTTCTGCTCTAGATCCATCGACTGAGTAAGTTACATTCATATGTTACCCGTTTGCATGTCATGGCAAAACAGTCAACATCAGTGACACAAGGGTACATCTGATGATACATTGTCATCATTGCATGTCTGTCAGACACATCCAAGATTGTCTGGTGGAATGGAGACAGAGGCACCACTGTACAGTTTTCTAAGAAAAGTCGTTCTGCTGACACCAAAACACTGTGCTTCACATAAAGCATATCATCTGTCATTGCATGACAAAGTCCCAACCATTTGTCTTCCTAAAATACTGGCAAATTCTGCACCATATTCACATGTCCATGGCATATGAAGCTGTCGGCTCTGCTGAAATTGCCTCATAATCTGGACTTCAATTGTCCTATTGTTGTGATTAAACTTTCCCAGTATTCCATTAAAACGCTCAAATGAAAAACACCAAAAAGAATAAACTGGTCCGTAATCCAACATGCATTCTTTCAAATGGAGATGTAGATGTATGTTGGGGGTGCAGCGCAATGGGCCAAACAGTTTGACAAATTTGGAGAGAAAAGTCTGCAGGTATCCATCTGCTACTTCCAGTCTATTGATGGATATGACTCTGGAGCAGAGTATGATACAAGCCTGCACAAAGTCAAACCACATGTCATAGTGTCTGTTGTCGATAAGCCCCTTCAGACAAAACAGGGAGTAAATGGTTGTCCAGTTTTTCCACTGATCTGCTGTAAATCCTGTGAAGCCAGATGAAATCCGTAAGGGAATTCTTCCAACCTCATAAGGTACTTTGATGTTTTCCACTCTAGCTTGAAGTTCATCAAGGCCTTTAGTTGTTAAAATTCCTAGTTCTGTCCACAGTCTGAATACATGTCTTGCCGTACCAAGGAGAAGGTTGTGCATTGGATCATTGACGACAAATCTGATGGCATCATAGTAACTCAAGCGGAAAAGTTCTGACCATCTAGCTCCATACTCCCGTTCAATTATTTTCTGCTCTGCTCTCGTCTTTGCCCGTTTGGATAATCCAGCATAGTGTGTGTGATCCTTTGACGTGCGTGGCTCCCACGAAGACCGTTCAAATCCTGAGTAGTCCATTTTTTCACCAAATCCTTTCTTGCTGAAAGTCTTCAAACACTTGTCATCCTGCAAATGATTCAATGATTATTGTTCATGTAATATTTAATATTAATATTTAAATGACCTCTGTATGCTCCATGTCCAACAAAGCCTCCACATTTTCGAGTTGTGGGGATATCTGATGAAAGACAAAGCAGGGCTGCTCTGTAAACTTGATGTCCTAACAAAGAGCTGTCTTCCAGAATCATGCCACGCCAAAGTTCTTGAAGCTCATCAACTAAGGGGTCTAAGAAAGCATTCATATGTAGTGATGGCTCTTTTGGTCCAGGTATGAGTCCAACGAGAATCATATTTTCTTCCTTAAAACGGTCTTCACGAGGTAGATTCAAAATGACCAAGTAGATGGCTCCAACTGAATATGGTGCATCTTTGAAAGGTTGGAACCAGTCCACATTCAGCATCAAGGCCAGATTATTTGGCTCTCCATTCACATACTGGTAATCCTGCCATACTTGTCCATCATATACGTCTGCTAACACACCCTCAGGTATTTTCCGCTTTCTCCATTCTTCGCATTTCTCTTCAAATCCAGGTCTTTTAACAAGTCCTTCCAGAGACTGTATAACACTCTTGTAACAGTAAGAACGGATTGGATTGACATACTCTTTTACCGCAAGAAGATTTTGCCTTTCTTAGCAAGGCAGAGCCACATTTCTTCCTTAAGGTAGACTTCAGCTGTGGGTGATTGTAGAATGGTATGTGACCACAAGTCTTACAAACCTTTGTGCCATCGCGTCTGAGCTCGTAGGTTTCAGTAAGCATGTATACTGTCATACATTTTGGACAAACCACATACTGTAAGAAGTTGTCACGGAGGACACCAGTCCATTTCCTCAAGGAGAATAAAGTCTTTGGAATATTGCTTGCAAAGGCAGTGAGGGGATTAGCACAGATAACATTTCCAAGTATCCACATGAAATGTTTGATGCGCAGAAGAAGTGATGTGATGGCATTGTCAGAAATCTTGAAGGTTGATTGCCATGACAAAAGCATCATGGCCAGAAGTTTCATCAACAAGTCTTCTGGTTGTTCACTTGTGGACTGATCACTTCCATGCCCCTCCCCATCTTGTATGTGAGGATAGGCTTCACTCTACTCCTCATCAAGGCTTTCCACCTCTTCATCATCTTCATACTCATCCTATGCAAATGAAAAGTAGGCACATTACAAATTGCATGCAATGCCCATACTCAGCACCTCAAACGGCCGTACTCAGTGCATGAATATGTCCATTTGAGAGTGAAAAGACCATCATTAACCCTCCTGTTGTCCTTGGGTCAAAATGACCCGCCACTGTGTTAAAAACCCCCAAAAAATCCACTAAATGTTATTTTTTTACTTGAGATTTTAAGACTTTTCCTAGATTGGCCAACACAATGGAAAAAGTTAAATGTTGCTTTTATTCACATTTCCATGTAAGCTGTACGAAAAAAGGTACAAAGATGGTCCTCGGGTCAAAATGACCCGTGAGGCAAATTGAGTTGAAATCAACGTCACAGAGTTATTTACAAACCACAGAATGTTACAAAGTTTTAGTTGTGTCTCAGATCAATCAGTAGCAGAAGTAAACAAGGCAAATCAGGTGGTGTTCTCGCAGACTTCAGAAGACCACCTGTTATTTCCAGAGATTTTTTTTCTGTTTTATGTTATCGTAGTTGATAATGAGACTACGGCTTATTATTAATCTATCCATGTTTTTCTCATTTGTGAATGAGGCGGAGTTTGATCAATCCTATATGGTCCAACATTTTCCCCTCAGCTGCAACCCTTAAATCATACAGGGGTTCACGCTGCGTCTTTACGCTGATCCAGCTGCCCGATTTTACCCTTGTGTGCTGCGCGCGAGGGATAAACAGTGGGCAAAATGCATAATTAAAGATTGTAAAGGTCTCCTTTAAAGGCAAGAGAAGGAATAATGGGTCTGAGATAAAACCGTTGATGTTACAAGCTTATTGAAATAACCCTTAAAAGTGCGCACCGTAATTCCATGTAACGTAATTTATGCGCACCTGAATTCAAGCCAAGGCAGCACACCGAAGCGCCACTGGTACTGTGTCGTTAAAAAGAAAAGAGCATGAAACACAGCTACTGACTCTACTTTTGATTTTAATTGGGACATTTTGGTAGGAGTGGAAAGACATTAAATGTAGTGATAAGGCTGCCCGCTGATAAAAGCCCCTGGGTCCGAGGGAGGGGAGAGGAGCAGACCAGTTAGAGCGCTGATGCACAGAAACACACCCCGCGTAGTTAAAAAAAAGCAGAATTAATAAAAACGAAACTTATAAACAGACTAAGTGGCGTTTTAGAATGCATCTTACGGTTTGGATCACCGAGAACATTAATATTTTTTAAAAAACACATTAAAGCCAGAATAACTTCTGGTTCAAAAGTAAAAACGAGCTGTAGTCCAATCAGCGATTTCTTAGGTCTCCCACTGGGACGTACCTCTTCCGTTTTGTTAATGTTGTAGTGCTTTGCACCTCAGGGCCACCGTAGAAACGTGCTCACGTTTTATTAATTCGAGGGCTCAATTAAAAGGAAACGTGCTCACAAATTATCACGACCTGAAAAAAAATATAACTTAAAGTGAGCTCTCCCTGGCTCCGTAAAATTGTCTATAATTCAATTGTTTATTTTAGTTGCTTTCATAGTTTCCTAACAGAAAATTTAAACTGTACACTGAGAGTAACAGTAGTAGTACTGAGAATGGAGAACAACAGTGCAGGTGAAACATGTGGGATTTTCCCATTTGAGCTCTGGATTGCATGTAAACCTTCTAGAACTTTATACTTGTAGGCTATATTCAAAGGTAATTTCATGCCTTACCACATAACAGGAGATGTCTTCATCATCTTGCACTGACTCTGAATCACTTGAGTCCAGGAAAAGATGAATGCTTTGGTCATCTGCTGTTTCGTCTGGAAAACAACCCATGCAACATGCATTATAATGCGATTTTCATATTTAATTATTATTACAATAACCATAACCGCGAGCAGCAACCACATTTTAATAGACAGTAACAATCGTGGTGCTCACCGTTGTCTGAACCGTCAGTCGCTGGGTGCATTTCTTCCATCACTTCTTCTTCTGGGTCCTCGGACTGCATTTCACCTTCATCAATCTCTCCAACTCCATGTTGAACATAACTCCTGCCGGTTGGGTCATGACTGGATAGCAACAGGCTCTGTGCGTTATCTGACCTAGTCCTTTTGTGTTTTTTCTCCCAAACTCCATTTTTGAAATAGCGCTTTTTGTGGTCATAATACTGTGTATTAGAGAGTTCAGTGTTGCAATGTTCACAGAAGCGCCGAGGTCTTTTCTTCGTTGTTAGAACTTCCATCTTTCAACTGACTAGCTTCATAGGCACACCGGTCTTGTTTATATGATAGACGCGAGCTGTTCTCGCGAGTCCTTCCGTATAACAATAACCTCGTATGTGATTGGAGGAGCCTGACGAGCCTTCGACTCCTGGTCCAATCAGGTGTGAGCTCATGGGCACGCTACATCAGTACTTGTGAGACCAGCATATAAGCAGACATGTTTGTGTTACTATACTCAGAAGAACTTTATCTCCAGTTCCTGTGTTTGGATTTTGCTGGTACGTGATCAATGGCTGGACGACGTCTCGCGTTCAACTCGCCTTCAACTCCTCTTCAACTCCTCTTTCAGCCAGTCCGCAGACTGACGAGAAGAAACTGCTGATTGCTATCAGTGGACTGTCTCGTCAGCTTACTCAACATACTGCCGACATGAATGAGCGGTTCACTCAACTGGAGAATTCGGTAAACTCCAGGTTGCTGTCCATAGAGGACAAGATGGCGGCTCTGCAGTCGAACAACTGTGCGGGAGACACGAACTCCAAGAAGAGAAGACGGGTCCACAATCCCAAGCTAGCGGTAAATATATGTCCGATTACTGCTAGCTAAGCTAAAAGCAGCCTAGCCCAAAACTACGGCTAGGAGTAGCCTTGCAAGAACAAGCTTTATTAAAGTGTATTTTTTGTGATTCACAGGAAGCAGTACGCCGTCTTCACAACTCGGAGACAAATTGCAGGCGCTATGAACCGGAGCAAGGGTAAGATTTAAAGAATATGCTTTCATTCTGCGGTTAAAGGAAATAGATACTGATAGATACCGATCATAACTGTACATTTTGTTTTCACAGACTAATCTCGCCTCATAATGAGGCGGTGACCTCCTATTTGCTCGGAGCAATATCTGCAAGTCCCGATTTACACGATCTTGATAAAGACGACATTGTGTGTAAGTGACTTGTTTTACTGTTTCTCCGTCCTTGTTTAATGTTACTGTGACTTGCGTTTGGTTTTTATTCATACCACTCTCATTTAATTGTTTTCCAGCCGCCTGTAAGACGTATTATGAGACGGTACGCAGGAGCTTCAGATATACGCAGCCAGAGAACTCATTGCGGGCAGAAGCTGCCAAGAATTCAGCTCGGAGTCGAGCGAGAAGAAAGAGGGTAAGACTTTATTTGGTGACTATTTTTCAGGTGCATTGATAGATGTGTTGTGTCCATACGCAGTGCATCCCATCGCACAGTACTGATTCATTGTTGTTGTTTTTTTACAGCTGCTGGAATCGAGGCAGAGCGTGCTAGCGGATGAGGAAGTGGAACTCTGGAAGTCCGCCACCGTCGACCTCATGTCTGACGAAGAAGATGGCGTCGTTGGCGGGGTCTCTGGATGGATTGTACGGCCGCCGTCATTTCGTAGGCCGGATCTCTCTGAACTCTGTGCGAAGCTGCAGTCCCGGTTAGAGGCGACGCCGAAGTACAGAGCCACACACGGTAGGCGTCTGCACATCGGCCCTGCCTCGGAGAGAACGCCGCCAGTTACCTACAACCCTGAGGAGGCAAACGGACAGTTCACGGAGTTGTAGTTTTTTGGATACCCATGTGTGGGCAGATCCTCGCGTTGTATATAGTTGTTTGTTTTAATAAAGCTCTTTCTTTGCATAAACATCTTCCTGGCAAATGTTCATTTCCTGTATAAATTCATTCTTGTCCTTGATGGTAGCCTAATAATAGTGTAGTAGCCTACATAGGATAACATGAATATATGAATATGAATATGAACATGAATAAATATATATATATATATATATATATATATATAATATGCCAGCCAATCACAAGTGATTTTACTTGTTTGAAAATAATGGTTTCATCCAATACTCAGTAAGAACATTCAAGCCTGGCCTGGCCACATGTGCTTTTGCTGCCAATCAGGAGCGATTTTACTTGTTTGAAATAGTGGTTTGATCCAATACTGAGTAGGTTATTCAAGCCAGACATGGCCAGCCGCGCGGGTTCGCTGCATTCATATTCTAATTAGGGCCATAAGTACAGCTGATCGCTCTCCACATACGTCATTGTCCGGTTCCGACAATTTGTGGCACTGACAAACGGCGACAAGCGCGGGTTGCAAATTGTCGTCAACTGCTGAAAATGAGGGAGAACTGCGGTAGTTTACGGGGACGAAAATCTCACTTCATGCAGTGTCTAGTAGAGGCGGGCCAAATGGAACCGGTTTAAAAGGGACAAGAGTGTATACAGCCTGGACACAACGTAAAACCTGCTTAACTTAAAAAAAAAAAAAGAAAACGGCGCTTAAACAGTGTCTTAAGTTATTTTTCTTTAAAAAATCAGTTATGAGTAAAAATATTGGTTAAAAAAGGATTTAATTGAGTGTTTGTGTGTTCTTTATTAAAAGTAAGTCATTTAGCAATATCATAAGAGCCAGGTTTTAAATCTTTTTGATAATTATCGATATCGATCAATATACATTTTTTTTTATCGATAAGCATTTTTTCTATATCGTCCAGCCCTAGTTTATGCACATTTTGAGCAAAACCAATTGAATCTAGGATAGTTTTAAAGGCTACACTACGGTTATCACATTCAGTGTCAACATGGATGTTAAAATCACCCACTATAATAACCTGGTCAGTGTCTAACACCAAATCAGATAAGAAGCACCCTAAGTGGACCCAGCTCTTTCTACCTGTCAGGTGACCCCCAATTACATATTACTTTGGATGCAAGACGCATGAAACAGAAACGTATACTTCAAGTATATTTTATCTACTAAAGACAGAGAAACGGTTACAGACACATCAGCACTGATGGGGTCTTGATCGGCGAGAAGCCCCGATTGCTCATCACACAAACATTATATAGGAGTTTAGGTTAACACCCATAGAGGGGCAGTGCACATCCAAACTGTGTCATCAGTAGAGAAACTGTGTCACCTCCAGGACGCTATCTGACAGATATGAGTCATTTCCTTGTGTCCGGTGCTATCCAAGTGTGGCAGGCAGTTCTGGGTTAAACAGTTTGTTCCACTTGACCCAGTTGATATCTTAATAATAGTGATGCAAGACATTAGAAATTTCAACCGATAACCGATAAATCTGCTTTTCATGGCCGATACCGATAAGTTCATACTAAACATAGTTTTGGCTGAATCTGCAGCTTGTGCTGGATGCAGGTATGAAAAACAAATAATTTAGTGGCTCTGGCTTATCTATAACAGCAAACAAAAGGTTTTGGCTATTCAAAAGTTTTTTTATGCCATCACACAAAAAAGTGGTAATATGCTTTACAAACAAATCACTTCAAAATACAAAGAGCATCCCTTGAAAATTACTCAACCAATCTATGGCTTAACGGCAAAGGTATTTGTGAGGTCAAATATTTATATCAAATATAAAATTATATGCATTTACATAGCCTCAGTTACAAAAATGTAATCAAAAAATGAAGTGCAGCTGTACGGAAGATTGCGGTTGCACCAAATGACTCTATTAATAAGCTGCTACTTTTTAATAGAAAGAAGACATCATGAACGATTGAAGTGAGATGAGAAAAAGAGTATATTAAATGATAACAAGGGGGAATGATAGAATTATTCTTACTATTTTCTACATATTTTGTTATTTACTATGTTCATTGCAGTTATCATATATATTTACTCTTTACTACTAAGAAGTTTTAAGGTTTTAGATCTCTCTCTTATCGTTGCAGAAGGTCTGCAGAAAGCAGAGAAATATGTTGACTATAATCAGTGTTTTTATGAACTCTATTCAGCATCTGGACTGCTTACCCATAACTGTACTGTGTGAACTGCTTGGTATTATCTCCAAGGTCACACTTGTTTTGCTTATCCCTACCCCTTAGATTCACAATGGAACCAGGGATTCCTTTTCCTAATAAATAGAGAGGAGGCGACGGATTTGCTTCAGATTGAATTTGGAGATCTGTATTAAGCATCTCCGTTCAATCTGCTTGCAAGATTTTTGAAAACTAACCTCATTGTTGTCTCTCCTTCTTGTGTTGTTAATGAATGTTTTAGGTGTTTGAACCTGACAACTCACAAAAATAGCCACAGCCAAGGTCAAAGAAAAAATGCAACTTCTTTAAAAATGTTCAGACGCACATATGCATGTCTGATCAGTTAAAAAAAATCAATGAAGTAAATAAAAGTGCATCTTCAAAAATGAGGCGAAAAATCAACAAAAGGTTGCCTGACTGCATGAGGCATTGTAGAGATTTTTTTTAAATCTTATAGCTCAAATGAAAATGAAAAATATTTAAGAATTGTCACTTTCTACCTTAAAATTAATCCTCAAAACTATTTTCACTTGTCACTCTAATTTCTACATTTTTTTCTAATTTCTAGGTGAGTGCATCAGTGGGGACTTTTTCACAACAAAAGAACTATCACAAAAACTGTGTCCTTTACTGCAATTAACAGCAGCAAAAGACAATTACATTCATAGAACAATACTTGAAATGTATTTAACAGATCAATGGTTTTAACTGCAAAAGGAATTTTTGAAGTTAAGTCAAATATTTTTTAAGTCTAAAATTATATGCATTCACATAGTCAACCTCGTTTACAAAAATATGATAAAAGAATAAAGTGCACCCTCAAAAATAACCACAGCAAAGGTCAAAGACAAACGTGCAACCTCTTAAATGTTCAGAAGACTACTTGTAAAGGCATTTTTGGAGTCAAGTCAAATAATTTTTAAACATGAAACTATATGTACTAACATATGCAGGTCAGCCTCGGTTCCAAAGATTCAATAAAGTCAATAAAAGTGCATCCTCAAAAATGAGGTTAATAATCAAGAAAAGGTTGCCTGTTGGAATGAGGCATTGTAGAGATGTTTTTTGAAAATCGTATAAGAGAAAATAAAATTAAAATAAAAAAACTTAAATAACCACTTTCTACTCATCATTTACTAACCCCACTGTCTTTGTCCCCATTGTCTTTTCTGTATTTTAGGCGAGGGCATCAATGGTAGATTTTTCTTAACAAAAAGAAGCGTCTCTGCTTTCTCACATCCAGTCGGTTTCTTTTTCATCAATAACATTTGCAGCAGCAGAAAACAACGATCACTGTCTCTGCTGGTGCAAGGAGAGGACGGGTATATAAGTGAGCCAAGCTCTGGGAACCAGGTTTTGTTGTTTCTCCAGTAAACCATGGGGCTCTCTGACCGTGGAATTGTGAGCTCTGACAGATAGACTTGGATATAAAGGAATAGAACAAAACAAAGAAAACAAATTTAACATTACTATATTTGGTTCAAGTCTTTTTAGTTGCTTTCTTGCAGGATTTCATCATACATCGTCAGCAGGAAAACATTATCATCCCCCTTGGGTTTCTCCTGTCGCTCATAAACATTTTAGGCTAGGGATGGTGTAACGTGGCTCCAAAAGTGCTATTAAGTCACGAAAACCTGGGTTCTCGACAACAGAAAAAAGCTGGTTGTCGAGTGCTATAAATTCCATCACATTGTCGTTAAAAGCTTTAGCTTTTTCGTTTTCTCTTAAATTTTTACAGCTTTCAAATACCTACTGAATGCAGACATCTAACCCTCTGTGGTGTTGCTGTTTTAGCCGTAGCACCGCCAGCTGCTGCTGCGGCTGCCTTGTAAATTGCAAATTTATTTATATAGCACAATTCAGTACACAGACAATGCAAAGTGCTTTACATGATTAAAATACAGGAAATAAAGCAGAAAAAAAAGTATGTAGGAAAAAGCAGTTGGATTATATATAAAATAAATAAAATAAAAATATTTGCATTCGACTGTTTAACTAGTGCAGTCGAAGGCAGTCCTAAACTAATGAGTTTTTAGTCTTGATTTAAAGGAACTTAGGCTTTCAGCATTTTTACAGTTTTCTGGAAGTTTGTTCCAGATCAGTGGAGCATAGGAACTAAATGCTGCTTCTCCGTGTTTGGTTCGTGTTCTAGGTATGCAGAGCAGGCTGGAGCCAGAAGACCTGAGTGGTCTGGAGGGTTTATACACTGATAACAGGTCTGTGATGTATTTAGGTGCTAAGCCATTTCTGTGATGTATTTAGGTGCTAAGCCATTTAGGGATTTATAGACTAACAGAAGTATTTTAAAGTCTATTCTCTGAGATACAGGGAGCCAGTGTAAGGACTTTAGAACCGGGTCCATGTTCTCTACTTTCTTAGTCTTAGTGAGGACGCGGGCAGCAGCGTTCTGGATCAGCTGCAGCTGTCTGATCCACTTTTTAGGCAGACCTGTGAAAACACCGTTTCAGTAATCAATTCGACTAAAAATAAACGCATAGATTAGTTTTTCCAGATCCTGCTGAGACATCAGTCCTTTAATCCTGGAAATGTTCCTCAGGTGATAAAAAGCCAACCTTGTAATTGTCTTTAGATGCTTTTGGAGGTTCAGGTCTGAGTCCATCACTACTCCCAGGTTTCAGGCCTGATCAGTGGTTCCTAGCTGAAGCAGCTGAAGCAGCTGAAGCTGTGTGCTAACTTTTGATCTCTCCTCTATTGGTCCAAATATTATTACTTCAGTTTTGTTTTTATTCAATTGAAGAAAATTTTGACACATCCATGCATTGATTTCTTCTAGGCATTTACTCAGTGCCTGAACTGGTTCATAGTCACCTGGTGACATGGTGATGTAAAGCTGTGTGTCGTCTGCATAGTTATGGTAGCTGATGTTGTTATTTTTTATTATCTGAGCTAGAGGAGCATGTAGATATTGAAGAGGAGGGGACCCAGGATGGACCCTTGGGGAACCCCACATGTAATTTTTGTCGTCTGGGATGTAAAGTTACCTACTGACACAAAAAAGTCCCTGTCCTTTAAGTAGGATTTAAACAGTTAAGAGCTGTAGCAGAGAGGCCGACCCAGTTCTCCAGGCGTTCTAACAGAATGGAGTGATCTACAGTATCAATGCTGCACTGAGGTCCAATAGAACCAGCACGGTGGTTCTTCACAGTCTGTATTTATATGGATGTCATTAAACACCTTGATCAGGGCGGTCTCTGTACTGTGGTGAGGAAACCTGACTGGAAAACGTCAAAGCGGCTGGTCGTTGTTAAGAAGGTGTTTAATTGTTGAAATACAGCTTTTTCAATAATCTTACTGATAAAGGAGGTTTGAGATGGGCCTGTAGTTCTGGAGTAGAAGTTTGTCTAAATTATTATTTTTCAGCAGAGGTTTGATAATTGCTGTTTTTAGGGACTGGGGGAAAACACCTGACAGAAGGGACGTGTTTATTATCTGAGTCAAATCAGACGCTATGACAGGTAAAACTTTTTTAAAGAAAGCTGTGGGTAGAACATCAAGGCAGCAGGAGGAGGAACTTAGCTGCTGAATGATCTGCTCTAAGCTTTTGTGGTTTATTTGGCTGAATTGGGACGTTTGGTCAAAATCAATTCTGGTTGGAGACAACTTTGGTACTGAACTTAGTATGGATGTACAAACTGATCCTCTAATTTTTAGGATTTTCTCAGTGAAGAAGTTAGCAAATTCATTGCAGGCCCTGGTGGAGTGGAGTTCTGAAGCCACTGACACAGGAGGATTTGTTAATCTGTCAACTGTGTAAAATAAGACACGAGCATCATTAATGTTTTTCTTGATGATCTCTGAGAAGAAAGATTCTCTTGCATTTCTCAGTTGTAAGTTATATCTGTAAAGTCTCTCTTTATAGATGTCATAGTGAACCTGGAGTCTATTCTTTCTCCACCTGCGTTCAGCTTTCCGACATTCCCTTTTTTCACCTCTAACTGCTGGAGCATTTCTCCAAGGAGATTTATTCTTCCCGGAAACAACTTTCACTTTAACTGGAGCAATGCAGTCAATGATGTCTGAGACTTTAGACTGAAAGTTATCTACTAGCTCATCTACTGAGTTGCAGCCCAAGGTTGAAGTATCAGAGTAAGCTTGAATAAAAGTTTCCGTGGCATTGTCCTTAAAGGTGCGTTTTCTTACGATGTCCCTTTGGCTAAATGAGTCACTGGAAATGATGCTTTCAAAGGTAACAGAAAAGTGATCAGATAGGGCAACATCAGTTACACTGACCTGTGAAATGTTTAGACCTTTAGTGATGATCAAGTCTAAAATATGTCCCTGTTTGTGTGTTGGCTGTTTAACATGCTGAGTTAAACCAAAGTTTCTAAGTGTGTCACACAGTTCTTTTGCACTTCTGTCTTCAGGGTTGTCAACGTGAAAGTTGAAGTCTCCCACAATAATTAAACAGTCATAATCAACACATATCACAGACAGCAGGTCACTAAAATCATTAAAAAAGTTTGATGTGGACTTAGGAGGCCTGTAAACATTCAGAAACATAGTTCGTACCGGGCTCTTTACCTGGAGAGCCAAATGTTCAAAAGAGTCACATTTTCCCAAAAATACCTTTTTACACTTTAGTGAATCATTAAACAATGTTGCTACTCCTCCACCTTTCCTTTGCTGTCTGCTCTCACAAAGGAAATTGTAGTTTGGAGGAGTCGTCTCTAATAGAATAGCTGCTTCATTAGATTCATGTAACCATGTTTCTGTTAAAAACATAACATCAAGATTATTGTCAATAATGAAGTCATTAATTAAAAGGGATTTTCCTGACAGAGATCTAATGTTTAATAAACCCAGTTTATATGACTTAGTGGTTGATGATGTCTCTGTGACAGGTTGCATCTGACAGTTTATGACTTTTAAGTGTTTGTTCCTGTTTATCCTTTTGTTTTTCTGCCACGTATCATCACATATATTCCATAATCTCCGACAAAAGGCCCAAGCTGATGCTGGGAACTGTCATGTCTGATAAACGTGCTGCCGGGGCCCGATCTGTGTCACAGAGAAGTTATCTGGAGGTCTTGGCGACAGGCATGTTCCGTGATACGTAGAGGAGGATCTGGGGCTCTGAGGCCTTTGGAAGATGCTGGTTTAGTCACAGAGCTGTGGCTATGTGGAGAGGATGTCAGCTGTAGACCAATCTTAAGGACTTTGTTCATGTTGTGAGAAAAATCCAGAAAAGGAATATCTGGGCTTTGTGGAGAGGAGGGGGAGGTTGTTGCAGTCTTGACCGGTGTTTGTGGGGATGGAGGTTCTTGGTCCTCTCTTTGTCCTGCTGAGATCTGGGATGAATCCTCCTGTAGCTCTGACGAAGCCTCTTTCTGTGTCATCTTTCTGGCCATCTTTATCTTGGTTTGTTCGGGCTGCACTGGGCTTATCATTTGTTTTGGCACTGGATGAACTTTGTTTTGGTTCACAGAATAGAAGATGTTTGAAATCAGCCGTTTTGCACCTGACCTATTTAGAGAGAAACCATCTCTGTTGAACAGATGTCTCCTCTCCCAAAAGATGTTAAAGTTGTCTATGAAGGTTACAGTTGTTTGTTTGCATGTTTTTTCCAGCCATTTGTTTAGCACCAGAACTCTGGAAAAAATCTCATCTCCACAATTAACGGGCGCGTGAGGGCCGCTGAGAAACACCTTGAGATTTTTGCCATCAACTAAGTTCAACAGATGAATGTAATCCTCTTTCAATACTTCTGATTTTCTTATCCGGGTGACGTCGCCCAGGGCTTCAGCTTGTATTATGAGTTTTTCCAAGGTCGGGCGTTCTTTCAAGACCCTTGGAAGGTCTGTCTGAAGGATGTCTGTTAAATCAGACACCAGGCCACTGTTCAGATTGTTATAAATCAACACCTCTGTGTTTTTCTTGTTACAGAAATGTTTAATCCCATTTACAGAACCATTGCATAGTATCAGGGTCCTTGGCCCTGTGGCGTGTCTTTTCTCTGATGTCTTAGAACGAAAATCGTTGACATACCTCTGATTGATGTCCTGATCCTCCTGGGTCACATTTTGGAGCGGAGCGAATCTGTTTAGTAACGGAATTCCAGCATTTCCAGCAGGTTTACTCCTATCATTTGTTTTGAGAACAGCCCGCTGTTGTTTCCCTTGTCCTGGGACATCTCTCTGTAGTCTCGGCCAGTTTTCTTTGTCTAGGCGTGGGGTTCGTTGCTTTGGTCTTGCACCCAGAGTGGTCCAGGGATTCTCATTTTCCTCAGGGAACTGTTTGTTCGCTGAGTCGCTGGGCTGGTGGTCACCGTTCAGAATCACAGGCAGGGTTGTTTCATTTCCATACGCGGCGTTTACATCATAATTCACTTCCAGTCGACAGATTTTCATTTCCATAACAGCGATCTTCTGTAAAAGCTTGTCAAAGTCCTCTGTGGTGAAGGAAGGCATCTTTTCAAAATCAAAATCAAAAATAAATAAAAGAAAATATATAAAATAACTAAGTCCAACTTTTTAAAGTTTTGGCTAAGAGATAAAAAGGAGATAAAAAGTAAAAGGCAGGAAAATGCAAGCAAGCAGGGAACAGAGAAAAAAGCGTCCAAGCAGGCAGAGGGCGGACTCTGTACTTGTATTCTTTCCATGTTGCTTCGCCAAATATATCTTAAAACGTGCGTCAGTTCAGGCTGCAATCAAAATATTTTCTTATGTGCAAAATGTGTTTCCATGTTTCCTGCAGATATTCAGCAGAAGCTGATTGTTAAAGAAGAACCTTCTTTAGACCACAGACTTCCTGATGACCTGCATGATCCAAAGCCCCCCCACATCAAGGAGGAACAGGAGGGAGTCTACATCAGTCTGCCAGGAGAGGAGCTCAATGGGAAGGAGGTGATTAATGCCATCAGGTTTCCAGTCTCTGCTCCTCCTATAAAGAGTCTGGATGATGAACAGTCTCTGCTGCTCTCACAGCTTTATCCAGACCAGATTAAAGGCAGAGAGCTTCCAGAAGAGAATGATGGAGAAGAATCCACCAGGATGCAAGATCATGGAGATGCTTCCACTTCTTCAGAGGCTGAAGACACTGAGGAGGATGAAGAGGACAGTGATGTAGAATACCCTCTGTCTGAGCTGAAACACTTGTCAGACTCTGGATATAAGAAATGTTCTACAGAGAAGAAAAATGTGGACTCACGAAGGAAAGTCCAGACTGGAGGGAAGCTTAGCTGTGATGACTGTGGCAAAACATTTATTAGAAAATCTGATTTAAACACGCACATGAGAATCCACACAGGAGAGAAGCCTTTCTGTTGTGATCTATGTGTAAAACGTTTTAGCCAAAAATCAACTTTAAACAAACACATGAGAATCCATACAGGAGAGAAGCCTTTCTGTTGTGATCTATGTGGAAAAAGATTTAGTCAAAACGGAAGTTTAAACACACACTTAAGAATCCATACAGGACAGAAGCCTTTCTGTTGTGATCTATGTGGAAAAAGATTTAATGAAAAAGGACAATTAAACAAACACATAAGAATCCATACAGGACAGAAGCCTTTCTGTTGTGATCTATGTGGAAAACGATTTAGTGTAAAAGTAAGTTTAAACACACACATAAGAATCCATACAGGACAAAAGCCTTTCTGTTGTGATCTATGTGGAAAAAGATTTAATGAAAAAGGACAATTAAACAAACACATAAGAATCCATACAGGACAGAAGCCTTTCTGTTGTGATCTATGTGGAAAACGATTTAGTGTAAAAGTAAGTTTAAACACACACATAAGAATCCATACAGGACAAAAGCCTTTCTGTTGTGATCTATGTGGAAAAAGATTTAATGACAAAGGAAAATTAAACAAACACATGAGAATCCATACAGGAGAGAAGTCTTTCTGTTGTGATCAATGTGGGAAAAACTTTACTCACAAAATAACTTTAAACACACACATGAGAAACCATACAAAGCAAGACAAGACATTTTTTTTGTGTAGAACATTTCAGTACAAGGACAACGCAAGGGTCGTTACATGATGAAAATAAAGTAAAATAAAAACAGCAACACATTTGGAATAAATGTAGGAAAAGCGAAACAAAATAAAAAAAGGAAAATGGAAATTAAGAGTAAATATTAATGATTTTATAAACAATAAAATCTAAAATTTTGACCTAATGATATTTCAGGTAACTGTTTAAAACAGTCAAAAGCAATCCTAAACAAATGTCTTCAGGAAGTTTTTTTTCCAGATAGGTAGTATATAGGAAGTCAACTTGCAAGTTGTGAAGCGCTTTGGGGTCGTCGGACTAGTTAAACTGCTATACAAGTACAAGCCACTTACCATATTAGGTTTTAATCAGTGGTCTGGAGGGTTGATACGCTGATAACAAGTCTGTGATGTATTTAGGTGCTAAGCCATTCAGGGGTTTTATAGACTAATAGAAGGATTTTAAAGTATATTCTCTGAGATCCAGGGAGCCAGTGGAAGGACTTTAGAAACAGGTCCATGTTCTCTACGTTCTTAGTCTTAGTGAGGACTTCAGAACCGGGTCCATGTTCTCTACGTTCTTAGTCTTAGTGAGGACGCAGGCAGCAGAGTTCTGGATCAGCTGCAACTGTCTGATCCACTTTTTAGGCAGACCTGTGAAAACACCCTTTCAGTTTTTGATTTGACTAAAATTAAATGCATGGATTAGTTTTTGGAGGATTTTTGTTTCTGCAAGGAGGTCTTGGGCAGGACAACTGGTGAGGAAATATTTAAGCTAGTTGATGCTTTTCTGACTGAAGTGAGACTGAGCTGGGAAAAATGTCTGTTTGTACGAATAGCTCAGCAGTAATGACCGGCCCAAAGAGTGGAGTTGAAGCGTTGATAAAATTCATCAATCCATGCGTTATAGCTACCCACTGTGTCCTGCATCAGCAGGCACTAGCTTCCAGAGACATGGACCCAGATCTTCTGTTCTGAACACAGCTATCACTGCAGTTAACTTTGTGAAATCCAGAGCTTTGAAATCACGGCTGTTTGGTCAACTTTGCCCAAATCTGGATGCTGAACATGACGCACTGCTTTATCACTGAGGTGTGATGGTTGTCTCGTGGGAAAATGTTGCAGAGAGTTGTTGAGCTACACAGAGAAATGGCTGAATTCACATACATACACTGCAGTATAAATACATTGGTTTGTTTATTTTTATTGTAACATTATTGAAAGATTTAGTTCCAACTGTAGCACACATTTGGTTAACTTTTGTATATTTAATTTTGTCACATACTTAACATCGGTCTGTGCTTCCTGTTCTGGTGTTGTGGGGAGTAGCTTGAACTGGGCTGAAGCAGAGGACTCTGGCTGGTACACTCCAGTCCCAGATTGACTGACTGACTGGGTGGTACCATCTGGAGTTCCTCTAGGAGGGAACACCATGGAGTCCTTATTCTAACTCTTTTGTTAGTTTTGTTTAGTTATTAGTCATTTAAGTTTAATCCTTAAGATAACTGTTTAGTTATTTTTGTTAAAGGAGAAGTTTGGTCAGCAAGGAAGAATCAATGGATCATTATTTATACCTAAAACTAATACGTTCTTGGTGATTTAATGAATTTAGCTTTAATCAGTAATAAAATTTAAATTTAAATTGTCATCGAGATCACTGAGTCTGGGAGCGGCCATTATTGCCCTAATATGGTAACACCTCACTCCTGACATCACATCCAGTGACGTCACGTTGCGGTAAGCCGAGGGCCATTCTCTGCGCTTTACAAGCTAATTCAATAGGAACTATTCTACACAGCTGAGATCAACAATTATTTCAGATTTCCAGAGGACTTCACCATTGAAATTCGTGAGATCTATTGTTGAAGTGACAATGCCCACGTTCATGGCAGTTGGATGTTGCAATACATCAGGTAAAAGTGAAAAAAAGTTATTTTGCCTTTCTGATTCATGATCCACCACGGGTTGGGTTCTGCAACGTTATCAGAGAGTAAAAACTCATCTTTAGAACCAGTCTCTGCTCCAAATGGTGATCTGCACCATGTGATCTACTTTCAGCAGCTATCATCAGTTATTGCAGCCATAAACTGCAGAAAATACGGGCAGAGCTGCTCCTTCTGCCTTTACTCACTCTGCTCCTGTCAGGATGAGCTCCAGCGCGTTATGAGGCGGAGGGATATTTCAGGTTCACGTAGTTTAGAGCCCAAACAATCGACTTCACTTTCAGAAACAAGCCCAAAAAACTGCAACCCGCAACTCATGAAATTTACAAGCGACTTTAGAAAACAGAAGACCAGAGTGGCATAAAATAAGTGGGCTTCACAACAGTGAGCCCGGGTCTGTTATGCTAGTCTCTAGCATCTTTGGAACAACGGAAGGCACCAAGGGTAAAAAAACAGTCTGGAGGATGTTGTGGGGGGAAAAGCATCAATGCGGTTAAAAAAAGGCGCCGTTATGGTTTAACAAAGTTAACGCGTTAAAACTGACAGCCCTAATTTTAATTGATGTTGACACTGAGATATTTCATCGGCAAGAAGAACCAACTGAGGAGAATAACAGAAAAATAAGGAGTCGTCTGTGGTGCCTAAACACCAGAGCCACAGCAGACAGATTCAACTCACATCGTCCCTTTTTGGTCTCCTCGGCTCAAACTGCTACGGCTGGATTTCGTCAAAAGTCAGGTTGCTATCAAGAAAGTCTTCTATATATTCCAAATCGCTATCAGATGATGAGGATAAATCCACGGAGCTCCCATGGCTGTGGCTAATTAATCCATCACTCTCTGCTTCGCATTGAGCACTGGTCGTCGCCATCTTGGATAATAGCGCAGTGACAAACAACAAATAGAGCGTTGGGACTTGCTCAACAGCCGATTCCTGCAACATGACGTCACAAACTGGGAGGTGGCAGTACTGATCTTGACCAACATGGATGCCTCCAGTAAAGCACATTCAAATGAAAATTACTCTTAATTAAAGAAATGTATCATTTATTGAACAGTATGTAATAATTTTATATTTAAAGTACTTTCAGAAGTTTGAATTGTGAATATGACCGTGACTTCTCCTTTAAATGTGTGTAGATGTTCCCTTTCCCTCTTCCTCAGTGGGTCAGTCTGCTCTGATCAGCCAGTGTTTAAGACCCCTTTGTTTGTTGTGTGTCAGCTCAGTTTGTTACTTTGACGTTTTGTTTAACTTTGGTATTTTTGGCCTTGAGTTAGTTTCTTCATTTGACCTCTTTTAAGGGCTCTGTAATTATTGTGTGGACTTTTGTTACTTTGGGGAAATAAAACCCATTTTCCTTGAAAATCACCACTGTGTCCTCATGCTTGTCCGGCTCGGTCCCTCACAACATGTTAGTCTTGGATATTAAACAGATTAATTGTCATTGTTGTACACATTGTTCATTTTGCACACGTGTTTACACCATCTTCTGTTAAAAACAAAACTTATTCATATAATTAAAACAAAGTGAAACAAAATCATCATCTGTATGTCAACTCTGTTTAAGAAGACTAGTTACTGTTAGAACGCTGCAATAACTTGTCATCTAAAAACAGGTTAAAAATGCTAGATATTAGTCTGAATCTCCTCAAATTAAGTGAAATAATCTGACAGTTCAGTAAGACAATTGATAGAATTATTCTTACTACTTATATTATTTACTATGTTCATTGCATTTATCATATATTTACTCTTTACTACTAAGAAGTTTTAAGGTTTTAGATATTAAAGTGTATTTCATGTGGCTGATCCTCCTCTCATCTCTGCAGAAGGTCTGCAGAAAGCAGAGAACTATGTTGTGACTATAATCAGTGTTTTTATGAACTCTATTCAGCATCTGGAGTGCTTACCCATAACTGTACTGTGTGAACTGCTTGGTATTATCTCCAAGGTCACAGTTGTTTTGCTTCTCCCTACCCCTTAGCTTGACAATGCCTAATAAAAAGAAAGGAGGGGACGGAGTGCTTCAGAGCCAGTTTTGGAGATCTGGATTAAGCATCTCAGCTCCTCTCCTTGCAAGATAATTTGAAAACCAAACCTCATTGTTGTCTCTCCTTCTTGTGTTGTTAATGAATGTTTTAGGGGTTTGAACCCGACAACAATTGACCTAGAAAAGATTCTTGGAAAAAGGAAAAATATCCAGGCTTTAGACAAGTGAGAAATATCTTAAAAGTTGTGAAATATTTATTCCAAGTACGTTAATAAGTCAACTAAACTCAAGACTAGCCTGTTAATGCTTCTTTCAGTTTTTATTCTCAATCACTTTTATGGAGAAGATCTTAAAACCAGGGCAACTAAATAAGATGAATCTGCTGCATTCAAGAATCATTATTAGGTTATTTATCTTAAAACAGGACAAAGTATTTACACACAAGAACATCAGACACAGTATACTGAGTACATTCACACATGGACTCATTTGTTGGGCTAATTTGTGGACTAATCAGTTACAGGAATCGTTTGATTGCAGTGATGAACAAAATATTAAAGGTACCATCATTTTTATCCAGGCATGTTTCATGAGTTTATTTTTTAAATCATTCTTTTGATGCAAAAGCAATGACTGATTTTCATTTATTTATTGTCACAGAATGTTTATTTATTATTACTTTTGTCAGATTCAAGTTATTTCTGTGACCATTGTGACCAATTCTGTCCACGTGTGTGTAGAACTTTATTTAAATAGTTTCTCCTAAACAAAACATGTTTTTCAATCACTGTACACATGAATGACAAGACAAATTGTCTTTGTAACTTATTTAGTGTTTCTGTCAGAACTGGTAAAGCAACAGCTAAAGCAACAAATCCTCATTAAGCAGAACATTTGAGGCACATAATGTGTTGATGAAAGAAAAAACTGATGTGTATATCTGAAAGTAAAGGATTTAAATGTAAATGTCAGCTTTCCAGCCCTCAGGTCTAAAGCTTTCACCACAAAGCTGAATGTCAATAACACTTAGCTGGAACAACTCTACTTCTCACTAAAACTGTTCCAACCTGCCATGAGGTTTTTGGATGAGCCTGTGCTGTCTTTCTCCTGGATATTGTCCTTTAACACTTCAGTCTGAATGACAGACTAAAGGCTTGGGACAGACTTTGTAGAGGTGAAATGTAGGCTGTAGTAGTATGTCATCAGATACAGCAAAGCTTCACCAAGGTTGTCTTTGGCAAATGTTGGAATGGGAGAGATTCCAGCTGCCAGGAGACAGCGAGGCTCATCCAAGAGCAAGACAGGGCAGAGATCTCCTCTGAAGGTACACAGCTGGATCTTCTGTTGGCTAAAAGGACAAAAGAGTGAGTCTTTACGGGGGCTGAACATTAAATCACCACTATATCACTATCACAATATCACACTCTCTCCACAGTCCTTTGTGTCCAATATTCACTTCATTAAAGGAGCGTTTGGAGGGAGTTTATTTCTATTTCACCAGTTGAGGAGACTACAGTAAAGTCTACAGGGGTCCCTCAGTTTTAGTCGTCTGCTTTAGTTCTTGTTTTGCTCTTATTGTTCATTTTTTGTTGAACCGCCAGAAAAATTCATAAAGAAGAAGAAGAAGTTTTATGCGCCTCATCCCAACAGCGCAGCCGCGTTGATCACTTCCGGGTTCTTTGTCCTTGTTTTGCTGTGAGGCCAGAATCGGGAGTGTTGGTGAGGCTGGAAGAGAGCAGCAGCTGTTGCAGGTGATGAAGTCTGGAAAGAAGTCCAGCAGCTGGAGGCACAGCGGAGAAACTGGAGGGAAGCAGGAGCTCAAAGAGCGGCAGGACGCAGCAGAGGAGACACCAATGATGGGGGATGTTTTCCAGCCCAGAGTTCTGCTGCACCCATCAGGTTTGGAGATTTCCTTCTTCATGCTAACTGTGTGGATGGAGCTAAAGTTTAGGAGCCGTTTTTGAAGAGGATACAGGACTCGTTGGAGGTTTCCCCCAGGAAAAACTGAATAAACATGCAGCTCATGATAAGCTAGGAGGTGCTAATGCTAGCTTAGCATGTAGCACATTATGTGCTAATGCTAGCTTAGCATGTAGCAACATTCAGCATCAAGTTCTTTTTGTTTGTCTGCCAGGGAAAGTTCCTCCAAACAAAGCTTTTTGTTTTATCTTGTCTAGAAAGATGTTGGCATGTTTTCCTCTGGTTGTTGTCTATGGAGGACCAATCCTGCCATAATTTAAATGTTTTTAGACTACATACAGAAATAAATAAGAACAAGAATTCCTTTATTGTCCTGCAATGGGGAAATTCTGCTGTTACAGTGGCAGACAAACTATATCAGTGAGGCAAAAAAAGAGCAAACTGGGCTGAGTCCGACGTGTGGTTTTTGAACGTACAGTGTGAGCAGTCAGGTCACATCAGAGCGTCGGACCACACATGGTAAGAACCCCCAATGTAAGACCGACTCTAACCCCCAGAACGGTCAGATGAACGTTCATACTGAGCCTGGTTCTGGTTCTGCTGGAGGTTTTTCCTTCCCGTTAATGGGGAGTTTTTCTTTCCACTGTCGCTTCATGCTTGCTCAGTATGAGGGATTGCTGCAAAGCCATGGACAATGCAGACGACTCTCCCTGTGGCTCTACACTTCTCCAGGACTTTGACGCAATCAACTGGTTCCCTTATATAGGAAATTTTTGACCAATCTGTATAATATGATTGAGAAAGTGCCTTGAGCTGACATGTTTCACGAATTGGTGCTATATAAATAAAATTTAAGTGAATTGAATATGGTGAGCAGAAAGTCAAAACATTTTATTATATTTTATACTATCCAATAAAATTTTATTAATATAGCACCAATTAACAACACGTCATCTCAAGGCACTTTACAAACTCAATCAAATCATACAGATTGGTCAAAAAGTTTCATATCTAAGGAAACCCAGTAGATTGCATCAAGTGTTGACAAGCAGCATTCACTCCTCCTGAAGGAGCGTAGAACTTTTAAATCCTGCGGTCGCGTCGTACAGTTTGAGCTGTATATGAATGCAACGATTTAAAATATCGTACAGCGTATGCCCGGATTTATCTTTCCACTAATCTCCCAGAATACAACTTTAATCGAGCCGCCGTGTTCTGTCTTGCTCTTATCGAGGTTTCTGTCTCTATCATGTATCTTTATACATGGTTTTATTTTGAAGGCTACCTGCCATTCTTCCTTACTACTTCCTGATTCAATGAAAATCTCTTTACATTTGGGATCTGTTTTTGATCAATTCATCGGGTCCATCTAGCAACAAAACTGTGTTTTCCAAGAATAAAGCAGCCATCTGTTTTCAATGATTTCAGGAATGTGGATTTTTGTTTCCAATAAAAATACTTTTTTGGACTAGCGACACTCAAAGCAAAGTCTGTTTTTTAGAACATATGAAAATGAGCATATACGCATTAAGTAACCTTCTAAACAACCCATTTTGAGTTCTCCTCGGGTTACATGTTGTTCCCAATTCAGATTTTTTTTTCTCATGCCTTTGTTGGCACAACATTTGTAACATTGTCCAGATCTAGTTGTTGATAAAGCATGTAATGTGTCTCAGTGTTGGCTGCAGATGTTAAAGAAGAGGCTCCTGAAGAACAGAGTCCTGAGGGGGAGCAGCAGGAGTCAGAGCCCCTCCACATAAAGGAGGAACAGGAGGAACCCGGGGCCCGTCAGGAAGGAGAGCAGCTCCTTGTGAAGGAGGAGACTGATAGCAGCTTTCCATTAACTGCTGCTCCTATCAACAGTAAGGATTGCTTTACTTTGTTTCTGGGTCCTGTGTTGCAGCTAAAGGCCAAAACTCTCTGGATTCATCAGCTTCCTATCAGACAAAACTATGAAGATTAACGTGTGTCATTGTTGTTAAAATGTTATTGAAATGCACAATGAGATTAATTTATGTAATAATGTATGATTTTTTTTACATTGCCAAATCCACACTATACATTTAATTCTACCAGAAAGATAGTAATTAGAGACGCACACTTTGAACGAGGTGAATAAGTGATTCAAGCTGTGTGGTAATCAGGTAATTATTTTAGTGCAACAGTGTCAGAAAAATATGAGAATGTTAAAACCTATATTTACATTATATTTATGTCCCGCTGTGTAATCCAGTGAGGAATCACTGGCAGCTTTACACATGTTATACATCTGCAGTGTGAAAACGGAGCAGGTCTCCTCTCTGCTCTCTCTGCTCTGACTACATGCAGGTTTTTCAGGATGAGGCAGCTGCCTGTGCCTGTGAGGCAGTGCTGAGGGAACAGAGAGGGACTCACTGCAGCTCTGGCTGCTGTTCTGAGAGAATAACAATAGACCCACTCAGTTTTTGGTGGTCCTTAATAATAATAATAATGTCACTCTAAATGTAACTTTTCTTTTGATTTCTACATGGAAAACCTTCTTTGTTCTTGGCCAATCAGTGAAAAAAGTCTGTTCACATCACCTTGTCTCCCTTTTTCACTCGATTGGCCTTATTTAGAAACAGCTTTACCAAAAATGGTGCCGGTGTGTCTGTGCGGCCGTTTGATTTTTCTTTGTATTTTGTTAATTTTAACCTCTGTCACAAGAACCATTGACTCACTGTTGGCGTATAATCGCCTGGAGTTGCTAAAAACTAAGGAAAATATGCGATCGCGTGTCATTTCCGATGCGAACAGATCAGAATCTTTTTTCCTAACGGATCTACCTGACTGCCTGTTTAAGGTAAATGCCCAAAAAACAAAAACGCCGTGGACGGCGAGTGAGCCGACTGGTAAAGTTGAAAGCTTTGCTGGCTTTTTCGCCTAATGCAGTGTGGGCCACCTCTCTCCCTTCAGATTACAGGGATTGTTTTAGCCGCTTTATTTCCCGGCGTTTTCTGGCTCCAGTGGGCGCTTGGTTAGTGGCCATTATTGGACAGCGGGAAGATATCTGCGCGCTGCGCCCTCGTCACCCTTCTTTCCAGATTTCAAGTGGTGTGTTCAGCTAACCTGAGGCCGCTGAGCCGGGCAGCTCAGCTGGCTAACTTGACAACGGCTACCACGAGATGCGCACTCGCAAACACCAGATCGGTGGTAAACAAGACTTTTATTCTTCAAGACTTCTTCACGTCCCGCTGCTTTTTTAACTGAAACTTGGATCAACGGCGGTGAGTCGTCTGCCTTCTCAGAGCTGCTACTTCTGAACTGTACTTTTATAAACACACCAAGAACCACTGGTCGAGGCGGAGGTGTAGCGGTTGTTCTACAGCACTTTATTCAGGCATTAGCCAATGAGCTCTCTCCCGTCTGCAGTTAGTCCAAAATGCAGCGGCTCGTCTTTTAACGCGGACCAGAAAACATCAACATATTACACCAATTCTTGCGTCTTTGCACTGGCTCCCTGATCATTTTAGAATTGATTTTGAGATTTTATTGTTTGTGTTCAGAGCCCTGAATGGGACGGCTCCTCAATACATCACCGACCTCCTCCAGATTTATTATCCAGCACGTGCTCAGAGGTCTGAGGACCATCTTCAGCTCATAGTGCCTAAGACGAGGCTTATAACCAGAGGGGACAGAGAGTTTTCTGTAGTTGGCCCCAGACTTTGGAATATTTTGCCCCTCCATGTACGGACTGCCTCTACGGTGGAGTGTTTTAAGTCTCGTCTTAAGACCCACTTTTATTCTTTGGCTTTTAACACCGCGTAGTTGTGTGGTCCTCTGTGTCCTTTTAGTTCATTTGTTTTATATATTTATATTTTTTGTTATGTGCAGCACATTGGAAACTTTTTCTGTTGTTAAATGTGCTTTATAAATAAAGCGGGTTGGATTATTCTTGGGGTTAGAATAATCCAACCCGAATAATCCGCAATGGAATTGGGGTTCCATTGCGGAAGCAGAGCCTGAGGACTCTGGGTTAGGTTCTCCCATCTCTGGTGCTGAGGTTGCCGAGGTTGTTAAAAAGCTCTTCGGTGGCAAGGCCCCGGGGGTGGATGAGATTCGCCCGGAGTACCTTAAGGCTCTGGATGTTGTGGGGCTGTGTTGGTTAACGCGGCTCTGCAGCATTGCGTGGATATCGGGGGCAGTTCCCCTGGACTGGCAGACTGGGGTGGTGGTCCCCCTATTTAAAAAGGGGGACCGGAGAGTGTGTTCCAACTACAGGGGAATCACACTCTTAAGCCTCCCTGGTAAGGTCTATTCGGGGGTTCTGGAAAGGAGGGTCCGTCGGATAGTCGAATCTCGGATTCAGGAAGAGCAGTGTGGTTTTCGTCCTGGCCGTGGAACACTGGACCAGCTCTATACCCTCAGCAGGATTCTGGAGGGGGCATGGGAGTTTGCCCAACCAGTCTACATGTGCTTTGTGGATCTGGAGAAGGCATTCGACCGTGTCCCCCGAGGGATCCTGTGGGGGGTACTCCGGGAGTATGGAGTACCGGACCCTTTAATAAGGGCTGTCAGGTCTCTGTACGACCGGTGTCAGAGTCTGGTCCGCATTGCCGGCAGTAAGTCGGACTCGTTTCCGGTGAGAGTTGGACTCCGCCAAGGTTGCCCTTTGTCACCAATTCTGTTCATAACTTTTATGGACAGAATTTCTAGGCGCAGCCGAGGTGTTGAGGGGATCCGTTTTGGTGGCCTTAGGATTGCGTCTCTGCTATTCGCGGATGACGTGGTCCTATTGGCTTCATCAGGGTGTGATCTACAGCTCTCACTGGAGCGGTTCACAGCCGAGTGCGAAGCGGCCAGGATGAAAATCAGTGCCTCCAAATCCGAGACCATGGTCTTGAACCGGAAAAGGGTAGAGTGCCTTCTCCGGGTTGGGGAGGATGTGCTGCCCCTAGTGGAGGAGTTCAAGTATCTTGGGGTCTTGTTCACGAATGAGGGGAGGATGGAGCGGGAGATCGACAGGCGGATTGGTGCAGCGTCTGCTGTGAAGCGGGCGCTGTACCGATCCGTTGTGGTGAAGAGAGAGCTGAGCCAAAAGGCGAAGCTCTCGATTTACCGGTCGATCTACGTTCCTACCCTCATCTATGGTCACGAGCTTTGGTTCGTGACCGAAAGAACAAGATCCCGGATACAAGCGGCTGAAATGAGTTTTCTCCGTAGTGTGTCTGGGCTCTCCCTTAGAGATAGGGTGAGGAGCTCAGTCATCCGGGGAGGACTCAGAGTAGAGCCGCTGCTCCTCCACGTCGAGAGGAGCCAGTTGAGGTGGCTCGGGCATCTGGTCAGGATGCCTCCTGGACGCCTCCCTGGTGAGGTGTTCCGGGCACGTCCCACCGGGAGGAGGCCCAGTGGAAGACCCAGGACACGCTGGAGAGACTCTGCTCGCCTGGGAACGCTTTGGGATTCCTCCTGAGGAGCTGGCCCAAGTGGCCGGGGAGAGGGACGTCTGGGCCTCCCTACTGAAGCTGCTACCCCCGCGACCCGACCCCGGATAAGCGGAAGAAGACGGACGGACGGACGGACGGATTATTCTTGAGGAGACATGAAAAAAGCCACAATGCTACTAAAAAAACTATAATCAAAAAGCTCAGAAAGCTGGTGGATTCTCACTGCATGAAAAGTGAGATTTTCGTCACTATGCGGCACTGTAGATTGTCGTGGAAGTTCAGGTTAACGGCTGTTCACGGTAATTTGCAGGCAACACCGAAAACTGCCATGAATTGTCAGAAATTGACGTGGGCCTTCCTAGGCAGTAGTCCCCCCATGACCCCCCTCCTCCTAATTCTAGGGGAGGCTTTAACATGTAAATGAAAATGCTGTGAGCTATAGACCAGTTCATGCGTGACGTCAGCGCTACATCCGGGTCACAGTGGTTGGCAAAAACAGAACTGTTTTCGTCTACTACATGACAAAACGGGTGATTTAGAGCGTACTTTTAGTTAGTTTATTTTTGGAATCTAAACAATGCCTACCACTTGTTGTGCTCCCGGTTGCACACAGAGGCATTCCAAATCGTTGGATGTACGTTTCTGTCGTTTCCCAAACGACGAGGAAAGAAGAAAGAAATGGATATTTTCAATGAAAAGAGCGCAGGCAGACAATCCCAATGGACTGGGGGATCAATCATACTACGACAGAATATGCTGTCTACACTTCATCTCCGGTAAATACAACTTAATTCTGCTCTAGTCATTGTTCTACTTGAATAGCGGCGGAGGGGAGGTGGCGATCGCTACACGGGGCCGGGAGAAGCAGAGTGGATGCGCTGCAGCAGCAGCAGCAGCACGCCGCATCATTTTAGTTTTCTTCGTGCAATCAGTGTGCAATAATGTTCACCAGACAGCGGCTGCATTACGCCCCCGTTCACGCGCGCTAGTACGTCTGTGTTTACGCTGCAACGTCGCCGACACCCCCATCAATTTTAATAAGACATAAACACCAAAATAATCCGTTGTGAACAATGTTTTTTTAACCTACCGGGCGGGTCTTCCTCTCTGCTGAGGCGCTGTGTGTCAGACTCCGCTTTCTGATGTTACACAAACATGTCTGAACATCCATCCATCCATCCATGTTCTGACCCGCTTAATCCTTCATGGGGTCGCGGGGGTTGCTGGTGTCTATGTCCCGATATATAACAATTGTAGCCGTCCAGTGGTTTCATGCTTCCATGCTCTCTCGTCTGTACTGGCCTGCGTGTTTATAAGGTAGCTGTATATGTCGCGGTACTGAACGCTTGGCAGCATTTCACAGACTCGCTCCGTCCCTTCAGGCTTTTGCTGTGTGGATCTGGCAATCTGATACCATCAACCATCAACTTACTCTTAAAACGATCTTGTGATACGTTACCTAAAGAAGAAAAATACGTCGAGAACTCGTCGTTTTCCTTTGTTTGTATGTGTTCGTCTTTTGCCAACCAGTCCGGCGCGCATGCGCGAAAACCCCGGATCAAAACAATAACAATGAACTGGTCTATACAAATGCAAATCAGGGTTGCAGGGGGAGTTTTACCCCAAGTGACATTATTCTAAAAGGTAAGAAAATCTCTGGTACAAATAGATCAGGCTCAGTATAGCCTAATTATAGACTCTTACATTTTAGCTTGAATTGATTTATTTAATTAAAGTATGCTAGATTACTGTGTATGCCATTAGCAATGGCAAATGTTATGTAAAAAAATACACAAAATTTATTTCAAAAATTAGTTTTAATCAGAATCAGCTGGTAAAATGTGCATTCCATGCAAACATCAGAATCAGAATGAGGGGCCTGCAGAGATCACAGTCTCCTAGAGCTCAACTACTGTGCATAGTGGCATGACTACAGTGACCTTTTCTTTGGTCTTACTTAAATGCACAGAGGATGTATTAACCACACATCTCCCAGCAATGCGCTCAACTGGCAGAAATGATGCTGGGTATGACGTGTCTGTTCCCTGCAAGCCCCAAACTTCTATTGGCTTTCCATAAAAGTGTCTGTCCGGATGGGGATGAAGCCAGGAAACTTGTGCAATAACATGTTTAAATGCAGTACCCTTTGACACAACATTAACAACTATAAACTGCTTTATAATGGCTGGTCGTAGTTCTGCTAGAGGGTCAAGGATGGGATCCTCAAAACTGTTAGTGTTTCCACACCACTTAGCACATACATATGCTGACCTTTCTGCTCTAGATCCATCGATTAAGTTACATTCATATGTTACCCGTTTGCATGTCATGGCAAAACAGTCAACATCAGTGACACAAGGGTACATCTGATGATACATTGTCATCATTGCATGTCTGTCAGACACATCCAAGATTGTCTGGTGGAATGGAGACAGAGGCACCACTGTACAGTTTTCTAAGAAAAGTCGTTCTGCTGACACCAAAACACTGTGCTTCACATAAAGCATATCATCTGTCATTGCATGACAAAGTCCCAACCATTTGTCTTCCTAAAATACTGGCAAATTCTGCACCATATTCACATGTCCATGGCATATGAAGCTGTTGGCTCTGCTGAAATTGCCTCATAATCTGGACTTCAGTTGTCCTATTGTTGTGATTAAACTTTCCCAGTATTCCATTAAAACGCTCAAATGAAAAACACCAAAAAGAATAAACTGGTCCGTAATCCAACATGCATTCTTTCAAATGGAGATGTAGATGCATGTTGGGGGTGCAGCGCAATGGGCCAAACAGTTTGACAAATTTGGAGAGAAAAGTCTGCAGGTATCCATCTGCTACTTCCAGTCTATTGATGGATATGACTCTGGAGCAGAGTATGATACAAGCCTGCACAAAGTCAAACCACATGTCATAGTGTCTGTTGTCGATAAGCCCCTTCAGACAAAACAGGGAGTAAATGGTTGTCCAGTTTTTCCACTGATCTGCTGTAAATCCTGTGAAGCCAGATGAAATCCGTAAGGGAATTCTTCCAACCTCATAAGGTACTTTGATGTTTTCCACTCTAGCTTGAAGTTCATCAAGGCCTTTAGTTGTTAAAATTCCTAGTTCTGTCCACAGTCTGAATACATGTCTTGCCGTACCAAGGAGAAGGTTGTGCATTGGATCATTGACGACAAATCTGATGGCATCATAGTAACTCAAGCGGAAAAGTTCTGACCATCTAGCTCCATACTTCCGTTCAATTATTTTCTGCTCTGCTCTCGTCTTTGCCCGTTTGGATAATCCAGCATACTGTGTGTGATCCTTTGACGTGCGTGGCTCCCACGAAGACCGTTCAAATCCTGAGTAGTCCATTTTTTCACCAAATCCTTTCTTGCTGAAAGTCTTCAAACACTTGTGGCATCCTGCAAATGTAAGTTAAATGCAATATGTTACATACACATTCATATTTCAGAATTTAATGAAACAGACCAACTGCTATCCATTAAAACATAAACAATGTAAACATTCACATATTTATTTTACTGATTCAATGATTATTGTTCATGTAATATTTAATATTAATATTTAAATGACCTCTGTATGCTCCATGTCCAACAAAGCCTCCACATTTTCGAGTTGCGGGGATATCTGATGAAAGACAAAGCAGGGCTGCTCTGTAAACTTGATGTCCTAACAAAGAGCTGTCTTCCAGAATCATGCCACGCCAAAGTTCTTGAAGCTCATCAACTAAGGGGTCTAAGAAAGCATTCATATGTAGTGATGGCTCTTTTGGTCCAGGTATGAGTCCAACGAGAATCATATTTTCTTCCTTAAAACGGTCTTCACGAGGTAGATTCAAAATGACCAAGTAGATGGCTCCAACTGAATATGGTGCATCTTTGAAAGGTTGGAACCAGTCCACATTCAGCATCAAGGCCAGATTATTTGGCTCTCCATTCACATACTGGTAATCCTGCCATACTTGTCCATCATATACGTCTGCTAACACACCCTCAGGTATTTTCCGCTTTCTCCATTCTTCGCATTTCTCTTCAAATCCAGGTCTTTTAACAAGTCCTTCCAGAGACTGTATAACACTCTTGTAACAGTAAGAACGGATTGGATTGACATACTCTTTTACCGCAAGAAGATTTTGCCTTTCTTAGCAAGGCAGAGCCACATTTCTTCCTTAAGGCAGACTTCAGCTGTGGGTGATTGTAGAATGGTATGTGACCACAAGTCTTACAAACCTTTGTGCCATCGCGTCTGAGCTCGTAGGTTTCAGTAAGCATGTATACTGTCATACATTTTGGACAAACCACATACTGTAAGAAGTTGTCACGGAGGACACCAGTCCATTTCCTCAAGGAGAATAAAGTCTTTGGAATATTGCTTGCAAAGGCAGTGAGGGGATTAGCACAGATAACATTTCCAAGTATCCACATGAAATGTTTGATGCACAGAAGAAGTGATGTGATGGCATTGTCAGAAATCTTGAAGGTTGATTGCCATGACAAAAGCATCATGGCCAGAAGTTTCATCAACAAGTCTTCTGGTTTTTCACTTGTGGACTGATCACTTCCATGCCCCTCCCCATCTTGTATGTGAGGATAGGCTTCACTCTGCTCCTCATCAAGGCTTTCCACCACTTCATCCTCTTCATACTCATCCTATGCAAATGAAAAGTAGGCACATTACAAATTGCATGCAATGCCCATACTCAGCACCTCAAACGGCCGTACTCAGTGCATGAATATGTCCATTTGAGAGTGAAAAGACCATCATTAACCCTCCTGTTGTCCTTGGGTCAAAATGACCCGCCACTGTGTTAAAACCCCCCAAAAAATCCACTAAATGTTATTTTTTTAACTTGAGATTTTAAGACTTTTCCTAGATTGGCCAACACAATGGAAAAAGTTAAATGTTGCTTTTATTCACATTTCCATGTAAGCTGTACAAAAAAAGGTACAAAGATGGTCCTCGGGTCAAAATGACCCGTGAGGCAAATTGAGTTGAAATCAACGTCACAGAGTTATTTACAAACCACAGAATGTTACAAAGTTTTAGTTGTGTCTCAGATCAATCAGTAGCAGAAGTAAACAAGGCAAATCAGGTGGTGTTCTCGCAGACTTCAGAAGACCACCTGTTATTTCCAGAGATTTTTTTTCTGTTTTATGTTATCGTAGTTGATAATGAAACTACGGCTTATTATTAATCTATCCATGTTGGTCTCATTTGTGAATGAGGCGGAGTTTGATCAATCCTATAAGGTCCAACATTTTCCCCTCAGCTGCAACCCTTAAATCATACAGGGGTTCATGCTGCGTCTTTACGCTGATCCAGCTGCCCGATTTTACCCTCGTGCGCTGCGCGCGAGGGATAAACAGTGGGCAAAATGCATAATTAAAGATTGTAAAGGGCTCCTTTAAAGGCAAGAGAAGGAATAATGGGTCTGAGATAAAACCGTTGATGTTACAAGCTTATTGAAATAACCCTTAAAAGTGCGCACCGTAATTCCATGTAACGTAATTTATGCGCACCTGAACTCAAGCCAAGGCAGCACACCGAAGCGCCACTGGTACTGTGTCGTTAAAAAGAAAAGAGCATGTGTAACCCAGGTCTAAATCTCAGTGATCAAGCCTGTGTAAAATAGAACTTCCATCCCCTCACTACTTCATAGCCAATCACTGTCAAGTATCATGGTCACATGTACTTCCACAGCCTATCAGCTAGGTATATTAGCTGGAGTAAGGAAGTAGGAAAGTAAGGACATGTTGGGAGAAGCAGAGCTGCAGGAGCTAACTACTTTGCCAGGATAAGATGGGGAGAAAAACCTGTTGTGAGACAAACTTTGGAATTGGCCAGGTTTGATGGCGAGCTGAAGATCCAGGCCTAGAGCCCAAGAAAGATTTGCACTTTGCCGTGCGTGCGTGAAGACTTTTGATCTCCTGCCAGGCTGGTAGGAGGCTCCTTGCAGCCAATGAACAATTCTGTTCTATCCTGATCTGACTGGAGTCAGTTAGGATCTGCACTGCACCAAGCACTTTAAAAAGAACTTGCTTGGGACCTTTAACCAACCCCAGCTTGGGGTGAATGAACTGAAGAGTGTGGGTTCATTAATTGTAGAATTGATCAATTTGTTTTTTTTCTGTTTATTTTGATTTTTTTCTTTTGCGCATTTTATATGGCCATTTGAATGTTTCACTGTTGTAAATATGTATATAATTGTCTACACTATAAATACAAAGGCACTCGCAACTGCAACCTTCTGGTCTGTCTGCTCCTTCATGAGTCTTATCTAGTTTCTGATCCAACTAGCCCATTGACCCGATTGGTCACTATCCACTTACATTGATTTAAAATGTACTATATATTTACAAATATGCTACATTAATTTATGGCGAGCTAGCCAGGAGGAGTTTGTACAGAGCTGAAGTATTGCAGTTTGCTATTTTGTTGCTACTATGGACGTCTTTGTGAAATACGGGGTTAAAATACCTAATGCAGTGTTGATTAAATATGCGACGAACACAGAAACTGATAATGAAGTAGCTGATTTTCTAACAGGTTACGGATTAATGGAAAAGTCTGAAATTATAACTGATTCTGACTCAGATTTTCATAACTGCATAATTTTTGAGTTTGCGTCAGGGAGTGCGTTAGAGGGGTTGCGTGAAATCTTGCCGTACGTGTATATTTGTCAAACCAAAGTTACTTATGAAATCGAAGAACTGTCAGTGGTTTGTTCTGAGTTAGAAACTAAAATAAAAACTCAAACTTACCTGAATGAAATGAAACGCATGGCTAAGCTTACAGGTCAGAATTACACAGATGTCCTCAAGAGTGTAGTGTCTCTACTGGGCCAGTCCATTACTGAACTTTGTCCAGCATCTTCTTTCTTGAAGACACCTCCAGATGAAGATGATTTGGCTATGGCTGCTTCAAGTACATCACAGATGGCAACCAAGGGTGCGATTCATCTTAAACCAAAAGATGTCACTGCAGATGACGGGGAGCTACCACACGTCCAATCTGATCCTACAGCCCACTACACATCACGACCTTCCGGACCCTTGCCAGCTATGTCTTTCTCAGATATCAACCCACCTGGAGTGCAGAGGTATGTGGTTGAGCATATCATGAAAAGTGATGATAATGCAATGCACATGTCCTCGTTAAAACTTAAATCATTTTCTGGTCGAACTCCGAGACCACAACATGAAATGGATTATGAAGCTTGGCGATCTGGCGTTGACCTTCTGTTAAAGGATCCTGCTGTGTCGGAACTACACCGTTCTAGAAGGATATTTGACAGTCTACTCTCACCAGCTGCAGACATGGTTAAACATCTTCAACCAGATGCACCTCCTTCAAGTTACCTCAAAATCCTTGACTCTGCCTATGGAACAGTCCAAGATGGTGATGAACTGTATGCAAAATTTATGGAGCAGTTTCAAGACGCAGGTGAAAAACCATCAGTTTATTTACAGCGCCTGCAAGTGACTTTGAACCATGCTGTAAGGAGGGGTGGAGTATCAGTTGCTGATTTTGAAAAACATTTGCTGAATCAATTCTGTCGTGGTTGTTGGGATAACACCTTAATCTCTGAGCTCCAACTTAAGCAGCGCAAGTCAAAACCACCGTCTTTTGCTGAACTGTTGTTGTTGTTAAGAACAGAAGAAGACAGAGAAGCTGCTAAAGCTCAGCGTATGAAACAGCACCTTGGTTCCAGTAAATCCAGAGCTAGTGTGCATTCACATCATGCTTATGCATCAGTTGAAGAAAAAAGTGCTTATGATGATTTGACTATCATCACCCAACAACTTGCCAAGCAGTTAGCTGATGTACAGCAACAGTTGGTTGCTCTTACAACTGCTCAGTCTGGCCAGAAACAGTCTGTTTTTACAAAATCTATGCGTGTTGCCAAGTTCAGTCAGCCCCCACAGACTAGTAAATGTGCACTTCAACCCTCTCATAAAAATGCAAATTTACCACCCAAGCCAGGTTACTGCTACAACTGCGGGGAAGATGGACATATAAAACCTAAATGTGACAATCCTCCTAATCCTTCACTAGTTGCTGCTAAGAAGAAGCAATTAATGGAAAAGCAGAAGAAGTGGCAGAAAATGAACTCTCATAGTGCCCTGTTGTTAAACTGAGACAGGTTCTCGTTGAGGGGCAAACGGGAACTGTAGAGGACCAGCAAAGTCCCACCAAGCAGACACCGATAAGATGCACCATTATGTCTCATGTAATTTCTGAGGCTACAGAATTACCACGAGGGTTGATTGGCTCAAAATGTACTGGTAAGGTAACAATAGCTGGTCAGCAAGTTCAATGTCTGTTAGATACAGGATCACAAGTTACCACAATACCAGTTTCATTTTACAATCAGTATTTTTCTCATCAACCTGTGAAACCATTAAATGATCTGTTACAAGTAGAGGGAGCTGCAGGCCAAGCTGTCCCATACTTGGGTTATATAGAAATTACATTAGTTTTTCCTAAGGAGTTTATTGGCACAGATTTGGATGTTTGTACACTGGCACTTGTGGTTCCAGATGTTAAAAGTGGAACTCAGTCCCAAGTTCTGATTGGAATGAACACTCTTGATTCATTATATGACAAACGCCTGAAAGATGAAAGTGTTAGCTTTAGACCAGCCAAGCATGGCTACAAAGCAGTTCTCCAGCTTCTTCAGTTACGTCACCAGCAGACCCAAGAGCCTAGTGTATGTGAGGTAGCACTTGACAGTGAGGCACCTGTTGTTTTTCCAGCAGGCCATACCATGGTTCTAGAAGGCTATGCCTGTACCAGTTTGCTGCCGGTTAGCAGTTGGGCATTAGTTGAGCAGCCATCCACTTCCTTGCCGGGAGGATTGTGTGTGAAAAATTGTCTGGTGTCATTGCCCAATCATACACTTCATAAGATCCCAGTGGTTATCACAAATGAGTCAAAACAGAGCATAATATTGTCACCACCTGCTATTGTTGCAGAAGTCACAGTATCACCACAGCTTCTGGCTGAGGTTTCCTGCTGTAATGCACAGCTCAGGAACACTGACAAAGTTGATCTCCAGTTTGAATTTGGAAATTCTCCGATTCCTCCTGATTGGAAAGAACGAGTTATTGCTAAGCTTAAAGAGATACCAGAAGTGTTTTCCCATCATGACCTCGACTTTGGATGTACTGACCGGGTGAAGCATCACATCCATCTTCATGATGAGACTCCATTTAAACATCGTGCTCGCCCTATCCATCCAAATGATATTGAGGCTGTTCGCAATCATTTGCGAGATCTTCTGGAGACAGGAGTTATAAGAGAATCAGAGTCACCATTCTCGTCACCGATTGTAGTCGTTCGGAAGAAGACTGGGGATGTCCGGCTTTGTATAGATTACAGAAAGTTGAACTTACAAACGGTAAAGGATGCTTATGCATTACCAAATTTGGAAGAGTCATTTTCAGCTCTCACTGGTTCACGTTGGTTCAGTGTTCTTGATCTGAAGTCAGGATACTATCAGATAGAAATGGAAGAAGGTGATAAGCCCAAAACTGCATTTGTGACCCCACTTGGGTTTTGGGAATTCAATAGAATGCCCCAAGGTGTGACTAATGCACCCAGTACTTTCCAGCGTCTTATGGAGAAGTGCATGGTTGACTTACATTTAAAAGAAGTTTTGGTCTTCTTGGATGATTTGATTATCTTCTCTGACACCCTAGAAGAACATGAGAGTAGGTTGATAAGAGTGTTGCATAGACTCAGAGATTATGGTCTTAAATTATCACCACAGAAATGTAAGTTTTTCCAAACTTCTGTGCGTTATTTAGGCCACATAGTTTCTCAGTATGGGGTTGAAACAGATCCAGAAAAGATTAGTGCCTTAAAATCCTGGCCAGTTCCTCAAACTTTAAAAGAACTGCGATCATTTCTTGGCTTTGCAGGGTATTACCGCAGGTTCATTAATGGCTATGCTGCTATTGCTAAGCCTTTAAATGACCTGACAAAAGGGTACCCTCCTGCCCGCAAGCGTAACAGCAAAGCAACCATCACAATGAAAAGCCATGATGCGAAGCAACCTTTTAAAGAAAGGTGGACTGCACAGTGTCAATCTGCTTTTGATACATTGATTGACAGGTTGACAACAGCCCCAGTACTCGGTTTTGCCAACCCAAGTCAACCTTACATTCTGCATACAGATGCCAGCACCATTGGGCTTGGAGCTGCTCTTTATCAAGAACAAGAGGGGAAGCTACGAGTTATAGCATATGCTAGCCGTGGGTTATCTGCCAGTGAAACTAGGTATCCAGCCCATAAATTGGAATTCTTAGCTTTAAAATGGAGCGTTACTGAGAAATTCCATGATTATCTCTATGGCTCCAGTTTTACTGTTGTTACCGATAACAATCCACTAACATATATCTTGACCTCTGCTAAACTTGATGCTGCTAGTCATCGGTGGCTTGCCGCATTGTCTACATATGACTTTAAATTGCAGTACCGTGCGGGCAGCCAAAACAGAGATGCTGATGCCCTCTCCAGGAGACCACACTCCCAGACACCTGATCCACAGAGAGAATGGGCTATGGTGCAACAGTTCATCACAGCACATATGAATGAAGCAGAGAATGCTGCAGAACTCACCCCAGATGTGGTCAGAGCCATATCTTACAGCTGCCTACTGAGAGGCCAAACGCCTGATGGTCCTTTGGAGCAAAACATTACTCTGGTCGAAACGATGAGTATGACCCCTACAGTTCTTCCTGATTTGTACATTGATGAGTCCCAAGGGTTGCCAGTGCTTCCATCGCTGTCCCTTCATGACATCAGGGAGAAACAGAGAGCTGATCCTGTTTTGAGAGAAGTTATTCATCAGCTTGAAACAGGAGAGAAAATGCCTCCAACTGCCAGGGCTGAGCTTCCTGACCTTCCTCTGGTGATGAGAGAATGGAATCGCCTTGAACTAAAAGATGACATTCTATATAGAAGAAGGCAGGATGGTGAGGTCCTATCATTTCAGCTTGTGTTGCCAGCGGAATGTCGTTCTATTGTCCTTTCAAGCCTTCATGATGATATGGGACACATGGGGATTGAAAGAACACTTGACCTTGTAAGATCTAGATTTTTCTGGCCACGCATGTCTGTAGATGTTGAAACCAAGATTAAAACCTGCAATCGCTGCATTCGCCGGAAAGCTTTGCCAGAACGAGCTGCACCATTGGTGACTATTCAGACCAGTCGGCCACTGGAGCTTCTGTGCATGGATTATCTATCAATTGAACCTGATAAAAGCAACACTAAAAACATCCTTGTCCTCACAGACCATTTCACTAAGTATGCTATGGCTTTTCCAACAGCCAATCAAAAGGCAAAAACCGTTGCAAAATGTCTGTGGGAGAATTTTGTTGTGCATTATGGATTTCCTGAGCGCCTGCACACAGACCAAGGGCCTGATTTCGAGTCTCACCTCATTAAAGAACTCTGCAACATTGCTGGCATTAAAAAGTCTCACACCACGCCATACCATCCCCGCGGGAACCCTGTCGAGAGGTTCAATAGGACTTTGCTCAGCATGTTGGGTACATTGGAGCCAGAGCAGAAAACTAGGTGGAAAGAGTATGTCAAGCCACTAGTTCATGCTTATAATTGCACTCGAAATGAGGTTACAGGTTTTACTCCATACGAGTTGATGTTTGGTCGCTGTCCAAGACTTCCTGTTGACATAGCCTTCAACTTACCTGTCAGGGATTTATCATCTCAATCACACTCTCAGTATGTGCAGAACTTGCGTTCTCGGCTGAAGGAAAGTTTTCAGCTAGCTAACAAAAATGCAGAAAAGATGGCAAGAAGAAACAAGACCCGTTTTGATCAAAGAGTGAAACCAGCCAGTCTTGAAGAAGGTGATCGAGTATTGGTCAGAAATGTGAGGCTCAGAGGAAAGCATAAACTGGAGGACAAGTGGGAGACAAACATCTATGTGGTGATTGGTCGTGTGGGTGATCTCCCTGTGTATATTGTAAGGCCAGAAATGGATCCCTCTGGAGGGACCCGAACTCTACACCGTGACCTTCTTCTCCCTTGTGGATTTCTTCCTCAGGCCGAAGTTGACCAGCCAGTTTCCACACCTGCTCGTAGGCCTCAGACCCGCAGTCTCCAGGAACCAGTGGAAGAACTGGAGGGGAGCCCAGATGAGGAGGATGAGGAGTGGAGTTTACCTGGGTTTTCAGTTTTGCCAACTGTGAAGGTCAGTGTTGAGGGTACAATCCCTACGCAGCCCATGAACAGAGTTCCAGTTCCTGAGACAGAAAGAGAGAATCCCTCACTTGATGTGGATAAGTCGTCTCTACTGGCGGATGCTGTGGATCCATATCCAGCCCTGGAAAAAGTTCCTTCAGAAGAAGATCAAATAGACCCAGAAATTTCACCTGAGCCTGAACATGTTTCTGAGCTGAGCCCATCTGAAGATTTGGAGTCCCATGGCCTGGTAGAGACATTACCAACCTTGACCATATCCTCACCACATTCCACTGAAGCACCTATACCTGCTTCACAGGCTAGTGATAGTATAGAAACTGAACAGCCAATTCGTCGGTCTAGTCGACAGCCACAGCCAATCAAGCGTCTTCAATATGCTGCTTTAGGCAACCCATTAATCTCTGTAGTGCAAACTCTTTTGCATAGTTTAGCTACTGCTTATGGTGACATGTTCACAGAGCCTGTCTTGGATGCTCCTGTATGTTCTAGTGTCCAGATAATTTAGCATGCACCGGCGTTGCATGTATTTAAGGGGGGAGGGTGTAACCCAGGTCTAAATCTCAGTGATCAAGCCTGTGTAAAATAGAACTTCCATCCCCTCACTACTTCATAGCCAATCACTGTCAAGTATCATGGTCACATGTACTTCCACAGCCTATCAGCTAGGTATATTAGCTGGAGTAAGGAAGTAGGAAAGTAAGGACATGTTGGGAGAAGCAGAGCTGCAGGAGCTAACTACTTTGCCAGGATAAGATGGGGAGAAAAACCTGTTGTGAGACAAACTTTGGAATTGGCCAGGTTTGATGGCGAGCTGAAGATCCAGGCCTAGAGCCCAAGAAAGATTTGCACTTTGCCGTGCGTGCGTGAAGACTTTTGATCTCCTGCCAGGCTGGTAGGAGGCTCCTTGCAGCCAATGAACAATTTTGTTCTATCCTGATCTGACTGGAGTCAGTTAGGACCTGCACTGCACCAAGCACTTTAAAAAGAACTTGCTTGGGACCTTTAACCAACCCCAGCTTGGGGTGAATGAACTGAAGGGTGTGGGTTCATTAATTGTAGAATTGATCAATTTGTTTTTTTTCTGTTTATTTTGATTTTTTTCTTTTGCGCATTTTATATGGCCATTTGAATGTTTCACTGTTGTAAATATGTATATAATTGTCTACACTATAAATACAAAGGCACTCGCAACTGCAACCTTCTGGTCTGTCTGCTCCTTCATGAGTCTTATCTAGTTTCTGATCCAACTAGCCCATTGACCCGATTGGTCACTATCCACTTACATTGATTTAAAATGTACTATATATTTACAAATATGCTACACATGAAACACAGCTACTGACACTACTTTTGATTTTAATTGGGACATTTTAGTAGGAGTGGAAAGACATTAAATGTAGTGATAAGGCTGCCCGCTGATAAAAGCCCCTGGGTCCGAGGGAGGGGAGAGGAGCAGACCAGTTAGAGCGCTGATGCACAGAAACACAGCCCACGTAGTTAAAAAAAAGCTGAATTAATAAAAACGAAACTTATAAACAGACTAAGTGGCGTTTTAGAATGCATCTTACGGTTTGGATCACCGAGAACATTAATATTTTTTAAAAAACACATTAAAGCCAGAATAACTTCCGGTTCAAAAGTAAAAACGAGCTGTAGTCCAATCAGCGATTTCTTAGGTCTCCCACTGGGACGTACCTCTTCCGTTTTGTTAATGTTGTAGTGCTTTGCACCTCAGGGCCACCGTAGAAACGTGCTCACGTTTTATTAATTCGAGGGCTCAATTAAAAGGAAACGTGCTCACAAATTATCACGACCTGAAAAAAAATATAACTTAAAGTGAGCTCTCCCGGGCTCCGTAAAATTGTGTATAATTCAATTGTTTATTTTAGTTGCTTTCATAGTTTCCTAACAGAAAATTTAAACTGTACACTGAGAGTAACAGTAGTAGTACTGAGAATGGAGAACAACAGTGCAGGTGAAACATGTGGGATTTTCCCATTTGAGCTCTGGATTGCATGTAAACCTTCTAGAACTTTATACTTGTAGGCTATATTCAAAGGTAATTTCATGCCTTACCACATAACAGGAGATGTCTTCATCATCTTGCACTGACTCTGAATCACTTGAGTCCAGGAAAAGATGAATGCTTTGGTCATCTGCTGTTTCGTCTGGAAAACAACCCATGTAACATGCATTATAATGCGATTTTCATATTTAATTATTACAATAACCATAACCGCGAGAAGCAACCACATTTTAATAGACAGTAACAATCGTGGTGCTCACCGTTGTCTGAACCGTCAGTCGCTGGGTGCATTTCTTCCATCACTTCTTCTTCTGGGTCCTCGGACTGCATTTTACCTTCATCAATCTCTCCAACTCCAGGTTGAACATAACTCCTGCCGGTTGGGTCATGACTGGATAGCAACAGGCTCTGTGCGTTATCTGACCTAGTCCTTTTGTGTTTTTTCTCCCAAACTCCATTTTTGAAATAGCGCTTTTTGTGGTCATAATACTGTGTATTAGAGAGTTCAGTGTTGCAATGTTCACAGAAGCGCCGAGGTCTTTTCTTCGTTGTTAGAACTTCCATCTTTCAACTGACTAGCTTCATAGGCACACCGGTCTTGTTTATATGATAGACGCGAGCTGTTCTCGCGAGTCCTTCCGTATAACAATAACCTCGTATGTGATTGGAGGAGCCTGACGAGCCTTCGACTCCTCGTCCAATCACGTGTGAGCTCATGGGCACGCTCCAGCAGTACTTGCGAGACCAGCATATAAGCAGACATGTTTGTGTTACTATACTCAGAAGAACTTTATCTCCAGTTCCTGTGTTTGGATTTTGCTGGTACGTGATCAATGGCTGGACGACGTCTCGCGTTCAACTCGCCTTCAACTCCTCTTCAACTCCTCTTTCAGCCAGTCCGCAGACTGACGAGAAGAAACTGCTGATTGCTATCAGTGGACTGTCTCGTCAGCTTACTCAACATACTGCCGACATGAATGAGCGGTTCACTCAACTGGAGAATTCGGTAAACTCCAGGTTGCTGTCCATAGAGGACAAGATGGCGGCTCTGCAGTCGAACAACTGTGCGGGAGACACGAACTCCAAGAAGAGAAGACGGGTCCACAATCCCAAGCTAGCGGTAAATATATGTCCGATTACTGCTAGCTAAGCTAAAAGCAGCCTAGCCCAAAACTACGGCTAGGAGTAGCCTTGCAAGAACAAGCTTTATTAAAGTGTATTTTTTGTGATTCACAGGAAGCAGTACGCCGTCTTCACAACTCGGAGACAAATTGCAGGCGCTATGAACCGGAGCAAGGGTAAGATTTAAAGAATATGCTTTCATTCTGCGGTTAAAGGAAATAGATACTGATAGATACCGATCATAACTGTACATTTTGTTTTCACAGACTAATCTCGCCTCATAATGAGGCGGTGACCTCCTATTTGCTGGGATCAATATCTGCAAGTCCCGATTTACACAATGTTGATAAAGACGACATTGTGTGTAAGTGACTTGTTTTACTGTTTCTCCGTCCTTGTTTAATGTTACTGTGACTTGCGTTTGGTTTTTATTCATACCACTCTCATTTAATTGTTTTCCAGCCGCCTGTAAGACGTATTATGAGACGGTACGCAGGAGCTTCAGATATACGCAGCCAGAGAACTCATTGCGGGCAGAAGCTGCCAAGAATTCAGCGCGGAGTCGAGCGAGAAGAAAGAGGGTAAGACTTTATTTGGTGACTATTTTTCAGGTGCATTGATAGATGTGTTGTGTCCATACGCAGTGCATCCCATCGCATAGTACTGATTCATTGTTGTTGTTTTTTTACAGCTGCTGGAATCGAGGCAGAGCGTGCTAGCGGATGAGGAAGTGGAACTCTGGAAGTCCGCCACCGTAGACCTCATGTCTGACGAAGAAGATGGCGTCGTTGGCGGGGTCTCTGGATGGATTGTACGGCCGCCGTCATTTCGTAGGCCGGATCTCTCTGAACTCTGTGCGAAGCTGCAGTCCCGGTTAGAGGCGACGCCGAAGTACAGAGCCACACACAGTAGGCGTCTGCACATCGGACCTGCCTCGGAAAGAACGCTGCCAGTTACCTACAACCCTGAGGAGGCAAACGGACAGTTCACGGAGTTATAGTTTTTTGGATACCCATGTGTGGGCAGATCCTCGCGTTGTATATAGTTGTTTGTTTTAATAAAGCTCTTTCTTTGCATAAACATCTTCCTGGCAAATGTTCATTTCCTGTATAAATTCATTCATGTCCTTGATGGTAGCCTAATAATAGTGTAGTAGCCTACATAGGATAACATGAATATATGAATATGAACATGAATATATATACACTCCTGATCAAAATCTTAAGACCAGTCAAAAAATTGCAAGAATTTGCATTTTGCACTATTGGATCTTAAGAAGGTTCTAAGTAGAGCTTCACAATGTTAAAAGGACAAATCAGTGCAAGAGACAAGAACATTTGAGCAGGGAATTGTCTGAAAACTGCATTTACACTCAAACATGATTTTTTCAGCTGATCAAAAGTTTAAGACCATAGTCTTTAAAAGCCAAAAGCTGTGCAAACATCTGGATTCCATGTCATTTTCTGTGAAGTCTTTACACTGTCAAGACCTCCTGATGGCAAAAGCAAAAAAGCTCACTGACTTTGAACGTGGTAGGATTGTTGAGCTGCATAAGCAAGGCCTCTCACAACGTGCCATCGCTGCTGAGGTTGGACGCAGTAAGACAGTCATTTTGCATTTTTTAAATGATCCTGAGGGTTATGGAACAAAAAAGTCAAGTGGTAGACCCCAAAAAATTTCACCAGCTCTGAGCCGCAGGATCCGATTGGCTGTCCGTCAAGACACGGGACGATCCTCTACCCAAATTAAGGCCATTACTGGTGCTGACTGCAGCCCAATAACCATCAGACGGCATCTGCGAGAGAAGGGCTTCAGAAACAAAAAACGTCTTCAAAGGCCACGTCTTCTTCAACGCCACAGAATTGCCCGTTTGGACTTTGCAAGGATGCACCAAACATGGGACATTGAAAGGTGGAAGAAAGTTGTCTTCTCTGATGAGAAAAAATTTAACCTTGATGGTCCTGATGGCTTCCAACGTTACTGGCATGACAGGGAGATCCCACCTGAGATGTTTTCTACACGGCACAGTGGTGGGGGCGCCATCATGATTTGGGCTGCGTTTTCCTTCAATGGAACAATGGAGCTTCAGGTTGTGCAGGGGCGTCAAACAGCAGCTGGCTATGTGGAGATGTTGCAGCGGGCATCCCTCATGACTGAGGGCCCTCGTCTGTGTGGTAATGATTGGGTTTTTCAACAGGACAATGCTGCAGTTCACAATGCCCGCCTGACAAAGGAGTTCTTCCAAGAGAATAACATCACTCTTTTGGACCATCCTGCATGTTCCCCGGATCTAAACCCAATTGAGAACATTTGGGGATGGATGGCAAGGGAAGTTTACAAAAATGGACATCAGTTCCAGACAATGGATGCCCTTCGTGAAGCCATCTTCAACACTTGGAGCAACGTTCCCACTAGCCTCCTGGAAACACTGGCATCGAGCATGCCTAAACGATTGTTTGAAGTCATCAACAAGAATGGTGGAGCTACTCATTACTGAGTCCTTTTTTTTGACATTTTGATTTCTGTTTTGGGGGGTTTTCGGGGTTTTTGTGAGCTACGGTCTTAAACTTTTGATCAGCTGAAAAAATCATGTTTGAGTATAAACGCAGTTTTCAGACAATTCCCTGCTCAAATGTTCTTGTCTCTTGCACTGATTTGTCCTTTTAACATTGTGAAGCTCTACTTAGAACCTTCTTAAGATCCAATAGTGCAAAATGCAAATTCTTGCAATTTTTTGACTGGTCTTAAGATTTTGATCAGGAGTATATATATATATATATATATATATAGATAGAGATAGATATAGACCACTATGAATGTAAATAAAACATATGCCCATTCCTATTTTTTGGTATTCTTTTTGATCCATTGTATATATGAAGATTCACTGTATATAACTGAATGCACCTTCCCTACTCTGCACCTTCTTGTATGAGCCGATGTGACGAGTGAATTTCTCCATTGTGAGATCAATAAAGACTATCTTATCTTATTCATGTATCAAAAGTGTTCAAATTAAGTTTAAATATGAAATATTGCGCATTTTTTACACCGATGATGGTATTCCGCGTTTGAGTGCTGTCTCAGTTTACGATCGGCCATTTCCGACGTGTGACGTCAGTTCAAGAACACCGAGAATGCGCGAAGCGAACTTGCATAGAAACACACATTGTTTACATTGTACAACCGGTACGGCGAAGAAGGATATATATGGATGTTTTCCCCTATCTTTCACATACCAAATCTGCTGATCCACGTCTACTTTGAGCAAGCGCTTTTTAAAAAAATCACCGAACTAAGTCCACAATAAAATGCCTTCTAGGTGCGTAGTTGGTGGCTGTAGTGTCGCTTATAGGCCTAGTGCAGACCGCGGTGAAGTTGGTTTGATTTCGGCCAGAGACGCTGGCCGAAATCTGAGTCCTTCAACCGTGAGCTAGATCCCGCTGACTCCACGGAGCTTGAATGTCCATGTCAAACCAACTTCACCTCGGTCTAGTGCAGGCCAGAAAGTAGTTGTACATACTTGGCCGAAGGATCAAAAGGTCCGCAAGAAATGGGATAAATCCGTGAAAGAAACGCGAAAGGACTGGATTGCCGCAATGACAAAATTGTTTTATGATATTCACACTTCACGAGCGAGGATTTTGAGGGGTACTTACAATGGAGCATGGGCTCTATGTCTTGGGCAGCGTTGGATATAGTCTCCTCAGGTTCACCTTGTTCAAACTCCGTTTTTTCTTATATATATTCGCTATCGGAGTCGCCGATGCTTGAGGTGGAGTTTGTAGATGTATCAGACTTTTTTTTTTTTATAAATTTTTTTGTACGTAGAGTAAGAGTTATTAATTAAATTTAATAAATCGGTAGCGAAAGTTGTAGTGTCAGCAGCCGGATGCACGGTACTAGTTCTGTTTGTGACGTCACATTCCGGAGCAGCCCGATTGAGGAATGTTCGGGCTCTTTCGCTTATACAGCAAGTTTTATCAAAATTACTTCCAAACGGCGCACATAATTCACGTATAATATACATTTCTTTACTCTGGTGACTATTTGAATGCATGTGCGTTAAAATACATTCAGTCCAAGAGTTAGACTTTAAGATGTAACTTTGATCCTGCAAAATTACCGATTAAATTGTCAGACTACCATACAAGCATTCCAAAATGATGATAAAAGGTTTTCATGCCTCGATTAAGTTACTTGAAAATAACCGTAAATTAACTAAATAAAATTTATTTGTAACAAATGGAGACCGCGGGCGCGATGTAGTTTGTTTGACTGGAGTTGCCATATTGTGACGCCATTGGGAAGCGCAGGCCCCTCGAGCAGATCTGGTACCTACAACGGTACCTGATCGAACCCCTGAGCTGTCTACAAGACTGCCTGACTGTAAAGTCTAAACTAGAAGTGCATTCATGTAAGGTGGACCACGCCTGGAGTACGCGCCAGTAACAATAAACTTAGTTGGTTAATTCAGTTTAAAAGTTGAGTTTATTTTGGCCTTATATTAGAAACAGCACGTTATGGGTGGACATGGTCAAATAAGGCACATTTGACAAAGTGTAAAATTTTATTTTAAAAGCATGGCTGAAAAGGTCCATATTGTGTCATTTTCTGTCAAATAATTTAATCCAACAAAATGTCCTAAATATATCTTAATTAAAATGAGCCTCAGTTTAGGCTGAGATCTAAATTCTATCTAATGTGCATAACGTGTTTTAATGTTTCCTGCAGATGTGCAGCAGAAGCTGATTGTTAAAGAAGAACCTTCTTTAGACCACAGACCTCCTGATGACCTGCATGACCCAAAGCCCCCCCACATCAAGGAGGAACAGGAGGGAGTCTACATCAGTCTGCCAGGAGAGCAGCTCAATGGGAAGGAGGTGATTAATGCCATCAGGTTTCCAGTCTCTGCTCCTCCCATAAAGACTCTGGATGATGAGCAGTCTCTGCTGCTCTCACAGCTTTATTCAGACCAGATTAAAGACAGAGAGCTTCCAGAAGAGAATGATGGAGAAGAATCCATCAGGATACAAGATCATGGAGATGCTTCCATTTCTTCTGAGGCTGAAGACACTGAGGATGCAGAGGACAGTGATGTAGAATACCCTCTCTCTGAGCTGAAACACTTGTACTCTGGATATAAGAAATGTTCTACAAAGAAGAAAAATGTGGAGTCACAAAGAAAAGTCCAGAAAGGAGGGAAGCTTAGCTGCAAAGACTGTGGCAAAATATTTATTGGAAAATATTTAAACACACACATGAGAATCCATACAGGAGAGAAGCCTTTCTGTTGTAATATATGTGGACAAAGATTTAGCCAAAAAGGAACTTTAAACCAACACATGAGAATCCATACAGGAGAGAAACCTTTCTGTTGTGATCTATGTGGACAAAGATTTAGTGAAAAAGGAGCTTTAAACACACACATGAGAATCCATACAGGAGAGAAGCCTTTCTTTTGTAATCTATGTGGACAACGATTTAGCCAAAAAGGAAATTTAAACAAACACGTGAGAATCCATACAGGACAGAAGCCTTTCTGTTGTGATCTATGTGGACAAAGATTTAGTCGAAAAATAAATTTAAACACACACATGAGAATCCATACAGGACAGAAGCCTTTCGGTTGTGATCTATGTGGACAAAGATATAGTCGAAAAGGAAATTTAAACAGACACATGAGAATCCATACAGGACAGAAGCCTTTCTGTTGTGGTCTATGTGGACAAAGATTTAGTCGAAAAGTAAATTTAAACACACACATCAGAATCCATACAGGACAGAAGCCTTTCTGTTGTGATCTATGTGGAAAACGATTTAGTGTAAAAGTAAGTTTAAACACACACATAAGAATCCATACAGGACAAAAGCCTTTCTGTTGTGATCTATGTGGAAAAAGATTTAATGACAAAGGAAAATTAAACAAACACATGAGAATCCATACAGGAGAGAAGTCTTTCTGTTGTGATCAATGTGGAAAAAACTTTACTCACAAAATAACTTTAAACACACACATGAGTCACCATACAAAGCAAGACAAGACATTTTTTTTGTGTAGAACATTTCAGTACAAGGACAACGCAAGGGTCGTTACATGATGAAAATAAAGTAAAATAAAAACAGCAACACATTTGGAATAAATGTAGGAAAAGCGAAACAAAATAAAAAAGGAAAATGGAAATTAAGAGTAAATATTAATGATTTTATAAACAATAAAATCTAAAATTTTGAACTAATGATATTTCAGGTAACTGTTTAAAAAAAGTCAAAAGCAATCCTAAACAAATGTCTTCAGGAAGTTTTTTTTCCAGATAGGTAGAATATAGGAAGTCAACTTGCAAGTTGTGAAGCGCTTTGGGGTCGTCGGACTAGTTAAACTGCTATACAAGTACAAGCCACTTACCAGATTAGGTTTTAATCAGTGGTCTGGAGGGTTGATACGCTGATAACAAGTCTGTGATGTATTTAGGTGCTAAGCCATTCAGGGGTTTTATAGACTAACAGAAGGATTTTAAAGTATATTCTCTGAGATCCAGGGAGCCAGTGGAAGGACTTTAGAAACAGGTCAATGTTCTCTACGTTCTTAGTCTTAGTGAGGACGCAGGCAGCAGAGTTCTGGATCAGCTGCAGCTGTCTGATCCACTTTTTAGGCAGACCTGTGAAAACACCGTTTCAGTTTTTGATTTGACTAAAATTAAATGCATGGATTAGTTTTTCCATAACCTGCTGAGACATCAGTCCTTTAATCCTGAAATTGTTCTATAGGTGATGGAAGGCAGACTTTGTAATTTGATTCAGACGAAAGTTTTCTATACAGCTGGATGAATCTACAGACATTTCCACTGCTGCTCAACTGATAGCTCTGGTGCTCTATCCCTGGGACGGAAACATTTTGGAGGATTTTTGTTTCTGCAAGGAGGTCTTGGGCAGGACAACTGGTGAGGAAATATTTAAGCTAGTTGATGCTTTTCTGACTGAAGTGAGACTGAGCTGGGAAAAATGTCTCTGTTTGTTTGTACCATGGAGTCCTTATTCTAACTCTCTTGTTAATTTTGTTTTAGTTATTAGTCATTTAAGTTTAATCCTTAAGATAACTGTTAAGTTATTTTTGTTAAAGGAGAAGTTTGGTCAGCAAGGAAGAATCAATGGATCATTATTTATACCTAAAACTAATACGTTCGTGGTGATTTAATGAATTTAGCTTTAATCAGTAATAAAATTTAAATTTAAATTGTCATCGAGATCACTGAGTCTGGGAGCGGCCATTATTGCCCTAATATGGTAACACCTCACTGCTGACATCACATCCAGTGACGTCACGTTGCGGTAAGCCGAGGGCCATTCTCTGCGCTTTACAAGCTAATTCAATAGGAACTATTCTACACAGCTGAGATCAACAATTATTACAGATTTCCAGAGGACTTCACCGTTGAAATTCGTGAGAGCTATTGTTGAAGTGACAATGCCCACGTTCATGGCAGTTGGATGTTGCAATACATCAGGTAAAAGTGAAAAAAAGTTATTTTGCCTTTCTGATTCATGATCCACAACGGGTTGGGTTCTGCAACGTTATCAGGGAGTAAAAACTCATCTTTAGAACCAATGTCTGCTCCAAATGGTGATCTGCACCATGTGATCTACTTTCAGCAGTTATCATCAGTTATTTCAGCCGTAAACTGCAGAAAATACGGGCAGAGCTGCTCCTTCTGCCTTTACTCACTCTGCTCCTGTCAGGATGAGCTCCAGCGCGTTATGAGGCGGAGGGATATTTCAGGTTCACGTAGTTTAGAGCCCAAACAATCGACTTCACTTTCAGAAACAAGCCCAAAAAAACTGCAACCCGCAACTCATGAAACTTACAAGCGACTTTAGAAAACAGAAGACCAAAGTGGAATAAAATAAGTGGGCTTCACAACAGTGAGCCCGGGTCTGTTATGCTAGTCTCTAGCATCTTTGGAACAACGGAAGGTACCAAGGGTAAAACACAGTCTGGGGGATGTTGTGGGGGAAAAAGCATCAATGCGGTTAAAAAAAGGCGCCGTTATGGTTTAACAAAGTTAACGCGTTAAAACTGACAGCCCTAATTATAATTGATGTTGACACTGAGATATTTCATCAGCAAGAAGAACCAACTGAGGAGAATAACAGAAAAATAAGGAGGCGTCTGTGGTGCCTAAACACCAGAGCCACAGCAGACAGATTCAACTCACATCGTCCCTTTTTGGTCTCCTCGGCTCAAACTGCTACGGCTGGATTTCGTCAAAAGTCAGGTTGCTATCAAGAAAGTCTTCTATATATTCCAAATCGCTATCAGATGATGAGGATAAATCCACGGAGCTCCCATGGCTGTGGCTAATTAATCCATCACTCTCTGCTTCGCATTGAGCACTGGTCGTCGCCATCTTGGATAATAGCGCAGTGACAAACAACAAATAGAGCGTTGGGACTTGATCAACAGCCGATTCCTGCAACATGACGTCACAAACTGGGAGGTGGCAGTACTGATCTTGACCAACATGGATGCCTCCAGTAAAGCACATTCAAATGAAAATTACTCTCAATTAAAGAAATGTATCATTTATTGAACAGTATGTAATAATTTTATATTTAAAGTACTTTCAGAAGTTTGAATTGTGAATATGACCGTGACTTCTCCTTTAAATGTGTGTAGATGTTCCCTTTCCCTCTTCCTCAGTGGGTCAGTCTGCTCTGATCAGCCAGTGTTTAAGACCCCTTTGTTTGTTGTGTGTCAGCTCAGTTTGTTACTTTCAGGTTTTGTTTAACTTTGATATTTTTTGCCTTGAGTTAGTTTCTTCATTTGACCTCTTTTAAGGGCCCTGTAATTATTGTGTGGACTTTTGTTACTTTGGGGAAATAAAACCCATTTTCCTTGAAAATCACCACTGTGTCCTCATGCTTGTCCGGCTCGGTCCCTCACAACATGTTAGTCTTGGATATTAAACAGATTAATTGTCTTTGTTGTACACATTGTTCATTTTGCACATGTGTTTACACCATCTTCTGTTAAAAACAAAACCTATTCATATAATTAAAACAAATAAAATGAAACAAAATCATCATCTGTACGTCAACTCTGTTTAAGAAGACTAGTTACTGTTAGAACGCTGCAAAAACTTGTCATCTAAAAACAGGTTAAAAATGCTAGATATTAGTCTGAATCTCCTCAAATTAAGTGAAATAATCTGACAGTTCAGTAAGACAAGTGATAGAATTATTCTTACTACTTATTTTATTTACTATGTTCATTGCATTTATCATATATTTACTCTTTACTACTAAGAAGTTTTAAGGATTTAGATATTAAAGTGTATTTCATGTGGCTGATCTTTCTCTCATCTCTGCAGAAGGTCTGCAGAAAGCAGAGAACTATGTTGTGACTATAATCAGTGTTTTTATGAACTCTATTCAGCATCTGGACTGCTTACCCATAACTGTACTGTGTGAACTGCTTGGTATTATCTCCAAGGTCACAGTTGTTTTGCTTCTCCCTACCCCTTAGCTTGACAATGCCTAATAAAAAGAAAGGAGGGGACGGAGTGCTTCAGAGCCAGTTTTGGAGATCTGGATTAAGCATCTCAGCTCCTCTCCTTGCAAGATCATTTGAAAAGCAAACCTCATTGTTGTCTCTCCTTCTTGTGTTGTTAATGAATGTTTTAGGTGTTTGAACCCGACAACAATTGACCTAGAAAAGATTCTTGGAAAAAGGAAAAATATCCAGGCTTTAGACAAGTGAGAAATATCTTAAAAGTTGTGAAATATTTATTCCAAGTACGTTAATAAGTCAATTAAACTCAAGACTAGCCTGTTAATGCTTCTTTCAGTTTTCATTCTCAATCACTTTTATGGAGAAGATCTTAAAACCAGGGCAACTAAATAAGATGAATCTGCTGCATTCAAGAATCATTATTAGGTTATTTATCTTAAAACAGGACAAAGTATTTACACACAAGAACATCAGACACAGTATACTGAGTACATTCACACATGGACTCATTTGTTGGGCTAATTTGTGGACTAATCAGTTACAGGAATCGTTTGATTGCAGTGATGAACAAAATATTAAAGGTACCATCATTTTTATCCAGGCATGTTTCATGAGTTTATTTTTTAAATCATTCTTTTATGCTAAAGCAATGACTGATTTTCATTTATTTATTGTCATAGAATGTTTATTTATTATTACTTTTGTCAGATTCAAGTTATTTCTGTGACCATTGTGACCAATTCTGTCCACGTGTGTGTAGAACTTCATTTAAATAGTTTCTCCTAAACAAAACATGTTTTTCAATCACTGTACACATGAATGACAAGACAAATTGTCTTTGTAACTTATTTAGTGTTTCTGTCAGAACTGGTAAAGCAACAGCTAAAGCAACAAATCCTCATATTAAGCAGAACATTTGAGGCACATAATGTGTTGATGAAAGAAAAAACTGATGTGTATATCTGAAAGTAAAGGATTTAAATGTAAATGTCAGCTTTCCAGCCCTCAGGTCTAAAGCTTTCACCACAAAGCTGAATGTCAATAACACTTAGCTGGAACAACTCTACTTCTCACTAAAACTGTTCCAACCTGCCATGAGGTTTTTGGATGAGCCTGTGCTGTCTTTCTCCTGGATATTGTCCTTTAACACTTCAGTCTGAATGACAGACTAAAGGCTTGGGACAGACTTTGTAGAGGTGAAATGTAGGCTGTAGTAGTATGTCATCAGATACAGCAAAGCTTCACCAAGGTTGTCTTTGGCAAATGTTGGAATGGGAGAGATTCCAGCTGCCAGGAGACAGCGAGGCTCATCCAAGAGCAAGACAGGGCAGAGATCTCCTCTGAAGGTACACAGCTGGATCTTCTGTTGGCTAAAAGGACAAAAGAGTGAGTCTTTACGGGGGCTGAACATTAAATCACCACTATATCACTATCACAATATCACACTCTCTCCACAGTCCTTTGTGTCCAATATTCACTTCATTAAAGGAGCGTTTGGAGGGAGTTTATTTCTATTTCACCAGTTGAGGAGACTACAGTAAAGTCTACAGGGGTCCCTCAGTTTTAGTCGTCTGCTTTAGTTCTTGTTTTGCTCTTATTGTTCATTTTTTGTTGCATTTATGTGTTATTAATGAGGAACAAAACAACTAAGCATCCTGTTTCTGTAAAATGTAAGAGCTAACAGGTAAAATCATTTGGATTTTAAATAAAAATGGTTGAAGAAAGAATCTAGGTAAAAACAAAGTGAGAAAGGATTCTAAAGAGTGTGGAGAGGGTTTCTAAAGCTTTAAAATCTATCCAAATAAACACAGACACATCTATCTATCAGCCTGACTTCCAGCCAGCAGGATCATGAGCCAAACACAGCTAGAAGCAGCCAAGAACGGCTAAGAGTGAAATATTGGACTATTGTGAAGTGGCCTTCTATGAGTCCTGATCTAAATCCTGTTGAACATGGATGGAAGGAGCTGAAACGGGCCGTCTGGAGAAGGCAGCCTTCAGTCCTGAGACAACTGGAGCACTTTGCTCACCAGGAGAACAATTAGTATCAGTTTCAAGTTATTTCAGTACCTATTGTTACTATTGTCTTTCCTTCATTAACAGAGGGGTACCAACATCTTTGTCCACGTGTGTACAATACCACCATGGAGGCTTCCTGAGGCTGCAGTTGGTTTTACATGATTAGAAAAGAACAAGGAGAGATCTTTATGTTGAATGCATAAGCAGTGCAGGAATATATCATCCAGGGTTATCATGATGTACATATATACACAGATGCTTCAGAAAATGCAGTTAATCAGGTTGAGGCAGCGTTCATCGTCCCACTATTTTCCATCAAAGTAGGGAAAAGGCTTCAGGATGGAGTTTCAGTTTCTACAGGAGAAATGCTGTCGATACTGTTAGCTGTTCAGTGGTTGAAGAGGTGAGACCATTAAGATCACTCATTTATTCAGACTCTAATTCATCTTTGGTCAGTTTACAGCACAGCCAGTCAGATAGTAGAGCAGACGTATTCATTTAGAGACAACAAACACTTTATAGAATCAACATGATGGGGCTCACAGTTAACTTTCTATGGGTACCAGCCCACTGTGGGGTTAAGGCCAATGAAATGGCAGATATTAGAGCAAAGGAAAGGCCCAAAGGTTTATTAGTTGATACTGATTTTATGTTTAGGAGAACAGAAATAAAGGACATAATAAGAAAGTAAATGAAAGAGACGTCAGAAAAAATAATGTGAGAAAGGAATGAAGGGAGGATGGTTTTAAAATATCCAAAGAAAATAGGAGAGAAGAGAAGAACAGGAAGGAACAGGAGGGAGGAGAGAATTATTTTACCACTCAGACTTGGACATCCTGGACTAAACAGGACTTTATTCATAGCAGGGAAACAGCAGACAGGTTAAAGTGAGTTTGAGGAAGAAAAGACAATAGAACAGTTTTTTTTTTTGTTTTGTTTTTTTTTTTTGCATTGTAGAAAAATCAACTAATTCAAACGTGAATAATATCAAAATAAAAAAAATCGAAATAAATTTTATTGACTAATTTCAGAAAGACTCAAGAGTAAAGAAGTAAAAGCTACCAGGACAGTTTGTTTTCTAGACAGAATAATTTCTTTTATAGGATCAGGTTTGTTTTTGAGTGACATTCAATCTATACTCCACACCAGTAGGTGGCGGTAATGCGGTATTAAGTTGTTTGCTAACCACCATTAAACTAGAAGGAGAAGATATTTCCGGTTCCTTTGGTCATTTTCCTTTTCCTGGCAGCGCAGCCACGTTGATCCAGTTGGTGGCGGTAATGCACCGTTTCGTTGCGTGCCAACCGCCAGAAAAATTCATAAAGAAGAAGAAGAAGCCACGTTGATCACTTCCAGGTTCTTTGTTTTGCTGTGAGGCCAGAAGCGGGAGTGTTGGTGAGGCTGAAAGAGAGCAGCAGCTGCTGCAGGTGATGAAGTCTGGAAAGAAGTCCAGCAGCTGGAGGCACAGCGGAGAAACTGGAGGGAAGCAGGAGCTCAAAGAGCGGCAGGACGCAGCAGAGGAGACACCGATGATGGGGGATGTTTTCCAGCCCAGAGTTCTGCTGCACCCATCAGGTTTGGAGATTTCCTTCTTCATGCTAACTGTGTGGATGGAGCTAAAGTTTAGGAGCCGTTTTCAGCAGCTGATGGGTTCCTCCTCTTCATCACAACTCGTTGCAGGCTTTCCCCCAGAAAACTGACTAAACCTGCAGCACGTGATAAGATAGCATGTAGCATAGAGGTGCTTCTGGTGGTTTAACATGTTGAACATGAGCTGCTAATACTAGCTTAGCATGTAGACCATGAGGTGCTAATGTTAGCTTAGCATGCAGCAACATTCAGCATCAAGTTGTTCTTGTCTGTCTGCCTGGTGAAGTTCCTCCTAACATCACCTTTTGGTTTATTTTGTCTAGAAAGATGGTTGCATGTTTTCTTCTGGCTGTTGGCTATGGAGGACCAATCCTGCCATAATTTAGACTACATACAAAAATAAACAAGTATTCCTTTATTGTCCTGCAATGGGGAAATTCGGTTGTCACAGTTGCAAACACATGGACAGTTACACACAGTATTAGCAATGAGGCAAAAAATGAGAAAAAAGAGGAACAGACCTGTCTAATCCAAAGTTAACTCTAAAGAAACACAAAGAGTAGCAGATAAGGGTAAAATACCAGAATGAAGTCCTTTCTATTTACCACACGATAATGATATATGCAATAGTTCCACAATGTACAAAGTTAAATACAATATGCAATACAGAGTCTCCCCTAGAAATTATGTCTGTGGGGCTTTCTTCCACTTAGCTGTCCATTTAAATCACAGAGTACAGCTTTATACGAGCAGCCATCTTCTGTCTCTTATAACCTCCCTTGTTTATCCACCTTTCCGTTTCTATCATGTATCTTTATACACGGTTATATTCTGAAGGCTACCTTCCATTCTTACTCACGACTTCTTGTTTGAATAAAAAACTCATTAGAGTCTAGATCTGCCAAACTTTATAATATTTTTGAGTTTAACTTATTAAGTTATTACATTTAGGATCTGTTTCTGATCCATTCATGGAGTCTATCCAGCAACAAAAATGTATTTTCCAAGTATAACGCAGCCGTCTGTTTTCATGGATGGACTCAGGAAGGTGGATTTTTGTTTCCAGCAGAAAGACTTTTGGTGATGTGCGATTATCAAAGTAACTGTTATTTTTGTAGGACGTCTGAAGATGACCATAGAGCCCTTTACTTTATGATAAGGTGCTGTATCGAGCGTTAATGCTTATAATAATCTAGTTAAAACATATGATCATCATCCTGGTATCAGGCAAACATTTTTAGCACAGCGATCCTCAGAAACTGTTTACAAAACGCAGAAGAGGGAGTGGTGGCCTAGTGGTTAGAGCACAGAGCTTCAGTCCCAGAGGTTCTGAGTTCAACTCTCACAAGCTGCCATTCTGGGTCCCTGAGCAAGACCCTTAACCCCCAATAGGGGGTTTTCACTGACGTCACTGGCCAACTTCCGGTCCGCCATATTGGGTGGTACACTTCCTTATCTCTAGTTGTCCTACACGTATTTTCGTATCGAGAATGGATAAGTACGCCAGCACGCTAGAGCGACCAGATAAGGACGTCTATCTGAGGAAATGTTCCGTGATCGACCATATGGACCCCTATGCCCTCCACGGTGCCTTGTTTAGCCGTAATCCTGATGATTGGCCAAATGTAGAGCACGGCGACATAGTGCATTACCTGGTGTTCAGTGAAAACCCTCTGCACACTCTTGAGGAAATGAGAGCTTACAAGGGTCTAGAGGCTCACAACCAGTTCACATCTGGTTGGGTACGAGATGTCGAAGTTATGTACATCAAGGAAATCGCCATCATACGTGGACGGGTGAGTTTTAATAAGATGGTAAAAATGTAAACAATCCGACGCAAATGCGGCGCATGCTTCTGCGGTGGCTGACTGCCGGCGGTGCGCGAAGGCGCTTGGCTGCAGGGCTGATCGACGCCGCTCGCGGCTTTAATTATTTAATCAGAACAATGACCAGTGCAAAATTAAGTTGTATTTACCGTATTTACGCCGGCAAAAGCCTACCGGCGTAACCCGGAAGTAGCGCGGACGTCACTTTCTATATCGGACGTCTTCGGCTACCTTGTTTGTGGTGTGAGCGCCTATACTTCAGAACAGTTCTGAAGCTACAAGTCCTTGGAGTCTCATGTGCAGTTTACGAATGGATGGGTTCAGGAGCTGCAGATCATAAAGCCAGCAAACAGTGGGAACACAGCAACTCGTTCAAAGGTAAGCCGTGCTCAGACGGGCTCTGGCACATGCTAACTGTTAGTAGCTGCTAACTGTTAGTGCTAACAACCACTCACGCATGTAATGTACTTTTAACTAACTGCTATGTGTTTCAAAGGTTTAGAACACACTCTCATTGACATCGGGATACTGTGGAAAGTTATGTTCGGTCGTCTTACAGCCGCGATCCAAGCGAGCCGACGACTCTTTGTTACCTCTAACAGTTGTTCTCCGTGGTTGCGCCTCCAGGCAGGAAAGCGGTGGAAAATTAACCCGTTTCTATGTTTTTCCCATGGCGATCATGTGTTGCGCTGTTACAGCACACTATACAGCAACGGTTTACATGTTTTACATACTTAACAGTTAATTACCTGTGAAAAAGTGAGCACCGCAGACTCTGGCGTATTCCAGCTTAACACTGTCCAAATCGGACCTGGATATCCGTGTCAGCCATAGGTGACGGCGTTGTTCAGAGAGCCGTTTTGTTTTTTTGCACTGATTCACTATCACGACTGGTAGGCGAAAGAAAGAGCGTTGATCTCCACCTCCACGGGCCGTGCAACCAACCATTAAACACGTTTTCACCATTGTTCACTTCCAATACTGCCTAAGGCGTCATACAATGCGGGTCAACGGTGCGAAACGACTGACACCCAATACGGCGGACGCGCAGAGTAGTCACGTGAGCGTGACGTCAGCTGAAAACCCCCTATTGCTCCCCAGGCGCCGCACAGTGGCAGCCCACTGCTCCCCAAGGGGATGGGTTAAGATGCAGAAGTGAATTTTTCCATTGTGAGATGAATAAAGTTCAATTATTATTATTATTAAATGTTTACCAAGGCAGATAAAAATATGTTGTAAAGGAGCAACGACTTAGTTTAGGAGAAACATTAAAAGCAGCGGGTTAGGGTTACCACCACTGCAGAGTCACTGGATGATGGTTGCATCTCCTCTAGAAGTCTTTCTTTTAGAGGTGCAATGACAGACAGAGTTGGGGTGCTTTCCTGAGACATCACCAAGGTGGCTTTCTTTCATGGCTTCAGAGCCTGTGCAATATCCTCTGCTGCTTTAATGTCTCTCTGTAAGGGTGCATAGATCTTTTTCCTGCTTTCCCACTTCAGGTGCAAGTAATGCAGCAGAGACAGCTGGTTGTTGTTCCAAAAATCTCTCCAGCATATCTAAAGTGCTATTCCATCTCGTAGAGACATCAGTCACTAACTTGTGTTGTGGGAGGTCCAACAACTTTTGATTCTTCTTGAGTGCATGACAGGCCAAAGTGCTTCGATGAAAAAAAAGCAGAGATGCGCCTCACTCTGCCCAGAAGCCGTGTGACTGCAGGGCTTTTAAGAGCAGCCTGCGAAGCCAAGTTGAGCACATGGGCAAAGCAGCCAACATGCAATAGATCAGTGAGACCGACAGCAGCTAGCATGTTAGCCGCGTTGTCTGTAACTACAGCAGGCACTTTTCCGGTTATGCCCCATTCATTTATTGCCTCTGTCAACAAGTTTGCTATATTGCTACCTGTATGACTTTCATGAAGGGGCCTGGTCTGAAGCACATTTGACACCAATTCCCACTCGTTGGATATGAAATGAGAAGTGATGGTTACGTAGGGGTCGGTCGCTCACGAGGTCCAGCTATCAAACGTCAGAGCAACTCTTTCAGTTGACTTTAACGACTCCAAAACTGCTGTCTTCACCTCTGTATACAGTGACGGCCCAGCGACTTCTGTCATGTATTTAGGTGTTGGTATTGCGTAGCGTGGTTCGAGTATTTTTAGCATATTCTTAAAACCCTTGTTTTCAACAACACTGTAGGGTCATAGGTCCTTACAAATAAACACGGCTACAGACTTTGAGATTTTTTCTGTGCGGGCAGAGCTTGGCGGAAGTTTAGAGATGAATGATTTGTCGATTTGCGTCTGTTTGGAGTCAACAGGTTGTGCTTCGGGTTTTTGTAGCGCATCTGCGTGGTATCTGGTTAAGTGGTTGGGCAGGTTTGTCGTGTTACTGCAGTACTTTAATTCTCTCTGGCACAGCTTACATACCACCTTGCTTTTGTCGACTTCTTGAGATCCACATTTAGACGGGAAATCCACACAGGAGAGAAGCCTTTCTGCTGTGATCTATGTGGACAAAGATTTAGCCTAAAATCAAATTTAAACACACACATGAGAATCCACACAGGAGAGAAGCCTTTCTGCTGTGATCTATGTGGACAAAGATTTAGCCTAAAATCAAATTTAAACACACACGAGAATCCACACAGGAGAGAAGCCTTTCTGTTGTGATCTATGTGGACAAAGATTTAGCCGACAATCAGCTTTAAATACACACATGAGAACCCATACAGGACAGAAGCCTTTCTGCTGTGATCTAAGCAAAATGAGCCCAAACATCTGACTTAAAAGTTGACGGAGTTAGCTTTCTACAGCTGCTCGCCATGACTGTTGTTATGCGCTCAGGTGCTCAGCACAGTAACCAAACTCGCAGCGCCCCCAACGTGTCAGGAGGTGAATCGATTCTGAGGAGCCCCCTAATTGATTATGAATTTTGCGTGAAATTATTGCGATGCATCGATTCTTCAGTTATTTTACCTACCCCTAAAAATTACCTAAATATATCTTAATTAAAATGTGCCTCAGTTCAGGCTACAATCAAAATACTTTCTAATATGCATAATGTGTTTTCATGTTTCCTGCAGATGTTCAGCAGAAGCTGATTGTTAAAGAAGAAGCTTCTTTAAACCACAAACCTCGTGCCGACCTGCATGACCCAAAGCCCCCCCACATCAAGGAGGAACAGGAGGGAGTCTACATCAGTCTCCCAGGAGACCAGCTCAATGGGAAGGAGGCGATTAATGCCATCAGGTTTCCAGTCTCTGCTCCTCCCATAAAGAGTCTGGATGATGAACAGTCTCTGCTGCTCTCACAGCTTTATCCAGACCAGATTAAAGGCAGAGAGCTTCCAGAAGAGAATGATGAAGAAGAATCCATCAGGATACAAGATCATGGAGATGCTTCCACTTCTTCAGAGGCTGAAGACACTGAGGAGGATGAAGAGGACAGTGATGTAGAACACCCTCTCTCTGAGCTGAAACGCTGTCAAACAGAATCTAGATATAAGAAATGTTCTACAGAGAAGAAAAATGTGCAGTCACGAAGGAAAGTACAGACAGGAGGGAAGCTTAGCTGTGAAGACTGTGGCAAAACATTTATTAGAAAATCAACTTTAAACACACACATGAGAATCCATACAGGAGAGAAGCCTTTCTGCTGTGATCTATGTGGACAAAGATTTAGCCTAAAAGCAAATTTAAACACACACATGAGAATCCACACAGGAGAGAAGCCTTTCTGTTGTAATCTATGTGGACAAAGATTTAGCCTAAAAGCAAATATAAACACACACATGAGAATCCACACAGGAGAGAAGCCTTTCTGTTGTAATCTATGTGGACAAAGATTTAGCCGACAATCAGCTTTAAACACACACATGAGAATCCACACAGGAGAGAAGCCTTTCTGCTGTGATCTATGTGGACAAAGATTTGGCCACAAATCAGCTTTAAACACACACATGAGAATCCATACACAAGAGAAGCCTTTCTGCTGTGATCTATGTGGACAAAGATTTAGCCTAAAAGCAAATTTAAACACGCACATGAGAATCCACACAGGACAGAAGCCTTTCTGTTGTAATCTATGTGGACAAAGATTTACCCAAAACTCAACTTTAAACACACATGAGAATCCACACAGGAGAGAAGCCTTTCTGTTGCGATCTATGTGGACAAAGATTTAGCCTAAAATCACATTTAAAAACACACATGAGAATCCACACAGGAGAGAAGCCTTTCTGCTGTGATCTATGTGGACAAAGATTTATCAATAAATCAGGTTTAAACACACACATGAGAATCCACACAGGAGGGGAAATAGCTGTTCTATGAATATTAACTAAAACTGCACAGCTGTAGTTTCCTTTGAGATGTGTGTGTGTGTTGTCATTGAAGGAAACAGACTTCACTTGTTAGTTTAAGCATTTCTTTATAGGTTATTTTTAGATTTTGTTTCTTCTTTGTATTAAAATTTTCAGACAGAGCTGTAGCCCCGGTGTGTTCTTAGTCTGTGCACGCTGCTCTAACCACTAGGCCCACCCTCCTATGTAGTGAGATTTTTTAAGGATGTCCTATTCTCTTGTTTTTTCCCCAGCTTAGGAAGGGTGTTTTCTGTTTGAGATCACTTTCATTTAACCTGTATCGGAGTAAAAGTATGCAATTAAGTTCGGAAATATAGTGAAGTAAAAGTGAAACTTATCAAAAAAGTTATACTCCAGGAAAGTATTAAGTAGTCCAAAATTTACTTAAGTACAGTAGTGAAGTATTTTCACTTTGTTACTATACAACACTAATGACTGACATCTATTCCTTGTTACTTGCATCTGGAGTACAATCAACAATAATGGAGAAATATTTTGCTGCCTAGATATTCCTCACAATGGTATATAATATTCCTGAAGAGATCATCCAAATTCGCTCATTTTGTGTCTCAAAACTGAGGTAGTGTGTGTGCCAAGTGATTCTCCATTACAGGGTTCTATGTTGCCCTGAGCTTTACTTCCTTCAAGAACTGCCATTGTTTGGCTCACAAAGACCAAGAAGAGTCCCTAAAAGCCACATTTCTTCAGGCCAGTGAGAGAGTGATTGAGACTAAGCGTTTCTTCTCTGCCTCTAGCAGTTTCAGCCCATGTAGATCTAATGGCATCCCATTCTTTAGCCGTGTCAGGTCTAAACACCTAGAACATCATATAAACAGGGAAAGAAAGACACAAAGACAATTAGTTTGGTTTGGTTCTCAAGGAGAGTAGGAAGAAGACCGCACAGTTACAATCTCCTACCCACTCTGTCGGTCTCAACGTTCTCCTCGATTTTATTAAGAAAGGGGCGTGTCCCTAGTTACAATGACTGAGGCTGTACTGAGGGGTGGGGAACAGATAGTTTACAGCCTCAGTTGTCAACAAAGATACACAGCTGAGTAATCACGTTCAGTCAGCACATAATCTTGTAGCTGAGTCTTCTTGTTTCAGGAAGGGAAGAAACAGTCTCTTCTGTTTCTTCACAGGGGACATGATTAAGCTATCATGTGAGTAATATGATTATATCAGAAGCTTACATTACTACATCATAACAAGATAAATCGGTTAATGAAGTATAAACATTAATCTCAACATTCCCCCCTGTTTATGGTGTATAATGTCAGATGAAAAATACCATTAAATTTTTCACTAAACAGACACTTCATCGATGATTTTCGGCTGCTAGATCATGGAGTAACAGCAACATTATCACGTACACTGGAGGGGTTGTGAGTTCACACATGGTCGACAAATAACATTTTCTGTTACAATTGTCTTCTTCTTCCTGGTCATCTGCATAGTCACTGGGAACCAAAAGAGGATACTGTTCCTGCGGAGGAGCTATTGCAGTAGTTATTAACTGCTGCGTTAAACCTCGAAGAAATGGGATGCACCAGCACCCACAAAGGGTCAAGATGGCGGCAAACACAGCTGTGGACACAAGCACTGGTGAAATAAGGGTGCGGTATTCTCCAAAACCATCCAACCATGAGTCCCACATGGACGTGTCCACGCCGGAATGCTCCTTCATTTTACCATTCAGTGACCGTAGGCCTTCGAGGGCGACAGTGAGACTGCCGTCTGAGGCTGTGTTGTTTGGAATAAGAGTACAACGTCGCTCACCAAAAGTTGCGCAGACTCCTCCTTTTCTGCCAGTAACATGTCCAGAGCAATTCTATTCTGAAAAGCCATGAGTGAAGTCGCAGCCAGTTGTCCATGTACTGCTTCAAAAACACTCTGTGTCCAATTTCCTAGTCGTTGCACATTGTAATGAATGTAATTTCCATATTCTTGTAGACAGTACACCACCAGCAAGATGCTGATTCAATGCTGATTCAAGAACAAGAGTTTTTGTTCTTGTGCTGTAGCCAAAGGGTAAATTTTGTCCACTGTGAACAGTTGGTAGTTGGAACAGTTTTGTTCATTACCTCTAGTAAACATTCAGCATCCATTACTGCTGGAACAACTTGGAGTAGCGGCCTGGGACTCATACACTCTACGCAGCTTTGTCCAGCCATGTTAGCAGCTTGCTCTACCATTAACAGCCAGTTGTTTGTTTGTCCTGACACTCCTGTTGTGACCTGAAACCATTCATTGGTAGTAAGGGGGCTGTTTATTATTAAGGATACCATCTCTGAATCTGTTTTGGGTCCCTGTGTGAGTGTTCCTTCTGCCGAGATTTTGTTATTCATTCTGTTTACATTGAAGGCAGTTACATTAGGACAAAATCCTAAACGAACACAGGGGTCCTGTTCATGTTCTCTCCAGATACAAAGCATTAATACATGACAAGGTGTCCACTTCTCTCCATTTAAGCATGTTCTGTGTGTGGTCTTGGCTACACCCATGACTCCTCAAACGGGTGTTGATGTTAGACCAATCACTGTGGCCCTCTGCAGTCAGCTTTATATGCTTCATACCTAACAGCTTGCATTGTTCTGTGGGGAGTACACAACCCAGCTGCTGCTAACCTTCTCTTCATTTGGAGGAAACTTGAAATAGAGGCTGGTATGAAATTTCCTTCATTTGAGTCTCTTTGGAAACTTTAACTCAGGGCCAATTTTAAAAGGACCTCTTTGCACCATCTCCACAGCTGCAGATGTTGGATCTGTAGCTGAACTCGTAGCTGGAGATTGCTTGTCAGGGCTGGTGCTGTTGTAGAGTCTGCAGGTCTGCTGGGAGGCAGTTGACCTTCTGGAGCTGAGCTGCTGGTGGATGGTTGATCTGAATCTTTCTCCTGGACTTGACTTTCTCCTTGCATGTATTTAAGCATTGACCCTGCATTTAGGAATACAACAACAAAATACTTAGATTTCATTATGAAACACAGTTTTTAGTCACCATACAAATACATTTTTAACACATTAATTATGGGTTTATTATTTAATCTCAGATTTCTTTTATATTCTCAATTTGCCTTAACATAATATTGTCAGGGTTCTCTGTTTGGTCGGTGTTCTAACTCTGCTCCACAGGTGGTGGGGGGCGTGGCCCACACCTGCGGCTCGTTTGGTGTTCACTGGCGTCTTAAGGAAGACTCAGACAGATGGAAGACGCCAGAGTCTTACCCAGTCGTGGTGCGACGTGGCCTCTGACCAGATCTAGGAAACCTGAACTTGTGAGGTTTTTTTTCATACCTCTGAAATCTGACTAATTTTTGGATCTCCTGTTTTTTCTTAGTTTTGTTTGGATTACTCACCCGCCTTGACGTCTCGCTCGGCGAACCAGCTCCTAAGAATCCCTGAAGCTCAGATGTTGCTCTGGCGTTCCCCCTCTTACTCACTTGGTGATACCAAGCCGGGCCTGAGGTTCCCTTCCCTGGATTCTGCTGGTTCCTCCGCACTCTGGTTGCTCCATCTGTCACTCCTGCCCGCTGTGGCTCGCTCCGGATCCCTCGCCGACTTACCATCAGTCCGCCCTCCAGCCGCTAACCACCAGCTATCCATCGTGAGCATTCGGTCTCAGAGTTCCCTCGTCACTACTTCCCCGGTTAGGTTTGCCCAACTAAATGGTACCATTATCTTATGAGATTTCTCTCTGGTTCGATCTCTCTTAACAATTCTTTTCTTCCCACAGTTTCTCCAGCACTGACGTTCAGACCTCGACAGATCCCATCATCACAATCAATCTCTGTAGTCTGAATCTAAATAAACATCTTAAACTGCGCATTGTCTTCCGTATTGTGTCTGCATGTGGGCAAAACATATAAAAACCATGACAAATATGTTTTATGTTTGTAATATTTCTTTAAGCATTGGGATGGACAAATATAAATTAGGTACTTTTGTAAAAAGAAAAAAAAGATGCCAGAACTTCTCTTATATATATACTTCAACTCAAGACAGCTGTGTTTTACCCATAATGGAGTAAAATGAACAAGGTAACAGATTTTAAGTGGGATGTAACAAAGAACTGGTTTGTTACTGGAGAAGTAGACACATGCCTGAAACGCTGGAACATCCACACTGCACTTTGGATTCTCAGGAGATTCTCAAGAGACCTAACCTGACTCTCGCCAGATGTATATCGCTCCGCCTAGCTTCAGTCGCATCCATCTGGGACCTCTCCCATAGAGAGTGATTTCTCCAACCAAATTTATGGTCTGGCCAATCAGGATGCAGGGCTGGAGTTTCATAGATGTGACGTAGTGGAGAAGCGATCGTGACGTGAGACTGTTTTGATAGCAATGGCGGCTCATCGAGGAAGCAAGCGTTAACATTGATGCTGCTATTTCTTCCGTGTTGTCCAATCTACCTAATATTGTTTCATTAAAAGAACATCAGAGAACGCCTCTGAAGGCTTTTGTTGGTGGAAACCATGTTTTCGCCCTTCCCCCGACCGGATTTGGCAAGTTTTGTTTGAGCGGTTAGCGCGAACCATATTAATGTTATTGTTATTATTATAATGTAAATGTTATTAATTCTGAAAATATCATGTGAATATAAATACAAAGCATACAGAAAATGCAGCTTTATTAAGTGACCTGGTTTATTTTATTTAGCTTTTAATTTCTTTTCAACATTTAGTTCTACTACTTGGCTTGTGCTTTGGTAGTTTCTTGTTTAAAATGACAAAAGAAATATGAAAAAGCTAATGGTCGTCAAGTTGTAGTTAGGTACTGTAAGCAGGATTTAGACAGGATCAGAAAGGAAGGTGCATCTTCTTTCTGCCTTTCCCCAACGATCAGGGATCTCCTGGTTGTGTCTGGTGCTGCAGTCTTCTTATTGGGTAAAACACCTTTAAATCTAGTGGCTGAGCACATAAAAGACAACCTCCTGATAATAATATGCAAAAAAACGCCACCAAACGTTATTAACGCCACCGCACGTATTTTACGCGAGCGCGCGTTTTTTACGTCACCGCGCGTTTCCAGCCAGAACGCGCGGTGACGTAGAAAACGCGCGCTCGCGTAAAATATGGGTTGGAACTGCGCGTTATTGTACGGACGATAATTGGCCTCATCGGCTTGCCATAGGCCTTTAGTCCTCAACGTGGTCGGCCCGGGATCGACTCCGACCCGCGGCGCTTTGCCACCTGTCTTTCCTCCTCTTCCTGTCAGCTCACTGTCAATAAAACGCCACTAGAGCCGCAAAGGTTTTGTTTTTTCCTGCGTCGCTCTCACAGCGTCACGGGTTAGCTTCGGTGTGAGTGGTTGAAATAGCACGTCGATAAAGATGACAGACAAGTGGCTTATCCAATCATATGCAAGGATTTCAGTCCCAGATGTATGTGAGTGAAGCTAGGCGGAGCGACATACATCTGGCTAGGGTCAGGTTACAAGAGACCAGCTGCCTATTTGAAACCTTCCAGGCTAGACTAAGAGTGAAGAAGGCGGGGGGGTTAGAATTGTTGGAGAATTATTTATTGTAATTGTGTTTGATTTAGGATTCTGTCTATTTAATCAGTGGGTTTATTTCTACATAATCATTGTTTTTTATGGAGGAATTTTACATTGGTTTTAAAAGAACTAATGTTTGTACACCCCTAGTGGTTTTAAGTGGTTTTACCTAGTTGGGTGTGGCCCCTTTAAAAAGCCACCTTGGTGATTCATGGGGAGAGTTGAGTTTGGAGTATCACCTGCTGTTCTGCTGCTCTCTGCTACGGGCTAAAACCTTCACTGCTTAACCTCCACGCACTTTTGGACTGCACTTGCACGTTTTTTGGAGATTTAAGTTGAAAATAAATGACATGGAAATTGAGGACCTCAAAGCTGCTTGACCTTTCATGTTTTTGTTCATTGGTACCAACACTGTTTATTCCACCGCTCGTGCCAACCTGACCGCACTGATCCACCCGGTGGCATCGTGTCAACATGGGATTAAGGAAACAAATAAACAATGAATGAAATGCAACAATGGAGAGTGTACAAAGCTCATCCTATCAGTTTCTGTTAGAATAACAGATTATTGTACTGTTTTCACAAGCTTTATTTGTTTGATGAAAACCCCTAAAATCATCAAAATGGTCCAAGTGTAAAGGAAACTGACTCATATGATCATGACAAGTTTAGCTTCCCTAACAAAGATTCATCAGGAGCATCTTATTTTATTAAAATTCCTAAAGTTCTGCAGAACTTCATCTGGATTAACAGACTTTAATGCTGCTGTTCAGAGCAAATAATTCAACAAACTGAATTTGGGATCATTTCTCATGTCTGTTGGTTTTGCATTTATCATTTTTCATTTGTTTCATTGGGTCCAAGAGGTTGATGTGAATAATTTCATGTGAAATGATGCTCTGCAAGTAATTCTTTAAAATGTTATTTTATCAAAAAAAGTTTTGTCTAACTCAGCATTTGCATGGTGAATGGGTTGAAACACGTACCAAATGTTGTTCCAAATTAGTCAATGTAATTTGTTCTCATTCCATAATTTTTAAGATGAACTTTGGTTCTTTGACTCAGATCTGCAGTGAACCAGGATTCAGTGAATCATTTTCATGATGGTGATCAACAATTTTATTTTGTTTTTTGTTTCTTTTGTGTGTACATAGTTCCTTAGCTTCTTTTATCTTCATTTTTCTTAACAGTTTAGTTAAGTTTCACTGGCCTAGTAGATAGGATTTGTTGATTGAAATCTAGTGTTAATTCAGATCAACAGCATTATATAGTGATGTTCTCTGGATATTAATTTATTTCTGTTAATAAATTCTTGAACTTGAAGAGCAGTTGTCACTCCTTTGTTCCATATGTGTGCAGAGTTTGCTGTTAAAAGATCGCCAGTGATCAAATCATTCCTTTCAACCATTGTCCTGATATCAGTTATTGGGCTGATATTCACCATGCAATACCTAAAAGACTGAGATTTATTTATTAAACATTAAATACCTTAAAACAGTGCATAAAACCTGATAGTTTTTGTTGATTTCTTCATCTGGGCATCAAATCTTTTGAATCCAAAGCTACTCCCAAATATTATAAATTTTGGTTTGTGATTAATTTGAATGTGGAAGTTTTCTATAGATTTCTGTTGAAGCAAAAAGCACATGGAGACCATTGTGGAGCAATTTAAAGACAGACGTTTATCTTGAAGCCACTGAGAAACACCGACCATTTGTCTGTTCAGCAGCTCTGTAGCTTTATCTGGAGTCTTTGCTCATACATAGATGACAGTGTCATCAATATACAGCTGGCACTCAGCTTCTGCACAGATATGTGGGAGTTTATTGATATGAAGACAAAAAGCAATGGTCCCAGGTCTTCTCCCATTATTTAGACATATTTTGTTTTACTTCCAGTCATTTCTTAATTACACCCATAAAACATTTCTGAATTAATTTTTTCATACGTACATGATAGTAATACTTTTCTTGATGCAATATGCAAAATACAATTATAAACATTAATCTAAAAAGGGTACATTTTAGACTTTAGGACATGTAGGAGATACAAACTAGGACTATGTTCACAAAATCCTCAGATCCAATTACTGAAAAGTTTAAATATTATTTTATTCCACATTATTCACCCTGCCAAGACTCTGTCATGGTTTCTACTCGTTGCAGTTTCCATGTCCTTTCCTACCAACTGTTCTAATGTCTCTCCAACATGAAGGTTGAATTCTTTCACCAAAGTTAATTTATTCATGTAAGCTTCTACTGCTGCTCTAACCCTACCCTCATCCTGACAAGTGTTTTGCTGAGGCACAAAGAGCTGAATAGAAGCGTTGAAATCATGAAAGTCTTCTCAACACATTGTAGTCGTGTTCTTGGAAGAAGTCCACCTCGCACTCATTCTTGGAATCATGTTGTAAACTATGATGTTTTACCATACATCTGCAGCAGTATTCATCCTGAACCTGTTTGACTGCTACTTTCAGCAGATGGAGCAGTTCAGTGTGTGCCTGTATGTGTGTTCGTCCCTTAACAGTTTCCTTCAGACCAGTTAGAGCATCTTAGATGGGATAGTAAGACATGGTCACCTTTTTAAGTAGAATCATATAACAGTTTATCTATAAATCAAACAGAGGATGTTCTTAGGAAGGTCATTTGCATTGATGACTGGGTGTAAAAACACCAAGATTCAAGTTTTAAATTCTTTAGGCCAACTTACTGTTTCCAGATGTTCTCAGGATGTAAATTTGTACAACAAAGGGCTCGTGCTGCTCCAAGAAGAAGAAACATTTAATAATAATCTTTATTGTCATTTCGACATACATTCCAATTAAATCTGTTCTCTTCATTTAACCCATTCCCCCCACAGGGAGCAGTGGGCGGCGTCTGGTGAGCATTCTGGGGTTAAGGGGTCTTGCTCAGGGACCCACAGTGGCAGTCTGTGGGAATTGAACTCCTCTGGAAGTGGAGGAGCAGCAGCTCTACTCTGAGTCCTCCCTAGATGACTGAGCTCCTCACCCTATGAGGGTAGGTAGATCGACCGGTAAATCCAGAGCTTTGCCTTTTGTCTCAGCTCTCTCTTCACCACAACGGACCGGTAGAGCGCCCGCTTCACAGCAGACGCCGCACCAATCCGCCTGTTGATCTCCTGCTCCATCTTCCCTCCATTCATGAACAAGACCCCAAGATACTTAAACTCCTCCACTAGGGGCAGCACATCCTCCCAACCTGAAAAAAGGCACTCTACCCTTTTCTGACTCAAGACCACGGAGATCCTGAAATGCCACCTTTCTTCCCACAGAAGACTCTAAGTGTGTAACGTTCTGTTGTGGTTCAGGTTATTTTCTTTCAGTTTAGCCACAAAAGAACGTTACAAAGTGAGCTTTTGAAGGCATACGGTAAGAAGTCATAACCATATTTGGACATGCAGGGATAAGTGGATATGACTAAATTATGCTAAATTTTAACCAGCTTACACAGAATAATATGAGATCTTCCAGTGGAGAAAGGTGGTGGCTTTGTAATCTTTCTGTTGGCCGTTATCAACACTTCTATCCTGATTTCTGCTCATTTCTGTCTAGAGAAACCTGGTCAATATAATTGGAATATGCTAACAGAGAGATTTTAGTCTTTTTAGACATTCTCAGGTGCTGAACGGAGCACTAAGCTGTGCAGCAATGAGGGGCTGATCCTGGGGACAGAGAGAAAAGGTGATGTCACTGATTTACATAAATAATAAATATTATATAAGGGTTATCCTATATAAATATTATATAGGATTTATTATAATAAATCCTAAATAGGTTATTTGCATTAAGATCTTCTTAAAATTAAATGATTGCTGTTTGCCAGCCAACATCCTCACAGAAACGTGCTCCATGTTTAAATTCCTCTTGTTTTATAGGACGGCGTATGTCCAGATCATCATTCTGAGGAGGGAGGGAAACCAGGAACAATGAACATTTCTCTCCCTATGAAGATAAAACCGTTCTGCCAGTTCTTTTTCCACGATGAATCCTGAATGTACAGACTAGAACAGTGACTTATATGAACAATCTTATGGTGTGATGGATTATATTATCAGAACTTAAATTTATCAATCTCTTTCAGGGTAAATGTGATAAATAAATGATTAGGTTAGAGTAGTTTCCTTGGTAGGTCAGCAGGTAGAGAATCTAGCTGGCAGTTCCAATGATCCAGAGTTTAAATTCTGATGTAGTTCACCCAGTCTTTATGTTTCTGATCTGGTGGATAGAGTGGTTATGGTCTCATGGTGTACTGGTGATATTGATGATACTGAGACTGGTGTTCAATGTTCTGAGGGTCCTGAGTTCAAATCCTGCTAAATCTTTTATCACAATGATGGGGAATTTTTTTTAAAAATAACTGGTTAGAGAGTGAAAGCTCTTGTGTTGGTGGTACTGAGAAGACAATTCAAAGCTCTAAAGGTCCTAGGTTCAAATGTTTTTAAGTATTTCTTGGTTTTAACATCAGAGATGAAAAAGGATAAATGTGCTAGGAGAAGTGCTCAGTGCTTTAATGTTCTCATGGTGTAGTGGTGATGTTGGTGGAACTGAGAAGACGATTCAAGGTCCTGAGTTTGAATCCTGTTAATTCTTACCAAGTTTTATCATCAAAATAATGGAAAGAAATTAAAAAAATAAATGTGCTAGGAGAACAGGTCAAAGAGTGAGTAGTCTCATGGTGTAGTGGTGATGCTGCTGGTACTAAAACTGAAGGTCCTGAGTTCAAATCCTGCTGATTCTTTTGTTATCAGAATGATGGGGAAAAAATAGAAAAAAATAAATGCGCTAGGAGAAAAGGCCAGGGAGGGATTAGTCTCATGGTGTAGTGGTGATGTTGGTGGTAATGTGAAGGCTAGTCAAGGTTCTGAAGGTCCTGAGTTCAAATCCGGTTAATCCTTACAGAGTGTTATCAGAATGATGGTGGATGTGCAAGGGGAGCAGATTAGAGTGGTGGTGGTAGTACTGAGAAGGTTATTCAAAGGTTCATAGCTGCATTGGTGAGGGTACTAGGAGAGCAGGTTAGTGGTGTTCTGTATGTGGTTCAAATCCTACCTGAGCCTGGAAGAAACCTCCCTCTGTGGTGGGTTGGGGAGGAGAGTGGAGCTGTGTCTGAACTATGTGACTAGAACAACCCACCACAGAGGGAGGTTTGATCCAGGCTCACATCTAGGTGCTAGGAGAACAGGCTAGAGAGTGAATGGTGTAGTGCTGCTGAGAGGGTTATGCAGAAGCTCAGAGTGGCATTGGTGAGGGCAGAAAGGCTGATGTTCCTAACCCTTAGTGCTAATTTTTGTAGGGCTTGAGAGATAAATAAATATGCCAATAAAATTTTGATATGTAGGGTCCAAGGTTACAAATGAATATATTGGTGTTTTGCATAGTCTCATGGTTTGTTCTCTCAATGGTGCTGCATCTCATTCAGATCCTGCCTGCACTCTAGTCAGGCCTCCCTCTGTGGTGCATTGGGGAGGGACTGTACCCTCCCTCACCCTGGACATGTAGTTCAGACACAGGACCCTCCCCAACACACCACAGAGGGAGGTTTGATCCAAGCTCAGGCAGGATTTGTAGCAGATGCAGCACCACTGATGGAACTAACCCTACACCACCTTCCAACATCTGTCTCTCTACAACACCGCACACAGTCTAACTACCACCACTTATTTACACATTTACTTTATCCACCACCACTCTGATAACATCCTGCACTGATGGAACTAACCCACTACAACACAGGACCTTCTAGTATCTGTCTCTATACAACACCACTACTACACCACACACTGTCTAACCACCACCACTTAGTCTCTAACCTGTTCCCCTTGCAGATTAACTTTACCCACCACCATTCAGATAACACCAGGTAAGGATTATGTGGATTTGAACTCAGGACCTTCAGAACCTTGACTAGCCTTCAAATTACCACCAACATCACCACTACACCATGAGACTAATCCCTGCCTGACCTTTTCTCCTAGCGCATTTTTTTTCCCATCATTCTGATAACAAAAGAATCAGCAGGATTTGAACTCATAACCTTCACTCTCAGTACCCTAAACAAAGCCACTACCCCATGAGAACATTCAAGCACTGAATACTTCTCCTAGCACATTTATCATTTTTCCTCTCTGAAGTAAAAACCTTGCAAAATTAAAGAGGATTTGAACTCAGGACCTTCAGAACTTTGAATAGCCTTCTCAGTACCACCAACATCACCACTACACCATGAGGACATTCCCTCTCCACCTTGTTCTCCCAGCGTATTTATATTTTTCATTTCTTTCCATTTTTTTGATAAAAGTTTTAGCAGGACTTAAACTCAGGTTCTTCAGAACTTTGAACATCAGTCTCTGTATCATCAACAATACCACTACACCATGAGACCTTCCAAGGGCTCACTAGTTCTCCTAGCACACTTTTTCCTTTCTGATGTTAAAACCCTGCAAGACTAAGAAGATTTGAATTCAGGCCCTTCAGAAGATTTGATATCAGTCTCTGTACCATCAGTAACACCAGTACTCCATGAGATCAGAAACATAAAGACTGGGTGTACTACATCAGAATTTAAACTCTGGATCATTGGAACTGCCAGCTAGATTCTCTACCTGCTGACCTACCAAGGAAACTTGGTGGAGTGATGGTCTAGTGGTTAGAGCGTTGTACTTGCATCCCTTAACCCCCGATTACTCCCCAGGCGCTGCACAGGGGCAGCCCACTGCTCCCCATGGGGATGGGTTAAATGCAGGGAACAAGTTTCATTGGGATGTATGTTGCAATGACAATAAAGATTATTATATTAAAGGTATACTATGCAACCGGGGTTGATTTTCCAGCGAGGCGCCCCCCAGAGGGCGAAAGTAAAAGTGCACTGTCGTAAAGATGCTCAGCTGGCTGGTGTCCTCACAGACATTTTTAACACCTCGCTGGACCAAGCCACAGTGCCTGCATGCTTCAAGTCTGCCTCCATCATTCCGGTGCCAAAGAAACCTCAAGTCACCTGTTTCAACGACTACCGGCCTGTTGCACTGACTCCCATCATGATGAAGTGCTTTGAAAGGCTGGTAAAGGAACACATCGTCTCCAGTCTCCCATCTATACTCGACCCGTTCCAGTTTGCCTACCGACGGAACCGCTCCACTGAGGACGCCATCTCCTCCGCTCTTCACCTGAGCCTGGCACACCTGGAGGAGAAGAACACGCACGTGCGGATGCTGTTCCTGGACTTCAGTTCAGCGTTTAACACCATCATCCCACAACATCTGGTGGGAAAACTGGAGCATCTGGGCTTCAACACACCCCTACGAAACTGGCTGCTAGACTTCCTCACCAACAGACCTCAGTCAGTCCGGGTCGGACAGAACACCTCTGATGTCATCACCCTCAGCACGGGCTCCCCTCAAGGCTGCGTCCTGAGCCCCCTGCTGTTCACCCTGATGACACACGACTGCGTCCCCAGGTTCACCACCAATCACATCGTGAAGTTTGCAGACGACACAACGGTGGTGGGCCTGATAAAAGACGACAACGACCAGGACTACAGAGAGGAGGTGGAGCAGCTGGTGGGCTGGTGCAGAGACAACAGCCTGATCCGGAACGTGGAGAAGACGAAGGAGATCATCGTCGACTTCAGGAAAAACCGGCCTCACCATGCTCCACTGCTCATCAACAACTCAGCGGTGGAGGTGGTCAGCAGCACCAAGTTCCTGGGGGTGCACATCACGGACAACCTCACCTGGACTGTGAACACCACGTCACTGGTGAAGAGGGCACAGAAGCGACTGTACTTTCTGCGGAGGATGAGGAGAGCCCGCCTGCCCCCGCCCATCCTCACGACCTTCTACAGAAGCACCATAGAGAGTATTCTGACCAGCTGTCTCTCTGTGTGGTGTGGAGGCTGCAGTGCCTCCGACTGGAAGAACGTGAGGAGAGTGGTGAGGACAGCAGAAGGGATCATTGGGGCTCCTCTTCCCTCCATTAAAGACATTTCATCGCAGCGCTGTGTGTCTCGAGCCCGTAACATCATCAGGGACCCCTCACACCCCCACCATAGACTATTCTCCCTGCTGCCCTCTGGAAAGAGGTTCCGCAGCATCCGCTGTAGGTCCACTAGGTTCTGCAAAAGCTTTTTCCCTGTTGCCATCAGACTGTTGAACTGCTGAACTGCTGAAGTATAAAAAACGGACTGTGTACCACACTAGATTCGCTGATTTGCACATCTGCACATTTGCACATTGTATCGTATCCTGCAAAATTGCTGCTGCACCTTAACCGGAAACGTACTGCAAAACTGTGTACAATGCAACTGTCTACATTTAAATCACTGATGCACCTTACTGCATATTTGTTTACATTTGGTTTACATTGTTTACATTTCAACTGCCTACTGTTCACTGCTGCACTTTATCTGGAAGTCAATTGAAATTTATCCTGTAAGTGACTGCGATTGATCACTGCACTTTATCCTGTACTGTAATTGACTGCAAGGTATCCTGTAGAGTTACTGCAATATTTCTGAGCTGTGTGAAAACGAAATTTCGTTCTGTGTGCACTCTGTGTATACAAAATGACAATAAAGAAAGTCTAAGTCTAAGTCTAAGTCTGTTCTCCTGGTTTCTCCGTCAAGCCAGGCGCGGTTGTTTTGAGCTTAGCAGACAGGCGAACGCAACGAATACAAAAGTCGAAAAAACGGCAGTACTAACAATGACTAACACAGTGAAAGTATGAACATGCACACAGAGAGAGAGAAACCATTCCAATGCAGTGTTTCCCCTAGAAATTTGCTTACCGGACGACCGGCGGAGCCGGGGGGAGACAAGCTTTGCGCACATATCGAGTTATTTTATTTATTTATTTATTTTTTGGAATGTTGGGAGGCGGTAGCATGAGGGAAACCCTCCAATGTTACTTCCAATCGCATCAGCAGAAACGCGAGGTCCGCGTCAGCCTTGGAGCCTTCTCTTTCTTTTAGCTCTCGCCATTCGGAAAAAGCTTGCCCGATGTTCACCCGTGTACGACTCCTTTCTGTCCAGAGCCCCTTTCCTCTTTCTTGCCTGCTCCGACATGGGCTTTCGCTGTTTTATCGCTGGTTCCGCCATGATAACTGCAGAAATATCTCCACTGCGCTAGCAACAAACACGCCTTTCACTGGGGGCGTGTAGCAGCTCTCGCCGTAAAGCAAGACCGACTCTCGCGATCTTGCACGAGATTCTGAGTCTGTGGGCGCGGGCCAAGGGCTCCTGCAATAGGAGACCGCGCACGTGACGTCACCGCCTCAAGAGCAACGCCCCTTTTGCCGCTTCGGTAGGGCAAACAGAGAGAGAACGCCCGTAGCAACCAGCCATTACACGTGCAACAGAACCAGCGACATGACCGACTTTGCAGCCATTAAACTGTCCCAAGACGATGTCCCAGGCGCACGGATTACTGGTCGCACAGTCAAAGAACACACCAACCTTCAGCTCAAACGATGGCTTGAGTGTCGAGGGCTTAAAAAGACGGGAAAACGGGCCGAGTTGATCGAACGGTGAGCTTTGTTTTGTTTTTCCTGCGCGGCGGTCATTGTGTCGTCTGCCGTTTTTTTGTTTGTAATCGCCTTCCAGGAATCGGTATATGTTGCCAATGGGGTACCGCGCACGTGACGTCACCGCCTCACGAGCAACGCCCCTTTTGCCGCTTAGGTAGGACAAACCGATAGAGAACGCACGTAGCAACCAGCAACAGAACCAGCGATATGACCGACTTTGCAGCCATTAAACTTTCCCAAAACGATGTCCCAGGCGCACGGTTTACTGGTCGCACTGTCGAGGAACACACCAACCTTCAGCTCAAACGATGGCTTGAGTGTCGAGGGCTTAAAAAGACCGGAAAACGGGCCGAGTTGATCTAACGGTAAGCTTTGTTTTTTTTTCCTGCGCGGCGGTCATGCCGTCGTCGGCCGTTTTTTTTGTTTGTAATCACCGTCCAGGGATCGGTATATGTTTAATGTTTGTCTCATTTGAAATGTTTTTGAGTAGGCTATCCTGGTAGCAGGGTATCATGTTAGCGCCTGATACCATGATAGCCTATATGCTATCATGGTAGCAGGCGCTTCATTATTAACATGTCGGCCACCAAAATAATCTTACCTGTTCACTACTTGATGTGGCTGGAATTGGGTCAGGATGTTCTTCGGTTGGGCCCTTTCCTCCGACAAAATGCTTGCTACATATGTAGGCCGACCGCACCGATGGACCAAGCGCACACATTTCTCCTTGGCACTCTTGAATTTCGGGAAAGTAATGAAGAAAACATCCTTCATATGCGGCCGATCAGCGTACCTCGAGTCGCTGTTGCACGTTCCACAGCAACAATGTTTATAAACCATGGTCTTAGATTTTGGAAAAAGCATTCTTTTAAACGAGTAAAACCTAGGCTAATGCACGTCTCTTCCACAGCAAAACAGCAGCGGGTTTGGGAGTTTGTCCTACTGCGTACCACGTGATGTGACGTCATCGTGACGTTACGTTTCTAAAAATAGCTCGCTCGCGGTACCCCATTGGTAGCTACAAAACAACTGTTTACATCTCAGAATCTTTCCCTTAAGAGATTTCTCTGTTTGTGCGCCATCAGTATGTGAGGCTGCACAGAAGAGCAGATGAAGAGAGAGGAGCCAAAGGCTTGCAGAGCTTTAGGACCCCACACTGCCAAAAAAGTCGGTGGAGAGGCCAGAGGATTAAAAGGGGATAACTCTGTGGTTTATTTAGCCCTATTAGGTACACTGAGACAAGAAATTATCTGTAAATATGCACTTCTCGTGGAACGTGGAAGTATCGCGGAAGTGTTGCGGGAGCGCCGCGGTGCAGCGGCAGCGTGTCTTCACGGCTGGTCGCTGCAACTCTTCGTCAGTCAGAGCGGTTCCACCTGTAGCGCATTTTTGAAGCGTCCCAGAGGACTTTTCTCCTTGGCACTCCTTGAATTTCGGGGAAGTAATGAAGAAAACATCCTTCATAGGCGGCCGATCAGCGTACCTCGAGTCGCTGTTGCACGTTCCATAGCAACAATGTTTGTAAACCATGGTCTTAGATTTGGAAAAAGCAGTCGTTTAAACGAGTACAACCTAGGCTAACGCACGTCTCTTCTACAGCAAAACGGCGGCGGGTTTGGGAGTTTGCCCTACTGCGTACCACGTGATGTGACGTCATCGTGACGTTACGTTTCTAAAAATAGCTCGCTCGCGGTACGCCATTGCAAGTGCGGTATTTCCCCCACAGACCACCAGGGCGGCCGAGAAAACCTTTGTTCAACCTGAAATGACTCATTTAATCATCCAAAACGGTATGGAACACATTAATTAACTGAAAAATGTTGCATAGTATGCCTTTAACCTAATAATTTATCACATTTACCCTGAAAGAAATGTTTAAGTTCAAGTTCTGACGATATTACAGTTAAATTGGTCAAATTTATTCAGTAAGTAGAACTTTTATTGAAGAGGAACTAAACTGTAACCAAACTGAATGAAGACGACCATTATCTTATGTAAAGTTACTTAATTGAGATTATGTTCTCAATATGTGTTCGCTGACATTGTTAGCTCAATTAAGGCAACGTCAAACCCTGTTTTAGCTCCTGTTACAGATTAAAAGTCATAGATTGATATCTAGTTCAAGTGAAAGAACTGGCAAACACAAAGTAAGTAAACTTTATTTATATATTCAAAGATAAATATCAGGAAATTAATTTATTAGTGTAAAATTACCAAACAGTAACATCACAAGAACAGCTTACAAGGAAAGCATCAAAAATACATAAATTTAACTAAACGCTTTTCTAACACAACAATAATTAAATTGTGTAATTGCTTCAATAAATGCAAAAAGCAGTTTTCCACTTATGATTTCATTCATTAAGGGTAAAAACCAATCCCTCATACTGAGCAAGCATGAAGCGACAGCGTATTCACACTCCTTGTGTGTGTGATATGCACAGTTGCACTTTCCCTGGGACACATTGCCTTTTTCACACAGTAGATGGTCGATACGTTTTCATGTAATGTCATAATGTCTCACCCATTTTCCTGTTTCCTCAGCAATAACCATCTGTTGCGTTCCATCAGGATTTTGGAGCACATTTTAATCATCGCTGGTTGTACACCACTCCTTCCTGTCTGTCTACCACTTTGTCTTTCTCCCTCTCTACCTCCCTCCCTCTCCCTTTCTAACTAAAGTTAATCTATTACAATCCTGGCCTCGGCATTAACCCAAATGCCAGCCTGGGGAAGTGATGCTTTCCACTGCAGCTCTAATGCTCAAGGAGAGCAAACTGTGGTTTGGTTTCTATGTAAGACAATTTCATGCTGTTATTGTAAAGGAAAAAAACAAAAACAAATTTTGCACATGTGAGTAAAGTGCAAAGGCCTTAAATGAAGCTGGGTGATCACTGTCAAAGTGATTGATTGGCTGTTATAACAGCATCAAAGATGTTTGCTATTAAACGGCCAACCTTTGATCAAAGAAAAGGGGCTGTAGAGCTGGCGTCCAGGTCAACATACCACCATCCTCTTGGAGGGATGTGCTCTGGCCTCAGTGTGGACGGCAAAGCCGCTGGTTGCGGCCGCTTTCCCTCCAGGATGCGGCAGGGGGCGCTCCCCAGCTGCGGTGTCCCGGGGCGTCACTGTCTCTTGGAGGAGCGCGTCGTCTGTCCTGGCGGCATTCAGGTGGGAGCGCGGACTTTCCACCGCCAATGTTTGCTGTGCTGTGTAGCCAGCGACTGACTGCACGACCAAGGTGGAGATCACGTGACCGAGCTACCTGTTTACGGTCACTTCCGTCAGCTGTTGTGGATGCTGGCCTTCCGCCATCGCTCCGGTTTGCCTTACTCAATGCTCGTTCCGTTTCTAACAAATCATTTATTCTTAACCAGCTTTTTACCAGCGAAAATATGGATTTGATGTTGTTAACCGAAAGGTGGCAAAGGGAAAATGAGTTTGTCCATTTGAATGAGCTCCGTCCCATCGGCTGCTCTGTTACTGGGACGCCCCGCTTAGCGCGCCGCGGTGGAGGGCTTGCTGCTGCGCATCCAAACAGCTTCATATGCACAGCTATAAACTCTGAAAGTTTTCCCTCTTCTCAATCCCAGTTACTCCAAATCGGTGCTTTTTAGACATTTTACTGTGTATTCATTTATCGTCCTCCTGGCCCGGCTGGCGTCTTCCTTACTGACTTTACAGACTTTTTATCATCCATCATCAAACTGGAGAAGGTCTTAATTATTGGGGACTTCAACTTGCATATTGATGACACCACAAGTAACACAGCTGCGGATCTCCTGTCTATCACAGACTCTTTTCATTTTATTCAGCATGTTTCTGGACCCACACACATAAAGGCTCACACTTTAGATCTTGTTTTCTCACTTGGTCTTGATGTAGTGAATACTGGTGTAGAAGATGTTCATGTGAGTGATCACTGCTGTGTGTTATTTGACATTAACTTTCCTCTGGATCCTCCGCCCCTGGGAATTAGGGCACAGAGGCGCATCATTACTCATGATGCTGGGGAGAAGTTCTCTGCTTTGTTTGATGCATGCTCCCTGATGGGATGCAGTGATGCAGATGCTTTTATCCAGTCTTTTAATAACCAGTGCCTAACCATTTTAGATAAAGTGGCACCAGTGACATCAAACATCGTTTCCTGTAAAAAACCATGTCCTTGGGTTGATGAAACTATACAGTGTTTTAGGAGAAACTGTAGAAAAGTTGAACGTTTGTGGAAGTCCTCTAAACTTGAGGTTCATAGGCTGCAGCTGAGGGAACAAATAGCGACCCTAAATGAGATGCTAAGAAATGTGAGAACTCATTTCTTTTCTCAGCTTATATCCTCTAAGAAGCAAAACCTTAAAATCTTGTTTGAGACCATAAATGCAATAGTCTCTCCTCCTGCCCCCGAACCATTAGTGTCCTCAAAATGAGACTAATGAATTCCTTCACTTCTTTGTAAGTAAGATCAGAGATGTTAGGGCAAACATCTCTCCTTCACTAACTCAGAACTCTGCATGTGATTTGTCTTCAGTTCATTCTTGGTCACACTTTAAACCGGTGACTTTACAGGACATTACCTCTCTTCTACATAAACTGAAACCTTCATCCTGTCCTATGGATGTCCTCCCAACTGTGCTACTTATACAAGTATTTGATTCTATTGGCTCCTGTATTGTGGATATGCTAAATAGCTCACTTTTAACTGCTGTCCTTCCTACCTTTTTTAAACATGCTGTTGTTAAACCTGTACTGAAAAAGCCCAGTTTGGATCCATTACAACCTAAGAGCTTCAGGCCAATATCCAAACTTCCATTTATTTCAAACGTTTTAGAAAAGGTTGTAGCTGAACAACTCACTACTTTCCTAGAGAACCATGGGCTGTTTGACAAATATCAGTCCGGTTTGTGTAAAAAACATTCCACAGAAACTGCATTGCTGAAAGTCTCCAGTGACATTCTGATGTCAGCTGACTCTAAGAAATATACAGTTCTGGTTCTCCTGGACCTTTCATCTGCTTTTGACACTGTTGACCATAAAATTATTATAAATAGACTCCATGATTCGGTTGGGATGTCAGGTTCAGTTTTAAAATGGTTTTCATCTTACCTTTCTGGTAGAAGTTTTAGTGTTTACGTAAACCAAATCATGTCAGAAACAACGCAGTTGTCGTGTGGGGTACCTCAGGGTTCTGTTTTGGGACCCATCTTGTTCCTTTTATACATACTTCCACTAGGTCAGATAATCAGTAAATTCAGTGACATATCTTACCATCTGTATGCAGACGATATTCAACTTTATTGCTCATTTAAGGACACTGAATTTCATAAATTGTCTTCCTTAACTAACTGTCTGGCTAGTATTAAACTGTGGTTAAGTGACAACTTCTTGCTTCTAAATTCAGAGAAAACAGAAACACTAATTATCACACCTGAATGTAAAATCCCTCAGATAAAGCAATATATTGCTGACTGAGGCTCGTCTGTTCAGCCGAGCCTCAGGAGCTTAGGTGTTGTGTTCCATACAGCGATGTCCTTGGAGAACCACTCCAAACAATTAGTTAGAAACTGTTATTTCCAACTAAGGAATATCTCCAAATTAAGACCATTGGTGTCAAAGGGTGAGATGGAAATGATTATTCATGCTTTTATCTCCTCACGGTTGGACTATTGCAACAGTCTTTTTACATGTATGAGCAAGAAGGAGGTAAAGCGTCTTCAGGTTGTCCAGAACTCTGCTGCAAGGCTTTTAACTCACATAAACAAAAGAGATGACATTACCCCAGTATTAGCAGCTTTGCTCTGGTTACCGGTCCACTATAGAATCCAGTTTAAAACTCTTGTCCTTACTTTCAGAGCCCTGCATGGTCTAGCTCCTCCCTACATTTCTGAGCTGATACAGCTCCATACTCCGACCCATAGTCTGAGGTCACTGGGCCAATCATTGTTAGTGGTCCCACGCACTTATTTTAAAACTAGAGGGGATCGCTCATTCCAGGCAGTGGCTCCGAGGCTGTGCAATGTTTTGCCTCTTTCTTTACGTTGTTTGAACTCTGTTGCTTCTTTTAAAAAGCAACTAAAGACGCTGCTATTCAAGCAGGCTTTTAATTAGACATGTGGGTTTTATGGTTTCGTTTGTATGTTTTCCATTTTGTTTTATAATGCTGTTTAGGTATTGCTGTATACTGTTTTTTGTGTTTTACTGTGAAGCACTTTGTGATTTTTATCTGAGAAAAGTGCTATATAACTAAATTTTACTTACTTACTTAAATGACTGTTAAGGCTGACTACTGCTCAGCTCCTGCTTTGTTAAAAATTAAAAACTAAAAACTAAAAAAAAAACATTAAAAAATAATAAAAAGTAGAAAAAAACATATTCAAAATCAATGATTTACTAAACAATTTTCACATCAGGATGCGTAATCTTATTTATTTTCTATATCCTCAAATATTATTTAACTTTAAAAAGCAAAGTCTACTCTTATTAAAAAAATATATCAACAAAACAGATTAGCTGGGGCTGTAATTATTGTAATTATTTGCTTACAGGATTCATAAGGAAATTGTAAAAACTCCATCAGCAATTCAATTAATCATTAGTCAGCTTTATTTCTAAAATACATTTTAAAAACCACATGGGTGACTTAAGTTCTGTACATTAAAACAAGAAAAGGTTAAAAAAGTTAAAAACACACATACACACATCAAAAGCTAAAACTCAGGTTCACAGTATTTTCAAATGCCATACACGACAAGATCACAGTGCATTAAAAGCAAGGAAATAAAAGTGTGTTTTTAAAAAGATCTAAAAACAGGAAACATGGCCGCCTAACAAGATATGGAATGGAAGTGACAAGGTAGCGATAATAAGCCACATAATTCATACCGGTGAATTAATGGCTATGTTAATGGCTTTATAATGGATTGAGGAAACAAGAGAGGGGAGGTTTTAATTTGTTCAGTAGTTCAAATTAATTCATTAATAAGTATTTTAGAGTTTAATTCAGAATCAAGGCAAGATATATTTGATATAATTCACTGAATTTTTAGGATTAGAAATGATGCTCCTCATGTTTGGATTCCTGCTCACATTGGAGTTATAGGGAATGAGTTAGCTGATAGTTTTGCTAAGAGTGCTGCAAAAAAGGATGTTGTTGATTTAAATGTTAAAATAAGTAAAAATGAGGTAAAGAATATTATTAAAATGTATATCAAGAAGAAATGGCAAGAACAGTGTGATAAAGAGGGAATGGTAGGTTTTATTATAGTATTAAAAAAAGGTAAGAGAGTTAAGGAAATGCAATAGAATTAAAAAAGAAGAAGATATTATATCTAGAATAAGATCTGGACACAGGATTAAATAGAACTCTTAAAAATAATTAATAAGAACAATACAGGGTGTTGTAATTGTGGGGAATTAGAAACAGTCCAACATTCATCCCTGCTGCTACCAGATTATACAATGCTGCACTATAACTGTAACTATAACCGTAACTACAACTGTAATAACTAATGTGCAATAACTACTGTGCAATTCTATTTAAGACACTGAGCAATAACCTGTGCAATAATACTGTTAAATAATCCTGTTTAATAAGCGACTGCAGCTGCATAGATATCTCACTACCTCACTGTTGTCTTACCTGGTACCACTTAATGTAATCTTGCATAAAGAGCAGCAGCACAGAAAATATAGACAACCCTTTCCATTTTCCACATTTTGGTGCTAACAGCTTTATTCTAAAACTGACTGGATTATAATTTTCTATTTTCCTACACAAAAAGCACAATAACAAAGGAAAATGTGTTTTAACTGTTTTGTGACTGAAATGAAAACATAATGGCTGAATATTCACACCCACATCTTTGACACTGAATTAAATGTGAGTTAATCTGATTCCCACTAATTATTCATGTTTCAGCAACTTGATTAGTGGATTAAACCTAATTTAGGACCAAATAAAGTTCTGTAAGACGTCACAGCTGACGGAGCATATCACAGCAGAAACAAAAGTCAAAGAAGTTGTTTGCTGACCAATAATGACCCTAACGACTCCCCATTACTAAGGGGGACCAGTTTCTGTTCATTTAGCATGTTATCTAAGCCATAAAAAGGCCTTTGTTGGTCAATAATATAAAGCTTGGACCTCCACACAACTCCAGACATTTGAATTGAGAAAGCTTTCTGGATGGGAAGTAAAACGTCTTCAAACTTTGGAAAAAAAGTCCAGTTTTGTTTTTTTTATTTTATTTTGGAATGATCATGACCTGGATGACTGAGAATCTTCACCAGCGTCTGAATATAAGTTTAGCTTTATTTATAGAACAGGTTTACATTGATATAAAGACATACATGTTCAAGTGATTAAAATGTTTGATCATAAAATTTATCATAAACAATGAAATAAGTGTGAAAAAATTAAAAATGATTAGTTAGTTTTCATAAATGTCTAGTAATTGATTTTTGTCATTTCAGCTATCTTACTGAACAATTACAGTTATAAACAAGAATAAAAACGCAGATGTTAAAACAAAAGAAACATGTTGGTTATATGAGCTATACATTTAATTAAAAATGTAAAAATAATGAACTTGGGAACTTAAAATGGAATCAGAAACTGTCAGCAAACGTTGTGATGAACCCGAACACAGCCACACACACAGAGCCTTGTTTAAGAGCTTTTATAGAAAACTGATGAGTAGTGGAGGATGTGAGCGACAGTCTTTACCAGGCTGGGAAGGGATGATGAAGGGATGGAAGGCGGACCGGAGGTAACTGGAGGACTGCGGGTGCTGCGCTGTGGAGCCAGGCAGACGCTGGGAGCCAGGAAGCCTCCTGAGAAAGCGGGAGAGCGCTGGGGTCGGGGAAGAGCCAGCAGCACAGCAGGGAGAGTCACAGGCAGGCAGGAGGAGGGTGAGTGAGGCTGAGGTGAGGAGAAGAAGACTGCCAGGAGGGCGATGAGGGACGAAGGCTGGTGCGTGCAGGGGAGCAGCAGGAAGGAGGGATACCAGAGGTGCTCCAGAGCGGTTGTTAGCAGACGATCCGGCGGGTAATGGCAGACTGAGGTAAGCTTATGTAGGGAGGTTGGCAGGTGGAAAGAGCCCGGCTTAATTAGTAGCAGCAGGTGGCAGGAATCAGTGGTGGAGTGAGGAACTGGACTGTATGGGAGGAGGAAGGTGCCGGAAAAATGTCCAGGGTGCAGTAGGTATCACTGCACCCTGACAGGGGCTTGACTGCATCGTTACATCTCTGCACGTCACTCACCTGTCAAGGCTAAACATTCATGTTTCTACAAGTTAAATTCTGAAGTTCGCTGTAGCTCAGTCTGAAAAATTAAACAAATTTAAAAAACTTGTAATGTTTTTAAGCCAACTAAAAATTAGCTACTAGAGAAATGCTGAAACTAGCAAGTTAAGGCCCTGTGACAGACTGGCGACCTGTCCAGGGTGTACACTGCCTCTCGCCCATTGAAATGCTGGAGATAGGCACCAGCACCCATCGCAACCCCATGAGGGATAAAGTGAGTAAGAAAATGGATGGATAGATAGCAAGTAAAGATTGTTGCCTTTAATGACAACAAACATCTCTCATTAAACAACAGCTGTGCAGTTTGAGTAAATACTCATAGCAGAGTAATTTTCCCTCCTGTGTGCGTTGTCATGTGTCTGTTTAAATTAGGTTTTTTGCTAAATCTTTTTCCACACAGATCACAACAGAAAGGCTTCTGTCCTGTGTGGATTGTCATGTGTGTGTTTAAATGTGATTTTTGGCTAAATCTTTGTCCACATAGATCACAACAGAAAGGCTTCTGTCCTGTGTGGATTCTCATGTGTGTGTTTAAAGCTGATTTGTGGCTAAATCTTTGTCCACATAGATCACAACAGAAAGGCTTCTCTCCTGTATGGATTCTCATGTGTGTGTTTAAAGTTGATTTTAGGCTAAATCTTTGTCCACATAAATCACAACAGAAAGGCTTCTTTCCTGTATGGATTCTCATGTGTCTGTTTAAATCTGATATTTGGCTAAATCTTTGTCCACATAAATCACAACAGAAAGGCTTCTGCCCTGTGTGGATTCTCGTGTGTGTGTTTAAACCTGATATTTGGCTAAATCTTTGTCCACATAAATCACAACAGAAAGGCTTCTGCCCTGTGTGGATTCTCATGTGTCTGTTTAAAGTTGATTTTTGGCTAAATCTTTGTTCACATAGATCACAACAGAAAGGCTTCTGTCCTGTATGGATTCTCTTGTGTGTGTTTAAATGTGATATTTGGCTAAATCTTTGTCCACAAATATCACAACAGAAAGGCTTCTTTCCTGTATGGATTCTCATGTGTCTGTTTAAATCTGATATTTGGCTAAATCTTTGTCCACATAAATCACAACAGAAAGGCTTCTGCCCTGTGTGGATTCTCATGTGTGTGTTTAAACCTGATATTTGGCTAAATCTTTGTCCACATAGATCACAACAGAAAGGCTTCTGTCCTGTATGGATTCTCATGTGTGTGTTTAAATGTGATTTTTGGCTAAATCTTTGTCCACATAAATCACAGCAGAAAGGCTTCTGTCCTGTATGGATTCTCATGTGTGTGTTTAAATGTGATTTTTGGCTAAATCTTTGTCCACATAGATCACAACAAAAAGGCTTCTGTCCTGTGTGGATTCTCATGTGTCTGTTTAAAGCAGATTTTCTAATAAATGTTTTGCCACAGTCTTTGCAGTCAGGCTTCCTTACTGTCTGGACTTTCATTCCTGAGTCCACATTTTTCTTCTCTGTAGAACATTTCTTATATCCAGACTGTGACACGTGTTTCAGCTCAGACAGAGGGTGTTCTACATCACTGTCCTCTTCATCCTTCTCAGTATCTTCAGCCTCTGAAGAAGTGGAAGCATCTCCATGATCTTGTATCCTGATGGATTCTTCTCCATCATTGTCTTCTGGAAGCTCTCTGCCTTTAATCTGGTCTGGATAAAGCTGTGAGAGCAGCAGAGACTGTTCATCATCCAGACTCTTTATGGGAGGAGCAGAGACTGGAAACCTGATGGCATTAATCACCTCCTTCCCATTGAGCTGCTCTCCTGGCAGACTGATGTAGACTCCCTCCTGTTCCTCCTTGATGTGGGGGGGCTTTGGGTCATGCAGGTCATCAGGAGGTCTGTGGTCTAAAGAAGCTTCTTCTTGAACAATCAGCTTCTGCTGAACATCTGCAGGAAACATGGAAACACATTATGCACATTAGAAAGTATTTTGATCCCAGCCTAAACTGAGGCACATTTTAATAAAGACATATTTAGGTAATTTAGTTAGATTTCATTTTTTTGGCATTTTTCATGTTCTTTTGCTTCACAACCTGCCACGTAATATGGATTGTTGGATGATTTAGTTTACACCATTTCATTTACAGAACAGGCAGCAGAGTAAAACACAGAATAAGCCAACAGAAAACTTCAGCACAGGGCGATATGTCCTACAATCAATATAGAGATATAACGAGCAGTTCACCTCGATAACGATTAGTGGACAAAAACCACAAGCTACTTCAAAGCCAGGGATATTGATGGTATAATTCACCTAGACAATCATGGCGACTGCCCTTACCCCCTCCTAAAAAAATGGTTTGGGCCACACCGCAGCTCATTCTTCCTCCAGCAGGGTTGGAATGGCCCCAAAAAGCTAAAGTCCAGACACCAGAGAAGAGAAGGAGGCTAGGAGGCTAGGAGAGGAGCAGCAGAGCAGGGGCCCAGGACAAACTGTTTCTTCTGAGAATGGTGAGAATAAAACTACAGAGGGCAGCTGAAACAATTAGCCAAGTTGTTCATTCACTTTATGTCTGTAACATTACCAGAGGAGTCACTAGGTTTTAAGGACAGGGAGGTTATTGTTCTAATAAAACATTAGAACAATATAAACTAATACAAAATAGATACAATGATAGAACAAAAATAAATAAAAAACTTCTCAAACTGAGTTAAAAGTCAAGGAGAAATAATGTGTTTCAAGAGCCGATTTAAAAAAATTTGTTTGATTTGTAGCATCTTATTCTACAATTTGTTAGTAGATTAGTGATCTAAATGGGTCGTAATAAACTGTCAGGTACGGAGATTGGTGAACCTGAATTCAGCCACACAGAGTTTGGTTTTCAACAGTTTATTAAAGGTGATGGTTGGTGGGGAAGGAACTGACCCAGACTGGAGCAGGTGGGAGATGATGGCAGGAGCAGGCAGACGTGAGGCGAAGGAGACGGCGAGGCAAACGACGAGGGACGAAAGACAAGGAAGAAGGCTGGTGAAAGGTAGAATGAAGGGCGAAGACGTTCCAGCGGGGATGAGCAGACTGAGGAGGGATTATGTAGGCAGGTTGACAGGTGGACTGAGTCTGACTTGACTGACTCGGTGGCAGGTGGCAGTGATCAGGCGTGGAACCTTTATTCTCAAGGATGTAATTCTCCTGAAGAGGACCCACTTTTTAAGTCTTTGTTCCTTCATGATCTACATGAAAGTCTACGATATGATATGATATAATGTGACCATGCATTGCAGGGAAAATAACTTTTCCATGCTGGAGACGCGCAGATATGCTCAGTTTATTTCGAGCACTTGTTGGTATTTAGACAGAAAACAAAGCAAGTTTAGAGACTTAGACCTTCAAACAGGAAAAAGGCCTAAGAAAAGACACAAATTCAGTTCTCCAGTGATCCAGCAGACTGAAAAGTGTGGAGACAGGCTGCAGCGAATGCCTAAAGAGTCAGATAAATATCAACCTTATCACAATGCAAAACCAAAAGGTAACATTGGTAAAAGGTGGAGCCATTCCAGAGAAGTGATCACCAAGGAAAACCTTGAAAGTATCTGCAGAGATTTTCTCACAGACTTTGACGTGTGTTTAACAAAAATCCAAAAGCAACCCCAAACTCATCATGCCCCAGCGTACGATAAGGTTGAAAATAATTTCTAACACAGTTTATCCTGTTTTAACCCTTTCTTATCGTTTTGGGACTTAAGACATGAAGGTTATATCGCTCAGCTGGAAAAAAGCTGCCCCTCCAACTCAAACGGTGGATGGAAGATGTTATGAACCATCTAAAGCTTGAAACATACTGTCAGCGACTCTGTTCATAGATTTAGAGTAACCTGGCAGCCATTTATTTCATGTTTTGGGACTTAATTCTCTTAAAAGTAACATCTTACCCAGCCTCTCCTTTTTACCTCTTTGTTGAACCTGATAGCTAAATCTCATCTGTCAGCACGTGCTGCTGGGATTGTATCACCCTGTTTATTATGTTCTTTATGCTGTTTTTGAATCTTAGAAATCAATTAAAAAAATATTTGAATAATATTTTTCTTCCTTTGTTTCTCTTCCACTTTTCAGTTTGTGTCCATTGAATGTGAAATAAGCCCAAAATAACCCCTAATAAAGTTTTTATCAAACGTATCACACAGAGCACAATAGTGAAAGCAGTAATGCTCCACTTGTGAAAGTAAACCTGTTGGCCTCTCCTTGGCATCAAGACAGCAATTCTTGGTGCTCCACAACCAGACAGGACACGTAAAAAACTGACAGAATCAAGGCTGCCAGACAACCGGCGCCACCGGGTCCTCTGACTACCACCAGCAACCAAAGCAGGTGGAGTGTCTTGCTCAAGGACACAACGACAGAGGATCGGTTTGGGGGTTCAAACTGCCAACCCACCAGTTCCAGGAAAAACTCCTAGCTCCTCCCCCACTGTCCATCAACCATCTGGGAGATCCAGTTTGTTTTGCTGTTCCTGGTGAAAACATCTGTGGACCAACCTGATCAGAAACTGGGATCTGTTCAGGTTGGGATCTGAAGATTTATTTTGTATTTCCCCCAAAGCGGATGAGTTTTACTTTGCCTCCATATCTGACGGTGAAACTGGGATCCTGGCTGAGTTTGTTCCAGCAGCAAGAGCAGCTTTGTGTTTCCTCACAGACCAGCAGACTCTAGCATGAACACTTGACCTAGAGAGTCAGGAGATCTGAACTGGAGCCTCTAGTCAGAGGTTGAAGAAATAGGATGGGAGCACGTAGAGTCAGACTGAGCTGACATTTAGTCTGATAGGAAGCTGATGAATCCAGAGAGTTTTGGCCTTTAGCTGCAACACAGGACCCAGAAACAAAGTAAAGCAATCCTTACTGTTGATAGGAGCAGCAGTTAATGGAAAGCTGCTATCAGTCTCCTCCTTCACAAGGAGCTGCTCTCCTTCCTGACGGGCCCCGGGTTCCTCCTGTTCCTCCTTTATGTGGAGGGGCTCTGACTCCTGCTGCTCCCCCTCAGGACTCTGTTCTTCAGGAGCCTCTTCTTTAACATCTGCAGCCAACACTGAAACACATTACATGCTTTATCAACAACTATATCTTTACAATGTTACAACCATGGGAAACATTCAGTTTAGAGAAAAAGATTTGATCAGCAGTGTAGAGAAAACTGAACCTCAGGAACTGACAGTTTCACCCTAGAAATGATCACCGGTAACTTTAGGGTCATTCTGTTGTGGGAATTTAATGTAATTATTCCTTTAAAAATTTTAATAACGGCTAAATTGGATAGTTAAATAAATACAAGAGATAAAATATGACAGTTAAACATTGATTTATAAGTATATATTTGTTATATGAATATATATTTGGAGCTGATTAATTGATCAGTTAATAATTAAATGTCTTTTTATTGTTTTGTTGCATTTAATGACACACAGTTTTATATTATTAGCTACTTTTTTGGCCCAGTATTTATTTAAGTGAGTCGCTGATTTTTTTGAGGATGTTTTCTAACTTTTGGCAGGATTGGTCCTCCATACAGCCAGAAGAAAACATGTGACCCTCTTTCTAAACAAGATAAACCAGAAACCTCCTCCACCTCCTATGCTACATGCTAAAATAGCATTAGCACCTCCTATGCTACATGCTAAGATAGCATTAGCCCCTCCTGTGCTACATGCTAAAATAGCATTAGCCCCTCCTGTGCTACAGGCTAAGATAGCATTAGCGTCTCCTATGCTACATGCTAAGCTAGCATTAGCAGCTCCAAAGCAGAGCTGCAGGCTTAGCCAGTTTTCTGGGGGAAAGCCTGCAACGAGTTGTGATGAAGAGGAGGAATCCATCAGCTGCTGAAAACGGCTCCTAAACTTTAGCTCCATCCACACAGTTAGCATGAAGAAGGAAATCTCCAAACCTGATGGGTGCAGCAGAACTCTGGGCTGGAAAACATCCCCCATCATCGGTGTCTCCTCTGCTGCGTCCTGCCGCTCTTTGAGCTCCTGCTTCCCTCCAGTTTCTCCGCTGTGCCTCCAGCTGCTGGACTTCTTTCCAGACTTCATCACCTGCAACAGCTGCTGCTCTCTTCCAGCCTCACCAACACTCCCGCTTCTGGCCTCACAGCAAAACAAGGACAAAGAACCCGGAAGAGATCAACGTGGCTGCGCGTTGGGGAAGAGGCGCATAAAACACGGCCGCCATCTTGGTGCGGTCATCCTGCCAACAGCACCAGGATGCCAGAGGCGGATTCTCAGGATTTCTCATCAACTTGTTTGTAAAACGAAAGATAATTATGTCAAGGTTGCCTCTTTGCTTTAATTTAAATGTCGTTCTTAAAAATCTAATAAAATCAATAATTTAGCTTGTTTTTGTAGTGTTTTTGAGTCATTCTATTAGAATAGGTAACATTAGACCCTGATATTTTTACGTTTTGTACCCAAAAGTATTGTTTCTATGTATATCTTAACACATTAGGGAGATATTTGAATTTCAGAAAAAACATTTTCCATCTTAGGAATTAGGTTTCTTTTAACTTTGATCATTATTTCAAGATGTTGTCATTCTAATTCCCCAACCCTGTTATGGAAACTTTGAAAGCTCTCTGAATATTATCATAAAATAAATTGGGATTGAAATCAACATTTTCACATAGATCAAATGTCCCCCATACTAATTCAATCATTTTAAACTGAAAGATGACATAAAATCACACATTTGTGTCCTCTTATTTCCTGAAATGTGACTAATCAGAGAAAGCACTCTTGTCATTTTTAATCAAAAATGTTTTTAAACTAAGAATTGTAATCAAAGTAAATTACACATGATAGCTCTTAATATTTTAAATAAAGTCAAAAGACATTAAATTAATTTTCAACATTGAAATTTATTTTTTTAATGAAATTGTAGGTGTGATTGGGCCCCAGCATAACAGGGTTGAAGATGGTAACGGGGTTAAAGGGACAAATACAATTTTACATATTTAATTCAATGTACAGCACTTTCTGTTGGCATTATACTGTATTTAATTTGGAACCATAGCAAGGACACCAGATATAAATTGCTGTTGAATTGAGCTTTATTACTCTAAAGTTAAAAAACAGCATATTACCAACAGTAAAACATTAAGTGAAATGATTAAATGCAACATAATGTGAACTGTGTGTGTGTGTAGGTGTAACAAAGCCTCATGGGAGATGTGCTAAAAGTAACCTCCTCCTAATTCCTAACATTTACACTTGTAATTTGATATATTAATATTAATAACATCTTGATATGGCCAGAAGAACCGCTTTAACCCAATACCATGCATACATTTTTTTTCACTTAATTTTTATTTAAATTTTTGCAATTTACACAGACATGTACATACAAGCCCACCTTCAGTCTGCCATTCTTCACTTACAGTATACTTAGAAGAAAAAAATACTTTGAAAATATATGCATCGGGTTAAACTTACAAGTAAAGTAGGTCACATGGTTAAACGTGTGTAACTTACAAACAAATATAGTTAGTAAATAAGTAAGCAGCACAAAAGGAGATAAAAGAATGGAATAAAAATAAAATAATAAAAGGAGGGGAAAATAAAAAATAATAGATAAGTAAAGATAAATAAGACGCATAATATATAATATTAAATAAATCAAATAAAAATAAACAAATAAATGTAAATTTACTGCATTAGTATGGTTTTGGCAGGTTTCCACCTATTAACAGATATGTCTTTTTGAAGCCTCAGGCAGTAAGTTATTTGTTCCATATGATAGATTTCCAAGACTTTTTTAATCCACATTTTGTAGGTTGGCGGGTCAGGCTTGAGCCATTTAACTGTTTTGCATTTAAGAGCCGCAATCAGTAATATATGTAGAAGGTATTTTTTTCCTTTTCCAGTAATGTCAGTTGGTAATAATCCAAGCAGTACCATCTCAGGATTTTTGTTAAAGGGTTTCTGAAATACTTTTCTAAGTGCCTCGAATATCTCGTCCCACATTTTTCTCAATTTAGGGCATGTCCAAAATATATGAGTTAAATTACCAATGTGTGAGCCACAACTTCTCCAGCATTTATCTGAGTGTATGGATCCCATTTTAGATATGACCGCTGGTGTCCTAAAGAATCGTATTATTACCTTCCACCTGAATTCTGGCCGTGTATTAGAGTTAGTGACTTGATGTGCTTCAGTACATATTTCCTCCTTATCTGTCTTCCTGTATATTTATATTCATTTCACTTTCCCAGTTTTCTTTGGTCTTCAGAGTTTTGTTGGGATCCATATCTATAAATAGTTTGTAAAAATGGCTGATAATTTTCTTATTCCCACTACCTGTTTGTAATTTTATCAAACATTCTTCCATTGGGGTGGGCTCTAGGATTTTAGTCCACTCTGTGTTTTATTACAAAGTCCCTTAGTTGTAAATACGTGCAGAAATCTGTATTGGGGAGAGTGAATTCAACTCTTAATTGTTCAAATGATTTAAAGCACCCATCTTTATGAAGTTGGTGTAGATTTGTAAGGCCGCGCTTAGACCAGTTTCTGAATCCTGAGTCCATCTATGAGGGGACAAAGTCATTTATAAGACCAATGTTGGTTAGTGCTGAAATTGCTTTAGGCAGTCCATGGGTTATCTTTATTTTCCTCCAGATCTTCAATGTGGTCCTAGTCAACTCGCTCATCTGAATCTAGCCAAGCGGGACATCCAAAAAAAGCAGAGACTGTAAGGACCGTTTGCATGTGCCTTTCTCAATATTTAGCCATCTTGTGTTTACAGAATCCTGCAGCCACGCTATTAGGGGTCTCAGCTGCTCAGCCCAGAAATACAATCTAAAGTCTGGAAGTTTGAGACCCCCGTGTGATTTAGGCAGCTGAAGTATTTTTAGTCTGACCCTCGGGCGTTTTGATTGCCATATAAACTTTGTAATCAACTTGTCTAATTTATCAAATATAGATTTAGGAACGTCTACAGGCAGCATCTGGAATGGGTAGAGCAATTTAGCTAATACATTCATTGGTATACATTCAACGCGGCCTATCATGGATAAGGGAAGTGTCGACCATCTGTCCAGCTCCTTACTAATGTTTTGAATTAAGGTTCTGTAATTAACATCAAGTAGGTTTTTGTAACTTTGGGGGGATTCTGATGCCCAGATATTTAATTCCCTCTTTGGGCCATTTGAAACCACTCTGGGCCTTAACTGTGTGGGACATTGTATTACCTATATCCATAGCTGTTGTTTTGTCTATATTAACTTTATATCCTGAGAAATACCCAAATGTGGAAATAATGTTCTTTATATGTGGGATTGTTACTGTAGGTTCAGCGAGGTAAAGAAGTACATCATCCGCATATAATGATAATTTGTGTTGCTCTCCATTTATTGTCAGTCCTTTGATGTTATTATCGTCCCTAATGATCTGTGCCAGTGGTTCAATACTCAAATCAAACAATAGAGGTGAAAGAGAACAACCTTGCCTACATCCTGGCTCTGATAAAAAGCCGTTCACTTTAACAGCAGCACTTGCAGATAAACTGCTGACGTGTTGAACTCATGCAACTTGCATCCAGAAGCATCAGTTCTCCTGGAGCCAGAGTAATGAGCTGCTGGATTCTCATGGTTCCAGGAACAGCCGCTATCTTTGGCATTTCTCCATTGCTTCTTCAACATCTTTTCACAAAGAAGAGTTTAACTCTTGTGTTTGCTTCAGACAAGGTCCTGAATAACTCTTCTGCATCTGGGATGTCACGGCCTTTTGCCACCATCTTGTCAGCTGCTCTTTTTAAGGCTCCCCCAGCACCATCTGCTCCTTTTCCATGACTAGCCTCAAACTGACTGTTCTAAAAGTACTTGCCAGTTTGCCAAACCTACCGAGCTCATTCTCCAACAGGTTGTTCGGTATAAACGGTGGAACACGGATGGGCGTGGATGGCACTGACAGCAGGGAGACCTGCAGGAATAAATCCCTGACAACCACCCCGGCCTCCATCAGCTGATGGACAGTAGGCTCATCTTTCAGAAACACCACCACTGCTTTGTTCATTGGTGAAGCATGAGACAGTTTATCATGTCCTACCTGCTCACCAACAGCCACCAACACCTCCTCCACAGTTACAGAGCCATCCGGAGGGACTATCCGCACTCCCTGCCTGATAGACGGAGGAGGAGGACGCCATGCCTCCTGGAAACAACTAACTAACCAATCCACCGTTCACCTGCTAAACCTCACTGAAAAACAGGAATAAAACTGCCGTCATGGAGCTTTTCCATGACGCCAGAGCCACCAGGAGCATACGGGCGATCACTGAATACAACACGCCCTCCCCCCCGGTGGGTGAAGATGATGCTGACTTCCTCAATGGACTAAATAACTTCTTTGGAAGGTTTGAGGCACTAAACAGACTCCAGCAGTGAAAGCTGTCCTCCATCAGGAAGAGGAGGTCCTCTGCTTTGACACTGCCGACGTGAGGAAGACTCTGAGGAGAGTCAACCTGCAGAAGGCCCCAGGTCCAGACAACATACCTGGGCAGGTGATCAAGGAGTGTGCAGGTCAGCTGGCTGGTGTCCTCACAGACATTTTAACAGCTGCTGGACCAAGCCACAGTGCCAGCATGCTTCAAGTCTGAGCTCAGCTTTGGAGAGCAGCTTAGAGCAGCAAGGCTGAGATGGTTTGGACACGTGTAGAGAAGGGAGAGATTTACTTGGTAAAGATGATTAAGATGGAGCTGCTAGGCAGCTGATGAGGCAAAAGCCCATGGAAAAGATTCCTGCATGTAGTGAAGGAGCAAATGCAGAGGCTTGGTGTGATAGAGGAGAAGCTCAGGGATTGGTTGACATGGAGTCACATGATCTGCTGTGGTGAGCCCTAAAGAGAGCAGGAAAAAGAAGAGGAGCTCCTCATGTGGAAAAGAAGGATTTATTCTGCTGCTAGTAAAATAAAGTCAAAGTCTGAAAGTCCTTCTAGTTTAAGCAGGAGAGGTAGGATGTTCTCTGGAGGAGGAGGATGAAATGATGGTAGATAAAGAGTTTTCTAATGATCCTAAAAAGAGGAAAGCAAATGAAGAGCGTCAGTCTGCTTGTAAAGTGCAGAAAGTTTCTCCTAATAGTGAATGTCAGCAGTCAGGTGACAGTGAAGGTGATGAGGAGAGTGATGTGGAGTCTCTGGCCTCCTCACCAGAAGAGAGGCGACTCTTTAACCAGGATTAAGAGTTTCCTGCAGGACACAAAGGCAGCCAGAAACCTTAAAGTGGACAAAGTGTTTCCTGACTGCAGCTCTTCCTGGACTCACTGAAGGTTTTTCTGACAAGTCCTGGAGTCCTGGCAGAGAAAGCTTTCACTGAGCAGCAGATCTACCGTATTAAAAAACTAGAGCAGAAGGTCAAGAAGCAGTTAGAAGATGATGAAGAACCTTCAGAATCTTTCTCTTTTCTTTGCTTTGCTCTTTGCTTTCTGTGTCACTACTACTGTTCTCTGCTATGGGAGATATACGGATAGGCAGCTAGAACTTAAATGGAGCAAAGGATGCTGGGAAAAGAGCTTCTCTCTTCAAGCTGTGCTCTAAAACAGTTGTATATTATTTTAGTGCTAGAGACTGACAGTCCTGCTGATAATGAGGCTGACTGGAGGAGAGAATGGACTGGTGAGTCCTTCTGAAGTCATCAGACTAGTAACAGTGGTGGGGTTGGAGTTCTCTTTGCTAAAAACTTTATTCCTCAGTGGCTGGAATCTGAGGAGCTCATTAAAGGCCGTCTGTAGAAAAGAAGAGCAGTGGATGAGAAAGTAAAAATGCTGTTTATTACTATCTATGCTCCTGCTGTGGGAGTGGAGAGGCTGGTGTTTCTAGATGCTTTGAATAAAGTTGTAGAGAAATGTAGCAGTGAGGAATCTTTCTTTCTTGGAGGTGATTTGAAGTGTCCTGAGGACAGCAGCTTAGACAGGAAGCATGCAGAGCCTCATGCCGCCTCTGGCACTCGCCTGATTCAGCTTCTGGAAGCTCAGGAGCTGTGATGTGTGGAGAGCTTTTCATGGTGAGCAGCAACACGTGGACTCATGCTGCACATCATTTATTCTCTATGGCCAGGCTCCATGCTTTTATTGTTTAAACATCATTTTAATAGTTTAAAAGTGGTTTAATCAGCCCTGTTGGTTTTTCTGATCACTCACCTGTAACAGTCTCTGTCTTTATAAAGTGAGTAAAAGCCAGTAGTGCTTATTGGCATTTTAACACAGCCTTATTGGAAGAGAGGAACTTTAAAGATACATTTGCCTTTTTTAGGAAAAACCACCAGAGCACTAAATGTGATTTTATTTCTTTCCAACAATGGTGGATTGTGTAAAAGTGCTGATCAGACAGTTGTGTCAGCAGTCCACTGAGAATGTGACCAAAGCCTTGGTGGTTCAGTCAGGGCTCTGGAGTCTGAGGTGGAGGAGCTCAGAGACTTCTTTGAAGCCACAGCAGACCAACGCCACACTCACAGACTTGAAGCTAAGAAGTCTGATTTAGCCAACTTGCTGGCTGTCTCAGCTCAGGGGGTCTCGTTAGGTCCCGTTTCCAGCATGGAGCCCACATGGATGTTCCATCCAGTGTTCCCCCTAATTTTTCATGTGTCTTAGCAAACACACAGACTCCCTGAGCGATCACCTGACCTCAGTGAGCAACATCACACGTGCACTGAGGCTATATCAATGTTCCGCCTGTCAAAAAGCTGAGATTGTATGATTAGAACAAGTTACCTGTAGATGGCCTATAATAATCAGATTAAAGCAGTCATTTCTTTTAGATTGCTCAGTTTAGATAAAACTGATTTAGACCGATTACCTGAAAAAGACTAAATCTTCTTTATGAGCTGTTTGGTATATTTTATGTCAGAGTAGGGGACCTGCTAAGGAAGAACTGACAGACATGTCTTTCAAAGTTCAAATTTTACTGCCATTAAACTGTTTACATTTTGGCCAATGACATTTAGCACAAGCACATGGTACATAAAATAAGAAAGGTATAGACAGCTGCTTTTGAACATGGAGGTAGAATAGAAGAGGAAGTCAAAGATTCTGTGATATTATTCCAGTTTGATGCCAGCTCTTCTACAACTTCTAACTTATTAACAACATTTAGTGATTAATATCCATAAATGAAAAGCCCTTATTAACACAAGAACACAGAATAATCTGCACTGTAATTTCAAGTTTGCCTTATTTTTCTCGTCTGTCCTTCTCACTTCTCCAGTGGTTGTAGACTTTGTCCAGGTTGATGGCTTCACCTGCTTCTTCTGTTGACTTTATGCGCATCAGCTGCTCCAAATGTTCTACTTCAAGACGATTTCTGGATGCTGTTTTGATGCGATTCATCAAACTAAAGCCTCTTTCACAATCTGCACTGGATGCTTGAAAAGTGGCACAAATATCCAGAAGCTGTGAGGTTTCTGTTAGCTCCTCACATCTAAGTGTTGCAGCCACCATATCTGAGAATGTGCTGATTGAGCCTTGTTTAAGTTGTTGCTTCACTATGTACTTGAACTCAGCATATTCACTGTTCATGGTCTCTAAGGAGCATGAGAGGCAGAATGCCCTCATGTTTCTTTGCCAGTGTAGCGATGCCTGCTGATCCATACTCACAACTGATGTCTGAGCTTAGTGCTTCAATGTCAAATGCAGACCACTCCCTTAATTCACCTTCAGGGAAACGAGCATCCAAGTGATGACAGAGCTTAGGAATGAAAAGAATAATCTGACTGGTGTTTATCTCATCAGCTGATGAGGTCCTCATCAGCTCTTTGACACGGTCACTCCACTGCACATCCTTCTCATCATTCAAGTATTGAGAAGGCAACTTCTCAGTCTCTGTGTCCTTCCCTCACAGATCAAGTCTTTGGAAGGAAACACAGAGATGTGCCAGCTCCCCCAAAACATCTCCCAGAGCTGTTAGAGTAACTTTGAGCTTTGAACCACTCAGCTTTTTGTAGCAGTAATTTGCCAGCGGATCCCTGTTGTCATTGCTTTCTCTTCTGCAGTATTCCTCAAGCACCGTGTCGTTCCTCAGAAGAGCATTCAAAGCTGTGACAGCCATCACACTTCACTCAGAGGCCTGGATGACAGTGTGTCTTCATGGAGAATCTTTGCTAGTTCCTCCATTTTGCCCCTCTTCACAGTGGACAGAGAGAAAGTGGAATATCCAGTTCTAAGAAGAGTTTGCACATCTGGCATCAAAGGCACATCTTTCCAGGCATCATCAATGCCCAGGTCCTCTCTATGGGCCACACAATGTTGTTCAGCTAGGTGTGCTATATGTCTTTTTAATAATGCTGCAGCTCCATTGTGCTTCCCCAGCATTACTGAGGCACCATCACATGTCAGCATCACCATCTTCTGCAAGTCCATCCATGGTTGGAGTAGAACTGGCTGATAGACTGCACAATATCAGCAGCAGTGCATGCTGGTAGCTGGATGATGTTTTATAGTTGACATCATTTTCCTCCCTGGATTTAATAGACAAGACTAGCATCTTGTGCACCGTTATGTCTGTGCTCTCATCTACTATCAGAGTATGCCAGGGTGCATTTTTAACACTCTGCATAGTTTTATTCTGCATTTATTCTCATTGATCGAGTTCACAAATTCAAAGGAATCATTTTTGCTTGGCCAGCTTTCTGGTACACTCACATACTTTGCCATGTGATCATGTGTTTGCTGCACCGATAGCATTGATGCATTTATTTTGATGGCGAGTAGAAAGTCATCAATGAGAAGTTTAACTTGCTCAGGGTCAGATTTCTTTTTCTGGGACAGCTCATTCCTTTTTTCTCCATCTATTGAGCTCTCCTGCAATAATCTGCTGATCTCCATTCCATCTTAAATCTTTGTAAAATTCCAACAGCATTCAAATGAGTTTTATGCTGAATGTGACCTTTAAGGAAGTCCAACTTCCTCTCAGTCCACACTTTTCCCTCTGAAAACTCGCTTGCTACTTTAGCTTGGCAGCATCCTTTGCAGCGCAGTCCTTTCTCACCTGAAACAGAAAGAATCTCCCCCAGTTTCACCTCTCCTTCTTCTATTTGTACATGCTCCAACAGCCATTCCACTTTAAATGTACCGCATTTCTTTTTAGCTTTCCCTTGATCAGCGGATGCTCCACAGCCGGCTCGTTTGGCCATAATAAGAGTGGCTTACCAGGATTTACTTCCTTCATTTCCTCTTTAGCGTACGCTTGGCAAAAAAGCGGCACATCCGCCTAAAGTTCTGCTCATGACAGTGATTGGCTGCATAAGTTTAGGCATGAAGCGCAGCGTATCATTGGCTGACAGAGACGCACAGCGCCACAGGCCTAGAGTCTCTTCTCCACCCGTCAACCAACGGTGCGCTCCGATCAGCACCTGGCGCTCACAAAGCGGGAGGGAACAGCATCTCAGCAGAATTGCTAAATGGTCAAAATAACCTGCTTCATTATTATTTAGTTTACAGTTCATAGTGGATTTTATTTACTGCGCAGCATAGATTTGCTGTGCGCTGAAGCCAGATGCCGTGCAGCTTAGAGGGAACACCATCTCACTTTTTCTTTGCTCTACAGCGTAAGAATGGACAGAAAAAGTTCCTTCACAGCTTAAAGGGCGACGCTGGGCAGGTGCTGACTGATCATACAGCAACTGGTAACCATGCTGTGACTTTTTACAGCGAGCTGTTTAAATGTGAGCCCAGAGAGGAGCAGGCAGTGTCCCAGAGCTTCTACACTGGTCTTCCTCAGGTGGAGCAGCAGAGGAACATAGAGCTGGAAGCAGCTCTGTCTGCTAATGAACTCTATGCAGCTCTGCAGAGCATGCAGAGTGGCAAAGCTCCTGGAATAGATGCTCTACCTGTGGACTTCTACAAGTCTTTGTGCTCAGTAGTGGGGGAAGATCTGCTGTCAGTACTGAAGGACAGTCTGGCTGGAGGCCGTCTGCCACTGAGCTGCAGAAGGGCGCTTCTTACTTTGCTGCCCAACAAAGGTGAGCTGCAGTTTATTAAAGACTGGAGACCTGTTTCACTGCTCTGCTCACATTACAAGCTCCTCTCTAAGGTGTTGGCAGCCAGGCTGAGCAAGGTGGTGGAGAAAGTGATCCACTGTGATCAGACATATTGTGTAGCGGGCAGCTTGATCTCTGATAACATTGTCTTGATAGGAGATTTTTAGAGATCTGTGAGCTGTATGGCCTGAAAGCTGGAATCATGTCTATTGATCAAGAAAAAGCCTTTGATGGTGTTGAGCATGACTACTTATGGCTCACTTTGAGTGCTTTTGGCTTTGCTCCTGGTTTTATTGATAAAGTTAAGGTTTTATACTGTGACATTCAGAGTGAGCTAATCATTAATGGTGGTCTGAGCGCTCCTTTTCAGGTCCACAGAGGAATTAGACGAGGGTGTGGCCTTTCTGGCATGTTCTATTCTTTAGCTTTGAGCCCTTGTTACATAGACTCAGATGTGACCTTCAGGGGTTGATCATTCCAGGTTGTAATAAACCTTTAAAGCTGTCGGCCTATGCAGATGACCTTGTCCTCTTAGTGAATACTCAGAAGGATATTGACATGTTGGTGAGAGATGGAGCTCAGTTTGGCTCTTTATCCTCAGCCAAAGTTAACTGGGACAAAAGTGAAGCTCTGTGTGTTGGAGGTGACCTGGAGAATCAGCTAAGATTGCCTGGGGGGTTAATTTGGAAGAAGGGAGGCTTTAAATATTTAGGAGTTTTTCTGGGTGATCAATCTTTTGGTTTGAAAAACTGGGAAAATGTTCTAGATAAGGTGAAAGGTGGTTTAACAAGGTGGAAGTGGATTCTGACAAAGATGTCCTACAGAGGCAGAGTTCTAATTGTTAATCATTTGGTTTCATCCACTTTCTGGCATGGCCTGTCATGTGTTGACCCCCCACCTGACCTGCTGTCAAAGATCCAGGCTCTTCTTGTTGACTCTTTCTGGGACAAACTGCACTGGGTGCTGCAGAGTGAAGGACGATGGAGGACAGGGCCTGATCCAGCTCAGCAGCAGGGGGGCTGCTTTCCGTTTCCACTTCCTACAGAGGTTCCTGTGTGGTCCTACTGGTTTAGTGTGGAGGCCGTTGGCTTGTACTATCCTGAGTGGGTTAGGTGGACTTGGACTGAACAAATCCTTGTTCCTGATGGACTTAAAGCAGCCTAACGCATATTTTTTACCAGCCAAAATATTCATTCTGACGAGAACTCTCAACTTTTATAAAAAGTTAAGAGTGAGATTATGTTAATTTTCGGGGGGCGTGGCTGACTGGACCCTGGAAGAGAAATCTTTGTTTCCTGACTTTAAGAAATAATTGTAGTTGATTATAAAAGGCACAATATGAATGATCAGATTCACATCCAGGCAATAAAAACACTACAGATTATCATTATTCTATCCATGTTGGTCTCATCTGTGAATGAGGCAGAGTTTCATCAAGCCTGTACGGTCCAACATTTTTCCCTCAGCTGCCACACTTAAAGCACACAGGGGTTCACGCTGCGTCTTTACGCTGATCCAGCTGCTGGATTTTACCCTCATGGGCTGTGAGGGATAAACAGTGAGGAAAATTCATAAAGGAAGACTGTAACTGAGACCTGTCAGCTAGTCAGTTTAATTTACCGTGGCCTGTATGGGTTATATAATAATTAATCATGGAGTGGCAGTTAGTCCAGGCCAGCTGTAGAGTAGGAGCAATAAACAGAAGAAGTTGCTGCTTCACCTGCTGCTGCTGCTGCAACTGCCACCGCCAGTCCAACAAGCCAGATGAGACGATGTTGTTCACCTCCAATGGCTGAGATCAGGTTTGATCTGCCGTGTGATGCGCCATGTTGAAAAATAAAAGTAAAAAGGCAGGATGTGGTGACGTAAAAATGAGATACTCCAAATTAGACTTGATTATGTGATCAAATCTTGATAAAAACACAGTAAATGTGCTTAATCACATACAATCATGATTCAACAAATGATGAAATGAAATAATTTGAAAACTGGGTCTATTTACACAGGTAGTATCTTTCTGACAATGAAATATTAGATTTTAAATGCTTAAAACAGACAAAATTTTCAAGATTACAAAAACTCTCTTCCTTCTTCCTTATCATGTTCCTTGTTTCCTTTGTCACATTCCTCTAGAAAACATCTATACATACAGTAACAGTAAATCATGGAAATTTTACCTTATAAATAGGCCAAAAAATCATCAGAGCTCTGCTATGTTGACATGAAAATGTAACCAAATTCAATACTAAACATATAAAAATATTTTCACACCAGGATGCGTAATCTTATTTACTTTCTATATCCTCAACTGTAGCTCAGTCTGAAAAATTAAACAAATTAAAAAAAACATGTAATGTTTTTAAGCCAACTAAAAATTTGCTACTAGAGAAATGCTGAAACTAGCAAGTAAAGGCCCTGCGACAGACTGGCGACCTGTCCAGGATGTACACCGCCTCTCACCCATTGAAATGCTGGAGATAGGCACCAGCACCCCCAGCGACCCCATGAGGGATGAAGCGAGTAAGAAAATGGATGGATGGATAGCAAGTAAAGATTGTTGCCTTTAATGAAAACAAACATCTCAGTAAACAACAGCTGTGCAGTTTGAGTAAATATTCATAGCAGAGTAAGTTTTCCTCCTGTGTGTGTCGTCATGTGTCTGTTTAAATTAGGTTTTTTGCTAAATCTTTTTCCACACAGATCACAACAGAAAGGCTTCTGTCCTGTGTGGATCGTCATGTGTGTGTTTAAAGTTGAGTTTTGGCTAAATCTTTGTCCACAGAGATCACAACAGAAAGGCTTCTGTCCTGTATGGATTCTCATGTGCGTGTTTAAAGCTGATTTTTGGATAAATCTTTGTCCACATAGATCACAACAGAAAGGCTTCTGTCCTGTATGGATTCTCATGTGTCTGTTTAAAGCTGATTTTTGGATAAATCTTTGTCCACATAGATCACAGCAGAAAGGCTTCTGTCCTGTATGGATTCTCATGTGTCTGTTTAAATCTGATTTATGGATAAATCTTTGTCCACATAGATCACAACAGCAAGGCTTCTGTCCTGTATGGATTCTCATGTGTCTGTTTAAATCTGATTTATGGATAAATCTTTGTCCACATAGATCACAACAGAAAGGCTTCTGTCCTGTGTGGATTCTCATGTGTGTGTTTAAATTAGATTTTTGGCTAAATTTTTGTCCACATAGATCACAACAGAAAGGCTTCTCTCCTGTGTGGATTCTCATGTGTGTGTTTAAAGCTGATTTGTGGCCAAATCTTTGTCCACATGGATCACAACAGAAAGGCTTCTGTCCTGTGTGGATACTCATGTGTGTGTTTAAATGTGATTTTCGGCTAAATCTTTGTCCACATAGATCACAACAGAAAGGCTTCTCTCCTGTGTGGATTCTCATGTGTCTGTTTAAAGCTGATTTGTGGCTAAATCTTTGTTCACATAGATCACAACAGAAAGGCTTCTGTCCTGTGTGGATTATCATGTGTGTGTTTAAAGTAGATTTTTGGCTGAATCTTTGTCCACACAGATCACAACAGAAAGGCTTCTCTCCTGTGTGGATTCTCATGTGTTTGTTTAAAGTTGCTTTTCGGATAAATCTTTGTCCACAAAGAGCACAACAGAAAGGCTTCTCTCCTGTGTGGATTATCATGTGTGTTTTTAAATTAGATTTTTGGCTGAATCTTTGTCCACACAGATCACAACAGAAAGGCTTCTCTCCTGTGTGGATTCTCATGTGTGTGTTTAAAGTTGCTTTTCGGATAAATCTTTGTCCACAAAGATCACAACAGAAAGGTTTCTGTCCTGTGTGGATTCTCATGTGTGTGTTTAAATATGATTTTTCGCTAAATCTTTGTCCACATAGATCACAACAGAAAGGCTTCTCTCCTGTATGGATTCTCATGTGTGAGTTTAAATGTGTTTTTCGGCTAAATCTTTGTCCACATAGATCACAGCAGAAAGGCTTCTGTCCTGTGTGGATTCTCATGTGTCTGTTTAAATTTGTTTTAGAGCTAAATCTTTGTCCACATTGATCACAAGATAAAAGCTTCTGTCCTGTATGGATTCCCATGTGTGCTTTTAAATTAGAGTTTCGGTTAAATCTTTTTCCACATAGTTCACAACAGAAAGGCTTCTCTCCTGTATGGATTCTCATGTGTGTGTTTAAATCATATTTTCCCATAAATGTTTTGCCACAGTCTTTGCAGTCAGGCTTCCTTCCTGTCTGGACTTTCATTCCTGAGTCCACATTTTTCTTCTTTGTAGAAAATTTCTTATATCCAGAGTCTGACAAGTGTTTCAGCTCAGAGAGAGGGTGATCTACATTACTGTCCTCTTCATCCTCCTCAGTGTCTTCAGCCTCTGAAGAAGTGGAAGCATCTCCATGATCTTGTATCCTGATGGATTCTTCTCCATCATTCTCTTCTGGAAGCTCTCTGCCTTTAATCTGGTCTGGATAAAGCTGTGAGAGCAGCAGAGACTGTTCATCATCCAGACTCTTTATGGGAGGAGCAGAGACTGGAAACCTGATGGCATTAATCACCTCCTTCCCATTGAGCTGCTCTCCTGGCAGACTGATGTAGACTCCCTTCTGTTCCTCCATGATGTGGGGGGGCTTTGGGTCATGCAGGTCATCAGGAGGTCTGTGGTCTAAAGAAGCTTCTTCTTTAACAATCAGCTTCTGCTGAACATCTGCAGGAAATATTTAAACACATTATGCACATTAGGAAGTATTTTGATCTCAGCCTCTCTTTGCATCAGTTAAATGACGTGAAACAGTGTTTTGAAATGGCTGAAGTAGATTAAAGACTGGCTAAGCCATTCATAAAGACCATAACCGTAATCTAAATGGGTCATAATAAGAGCAGTAATTAAAATCTCTAGATGCTACTGTGAGAGAAAAGGTTTAACTTCAGCCAGTTGTCTCAGATGATAAAAACTGGACTAGATTACAGATTTAATCTGTGTATCAAGTTTAAAATCATTGTCTAGTCCCACATGGACAGGTTTGTTGCCGTCTGAGTCAAATAATCTTTTAAAGAACCCAGATCAGCCAGGACTTTAAAAACATTACAGGGCAATAGCTCAGCTTTTAGTTCATTAAAATGTAAACAATTCTGTGACTTCTATGCTTGGATTTCATCAATGCAATCCAGAAAGTAAATTATAAGTATACTGTTCTGTTTCAAGCGTCTTAGATCCAAAGTAATATTTAAGTGAGGGTCGCCAGAAGGGTATGAACGAGCTGGGTCCACCGAGGGTGTGTCACCGCTGACCGGGTGCGGTAGAATAACAATCCCTCACATCTTCAAGCCAACACCACCTGGGTCTGAATGGGTTTGGACACTGGGCGATAATTTGCAGTGCCGGCCAGGCTAAGCAGTCTGTTCTCTGGGAAACCAACATGGGAATTTACGGCCAACTGCCCTGGAGACGTACTGCTTGTAACCGTTCTCAGCTGTTGCAAGAAAGCTTAATAGAGACGGCAGAGCAGTCTCCTCTGCAGTTTCCTCTGCTCCAACTAGGCCAAACTGAGAGGAAAGCTGATCTGAAGTCATCCGCTGCAGCCTGCACAGCTATGCCAGGGAAGCCGAGGGGAGGTCCCCACTTCCACAGCAGCACAGAGTTTCCTACGACCTTGGACCTGGAGCCACTTCCTAAGAGCCATGTATAGAGCTAGCCGCATAGCCGCCTATAGCAGCTTTCACTTGAAGTGATTCACTGGCAACTGGACACTCATCACCACAACCAGAGAAAAAGGGAGAGGTTTGGCACAGAAATAAACAGGGAAAGTTTATAATGGTTTAATTTTTTTTTAAGGTTTGACTCAGTAAAAAGCCCAGGGCTTACAGGATAGCTCCCGCTAGCTAATTTGAAACAGTGCTATGCTCATGTATTATGAGTGTTTTGTACGGTTAGAACAAACTTTATTTCCATAAGGGTTTTATATATTGTCCGGATATTAACGTTTGTGTTGTCTGGTCATTATGACCAAAATAGGGCTCGAGCCCCTTTTAAAATTAGCTAAGAACATCTGCTAGCATAATGCTATTAGCTTCATGGATATCATTCATGCTACCACGCAACTACGGTTTGTTTTAGACATAAGGTTGGCTTTTGCTTTGCTCCACCATCATTCGATTGTGCTATGCGCATTGCAGTAATAGTATTACTGCATTAATATGGAACATTGACGATTTAATGGTGTTTTGTATAACTTTAGGAATAACCCATGTAGTGTAAGAGATTATGCGACTACAAAGACTGGACTGCGTTGGAGATTGCAGATAAACGGACTCTGGATGCCAGAGCCTGACTTGCTTAGATTGGACGGAATGACTGAATGGGAGAAACGTGTCGGCTGGGACACGCCTGCACAATAGTATCCTTTCCAGCAATGTGATGAACGGAACACTGTTATGCTAAATGCACGTACACGTCTGATCCTACTTAAAGTTTGTGGGAGGAATGAATGGGAGGCTCACTGTGGCTCACTCATTACTTAAGGTTTAACTGTCCTAGAAGGTCCGGCACCAACCTGTGAAAGAAGACGGGTAAATCTAGGAGAGTGGGTTTCGACTCCCACTGCAATATGAAGATGGAAAAAAAATGTTTCTCTCCGTCTTCACACAGTAGAAAACCCACCCTCTGAAAAACGGGTGCGCAATAGCGTACCGCGAGCGAGCCATTTTTAGAAACGTAACGTCACGATGACATCACATCACGTGGTACGCGGTAGGACAAACTTGCATAGTCCGCCGCTGTTTCGCTGTAAAAGAGACGTGCGTTAGCCTAGGTTTTACTCGTTTAAACGACTGCTTTTTCCAAAATCTAAGACCATGGTTATTAAACATTGTTGCTATGGAACGTGCAACAGCGACTCGAGGTACGCTGATCGGCCGCATATGAAGGATGTTTTCTTCATTACTTTCCCGAAATTCAAGAGTGCCAAGGAGAAATGTGTGCGCTGGGTACACCGGGGCGGTCGGCCTACATATGTAGCAAGCATTTTGTCGGAGGAAAGGGCCCAACCGAAGAACATCCTGACCCAATTCCAGCGACATCAAGTAGTGAACAGGTAAGATTATTTTGGTCTTTTATTGAAGCTTAAATCTGCTCATGCGTCGAACATGATACCCAGCTACCAGGATAGCTCAGGATTACTCAAAAACATTTCAAATAAGACAAACATTAAACAAACAATTTGCCATTAATCTCTTAAGGGAAAGATTCTGAGATGTAAACAGTTGTTTTGTAGCTACCAATTGGCAACATATACCGATTCCTGGACGGTGATTACAAACAAAAAAACGGCAGACGACACAATGAACGCCGCGCAGGAAAAAAAAAACAAAGCTTACCGTTCGATCAACTCGGCCCGTTTTCCGGTCTTTTTAAGCCCTCGACACTCAAGCCATCGTTTGAGCTGAAGGTTGGTGTGTTCTTCGACAGTGCGACCAGTAAACCGTGCGCCTGGGACATCGTCTTGGGAAAGTTTAATGGCTGCAAAGTCGGTCATATCGCTGGTTCTGTTGCTGGTTGCTACGTGCGTTCTCTGTTTGTCCTACCTAAGCGGCAAAAGGGGCGTTGCTCTTGAGACGGTGACGTCACGTGCGCGGTACGCTATTGGCTTTGATTACAAGTACAGAAAAATCCCCAAGATGTTATGAAAGCCCCAGCAAAATCGGATATTGGGTTTAGAAGGCTCCCTAGAAATCTCATAAAGATAGCTTCAAAGCTGCCATTCGATCAAATAGACCGTATAGGTAAAGTAAAATGGCCAAAGGAATATTATAAATAAATAAAGTTAAAATAAGAAACCAGAAACGGATATTACAAGGAGGCCCAGCGTTGCCTGGGGGACGTATTTCAGGGGAGGACCAGATATTCGCTTATCTTGCCTAGTCAGGAGAAACTGGCTACAATAACTGCAAAGCGTTAGAAATTAGTAAGGGTCCAAGCGTCTGCGAGGAACAGAGATTTATCCTTACAGAGCCGGAGCGTTAACTGCTAGTAAGCCAAATAAATATGACGATTGGGGTCATGTAAGTGTGACCCATGAATATATGGAGGCGTCTGGAACTGCGTCTCTTTAGATTATGAAGAACTATAAATTTCTGCAGTCGAAACTTTTCAAAAATGAAAGACCACAGATCTGTGTAAAAATAGTGTGAAAAAACAGGCCTCCGTTTGTGTGTTTCTCTGTCTAAATGGCTTGTTTGCATGTTACTAAATATCTGTTGGTCTGTGTGATGTAATTCAGTTTAAATTATAAATACTACGGTTTCAAAAATGTTTATTTGTGTTGGGAGAGTGCACTAAACATAAATGCACTTTTTGAGAAACCTCAAACTACCATAAACTAAGAGTTTCAAAGAGGAAATAAAAGAGACTTTATTAACAGAGTTTGGCGTTTTACATCACATGTCTGGCACAAATTAAATTGATACATGGAAAGAGCAACATGGCTTGAATGAAAAATATTTCAGGTTTTAAGTTGTGAAGCCTAACTATCGAGTACAGTAAACCAGAGGCGTTGGTGCTGTATTCAGAGGTACACTATGAAATATCACTGAGTTTGTGTTTGACAATGGATTCAGGACAGTTAGCTGTGGAAATAGCAGATTAGATCCTCTTATTATCCATTTGGAAGAAGGCTTTCAATATGCTTTTTGACCAGTTCAAAACCACAGCGGTTCTTCTTGACAGACTTTGTAGATCACTGGCCCCAGTGCAGGTAAAACGTGTAGTTTGGCTCTGATGAAAACTGTATGAAATTGAACTGGATATTTTTTAAGGGAGATAAGGGAGACGTCATCTGTTGCACAGTTTATGTTGTCTAGTTGCACTGGCCTAAGGTGAACCTCAGAGGACAGTCTGGTCTGAACAGAGACAAAGATATGAGAAAACAAATCTAACTATGAGGTAAAGATCAGGGAGAGATTCGCTCATCTGGCTCCGTGTCTTCTGGCCTTGATGGGATGGAGCTCGAAAAAGCTTTTCAGATTATGTCTACAGGAGAGGTGAAAGGTAACTCCTTATAATTATTAAAGGACACAAAGTGTTTACGATCAGATAAATTAGATGTAGCCCGGTCACATACTTAGATTGTAAATACTCGAAAAGGCTTACTGCTTAGATGATCTTGTTTTTATTGTTGACGATGTTCTAGGATGAAGTTTCTGGTCCTGGCAAAACGATGGGAGCTTCAGATCTTAAGGGTTATAGTTCTATTTATTTATTTATTCTCTTCTCTGTGTTGGTTTTGTTTGTTCTGAAGTTCAGAAATTTAGAGACAAAATCATTGCTCGGAATGTTGTATTTATTGAAAAAGCATTAATAACTGAATTTGCAAAGGGAGCAGAAAGAAATCAAAAGTCTGATATAATCAATTTTATTGTCAACTGCAATTTGCATTGCAATGGAAAATTCAGTTCCAGTACAACCGTCCATCACATACACTTTACAAACATTTTGGGGGAACGATTGACTGAGGCCTTGCCTTCCGTTGCCAAGGAAACGCAGCCAGTCGGCCGCTGCTTTTATCAGCGCAGCCGTTAGGTGCGTTCCTCCAAACTGCCTCAGACCCCATTTGCATGGAGTCCACAGGCGCTGCCCTTAAAATCTGTTGAAGAAAGATTTTACATGGGGGAAGTGGAGGGAGATAAAAACGACAGGTGCTTCATAATTTATGTTTCTACATATAATGTGAAGCATCTGACAAAAAAACCTCATTGCACGAGAAGCACAAATAATTACGAGACACATATATGCAGAAAGGTAAACATTTGAGTGCTGGTCGGGTGAAATATCATCTGTATTTGTGAGCATCTGTATGTGTGTCTGGGTGAAAGTTTATATTTCCGTGGGGCTCTCCAGAGGCCATTTGTCCTTGGTCTTATCCGGCAGCCAACAGTTCAGAGAAGCCTCCACAGATGGTAGCGGGGAAGGTGAGGGGGGAGCAGGGGATTTGTGCGACGTCGCCATAACAACTCAGGGAGAATTTGATAGTGGAAAGTCTGATTTGAAAAACAGAATTTGTTATGAGAACAAGCTGAAACCAACTTTTCCTTCAGCTTTAGAGTCTTTTCGTCGCTGTCTCCTGGATCCAATTCCAATAATCCAATCAATGGGCTGGTTAACATTCACACTTCCAGGTTTTATCCCATCTCACCTCTGTGTACCACAACCGCAGTCAGCTTCTCAAGCCGTCTGTTTTGTTCATTCATCGCCTTAGTGATCACGTCGACTGCCGCTGACAGTCTGATCAGGGCCATGTTGACCGCCAGCAGCTTCTGAAGATGTTGATACATTAAATATCCTCCGAGACCAAAAAAAGAGGAATCCAAGTATCGTAAATCCGAATAAGTAGACATCTTCGACGTCCTCAACAGAAAGAATTAATTGGCACACCGTGGACCATTTCTGACACGGGTCCAAGATGTATCCCGCAAAAAAAGTTCCGTCAGGACAGGCACGCTCCCCGGTCCTTTGCTTTCCAGTTGAAAAAATTTGATCAATAGCGTTGAGAGACCAGCTGACGAGATCCATAATTGCCTTAGAGCTTTCGGTTGCTATGAAGAAATGGCACAAAAGACACAAAACGAAGCAAATAGCAGGAGAGAAGGGGAAGGGTAATAGCAGATAAGGAGCTCTGGAGAGGTGAAGAAAAAACGACCGACCTCGAGGAGAGACAGAACAGAGATATATAAGATAATAATCTATGTATTAAGGAGTGTAAAGGAGTGTAAAGATAGCTCAAAAGCAAGCTCGCCCATATTCCATGTTATTTAGAAATTAACAGATGATTTGCATATTAAACGTATTAAGTAAAACAGATAACAAGAGCTCTAATTGTATGATTTTATTGATTGTTTTCTCAATCAGTAGTAAGTTTTAAACGTGTTGTATGAGAGGATATATAGCAATTTTGGAGTTGTCCAGCAGAGGTTGAAATCGGAACAAAGTTGTTGTCTAAAAAGAGTTAGTAGCCCGCTGGTTGCCATGGATCAGGTCAACAAAGGAACAAACTCAACTGACCTGCTCCCTGTTGCCACAGTAACGCCGACTTTCGGTCTTTTTGCAACCTCCGAACGATTCTCCAAGCGCTTAAAAGTGACATGTCTAGGGTGCTCAGCGCTCAGTTCTCATTCCAGAAGAAAGAAGACCCAAGACGGAGAGTAGATCAACTCGCCAAAGGTTGAACACGGAGCCAGAAGTCATTTTTTGTGTTTCCTCCACAATTCGGGGCCAATGATCCACAAAGTCTGTCAAGAAGAACCGCCGTGGTTTTGAACTGGTCAATGAAAACAACCTGAATGATCCAGAGATGGGAGTCGTACCCATTGGATGTCAGTTCTGAAGCTTAAACAACTTGTCAAGCAGAAGAGACGAACCTCAGTCACTGATTTCAAAGCAGAGACTGGAATCGTGAGTCTTTGTGAGTGGGACATTAATGGGACATCAGTGCTGCCATCGAGGGGAGGAACGTCTTTCGTCTGAACAACTTCATCCAGGAATCAAAGACACCTTGGGATTTCATCTGCAGTATGGGTCAGTCTGCTCCTCTGAATTCAAAAAGCCTCTCCTGAACATGTTTTAACCGATCCAGTAAGAAGAAGTGCTGTTGTGTAAAAGTTAGAGTCACCGTTGAGTAGGGCGGTGTCGGTGGTCACTTATGGACACGACACTACAGATGAAGAAGATAATCAATGCTTATATCAGACAATGGGATTTTGGAAAACTTCATAATGGCAAAATGCTGGCAGTTTTAATTGTGGTTTCAGACACGACAACTGAAGAATGGGGTTTCATGGACGCTGCTCTTCCTGGAAGGATGATGTGCTGCTGACCAGAATTCAGACATGGGGACTGAAAATGGACGACTAATGTCAGGGGCTAAGACACACAGCAACAGAAACAAAGATGAATTCAGCAGACACCTTCTGCATTTCACTTCAGATTTTCCTATAAATAATTAAAAACAAAACACACCTTAGGAAAAACACATTGGTGGATGTGTTTAGGTGAAACCTTTTAAAGAGGGAACTTTAAGATATATAAAGCGTCATAAAGCACAATGTGCATGAGGAGAAAAAAATGGGCCACCGCTAAGAAAATCATTCTGCACCATAATGATAATTACGTGATGAAAGGTCAGAGCAACTTATTAAATGTGACCATAACGAGGTTTGACAACGTATGAATATTGGTAATTGAAGCAACAAGTGTGATACATAGAGGGGCGTTTAAGCTTTAAAAGAAGCTGGGTAAGAAAAATGTATGCAATTCAGATGATATGGGGAAAAATAAATGTACATAAATGAGCAATAAATATGAACAAGAAAAACTTGTGGGTGAAAAGGTTGAAGCGGGCATTACATCAACAGTTAAGATAAATGAATGAGTGAATGAACAAACGAGTGAGTGTATATATATATATATATATATATATATATATATATATAAATAAACTCTCACAACAACAAAGACTAATTTCTCTTTAACATTGTCCTAAAAAACATGACTGGATGAATATTTGGACATGAACCCAATGGGTAAAGGCTTGGTGTCAACCATATATAGCAAGATTCAGTGTTGCGTCTTTGTCACTTGGCCGTTTGAAAAATCTATGAGAGGAAGAACTAGGGGAATCCCTGTATTGAGTAAATGTCTTTTTATTGTTTTGTTGCACTCAATGGCACACAGTTTTATATTATTAGCTACATTTTGGGCCAGTATTTGTTTAAGTGAGTCATTGATGTCTTTCGGTATGTAGTCTAAATTTTGGCAGGATTGGTCCTCCATACAGTTCGAAAGAAAACACGCGACCCTCTTTCTAAACAAGATAAACCAAAAAGCGTTGTTAGGAGGAACATTCGCAGCAGGCAGAAAACCTTGATGCTGAACAGTGTTACATGCTAAGCTAGCATTATTCCAAAAAAAAAAAAAAGTAAAAAACAAGGCAACTGGACTTGTTATTCGTAGTAGAACGGATACTTCTACGGATACAGATATTTCTACTACGGATAACAAGTCCAGTTGCCTTGTTTTTTACTTTTTTTGGAATGACCATGACCTGGATGACTGAGAATCTTCACCAGCATAAGCTAGCATTAGCTTTTCTAAGCTACATGCTAAGCTAGCATTAGCTTTTCCAAGCTACATGCTAAGCTAGCATTAGCGGCTCTAGTGGCACGCGTTTTATTGACAGTGAGCTTACAGGAAGATGGTGGAAGAGAGGGGGGGGGGGGGGACATGCGGCAAAGCGCCACGGGTCGGAGTCGATCACGGGCCGACCGCGTCGAGGACTCCTAATATGGTTCGCGCTAACCGCCCCGCCACGGGCGCGCCCAGCATTAGCTTTCCTAAGCTACATGCTAAGCGAGCATCAGCACCTCCCTATGCAGTCTGCCATGTCTCTAAATAAATGGCTGTCATAATATAACAAAGTTAATTTAAAACGTGAACAACGAGTTGTGATGAAGAGGAGGAATCCATCAGCTGCTGAAAACGGCTCCTAAACTTTAGCTCCATCCACACAGTTAGCATGAAGAAGGAAATCTCCAAACCTGATGGGTGCAGCAGAACTCTGGGCTGGAAAACATCCCCCATCATTGGTGTCTCCTCTGCTGCGTCCTGCCGCTCTTTGAGCTCCTGCTTCCCTCCAGTTTCTCCGCTGTGCCTCCAGCTGCTGGACTTCTTTCCAGACTTCATCACCTGCAGCAGCTGCTGCTCTATTTTAACTTCACCAACACTCCCGCTTCTGGCCTCACAGCAAAACAAGGACAAAGAACCCGGAAGAGATCAACGTGGCTGCGCTGCCTTCTTCGTCTTCTTCTTCTTCTGGTGTTTAATGGCGGTTGGCAACGAACTTTTAGCAGCATTACCGCCACTTACTGGTATGGAGTGTGGTTCTTGATGGATTATCTATCTATCTATCTATCTATCTATCTATCTATCTATCTATCTATCTATCTATCTATCTATCTATCTATCTATCTATCTATCTATCTATCTATCTATCTATCTATCTATCTATCTATCTATATATATATATATATATATATATATATATATATATATATATATATATATATATATATATATATACATCTTAGTATTCTACTCATTTATATAATTCACACCTTCTATAATCAAATTCTATGAAATAATTTATAACTATTTGTATATGTTTACTCCCCAAATGCTTCCTCAAAATATCTAATATATTTATCTTTTCCTTAATACATTGAAACTCTTTCCTCATATATCTTCTCTCTCTTTCATATTTATTACATTCTAATATAACATGTTCTATTGTTTCATACTTTCCACAATAATCACATTTACCAGTATTATGTTTTTGAATTTTATAAAGTGTATAATTAAGTCCTGTATGCCCAAATCTCAACCTTGTTATAACCCTCTCCTCCTTTCTATTTCGTCTTCCATTTCTTCTTTCTCTTATTGTCTTCTGAATTTTATAAAACCATCTTCCTGTTTTTCCTTTATCCCACCTTTTTTGCCATTTTCCCTTAGTTTTTCTTTAATAACACTCTTCCCCTCAGACTTACTTATTTTCACTGTAAAATTAATAGGCTTTGGAGTCGCCCTCTTTGCCAATTTATCTTCCTTCTCGTATCCTTCTACCCCAATATGCGGTGGAACCCACACAAATATAACTATTAAACCCATGTTTTGTATTCTGAATAGTGTATGAAATATTTCTAATAAAATGTCCATCCTACTATCTGATTTATTATATTTTAAACTTAATAATGCAGAGCTTGAATCTGAACAAATGACTGTTTTTAATGGTTTTAAGTCTTCTACCCATTGTAAAGCTAATAATATTGCCAACATTTCTCCTGTGTATACTGATAATCCGTCTGTAATTCGTTTTCCCATTCTTATATGGAATTCTGGTACTACAAATGCTATTCCTATTTTTCCATTTATTTTTTTATGCATCTGTATAAATGTGAATATATTGATAATAATTGTTTAAATGTAACTGTACTGAATAACTATCTACAATGTAAGATTTATCTTGTTTCTTTTCCATTATTGCCATATCTACTGTCACTTCTGGTAAAATCCATGGTGGTATAATTCTCCTTCTTCTTTCCTTTGATTCTTCTTCTTCTTCTTCTTCTTCTGGTGTTTAATGGCGGATGGCAGCAAACTTTTAGCAGCATTACCGCCACTTACTGGTATGGAGTGTGGTTCTTGATGAATTATCTATATATCTATATCTATATCTATATCTATGTCTATATATATATATATATATATATATATATATATATATATATATATATATATATATATACATATATATATATATATATATATATATCTATATCTATGTCTATATATATATATATATATTTCTTCTTTCCTTTGATTGGCGGATTGCAAACAACACTTATAGGTGCATACCGCCACCTACTGTACATGAGTGTGTAGCTCTATAGTTCCACCTACTATATTCTATTTTTTAATTTTGTGTTATTTAAAAATAAAAACAATGCTTTATTAATTACCCTGATTTCCTCACTATCTCCATCTGTCCCTAATATTCCTTTAATATTTAATATCCATTCTCCCCCTTTTTCCCAAATTACTTTCCTCGTCCTCTCTCTATCAGTTGCATATTTAAAACAATACATCAAAACATGATCCACATTTTCTTTTCCTCCACAACACTCACATATATCATTATTTCTCTTCCCTAGTACAAACAAAAACTCATTCAAGTAGGTATGTCCAGTTCTTAATCTAGTAAAAATGACCTCTTCCCTTCTGTTTCTTTCTCTATAATTTTTAATTATTACAGATTTTTGAACCCTATATAATCTTCTTCCTTTCTCATCTTCATCCAATATTTTTGGCCATCATTCTGTTTCTTTCTTTTTAATTATTGATTTACCTTCTCATTTCTCAAATGTAATCTGAATTTTAATCTGGTTTCCTAAAGCCTTTTAGCTATCTTATCTGATGTTTAATTTCCTTTCACCCCTTCATGTGCCGGTACCCAACAGAACTGAACATCTATTCCACATCTAAACAACCTAAATAAACTCTGATAAATTTCTAACACAAGGTCTTTCCTATTATTTCCCACTGAGTGAATACTTTCTATTGCAGCTTTTGAATCTGTGCAAATCACCACCCTGTCCAGTCTAACCTCCTCCACCCACTGTAAACTAAAAATAATTGCAACCATTTCAGGTGTGTATATAGACAGATGGTCTGTTAATCTTTTACAGATACATATATTAAACTCTGGTATGTATATCCCTTTTCCCACATTTCCCTTTGAATTTTTTTAACCATCTGAGTACATTTTTAAATAACTATAATACAATTGTCTAATATATAAGCTAGTTTTAACCCCAACTTCATTATGTTTCCAATCTCTTTTCATTTCATGTATTTTAAGGTCAACTTTGGTTTCTGGAAACAACCATGGTGGCACAGCACTAATTGGGTTATTTTTAGAGATTGTCTTCTCATCCAACTCATATATTTTTGCCCATTCATTTCCTGTCCAGCCAAAGCCATTTCTTTTATCACAATGAGAAATACTTAAATGATACCAGACGGAAAATTTGGAATATTCCAAATTCCAATATTTAATATGGAATATTTAAATTTGGAATATTCCTAACAGTTCTTTATTATGCTTGTTGCTGGGTTTTCTTCACTACTACTTTTGATTCTGATCCAGTACGAAAGTGAAATTTTGACCCGTGTCATTTCTAAAGGAGTCTGCCCCGCCTCTACTAAAAGAGCATTGATGGGGGTAGTTTTAGTTGCTCCAGCAGCTATTCGTAATGCCCTATATTGCAATTTATCTGCTATTTATAATGTCGATTATTCTGCTGCTCCATATACCATACATCCATAATCTATTGCTGATGTCATTATATATGTATATATGTATATGTATGTATATATATATATATATATATATATATATATATATATATATGTGTGTGTGTGTGTGTGTGTGTGTGTGTGTGTACATACAATACAATTTTACTAACACCATCTATCTGGCAGAGGTCCTACATGAGCGTAGGCCAGCTGAGGCCTATTCATTTGTTATCATTAGTCGTGAACTGCACTGATTTTTGCTCACTCCGGCGCTGCTGTCAAGACGGTGAAAAATCAACAGTCCTGGGAGATTGTGATCCCTTTCATCTTTACTTCAGAGCATAAACGCTGTAAATATGTTAACTTTACAGGTTCAAACCTCTTAAAAAGTCAGAAGATTGCTACCGTTGACGTATCTGTGGTGAAGCTCAAAGTGGACGTTCAAGCTTCATTTCATTAAACATTTACACCAAATATTAGCAGTTGAAGGCAGACTCTATAAAACAGCGGCATTCACCAAGGGTTACTTGGTCTGTTGTTCTGCGGTTGCCATTGATTTCCATGCAAAATCCTACAATTTTGTGTTTGTCAGCAGTTTTGTCGAGTAAAAGAGGAAGTTTAGACAATTACTGCCATTATTCAACAAGAAAAAAGCCACTTCCAAACCGGCTGATTCAACCTAAGTCAAGATCGGTCTGTTAGTATAAACAGACTGCATGGTTTGTGCGACCACAGACGACAGTGCCAATGCTGGCTCTACGGATTACCAGCCAACAGGTATCACTGACATCAATGAGTATGTGACAGCAACCTCTGCATTGTTACTGTGCTGCAGGCCGGCCTGTACCCTGCATGGTTTTCTGTTGCTGCTTGCAGCCTTTATATCCACCAAATAATGGATCAATGTTTATAACCGTAAAACCAAAAGCTACTGACTGGATATTTCTGCCATAACAATTAGAAATCATGTTCTTCTTACTCTGGTTACTTAACTTTTACTTGTCTGGTACAACACTGTACTGTTCTGCTGTTTTTAATGGTGAAAAAGCAATATTTTGGTAAAAATCCCGCCGGCACAGTTAACCGCACCCCCCCTCAATCCACCAAGACACCTAGTGCAAAGATTAGCCCAAGTTCTGGGGAAACCCTGTGTCCTATAAAATGAACTATGGGGGGACAGGCGAAATCAAAGCATCTGGTTTTTAGTTTAAAGATGGAGACGACAAAGCAGAGCTCTTTCACTGCAGCATGAGCAGGTTCCAGTGAAAACCTGCAGAGTCTTATCAGAGCGATATATGTAGAGGAAAGTTTGGTTCTGGTTCTGTTCTGTGGAGGTCTTTGCAGTTTTTGTTAATTTGTGTAACAAAATACGTTTAAAATATTACATTATTCTGCAAATCAACTCATTTTGTCATGACGTAGCGGGTAACGCGACCCATGTTTGGACAACCCGGGTTCGAATCCGACCCGCCGTCTCTCCCATCCCTTTCCTGTCAGTCTACTGTCAATAAAAGCGAGCCACTAGAAGCCGAAAAAAAACCCCAAAAAAACTTTAAATTGAGCTTTTTTCCATTTTAATCCGTCTTGTCTGTAAGTCTGCTGTCTAGGCCCAGAACAAAGACGCTCACCACAAGCTGCCCAACTATGAATAAGTCTGCCTCACCCATCGGTGAGGAGGAACACGGTCTCACCTGAGTTACAAAATGGTACAAAATAATTTTTATTATTTTTTACCAGTTCAGTTTAGATTTTATTTACTGCGCAGCATAGATTAGCTGTGAGCGCTGAATCCAGATGCAGAGTGCGATTCCGTAACACAGGTTGTCGGCAGTCTCTGCACTAGTAGATTCCGCATAAGATTAGGCCTCTTTGTTTTTGTTTTGCCTCTTTGTTTTGTGTTTTAAAGGTTGTGTTTTATGTCTCACAGGTTTATAATTTCAGCATGCACAATTGTGTGAACAGTGAAATGTGGGGCTGTCTTTAAGGATCTTTTTTTTCATCTATCTCTATATCTCTATAATATCTGTAATATACATATATCTATAATATACTGTATATATATCTCACTCTTTTATATATACATATATATATATATATATATATATATATATATATATATATATATATATATATATATATATATATATATATATATATATATATATAAATTGGTGCGTCCCATTTCTGCTTGCTGGCTAAACAGTAGTTTAGAACACTGTGGGAAGTTTTAAAAGATGGAGTGAAAAACCACAAAGCTTGAGATCTGCTCCACCAATCCTGCAGCTTTCAACCCGTTTCTGTAGAAAAAGAGTTAATCAGTGTGAAATAATTATTAATCTATATTGACTTTAGATTTTATATCAGTATCAATTGACCCCTCACAGAGTCCCGCCCTTGATCAGTCAAACGTTAGCAACTGTAACTAAAATGAGAGGGCCTGGTAAAAATTGACTTCCTTTGAAAAAAAGCTAAGGCGGTGTGTATAGACCTCCATCAGATTTGCAAGTCTCAATTAGGGCTGGAACCAATGATTATTTTAATAATTGATTGATCTGTTAATTATTTTTTATGATTAGTCGACGAATCTGAAAAGGGTTTATTTACGCTTCTTTTTTCCAAAATTGAACATTTGGACTGAGAGTTAATAAGCCCCCCCCCCCCCCCCCCCCGAAAAAAATAGTTGTCCTACATATTTTTCTTCCAGGGATGTTTATAAGTTTGTTTTTGTTTTCAAATTTTTCTTTGAAGAGTCAAAAATGGGGCTACATATTAACTGAGAGTTTTAAAATTTTTGAGGGTGTTCTTTAGGAATGCTTATATCTTGTTTTTCTGTGAGTGTTTTGGGTAATTTGGGTCTGCCTCTTATCTTTTGAGTGTCTCACCAATATTTCAATCCATTATATTTGCTTATAACAGTCAGAACAAAAACACCCGCATTTATTTGTTTTTTCCGCATGAAGTAAAAAACATTTGCGGTTTTATGGAAATTCATCAACTCTGCTAATGTCAGAGTTTCTATTTTCATCACTCAAATGGTTCAAATCCTATCTAAAGAACAGGGACTTCTTTGTGTCAATAGGTAACTTCTCATCAGAGCGGACAAAAGTCACATGTGGGGTACCCCAATGTTCAATCCTGGGACCCCTTCTATTCAATAATTAACAATAATTTTAACTTTATTGATCTCACAATGGGGAGATTCACTTCTGCAACCGGGACCCAAGCACAATGCTCTAACCACTAGGCCACCACCCCCCTCAATATCTATATGCTTTCACTAGCTGAGGTTATAACAGGAAACAAGATTAGTCACCATAACTACACAGATGATGCTCAGCTCTAAATTACGATGTCACCAGGTGACTCTGAACCCATTCATTCACTGAACAGATGTTTGGAACAAATCAATGCATGGATGTACAAAATCTTTGTCCATCTGAACAGAAACAAAAATGAATTTATTTTTGGACCTAAAGAGGAACAAACTAGTGTCAGCAGCAGCTTTAATTATAACTACAAACTTGTGATCAGGCCTGAAATCTGGGTGTTGTGATGGACTCAGACCTGACCCTTCAAGGACACATAAAGACATTTATACAGTCAGCCTACTGCCACCTGAAGAACATTTTCAGGATTAACGGACTGATGTCCCAACGAGATCTAGAGAAACTCATCCATGTGTTTATCTTTGGCTGCATTGATTACTGCAACATGTCTTCACAGGTTTGCCCAAAAAATCAATCTGACAACTGTAGCTTGTGTTCTTACTAAAACCAGGAAGATAGCACATTGACCTCTAGCACAGAATAGACTTAAAAATACTTCTGTTAGTTTATAAATCACTGAACGGCTTAGCACCAAAATACATAAAAGACCTCTTGTTGCTGCATCAACCCTGCAGACCACTCAGATTTCCTGGTTCTGGTCTACTTGACGTACCCAGAACCAGAACCAAACATGGAGAAGCAGCATTTAGTTCTTCTGCTCCACAAATCTGGAAAAATTTGGAACACTGACCAACACATTTGTGTATTTATGTTTTCATGACACTATTTGTTTGTTACTGGTCTCGCAACGAGTGACTGTTTCGATGTGTCTGATGTTTTTTTTTAATGTTTTCTGCCTTGCTGCTGAAATATGCTAGAAATAAACTTGACTATGCTAGAAATAAACTTGACTTAAACAGTAGGAAAAAGTAGTCATTAAATCAAAGAATCAAACTAAACTCAATTATCTAAATATATCTTTTTTTTTAAATGTGCCTCAGTTCAGGCTGAGATCAAAATACTTTATAATGTGCATAATGTGTTTCAATGTTTCCTGCAGATGTTCAGCAGAAGCTGATTGTTAAAGAAGAAGCTTCTTTAGACCACAGACTTCCTGCCGACCTGCATGACCCAAAGCCCCCCCACATCAAGGAGGAACAGAAGGGAGTCTACATCAGTCTGCCAGGAGAGCAGCTCAATGGGAAGGAGGTGATTAATGCCATCAGGTTTCCAGTCTCTGCTCCTCCCATAAAGAGTCTGGAAGATGAACAGTTTCTGCTGCTCTCACAGCTTGATCCAGACAAAATTAAAGGCAGAGCGCTTCCAGAAGAGAATGATGAAGAAGAATCCACCAGGATACAAGATCACGGAGAGGCTTCCTACAAAAATGTGGACTCACAAAGGAAAGTCCAGCCAGAATTGATGTTTAGCTGCAAAAACTGATGTAAAATGTTTATCAGCAAATATGCTTTAAAAATACACATGAGAATCCATACAAGAGAGAAGCCTTTCTGTTGTGATCTATGTGGAGAACGATTTAGCCAAAAATCTAATTTAAACACACACATGAGAATCCATACAGGAGAGAGGCCTTACTGCTGTGATATATGTGAACAAACATGCAGCCAAAAATCTGCTTTAAACAGACACACGAGAATCCACACAGGACAAAAGCCTTTCTGTTGTGATCTATGTGGACAAAGATTTAACCAGAAATCTGATTTAAACACACACATGAGAATCCATACAGGAGAGAAGCCTTACTGTTGTGATCTATGTGGACAAGGATTTAGCCAAATATCAGCTTTAAACACACACATGAGAATCCATACAGGACAAAATCCTTTCTGTTGTGATCTATGTGGTCAAAGATTTAGCCGAAAATCAAATTTAAACACACACATGAGAATCCATACAGGACAAAAGCCTTTCTGTTGTGATCTATGTGGTCAAAGATTTAGCATAAAAGCAAATTTAAACAGCCATATGAGAATCCATACAGAACAGAAGCCTCCCTGTTGTGATATGTGAACAAAGATTTAGCCTAAAATCAAATCTAAGCACACACAGGAAAAGCCACACAGGAGAGAAGCCTTTCTGTTGTGATCTATGTGGACAAAGATTTAGCCACAAACCAGCTTTAAACAGACTCGTGAGAATCCGTACGGGAGGGAAAATGACTCTGCTATGAATATTAACTCAAACTGCATAGCTGTAGTTTCTTTTTCAGATGTTTGTGTGTTGTCATCGAAGGCAACAGTCTTCACTTGTTAGTTTAAGCATTTCTTTATAGCTCATTTTCAGATGTTTTTTTTTTTGTCTGTGTATTACATTTTTTAGACAGAGCTGTAGCACCGGTGTGTTCTTAGTCTGTGCACGCTGCTCTAACCACTAGGCCCACCCTAGTAAGTAGTGAGATTTTTTAAGAATGTCTTATTTTTTTTCCATCTTAGGAAGGGTGTTTTCTGTTTGTGATCACTTTTATTTAACCTGTGGGTCCCCTACAGACAACCTCATAATTTTAACAGGAGAAACACGGATGTTTATCTTTGCTAGGTGAGTGATATGTACGGTAACTGATTAAGACAGTGCTCACATACAGTTGAAACCAAAAGTTTACATACATATAAATGTGTTTTTCCCCTAGTCAGACATGAAATCTTAATTAACCTTCCTGTTGTGGCCACTTATGTCGAGGTTTTGTAGATCATAAGTACTATGAATTTAGTTTTTGTAAAATCTGTATTCTTTTGTATATACATCGATTAGATTACTATGGTTTTTTAAAACCCATTATTTTAAGAGATTAAGAACACATCAGGTGGTGGGGAGGTTTCAAAAGTATGTTGTGACAACAGGTTTTGTAAAAAATAAAATAAAAAATAACCCATATTTTTATCTTGTAACGTCAGCGTAAGTTCACTTTTTTTGTAAATTGGAAGAGTTTTTTTCCTTATTGATTTGTCCATGTTTTTTCTGGAAATCTTTTTTTCCCATCAGGTCAGAAGTGCATTCAAGAAGATCTCCTGTTGCCATTGGAGGACAGATCTTCTCATAATTCAGAATACATACAGAAATAAATAAATGACTCAATTAAATAAATACAGTGCCAAAAAGTAGCTAAAGAGTATAAAATTGTGTGCAATTAAATACAACAAAATACTTAAGACATTTATACAATAATTGATCAATTAATTGACAATTAATTAACTCCCAATATATATTTATATGTCAATATTTAACTGCCATTTTTTATCTCTGCATTATAGCATGTTGTTTATTTAAACCACTCATTTTTAATCATCTATTTTTCTTGAAATTATTTTCTCAATCTGTTGGGTTGGGTTTCTTCAAATAGGAAACTTTTTTTACCAATTTGTATGTTTTGACTGAATTTGACTTTGTTAAGTACTTTAAGATGACATGTTGTGAATTGGAGATATATAAATAAAAGTGAATTGAATTTGTGTATTTATTACTAATGTTTTTTCCCTCTACCCCATTTGTTATTTCATATTTATTTACACTAAAATATATTCTAAAAAGTTTTTTTCAAATTATTTTATTGTGCATTTACTTCTACAAATGCTGATGTATTTCCACCTCTAAAATATCCTTGAGGCATTTTATTCCTACACGGATGTTTTTCCACCCTCTTTATTTCTGTCCCATCTTTTTCCACAAGACCTTTTTCCATGTGGTCTGACAGTGCAGTAAAAACTGAAAGGGGGCGGGGTTTGGAATAACGTCACCACCTCAACTTCTCTCCTATTGGCTGAGCTGGAGCCTGTAGGAAGTCGCCGCTGAGTGTTTGGTTGTAGTAGAAAGGAGCTAGCTGTAGCGGCTAACTTATCTAAGTCTTAAAACTCCCAATGGGTTTTGTTTTTCTTTCTGAGCACCATTCTTACATTTTTTCCTGACATGACAACTGTCACTCCTTCACAGCGGAAGTACAAAGCCAAAAACTAGCTCTTCACGTTCTGATTGGTCAATCCGTGGATCATAAATCAATCAGCCCACATGGATAATTTTTTATGTGGGGAAATAAGCGGCTGACCTAAATCTAAAGTCATATATCTAAAGTAATGGAGAGAACAGCCTGACAAGTTCCAAACATTGAGCAATGTTACATCAATGATAACAAAACAACTGGATTATTTTCAGCCAACCATGTGACCTCAGTATTTCCCCTAATGCTTTAGGCCCCTGGGTTTCAGCCCAGGTGAGCCTATGCATTAAGTCAGCAATGGTTATAAGAAATTCTCCTTTTAGGCATATGCATTAGAGAAATCATTGATGTCAACAAAGTTAATGTTGTTTGGGCGCATTGATGTCTCTAACATCAACGTTCCTTGGACCTCAAAGTCAGAATCTGACACCTACTGCTACAGACCTGGGTGTAAAACTTGAAAATAATTTTATCTTTCATGCACAGTTTAAGTGTCTGGTCAAGCCCAGCTTTTTCAAACTGAGAAAGCTGACTAAAGATTTTTATCATTGATTTAACTAAAACTTGCTTAGATTACTGTACTGTACTTTACTCTAGGGCCTAATAAAACTCAAGTAGCCTGACTGCAGCTGGTCCAAAATGTTGTTGCTCTTCTTTTAACTGCTACCAGAAAATAAAAGCATATTTCTCCAGTTTTAGTAGCAATTCATTGGGTGTTTTTAGAATTTTTCATGGCCTTGCTTTCCAATATGTGTCAGACCTGCTTCATCTGCACGCTCCCTTTCGTTTGCTTAGGTCTGCAGATCAGTTTTTATTAGTCATCCGAAAAACAAAGAGTGCAAAGAGATAACCACACTTTCTCTAGTGTTTCACAAAACTGTAGATTCAAGTAGCTTTAAATATCAGGCAGAACTTTTCCCTTTCTGTTTAATATGCTGGTGAAGATTCTCAGTCATCCAGGTCAAGGTCATTCCAAAAAAGTAAAAAACAAACTAATTGGACTTGTTTTCCGTAAACGTCTTCAAACTACAGAAAACAAGTCCAATTGTTTTGTTTTTTCACTTTTTTTGAACTTTCCGTTTAATGTTCTCTTAAAACAGATTTTTTTGCCTTTAACCCAGTTTGTGATGTTAGCTTTTGAAGTTTTAATTGTTTATTTTTGTGAATCTCCAGTTTATTTTACATTTTGCTGGCTTTAGCTTTTTATTCTGTTTTCAACTGCTAGTTTTAAGATAATAATGTGTAAATAATGTTGAGTTGAGAATACTATAAGGTTTTAAAAACAAATACAATTATTTGCAAATAATTACTTTAAAATCGACCCAACAACATAACAGATTTTTTTTCATGCTGACTTTAACAAGACCAGGTTTCTCATCTCAGTCTCCGCGCTGACCAGACAAATCTCCTCTATGGCGCAGGGCGCTCTGGTGCGTAATTACACAAGCTGAAGGCTGAGTTTGAAGTTGTTCTCTGAGCTTTGTTTTGTTTGTGGTCAGAGTGGACAGAATGATAACTTTCTGCTTCACTTTTAGCCCACTAGTAGTCATAAATGTCTAATCCTACAGGAAATATAGCAGTTTTTATGCAGTGCAACCCCAGAATTGATGAGTATAGGTGCAGCTTTTCAAATTCTGCAGTCTCTGGCTCCTGACTATAGAAAAAACACTTTTTTTGGTAACATCTGGTACCAGCATAATTTATACTTAATGATACCGGTTTGAGGCGGTGAGGTGGGCAGATTTTTTCCCCCATTGATGCGCTGGGCACGAAGAATGAACAATGGAAAAAATGCAGAAATAAAGACTGTAAAGGGCTCCTTTAGGGGGAAGAGGAGGAATGACGGGTGTGAGCTGAACCCCCTGATGTTACAAGTCCCTTACAATGTTCCTCAAAAGTGTGCATTTAAATTACATGTAACTTAATTATGCGCAGCTGAATTCAAGCACAATGCGGCACAGCATTGGTTCTGTGTCATTAAACAGAACAGAAAGAAACACAACTACTAACTCCTATTGGTTTTATCTGGGACATTTAGCTACTGGTGCAAGGACGTGAAACGTAGTGGTTCACGTTCTGAAGGCTGGACACTGATAAATACCTCTGGCTCCAGAAGGAAAGGGAGAGGAGCAGTGAGTGAGAGCATTGAGGCATAGAAACGCAGCACATACAGGTCAGAAACAATTTTGAATGAATAAAAGAGAAACTTATAAACTGGCCAGCACTGTGAGAATCATGTTCTTTGATTTCTCCAGTGCCTTCAACAACATCCGCCCGGCTCTACTGGGTGAGAAGATGACGGCGATGCAGGTGGAGGCCCCCATGGTGTCCTGGATTGTTGATTACCTGACGGGCAGACCACAGTATGTACGCCTACAGAACTGTGTGTCTGACAGGGTGGTCAGCAAAACTGGGGCCCCTCAGGGGACTGTCCTCTCCCCCTTCCTCTTCACCCTCTTCACCTCAGACTTCAACTATTGCACTGAGTCCTGTCATTTTCAGAAGTTTTCTGATGACTCAGCAATAGTTGGCTGCATTGAAAATGGTGATGAGAGTGAATATAGGACTGTGGTGGACAACTTTGTCACTTGGAGTGAGCAGAACCATCTGCAGCTCAGCGTGACAAAGACTAAGGAGCTAATAGTGGATCTGAGGAGGACAAAAACACCTGTGACCCCTGTTTCCATCCAGGGGGTCGCTGTGGACACTGTGGAGGAGTATAAGTACCTGGGAGTGTACTTTAACAATAAGCTGGACTGGACTAGAAACACTGAGGCGGTCTACAAAAAAAGGCCAAAGCCGACTCTTTTTCCTGAGGAGGCTGAGGTCCTTTAACATCTGTGGGACGATGCTGAGGATGTTTTATGAGTCTGTTGTTGCCAGTACCATCTTCTTTACTGTCACATGCTGGGGCAGCGGGCTGAGGGTCGCTGACAACAACAGACTGAACAAAGTGATCAGGAGGGGGGGGATGTTGTGGGGGAGGAGCTGGACACAGAGAGGAGGATGCTGTCCAGGCTCCAGTCCATCTTAGACAATGTCTCACAGCCTCTCCACGACACACTGGCCCAGCAGAGGAGCTCCTTCAGCAGAAGACTCCTCTTACCCAGATGCACCACAGAGCGCCACAGGAAATCATTCCTGCCTGTGGTCATCAATCTCTACAACGCCTCCCTCAGTGATTCTGACACCGCCCCTCTGTAATTGACATTTATTCATTCTTTGCACTGTTCTTGCACAAGTCACCATCACTTCGCTGGGATTCCCAAGTGAAGTGATATGACTATTGTGATATGGTACTACCTTGTGTGGAATGTTGTATATATATATATATATATACATATGTAAATATATATATATATATATATATATATATATATATATATATATATATATATATATATATATATATATATAACAATGTGTGTATTCTGGATCATGTAACAAAAGTAATTTCCCCCTGGGATCATTAAAGTTTGTCTGAATCTTGTCTGAAGTCTGACTAAGTAATGCTTTAAACTGCATCTGGTTAACAAATCAGTTTTCTGACCCAATGTGCAGCCATGACTGGTTCTAATTGAAGACTTTATCTGGCAGCTGCTCTCCTCTCTTGCTTTCTACATACTGGCTTAAATTATTTCAGCAGTACACCCCACTCCCAGATTGTAGAATAACACAGCTTTGGTTTGTCAGTATGTTTCTCTTTATTTACCAAAAATAACTATGCAATATTAATGTTTTAAAAACACTAAGAGGCACACCTCTGCATTTCCTGGCTGCAAAGTCAGCAATCAGGACATCTAATGACAGTTTCTGAACCACATCACCATTGATGCTGATGATGGCTACACCACTCAGACGTTCCTGCACCATTGATGACTTCCCACTGTCACTTCATGCTTGCTCAGTATGAGGGATTGCAGCAAAGCCATGGACAATGCAGACGACTCTCCCTGTGGCTCTACTACGCTTCTCCAGGAGTGAATGCTGCTTGTCGGGACGTTGAAGCAATCAACTGGTTTTCCTTATATAGGATTTTTTTTTTCAAAATTATTTTTATTGAAGCAAATGATAAGATAACCACAATAAGGAATACAGTTCACTTTTTTTTGGATAAACGTATACTTATGCAGGTATAACTTCTAATATAAACACACAAGTACAAATGTTGAAATAGTCACACCTACTACATATACAAAAACAAAACAAAATAAGAACAATAAAAAGAGAGAACAATACACTCCATTCCCACCCTGTCTCAGCCCAACATGTTCAGCAGAAAAATAAAATAAATAATAATAATAATAATAATAATAATAATAATAATAATAATAATAAAAAGGAAACATCAGCAAAATACAGCAACAACAACAGGCACATCCATTTAGTTAGGTAGGAGCTCCAAATCTGAAAAATAAGAAAGAAAACACTGCCATTTGTGGAAAAAATAGTCTTTACATCCTCTCGTTGTATATTTAATTTTCTCAAGTTTAAGGAAAAACACTATGTCCTTAAGCCACTGGGCGATGGAGGGATATCTAGCAGATTTTCAGTGTAATAATAATGAACGTCTTGCAATTAAGGATATAAAGGCTATAATATCTTTTTGCATAGAATTTAATACAACTGAGGAATAAGCAATCAGTCAGTGGACAAGGTTGCAGATTAACTTTTAGAATAGTAGACATAACTGTAAAGTAACCAGACCAAAAAGCAGCCAGGTCAGGGGAAAAAAAAAAACCAAAACCTATGACTAAGATGACACGGAGAAACCTGACACTTGTCACATTTGTCTTCAATTTCTGGATAGATTACACTGAGTCTGGACTTAGAGAAATGGACTCTATGTAAAATTTTGAATTGAATAAAACCAAGACGAGCACAAGAGGTAGTAGACCGTATTCTGTCAATTGCATCTTCCCAGAGATCTTCACTTAACTGTATTCCTAACTCTGATTCCCATGCATTCTTAATTTTGGTATCCAACTGACAGTTTAGTTTCAGAATGGAATTATGTATCTTTGAAATGAGTCCTCTCTAAGAAGGACTATATAAAAGCAAGTTTTCCCAAGGCAATTCCGGGGGCATTGAAGGAAAACTGGGAAAGAGATTTGAAACAAAACTACTAATCTGAAAGTAGCAAAACAAATGAGTACCCGGAAGATTATACTTAGAAGACAAATTAGTAAAACTATCAAACACACCACGTACATACAGATTCTTTAAGTGCCCAACACCCTTATCATACCAAACTGAAAAAAGCGAGTCTGAAAGAGACAGGGGAAATAGGTGGTTGTTAGTTAAAGGAATCATAGAAGATGCAGTTAAAAATTTATGTTGCCGTCTAAACTGATACCAGATCCTAAGGGTGTTAAGTACCACTCCATTATCTGTATATAAAGAAGGTTTTGTAGGCAGAGAAGAATATAGCAAAGCAGGTATAAAGGACCCTATGCAAGATGATTGTTCTAATTTACACCAAGGGGAGTGAGGAGATTCCAACCAGCAACAGAGTTTTTGGATGTGAGCAGCCCGGTAATATATCTGAAAATTAGGTAATGCAAGTCCACCACTGAGTTTAAACCTTTGCAAAAATGTTTTTTGGTGGTACTGAGAAGGCTATTCAAAGTTCTGAAGGTCCTAGGTTCAAATCCTATTAAGTATTTCTTGGTTTTAACATCAGAGATGAAAAAGGATAAATGGCTAGGAGAAGTGCTCAGTGCTTGAATGTTCTCATGGTGTAGTGGCATTGTTGGTTGTACTGAGAAGGTGATTCAAGGTCCTGAGTTCAAATCCTGTTAATTATTACCAAGGTTGATCATCAAAATAATGGAAAGAAATGAAAAAAATAAATGTTCTAGGAGAACATGTCAGAGAGTGAATAGTCTCATGGTGTAGTAGTGATGCTGCTGGTACTAAAACTGAAGTTCCTGAGTTCAAATCCTGCTGATTCTTTTGTTATCAGAATGATGTGGAAAAAGTTACAAAAAATAAATTCACTCGGAGAAGACATCAGACTCATTGATTTGTATTTGTGTTAAGGAAAAAATATATTAAAACAATTTTTTTTGAAGATTTTAATACACGTGTTTGAATTTGTTTTGCACCATTTGTTTTAGATCAACTGTAGCAGAACTGAATGACATACATTTATGATGTGCAACTCACGGAACACAATTTGTGTACTTGTACTCAAGAATTTGAAGAGGTGTAACTTTATTTTGTACTTGTGACAGATTTAAAACAATCTACAATTACAAAACACCAAAGTTACAATGCACAAATAGTTTTGCCACAATAGTTCTGGACCATTTGGATCAAAACTAAGAATGTAAGAGATTTTTGATGTGCAACTCACAGAACACAATTTGTGTACTTGTACTTAAAATTTGAACAGATGTAAAAAAAATTGTACTTGTATTTTTTTTTATTCTACAAATACAAAGCTTAGAATTTAACTCCCTCCACAACTTCAAATTCACGCTTACAATGCACAAATCCTATTGGAACAAGATTACCTTCATAGAATTGGTGCAAAACCAATTCAAACACATGTATTAAAATCTTTAAAAAACACAAATACAAATCAACGAGTACAACTGCACAAATCTGCTGCTGTGACTCACAAATTCAACTTTACAAGTTACGCCTTCATTTTGACTTTTGACACAAATGTCTCACTGGTAAAAATGATCTGTGACTTGTGGGTAGTACCCTTGATCAGACAGCAGGGGGCGCTGCCTGCTCCGTCAGTCTGTACCAACCGGAAATACAAATATGGCCTACTGTCATGTTGCCTTTCAAGGACCCCTTTTTTTCCTTTTTTATTTTGTTAAAGATCTGAACAAATGTAGAACATCACGTGGCATGTACAAATATAAAGAGATGAGGTCTTACAATCTTAAGGCACACATATTAGAACATAGTAAGTCAGAAACGACAAAAGCAACAGAAAAGACAAATACACAAAAATGAAAAAAAAAGACAACAATGAGGCATTAGTTCTCAAAAAAATTTAGATCAATATAGGCATTCAGGAGCTGTATTCCATGCTTGTTTTTGGTCAGTTTTAAGGTTCTGAAGTGGTTTTCCACTAGAAGGTTTTTAAAAGGCTGAAAAGACAGGTTTTCTATTACCCCATTTACAGGAGTTGATGAAGAATTTCGCTAAGATCAGCAGGTTGTCAAGAATGAGGTCGGTTCTTCTGTCTCTGTGGGTGGTTCCAAATATTATATCTTCTCTTTTAAAGGGATGATGGAGGGAAAGTTTTGTTGAGATCCAGTCCTGAAAGTTTCTTCAAAATGTATCATTGTGCACACAATAGAAGAAAAGATGATCTGTTGTTATAATGTCGTTGTCACAAAAGGTACAAGTGTTGGTATCAAAGTTAAATCTTTGCCTTAATAGTTCTCTGGATGGAAAAATGTTATTCAGAATTTTGAAATGAACTTCTTTAGCTTTATGATAGAGAGTATTTAAGGTAAGCGGTTCTTCACTTATTAACCTCTGAATCAGAAAACAAAGTTAAAATAGAGTTTTTATTTGGTCTGGTAGGAAATACAGAATGAGTTAGATGTTGACGCATCCGTTTGTTAGTTACTTTGGTCCAAAAAGTTAACTCCAAACAGTTGAAGAGCGGGTAACTGAAGGTTAGCTCACTGAGTGATTATATTTTGAACCAGATTTTTGACTGCAGTGGGGATAGAGTTCATTACTGTGTTAAACTGAGTATGTGAGCATTCCAAATTATATAATAAGCAAAATTCGTCATAAGACAGCCAGTCTCCATTGTCATTAGGAAGATGTTTTATGGATCAAATACTTTTTTCCATGCAGTGAACCAAATACAGACTTATTTCTGTGTAACACATATCTGTTGTTCCACATGGGCGTCGGGTGAGGAGTAAAGTTGTGTGTGTACATAAGTTTCCAACAAAACAAAACCTGCTTATGAAAGGCAGATAACTTAACAGGAAGTCTGTCGACATTAAAGTCACATCTAAGAACAAAATCTAGGCCACCTAGATTTGGTGAGACGGAACCAAATACTATTTCCGTTTATTAAAAAGGATTTCAACCCTTTTAAGACCGCATTTAAACAATCAAAGTCAATAGCTTGTAAACCACCATCATTATAGTCTTTAACCATATTTGCTTTCTTTAGGTAGTGGATTTGATTTTTCCAGATGAAATTAAAGTTCAACTGATTTATAGCTTTAATGTATTTGTTGGGTATGGCCATAAAGTAAGCTGGGTATATGCACCGGGACAGGGACTCCATTTTGGTTAGGTGGGTTCTCCCAAACAAGGTCAGGTCTCTTTGGAGCCATCTATTTAACTGAGACTTGCAATTCTGTATTTTATTATCTATGTTTACAGTTTCACTGAGTTCAGCATCTTTAGTGATTAAAATTCCAAGATATTAAACTGAGGATTTAATAGGAATATTATAAGCTTCCGTCAGATCAGAGTCATGAATCGCCATCAGTTCACACTTCTGCAGGTTTAAGGTTAATCCAGATGGTTTGGAGAAAGTATTAATTAACTCAAGAACTTTAGGGGTTTGGTTTAGATTCTTCAAAAAATTGTAGTGTCGTCAGCTAGTTGACTGATTATAATTTGGTCATCAAAAACTTTCAATTTAGGTATATTTGAGTTTTTTATAAAAAATACTCAACACTTCAACAGCCAAGATGAAGAGAAACGGGGAAATTTTACAGCCCTGTTTTATTATCCTATTAATTGTGAAACGTGGAGACGTACCGTTTGGCAGTGCAACTGAACTTGTGGTATCATTGTAAAAGCTTTTTATTATTCTACAGAAGTTTGGCCCGAATCCGAACAAGTGCAAAACTTTGAAACAAAACTGATGCTCCAACATATCAAAAGCTTTATAAAAGTCTAGAAAAAGGATGAATCCTTTATCCTCAATCAGTTCACTATATTCAAGTAAATCCTGCACCAGTCTGATGTTATCATGTATAGATCTTTTGGACATAAAACCTGTCTGTGTTTCAGAAATAACATCCTTAAGACCAGTCTTTAATCTATTTGTATAAATATACGTTAACAGTTTATAATCGCAGTTTAGAAGGGTGATAGGACGTAATTGTCTAAAATCTTGTCTGTTCTTGGTTTGGGTATAAGGGTGATAACACCCTACTTCATGTTGTGTGGAAGTGAATTGTTACATAGGATCTCTTTAAAAACCTGGAATATAAATTCTCTGAGATAATCCCATAAATCTCTATAGAAATTGGCAGTAAGGCCATCAGGGCTGTGGGATTTATCGAGTTTCAAGCATAAGATGGCGTTATCTAGTTCCTCAATATTAATATCTTTGTTGCAATTTTCCTTAAAATCCTCAGTGACTTGAGGGATGAAGTCTTTGACTTGGTTTAACAGAAGGTCGCATTCTTGGGGTGAAAAAGAAGAGCAGTAAAGGTTTTGATAAAAGTTACTAATTTCTTTTGCAATAAGAGTTTGGTATGTACATTCATTGTTGTTAATAATAAGGGATTGAATGTACTTTTTAACTTCTCCTCTTTTCCAGTCTGCAGAAGTATGAACTGTTTTTTCCCCTTCCTCAATCCACTAAGCTCTGGATCTGACAAAAGCTCCTCGGGCCTTTGTTTCATAGATGCTGTCTAATTTAGCTTGTAGAGTCAGGAGGTTATTTTTGTCAGCATCAGTCAACGTCTATTTAAGAAGTAGTAGGTTTAACCCTTGACTAACCTTATTTCTTCCATGTCATTGTTTCTTTTTAGGTTTTTGCTAAAAGAATGAGAACAAGAGACGACCCCGTCATACATTTTTTTTTTACAAATTGTTTATTTTTTTTACAAAAACCGAAAGGGGAATAGAACAAAGAAAACATAACAAAGCCAGGGCATACTTTATTAAAATGCATTTATTAAGTACAAAATACACATACATATGCAAATCAAATAAATGATAAAAAAACACTGAAGAATATTCAAAATAAAATACGTTTCTATACTCCTAAACGTGTTTATAGCTGGGGTTTTATATGTACTTTAAGAAATGGCGTATATATTTTAGTTTCCCCAACCACAACTGGGAAACATTTTTGCTATTAAAAAACAAAACAAAAAATATATATATATATTTACACAAATACAAAGATATACAAAGAGAAACCCCCGGCCCGAAAAAATACAAAAGAATAAAAAAGTAAGAAAAATTAAATTTTGCCTACGGGAAGTTATTCTGTTCGCACGTGCGCAAATGAGCTGATGGAATGGATTGTGCTACCGGGACGGATCAGGTAGTGACAGGCTTCTTCGTCATTTCGGAAGAGGGGGGAAATGGATTTTATTTTTATTGAACTATTTTAAAATACAAATTTCAACAATATAAGTACAAGTAAACATAAGACGTTATCCAAAACAGCTATTAGGAAAGAAAATTAAAATAATAAAAACACAAGGGTGTAGCTCATATATCGTGCTAACATTTCTGAAAACTTTAAGGCAGTATTATTTTCAAATATCTTGACCAAGGCATAGAGATATTTGATATCATTCAAAAAAGATTGAAAGTTTGGATAAGTTTTAAAGAATCTGCACAGGGGGCAGAGAAAAAAGCGTCCGAGCAGGCAGAGAGATCTCTGTCAGGAGGCCATGTCACTTGGAACCAAACAAAGACAAAAACAAAGTTCTACAAAGACTTGAGCATACTGTAGGGATTAAGGGGAAAGCATTAGGCTGGTTTAAATCTTATCTGTCGGACAGATTCCAGTTTGTCCATGTTAATAATAAATCTTCCTCAAACTCTAGGGTCACTTGTGGAGTACCACAGCGTTCAGTCCTTGGACCAATTCTCTTTACTATATATATGCTTCCGATCTGCAAAATTATCAGACAGCATGGGATTAATTTCCACTGTTATGCTGATGACACGCAGCTATATTTATCCATAAATCCTGATGAATCCAATCAATTACTTCGACTGCAGTCATGTCTTGATGACATCAAAAGCTGGATGACTTTAAATTTCCTACATTTAAGTTCTGACTAAACAGAGTGTGCAGGTCAGCTGGCTGGTGTCCTCACAGACATTTTCAACACCTCGCTGGACCAAGCCATAGTGCCAGCATGCTTCCAGTCTGCCTCCATCATTCCGGTGCCAAAGAAACCTCAAGTCACCTGTTTCAACGACTACCGGCCTGTTGCACTGACTCCCATCATGATGAAGTGCTTTGAAAGGCTGGTAAAGGAACACATCGTCTCCAGTCTCCCCCCAACACTCGACCCGTTCCAGTTTGCCTACCGACGGAACCGCTCCACTGAGGACGCCATCTCCTCCGCTCTTCACCTGAGCCTGGCACACCTGGAGGAGAAGAACACGCACGTGCGGATGCTGTTCCTGGACTTCAGTTCAGCGTTCAACACCATCATCCCACAACATCTGGTGGGAAAACTGGAGCATCTGGGCTTCAACACACCCCTACGAAACTGGCTGCTAGACTTCCTCACCAACAGACCTCAGTCAGTCCGGGTCGGACAGAACACCTCTGATGTCATCACCCTCAGCACGGGCTCCCCTCAGGGCTGCGTCCTGAGCCCCCTGCTGTTCACCCTGATGACTCAGGACTGTGTCCCCAGGTTCACCACCAATCACATCGTGAAGTTTGCTGACGACACAACGGTGGTGTGCCTGATCAGAGACGACAATGACCAGGACTACAGAGAGGAGGTGGAGCAGGTGGTGGGCTGGTGCAGAGACAACAGCCTGATCCTGAACGTGGAGAAGACGAAGGAGATTATCGTCGACTTCAGGAAAAACCGGCCTCACCATGCTCCACTGCTCATCAACAACTCAGCGGTGGAGGTGGTCAGCAGCACCAAGTTCCTGGGGTTGCACATCACGGACAACCTCACCTGGACTGTGAACACCACGTCACTGGTGAAGAGGGCACAAAAGCGACTGTACTTTCTGCGGAGGATGAGGAGAGCCCACCTGCCCCCGCCCATCCTCACGACCTTCTACAGAAGCACCATAGAGAGTATTCTGACCAGCTGTCTCTCTGTGTGGTGTGGAGGCTGCAGTGCCTCCGACTGGAAGAACGTGAGGAGAGTGGTGAGGACAGCAGAAGGGATCATTGGGGCTCCTCTTCCCTCCATTAAAGACATTTCATCGCAGCGCTGTGTGTCTCGAGCCCGTAACATCATCAGGGACCCCTCACACCCCCACCATAGACTATTCTCCCTGCTGCCCTCTGGAAAGAGGTTCCGCAGCATCCGCTGCAGGTCCACTAGGTTCTGCAAAAGCTTTTTCCCTGCTGCCATCAGACTGCTGAAGTATAAAAAACAGACTGTGTACCACACTCGACTTGCTGATTTGCACATTTGCATCGTATCCTGCAAAATTGCTGCTGCACCTTACCCGGAAACGTACTGCAAAACTGTGTACAATGCAACTGTCTACTTTTAAATCACTGCTGCACCTTACTGCATATTTGTTTACATTTGTTTTACATTGTTTACATTTCAACTGCCTACTGTTCACTGCTGCACTTTATCCGGAAGTCAATTGAAACTTATCCTGTAAGCTGTTCCCAATCAGGAAGAAATACATGATGGACGGCGTTAAAGCCACCATATCGGTTGACAGACTTTATATTAATGGACAGTTGTTAAGGGATCAGAAGATCACCCCTTGGCTTTATTAGTTACACCACAGGTGGACTTAAAGCATGTCTCAATGATTTAAAATAAATAAATAAAATAAATAAATAAATAAGACGCACAGATCGGTACACGGTGATAAATTAAATACACGCACAGCTCAAGAGCACGTTGGAATGGTTAGTGTTCACGGTTGGGTACAGAAGGCACGGGCTATGGTTTATCCCTTTTCACACTCTCTTACTCTTTGCACTTTTTTATTTTTTTGTGTATTTCTATCTTATTTGTCTGCTTCTTTCCTGATCATCAGTCAATCACAAGCACATCATATGATGCTACCTGGGTCTATGTATGACTATTTTCTCGTGGGCATGCACCTTCTAACTTCTCACTCACATCTATGGCGAATGTAAAGTTTGTGACATGGAATGTGCATGGGGCTGGCACCAGAGAGAAAAAAATGAAGATCATTAACCAGCTTACTAGATTAAAGGCAGATGTTGTATTATTGCAAGAAACCCACAAATCAGATACAAATGCAAGTGAGCTTAACTCACCTGAGTTCCCTAATGTGTTTGCGGCCTGCTATAACTCTAGACAGAGAGGTGTAGCAATCTTAATCCACAAAAACGTTAGTTTTAAAATATTAGATAAAACTATAGATCCTGAAGGTAGATACATAATAATTAAAATAGCTATCCATAACCAGAAGCTATGTATTGTCAGTATATATGGTCCAAATGTTGATGACCCCTCTTTTTTCCACCAATTCTTCCTTGCACTTTCAAAACACGGGGATTGTTCACTAATTATAGGAGGTGACTTCAACTTTGGTTTAAATAACGATATAGACAGGTTGAATAAAACAGGGACTCAGCGTAGTTGGCAGTCAGTAAGTGTAGTCAAACAATACATGAGTGATTTTGGTCTTTGCGATGCATGGCATTCTCTTCATCCTAATAGTAAAGAATACACTTTTTTCTCAAATGTTCACCATTCGTACTCTCGTCTGGACTACTTTCTAATAAGTAGCTCACTGCTGTCGGTTGTTTCAGAGACGGTAATTCATCCTATTGCTATCAGTGATCACGCTCCTGTTACTCTCACCTTAATTAATAAAAAAATAACCCCACAAAACAAAAGCTGGAGATTTAATACATCACTGCTTAAAGATGAAGAATTTATAAAATTCATTAAAGAACAGTGGGCCTCATACTTAGAATACAATGATCAACCAGGTACATCGGCATCGATATTGTGGGAAGCTGGAAAAGCAGTGATGAGAGGTAAAATAATTTCTTTCTCATCACATAAAAAGAAAAAAGAAAACAAAAAGATTCAGGAATTAGAAGAAAAACTTAAGTTACTAGAATCCTCTCAAGAAGAAGGAAAGTTAGGTAAAATCCGTGAAGTAAAATTAGAACTAAACCACCATATTGAAAAGCAAAATAGATTTCTAATACAAAGACTCCGAATAGAAAATTTTGAACATGGCAATAAGTCAGGAAGCTTTCTAGCTAATCAGCTTAAAATAAATAAGGAGAAAACTACTATATTTGCAGTTACAGATTCAACTGGTAATACAGTAAGTGAACCAGGGTGTATAAATAATACCTTCCGCGATTTCTACAAATCTTTATACACACCACAGATAAATCCATCAGAGAAGGATATTAAGCAATTTCTGGATAAAATTACACTTCCTAAATTATCAGATAACCAAAGAATGACACTGGATTCCCCGCTGACAACAGCTGAAACCCAGGAAGCTCTTAAAAGCATGCCTAATAAAAAGGCTCCAGGTCCAGATGGATTCCCCACTGAGTTTTACAAAGAGTTCTGGAATATTCTAGCCCCAACGTTCCACAGAATGTTGCAGGAAATACAGGAAAAAGGTAGATTTCCAGCTAATATGAACTCTGCCACCATCAGCCTTCTGCTCAAGCCAGACAAAGATCCTGTGTTGCCCACTAGTTATCGTCCCATATCCTTAATTAATGTGGATATTAAGATAATCTGTAAAGCTTTTGCAAAAAGATTAGACAAAGTAACTCCTCTCATAATACATCCAGATCAAACTGGTTTCATCAGAGGAAGGCAGTCATCCACAAATACACACCGATTACTTAATTTAATTGATTATTCCTACAGTAAAAACATTAAAACCAATATATTGTCTTTAGACGCAGAAAAAGCTTTTGATAGAGTAAATTGGAAATTTTTATTCGCTACTCTTCATAAATTCGGTTTTGGCGATTTATTCATAAACTGGTTAAAAATTCTATACAATTCTCCAACAGCCTGTGTCAGGACAAATAATCAAATATCTTCCAGTTTTTGTCTACAGAGGGGCACCAGGCAAGGATGCCCTCTTTCTCCATCACTTTTTGCCATCTTTATAGAACCTCTAGCAGCAACAATCAGACAAACAAAAGCTGTAAAAGGTATAAAATGCATGAAAATAGAGCACAAGATTAGTCTGTACGCGGATGATGTATTACTTTATCTCCAGCATTCAAATAATTCTCTTTTACAGGTAATTAGAATACTAGAATCTTTCTCTAAAGTATCAGATTACTCGTTAAACTGGTCTAAATCTACGGTACTGTCAATTAATTGCTGTTTCGAAAACTCCCTAAATTTACAAATGCAATCAGGAAATATTAAATATTTAGGTATTACTGTGTCGAATAAATTAACAGATTTACTTAAACTTAACCACGCCCCACTTTTAAACAGGATAGAAGAGGACCTTGAAAGATGGAAATCGCTTCCAATCACACTTATGGGTAGGGCAGCTTCAATAAAAATGATGGTCCTACCTAGAATTAATTATTTATTTTCAATGATCCCCAATAAACCATCATCTGACTGGTTTAAATCTCTAGACTCTGCCATTTCTAAATTTCTTTGGAAAGATAAACCCCCACGTATTAGCTTAAAGACAATACAGAAGACTAAAGACAGGGGAGGACTAGATCTGCCTAACTTCCATAACTATTACTTAGCAAATAGGCTACAATACATCTCTAAATGGATAAAAAATAGTCTTTTAGATGAGCCTTGGTTAGATATAGAACAGGAAATGTGCAATAATATCATGATTTCAGATCTGCCGTTTATTAGCTCAAATATAAAACGGCATACATGCTTCAAAAATATCAACATTAGCTCTACTCTGACAGCATGGTGGGAGTTCCTCAAAATGACAAAGTCATCACTTATCCCATGCAGTCGTACACCTATCTGGAATAACCCTGATATCCTACAAAATAATAAAATGATAAACTTTACATACTGGAAGAATAAAGGTATTAAATATCTGGAACATCTACTTGACGGAACCGAGTTCATCAATTTTGCTAAACTAAATATGCAATATGGCATTAGTAAAAATAAATTCTTGGAATATGAACAACTAAAATCTATAATTAGAAATAAATTCAAGCATATTAAAGGTGGTTTACAAGTCCCAACTAATATAATAGAGTTCTTAGATTTAACCCCCCCCAAACTACTGTCTAAATTATACAGGACGCTGACTAAAATAGATGATTCGATATCTCTTCCTATAATGAAGTGGGAAAAAGATTTATCAGGCACCTTTGAACAAAATTTCTGGGCTCAGATATGTCTAAGAACTTTCAAATTGACTAGAAACACCAACTTACAACTAATACAATACAAAATCCTTCACAGAGTACACTACACAGGACAAAGATTATTCAAGATGGGTCTGGCACAATCTAATATCTGCCCACACTGCATAGGCAACCATCCTGATAATTATTTTCATGCGTTATGGTTATGCACACCAGTCCAGAGGTTCTGGACACAGATATGTAAGGACTTATCAAAGTGCTTGAGCTGTAAAATTACACCTTCCCCATCAGTTTGCCTGCTCGGTAATTTTGAGGAAAGTCCTCTGAAAAAAGAAATAGTTTACATAGTTTTTACTGCTTTATGCATCGCAAAGAAAACTATCCTCATGAATTGGAAAAGTAAACAAAATCTCAGTATCAATCAGTATAGAGATCTTTTGTTGGATCATATTAATCTAGAGACAGCATCTGCTTCCACATCTGATTGGTCTCTTTGGGCTCCTCTGATCAACACCATCACTTAGTGGTATAGGGGGCGGTGGGTTGCTTCCTGCAGGGCGCAGTGGCTGGATGGGGGGGCTCCTGGGGCCCTGGGGGCACTTGGAGTAGGGCGCCTGGTGGATCCGGCACCGGGGTCTGTTGCCCCCGTCTGGGAGGAGTTTGGGAGGCCTACGGGTGGCCCACAGCGGCCGCTTGCGGCGCTCTTTGGGAGCTGCGTGTTGACGGACGTGGGTTACTGACCTGGTAGCTGTGCTGCCGCTGGGTGGGTCCGGGGTGGGTCTGGGGGTCTGGGGTCCCCGGGGCGCGCCGCCCTCGGGCGCGGGCCCCGGCGGGGCCTCGGGGGTTCCGGTTCCGGGGGGGCGCCGCTTTTGGTGTGGGCCGGCGCGCGCCCGGGTGTCCGCCCCTGCACGGGGCCTCTGGTGCGCTGGGGGGCCTCGGGGCCCGTTGAGGTGGTAGGGGGGCATGGTCATTAACACCTCTGGGCAGATGCTCTTCTCCTTCATTGGATAGGCACTCTGCCAGTGGGGGGAGGGGGAAAGGAGGGGGAGTAGGGACCTACCCAGCCTGGATGTCTACTGTCGAATGTATGGTGAGTTGTTTGAACGTTAGTGTTGGGGAGGGATTAAATCTACGGGAGGGGGGGGGTTGGGGGCGTTGACGTTCTGGTGGGCTTGTGTCCGGCCCCCTGTCCCGGTCCTGGTCCGTGTCGTCTTCCGGTGCGGGTTTCACCTGGGGGTGGGGTTTGGGATGGCTCGTGCGGGCCGGCTGGCCAGTGTCCCCCCCTCTTATTATTATTATTATTATTATTATTCTTTATTTATTTATTTATTTATCTATTTATTTATTTAGTTTAAGTAGGCTTGGTGGGTGGGCTGGGGGGGGTTGGGGTGTTGGTCCTGGTGGGTGGTTGGCTGGCGGGCCCTGCGGCCTCTCCCTGTCCCCCGGGCTACGGTGGTGCCGCTGGCGGGGCCCCCTTCTCTGGGTGGAGCTTTCGGGGAGCGGGGGTGCCTATTGGAGTCAGTAGGGGAGCTGGCTCCCTGGGTTGGCTTCCCAGTCATTTGCTCCCCATCCCCGGACTCCTCCCTCTGCCTGCTCCATCACGCCGCCACACATGTAGGTCATGTGGGAGGGGGCGTTACTGGAGGTTGCCACTTTCTGGTGACGCCCCTCTCCCCAATTTTATCATGCATCTTAGACACTTTCACTTCAAACATTTTTCACATCGCACACTCATATAGGCCATGGTAGGGGGGGGTGGGGGGAAGACGTCTGGGGGGGGGCTTATGTTGTGTGGGCCTCACCTCGGACGGCTCCCTTCACCTCCTCTCCCACTTAGACATTGAGGGTTCTGGGCAGTCACACGGAGGGGGTGCGCTGGCAACAGCTACCTTCCGGAAGGGGGGTGGGCTGTGCCGTGCATCCCCTTCGGCGCTCCCAGTTTTTAAACGCACTTGAGAACAACATGCAACAACACAACATTTGAGCGGGCGTAGGGAGGGTCGGGGTCTTCTGCACACCCCCGTTCTCCGATGGCGGCAAGGAGTCTGGGGCCTGGAGCGGGCCACTGTGTCCGGGGTCTTGGTGGGGGGCTGCGGTGTGCAGTCAGCGGCTTGCCAGGTCTGGGGCTGATACCTCTGCTCCCCCCAGGGGGCGGGGGGCAGGGATGGCAAGGGTAAGGTGGGGGGAGGGAAGGGGTTTATTAGGTATTTAGGGGGAGGGGGGGGCTCTGGCCGGGTGGCTCGTGCGGGTCGTGTTGGCCCGCCCTCTTGGGGGGGCCCGGTCCGGGGGGCGTCTGGTCTGGGGCCGGGGGTCGGGCACAAGCAGTCGTATAGTCGATTTGGGGTGACCCCCCCCCCCCTTTGGTCAGTGTTGGATGTGAGTGTTATGTGGGAATGTGTGTACAGCGTTTTTTTTTTTTTTCTCTGTGTGTGGTGAGTGGGGCACAAGGGAGGGATGGGGTGAATGAGTTTTTTTTTTTTTTTTTTTTTTTTCTCCAGGTATGGGTGTGGTCCGCTCCCTCTCCCAAGAACATCTCAAGTCTCCGCTAGGTGCGGAGCCCATCCCCCCACGTCCTGCCCTCCTCCACTTCGTTGGCGGGCGCCTTGGCCCCCTGGCGCGTTGGTTGGCTTCGGGGCGGGTTCCCGGGCGTGCGCCGGCCCACTCCCGGCGGCCTCTTCGCGGGGCCTGGCCCCCCGGGGGGCGGCCGGGGCCCTTGTCGCGGGGGCGAGGCGCCCCTGGGGCCTCTGGCCCTCAGGGCCCATGGCCGGGTCCACTTCAGCGGGGCTAGCTGCCAGCGGAGCCCACGGGCTCGTCTCCGCGGCTCTTGGGGGCGTCGGCATAGCGGTGGCTGGGGGATTTCCTCGGGGTCGTCTCTGCTCCTTCCTTGGGGGGGGGAGTTGCGGATATCCTGTGTCGGCCCCTCCTGGGCGACCTGCTTTAGGGGCCCCTTTGGGAGTCCGGGGTTACGGGTCCCCTGACGCCTGTCTCTGTGCTCGGGGAAGGTGGGTCTTCGGTTCTCCACAATCACTATCAGACTATTTCTGGATAATCTTCACCTAAACTAGTGCACTTTCATATCTCCCACAGGTGCTGGGTCCCAGGTATTAAGTGTTCACTTATATACAGTAATCTTATGTGTTTATTTATTTATTTATGTTCTTTCACTTTCTTTTTTCAAATATCACATTACACATGTCAGCTTACATAATAATATATATGATTTAGCAATGGCATCTAGGTGTTATTCGAGTGTAGCTGTTGCTTTATGTCTGTTGGTTGTGCTGTTCTTTTTGTGTCTCTTTCCAGGTGATGGAGCAGACAAAGAAGGTTTTATCACTCTCTCCCTTTTATCTCCTCTTTCTTTCACCTCTAATCTTTTTTTTCTTTTCTTTCACTTTTTCTTCTTCCTTTAGTCTCCCATTGTCATGTCCATATAATTTGAAATTCTCCTTGCAGGAATCATAATAAAGTTATTTACAAGCATAAATCAAGTGGAGCACAATGGCGAAAGCTGTTTGCTCCACTTGTAAAAGCAAAATCTGTCGAGCTCTATCTGGCATTGAGACATCAATTCCTATTGCCACATTGCTAGACAGGACACTGGGGAAAAAAAAAAAAAAAAAAAAGAAACTTATCCTGTAAGTGACTGTGATTTATCACTGCACTTTATCCTGTACTGTAATTCACCGCAAGGTATCCTGTAGAGTTACTGCAATCTTTCTGAGCTGTGTGAAAACGAAATTTCGTTCTGTATGCACTCTGTGTATACAAAATGACAATAAAGAAAGTCTAAGAAGTTGTAATCTTTGGACCAGAGTCCTCAAAAAATAAACTTCTTAATCAATCACTTAATCTGGATGCCATTAATTTGGCCTCTGGTAATAAAGTAAAAAATCTTAGTGTAATTTTTGACCAAGACATGTCATTTAAATCCCATATTAAACAGGTTTCCAGAGTTTCCTTTTTTCACCTCCGGAATATCGCCAAAATTAGAAACATTCTGTCCAGGCAAGGCAAGGCAAATTTATTTATATAGCACAATTCAGTACAAAGACAATGCAAAGTGCTTTACATGATTAAAATATAGCAAAATAAAACAGAATAAAAGCAAGTAGGAATAAAATGTAGAAAGAAAATAGAACATAAAAAAATAGTGGTGTTTCAGTTAACTAGAACAGTCAAAGGCAATCCTAAACAAATGTGTTTTTAATCTTGATTTAAAGGAACTCAGACTTTCAGCACTTTTACAGTTTTCTGGAAGTTTGTTCCAGATCAGTGGAGCATAGGAACTAAATGCTGCTTCTCCGTGTTTGGTTCTGGTTCTGGTTATGCAGAGCAGGCTGGAGCCAGAAGACCTGAGTGGTCTGGAGCAAGGACCGCGGAACCGGTAGGGCCGGTAGGGCCGCGGCCCTACCTACTTTTTATGATGAAGTCCTCCCCCGCGCTTGTCTTTTCACCCCCCCCCCTCCCGCTCGCGCTTGTCTCCATGCGCCCGACCAATTTGAAATGCGTTCCGCGGTCCTTGATCTGGAGGGTTGATACACTGATAACAAGTCTGTGATGTATTTAGGTGCTAAGCCATTTAGGGATTTATAGACTAACAGAAGGATTTTAAAGTCTATTCTCTGAGATACAGGGAGCCAGTGTAAGGACTCTAGAACTGGGGTTATGTGCTCTACTTTCTTAGTCTCAGTGAGGACTTCAGAACCGGGTCCATGTTCTCTACGTTCTTAGTCTTAGTGAGGACGCGGACAGCAGCGTTCTGGATCAGCTGCAGCTGTCTGATCCACTTTTTAGGCAGACCTGTGAAAACACCGTTGCAGTAATCAATTCTACTAAAGATAAACGCATGGATTAATTTTTCCAGATCCTGCTGAGACATCAATTCTTTAATCCTGGAAATGTTCCTCAGGTGATAGAAAGCTGACCTTGTAATTGTCTTTAGATGCTTTTGGAGGTTCAGGTCTGAGTCCATCACTACTCCCAGATTTCAGGCCTGATTAGTGGTTTTTAGCTGAAGCAGCTGGAGCTGTGTGCTAACTTTTGATCTCTCCTCTATTGGTCCAAAGATTATTACTTCTGTTTTGTTTTTATTCAACTGAAGAAAATTTTGGCACATCCAGGCATTGATTTCTTCTAAGCATTTACTGAGTGCCTGAACTGGTTCATAGTCACCTGGTGACATGGTGATGTAGAGCTGTGTGTCGTCTGCATAGTTATGGTAGCTGATGTTGTTGTTTTTTTATTATCTGAGCTAGAGGAAGCATGTAGATATTGAATAGGAGGGGACCCAGGATGGACCCTTGGGGAACCCCACATGTGATTTTTGTCATCTCTGATGTCAAGTTACCTACGGATGCAAAAAATTTCCAGTCCTTTAAGTAGGATTTAAACCAGTTGAGAGCAGTACCAGAGAAGCCGACCCAGTTTTCCAGACGGTCTAACAGAATGGAGTGATCGACGGTATCAAATGCTGCACTGAGGTCCAATAGAACCAGCATGGTGGTTCTTCCACAGTCTGTATTTATATGGATCTCATTAAACACCTTGATAAGGGCGGTCTCTGTACTGTGGTGAGGAAACCTGACTGGAAAACGTCAAAGCGGCTGGTCGTTGTTAAGAAGGTGTTTAATTGTTGAAATACAGCTTTTTCAACAATCTTACTGATAAAGGAGGTTTGAGATGGGCCTGTAGTTCTGGAGTAGTAGTTTGTCTAGATTGTTCTTTTTAAGCAGTGGTTTGATAATTGCTGTTTTTAGGGACTGGGGGAAAGCTCCTGACAGAAGGGATGTGTTTATTATCCGAGTCAAAACAGACGCTATGACAGGTAAAACTTTGTTAAAGAAAACTGCGGGTAGAACATCAAGGCAGCAGGTGGAGGAACTGTACAAACCGATCCTCTAATTTTTAGGATTTTCTCAGTAAAGAAGTTAGCAAATTCATTGCAGGCCCTGGTGGAGTGGAGTTCGGAAGCCACTGACACAGGAGGATTTGTTAACCTGTCGACTTTGGAAAATAAGACACGAGCATTATTAATGTACACAAGCATTATTAATCCAGGAGCGATGCTGAAAAACTAGTCCATGCATTTGTTACTTCAAGGCTGGACTATTGTAATTCTTTACTATCTTTACTATCAGGAAATGCAGCTCAAAGTCTTTAGCTGATCCACAATGCTGCAGCAAGAGTTCTGATGAAAATCAACAAGAGGGATCATATTTCTCCTATTTTAGCTTCCCTTCATTGGCTTCCTGGTAAATCAAAAATATAATTTAAAATTTTTCTTCTAATGTATAAAGCCCTTAATAATCAAGCTCCATCATATATCAGAGCTCTGATCATAACAGAAAGGCTTCTGGTCTGTGTGGATTCTCGTGTGACTGTTTAAAGCTGATTTTTGGCTAAATCTTTGACCACATAGATCACAACAGAAAGGCTTCTGTCCTGTATGGATTCTCGTGTGTGTGTTTAAATTTAATTTTCGGCTAAATCTCTGACCACATAGATCACAACAGAAAGGCTTTTGTCCTGTATGGATTCTTATGTGTCTGTTTAAAGCTGATTTTTGGCTAAATCTTTGTCCACATAGATCACAACAAAAAGGCTTCTGTCCTGTATGGATTCTCATGTGTCTGTTTAAACCGGATTTGTGGCTAAATCTTTGACCACATAGATCACAACAGAAAGGCTTCTGTCCTGTATGGATTCTCATGTGTCTGTTTAAACCGGATTTGTGGCTAAATCTTTGACCACATAGATCGCAACAGAAAGGCTTTTGTCCTGTATGGATTCTCGTGTGACAGTTTAAACCGGATTTGTGGCTAAATCTTTGACCACATAGATCGCAACAGAAAGGCTTTTGTCCTGTATGGATTCTCATGTGACGGTTTAAAGCTGATTTTTGGCTAAATCTTTGACCACATAGATCACAACAGAAAGGCTTTTGTCCTGTATGGATTCTTGTGTGACTGTTTAAAGCTGATTTTTGGCTACATCTTTGACCACATACATCACAACAGAAAGGCTTCTGTCCTGTATGGATTTTCATGTGACTGTTTAAACCGGATTTGTGGCTAAATCTTTGACCACATAGATCGCAACAGAAAGGCTTTTGTCCTGTATGGATTCTCATGTGACGGTTTAAAGCTGATTTTTGGCTAAATCTTTGACCACATAGATCACAACAGAAAGGCTTCTGTCCTGTATGGATTCTTGTGTGTGTGTTTAAATTTAATTTTCGGCTAAATCTTTGACCACATAGATCACAACAGAAAGGCTTTTGTCCTGTATGGATTCTTATGTGTCTGTTTAAAGCTGATTTTTGTCTAAATGTTTGTCCACATAAATCACAACAGAAAGGCTTTTGTCCTGTGTGGATTCTCATGTGACTGTTTAAAGCTGATTTGTGGTTAAATCTTTGACCACATAGATCACAACAGAAAGGCTTCTCTCCTGTGTGGATTCTCATGTGTATGTTTACGTCATATTTTCTCGTAAATGTTTTGCCACAGTCTTCACAGCTAAGCTTCCCTCCAGTCTGGACTTTCCTACATGACTCCACATTTTTCATCTCTGTAGAACATTTCTTATATCCTGAGTCTGACAAGTGTTTCAGCTCAGACAGAGGGTGCTCTACATCACTGTCCTCTTCATCCTCATCAGTGTCTTCGGCCTCTGAAGATGTGGAAACATCTCCATGATCTTGTATCCTGGTGGATTCTTCTCCATCATTCTCTTCTGGAAGCTCTCTGCCTTTAATCTGGTCTGGATAAAGCTGTGAGAGCAGCAGAGACTGTTCATCATCCAGACTCTTTTTAGGAGGAGCAGAGACTGGAAACCTGATGGCATTAATCACCTCCTTCCCATTGAGCTGCTCTCCTGGCAGACTGATGTAGACTCCCTCCTGTTCCTCCTTGATGTGGGGGGGCTTTGGGTCATGCTGGTCGGCACAAGGTCTGTGGTCTAAAGAAGCTTCTTCTTTAACAATCAGCTTCTGTTTAAAATCTGCAGGAAACATTGAAACACATTATTCACATTAAAAAGTATTTTGATGTCAGTTTGAACTGAGGCATGCTTGGTATTTAATGTCTGTTTGTGAGAACTTACGGGGTTCTCAGATATCGGTCACGTTTTGTTGTTATGAGGACACAGTACTGACTGTAAACATCCCTCTGCCTTTTAGATTAAATAGGGATAACATATAATTACGGTTTGAAGAGTCTTTTTCTTACTACAGAGGTCTACAATAGAAACACCACATTATCAGACAGCCTATGGCGGTTCCCAGTCTGAGGCCTGACCATGCAGTAATGAGCAGGACCACGGAGCAAGTTTCGAGACCGGTCTAGATTTCCAGCTGCAGACCCCAGCCCAGACCTAGTGTAGTAAAGCTAAAGAAGATACGGGTAAGATCTAAGATCACATGTATATAAACAACTTAATCATCACAATCATTTACATGCAGGAGGTGCTCAGGTCGTGAGATTGCAGGAAGGCACATTCCATCACTTTCTGTGTTATGTTGCTGCATTGTGTGGTATGGATTGTGGTTTGGTGTTCCAAATCCCCTCAATTTTATCTTAAATCTCTTTGCTGTGACATCTCTCTGTTTGTAACACATAAGCATGTTTAAAACATTCTGTTGCTGCACTGAAAAGGCTATTATAGTGGGTGATTTTAACATTCATGTTGACACATACTGTAATAACCTTAGCGTAGCCTTTAAAACTATCCTAGATTCAACAGGGTTTATACAGGAATGAGTAACCCCAATTTAATGCTTTTTAATGCTCTTTTAATGCTCGTAGAAATAAATTTAATGCCATCAACAAGTACCTATATATATATATATATATATATATATATATATATATATATATATATATATATATTAGGGGTGGGACGCGATTAAAAATTTTAATCGCGATTAATCGCATGGCTGTGAAATTAATTAATCGAATTAATCGCATTTTAATCGCATACTTGGAAACAGCAGGAAGTAACTTTTTCCACATGGATTTTGAATGACAACACATAAGCTTAATAAACAAAATATTGTTTGTTTATTTTTTTAAAGAAATATCAACAGGCCAGTGCAAATTTTAAAGTTCAACATATTTAGGAACGCTAAACTCAGAAATTCAGGTAGCTCTATAGGTATAGGTAGAGCTTAATACTGCTTTTTAAACGCTGCTGGACCCTCTTTGTCACCGTTTTTCTACATGGCAGCTCATACGTGGGGTCAGACAGGGCAATCTGAAGAATCTTTTCCAGCCCCTTATCTTCTACCACAGCAATGGGTCTGCAGTCGAGAGCAGCCCAGTAAGCCAGCGCGTTGGTCATTTTCTCGGCCTTGGTCTTGCTTACCCTGCCCTTGAAGCCAGTCAGCTGGTGTAGTGTGGGTTGTTTCGTCTTCCTCCCAGTTGGGCTAGCTTCCACGCTAGTATCTGCCAAGCTAGCTGCTACATGCTTTGCGTTCAGGTGATATTTGAGGCTTGATACGCTGCGGTGATAGGCGAATTCCTTGTTGCATAATTTACATATGACCGCGCTCTTATCGACTCTTCCCTCCTGTATTTTGAAACAAAATTTCCCCTGCAAAGGACCAACAAAAATGATTTCATCTGCTTTGTCTAATTCTTCCATGGTTGTCTCTCCTTCTAGTTAAAAGCAACTTTCTTCTCTGTTCTTCTTCTTCAGTTTCCGTCCGACGGTATTCTGGCCATAGTTCTAATGCTGCCCCCACAGGTGAAATAATTACTTGGGTGAAATCCCAAACGACTTCCAGGAGACTGTGGTGTGCGATTAAAATGCGTTAATTTTTTTAACGCGTTAATATTTGTGTGATTAATTAATCCAAATTAACGCGTTAATGTCCCAGCCTTAATATATATATATATATATATATATATATATATATATTAGGGCTGTCAATCGATTAAAAAATCCAGCTTCTGGCAGGTAATGTAAAATGTTCTTTGGTTTATATTGAAGGAATTCCTACACTACATCCAGAATCAACATTTCATTACTTTACTGTAGGTTTTTCAATATAGACGTAGATGATAAGGCATATGGAAAGTCCTAAAATGAATGAGAAAGAGAATCTATAGAAAGAGATAAAGTTAATAACGAGAACATCAAAACTCAAATCTCTGTCTTTGCAAATGAGGAATTGTCAAAATATACCAGTTGAAACACCCAAAGAACTGTTGATCCTGTTGATTTAGACACCCTGACAATGAATGTTTAGCCCTTCAATTTTAAAATGGACGGTGATTTTAAACTTGACAGTCAAAAAGGACCTCAGTTAAGTCATTTTTATCATTTAAGGAACAAAGCAAAGGTAAAACATATTCTTTCAAGGCAGAAATATGGAAACACTCTAAGCCTTCATTTCATCATGGCTGGATTAGTGTAATTCTCTTTATCTCTGAATCGGTCAGTCCTCACTCAAATGTCTGCAGCTGGTTCAAATGCTGCTGCACACCTTTTAATGGAAAAACATAAAATAAAGCACATTAGCCCATCCTGGCCTCCCTTCACTGGTTGCCTGTTTATCTTAGAGTTCAGTTTAAAGAACTTCTGTTTGTTTTTAAGTTTTAAACTGTTGATTCTTTACTCAAGTCATTTTATTAGATGTTATTTTGTTTTACCTCGTGTTAAAGTGCTCTTTAAATAATGATGACAATGATGATGATTATGATCACAAGAAACGTTTGCATCATCACCCAGAAGCTGGAAAGAAAAGAGACAAAAACATTTTTCACACCTCACTTAGTAACTCAAGGAATTATTTTAAACTAAATATTTTAGGCTATAATATTAAACTGTTTATTGGTTGTTTTTTCTTCAATCCCACCGTTATGTTTAGTAATTTCTGCCAAAAGCTGCAGCATTTTCATTTAATCCATCTGAATGCAGTATTTGCAAGCCCTACTCTGATTGGATGGAAAGAAACCTGTCTGTGATTGGCTGGTGAGGTGGACAGTTTTTTTGTTTTTTTGAAGACAGTTTTTGAAGTCAAGAGCGCAGAATCCCACGAGCCGCTCACAGCTGGTGTTATGCGTGGAAGCAGCAGGTCACGGGCAGACACGGAACCGAAGGCGAGCAAAGTGAATTGAGAAGAGTTTATCAGTTTTGAGCGCGAGTGATGTTTAAACGCTGAATACCTGTCTCACTGTGCGCTCAAACAAAAGACACAAATATCGCTCCAGAAGTTGATATAGGCAATGCTGACTGAAAAATAAGTGGGTATGCGCCGTATACCCGTGTACACCCTGGACTACACTGTCCGACTTCATGTGAGACCGCAAAGCATTGACACCCATTGTGCAAAGCTTAATTTTTTTTTACAAACACGGCAAAATTCTTCGTCATCTTTACCGTCGACAGGCTGCAGCCATGTCCGTTTTCCATCCGCTTTTGATGAAATTAGCATTTTCCCACTCTCTCTGCCTCGAGTCCCTTTTCCGAACATTGTAAAAACATACAGCTTTATGATGAACCGGAAGCAGTTCCGCGCACAACGCGGAATCAGTTATATCTGAAATAATATATCTGAAGAAACTGTTTTTATGACCGTATTTTTTTTAGAAAAAAATAAGCCATTTTTAATGCCACAGATAATCACATTTAATGACTTTTAATGCCAATTAAGGCCTTAATTTTAGAAAATTTCATTTAATGACTTTTAATGACTTTTAATGCCCCGCGGAAACCCTGTTCAATTGGTTTTGCTCAAAATGTGCATAAACCGACACACTCTTGGCATTTGAGTTTAATCTAACCTCTCCACCCCCAAAAGAGGGTTCCATTATAGTAGATCTTTATCGGATAATGCTGCATCAAACTTTAAAGAGTCTGTCCCCATTTTAATATCTTCAGTATTGCAGAAATACCCTGCAGATAGCAGCAATGTTGTTTCTTCCAATTCACAAATAGATGTCTTTGTAAACGGTATGACTTTGTCATTGCGTTCTGCATTAGATAATGTAGCTCCCTTGAAAAAGAAGGTGATTATTCACAGGAAGCTGGCTCCTTGGTTTAATTCAGAGCTGCGTTCCTTGAAGCACAATGTTAGGAAATTGGAGAGAAAATGGCGCTCTACACACCAAGAGGAATCCTACTTAATCTGGAGGGACAGTCTATTGTTGTATAAAAAGACCATTCGCAGAGTTAGAGCAGCATATTTTTCATCATTAATTGAGGAGAATAAGAATAATCCTAGATTTCTCTTCAATACAGTTGCCAAACTTACCCAGAGCCACAGCTCTGTTGATCCAGCCATCCCCTTAGCTCTTAGCAGTAATGATTTTATTGGATTCTTCATAAATAAAATTGATTCCATTAAAAATAAATCATTGGCATCCTCCAAAACATGATTACCTCGTCCTCAGTAAGTGAGGCAGTGCTGGAGGAATCTTTAGAACCTGCTCGGTGTTTGAACTGTTTAGAAGCAGTAGAGCTTTCTGAGCTATCTAAAATTTAGGCTTCATCTAAACTAGGGCTGGATGATATAGAAAATAAATCGATAAAAAATGCATATTGATCAATATTAATAATTATTGAAAATATTTAAAACCATATTTTATGTGCAGCTCTGGACATTTTATGATATTGCTAAATTATTTAATTTTAATAAAGAACACAAACAGAATTCCAATTAAATCTTTATTTAAACCAACTTTAATTATAACACTTTTTTTAAGAAAAATAACTTAAGAGACCTGAGTTACGTTATTAAATACTGACAAAGAATAAACTAAAGTGACCAGTAAAATGACCAAAATAAATCTAACAAATAAATAAATAGAATAGCCTATTTAGGTGGCAATAGTACACTAGTTACTCCTCAGGTTCCATTCTCTTTCTATATAGTCAATATATCCGAGGTTGTGGCGTGGGAAGACACAGACTGCAGCTCATTTTGCACTGATTCCCTGCACTAGTTGTACAATTTAGGGAGCGCTGTTAGAGAAAAACCTGCAGCCCAGAACTTTATATCGCGGATCAAGTGTAGCGAGTAGTTGTTTGAAGCCAGGTTTTTCAGCTGCAGACAACAGCAGCATATCTATCACTATGAAGCATTTTACAGCATCACGCAGTAAAATGCTAAGCTAGCATTAGCACACCATGTGCTACATGCTAAGCTAGCATTAGCACCTCCTATTAAGTCTGCCATGTCTTGACATAAATGGCTGTCATAATATAACAAAGTTAATTTAAAACGTGAACAAGGAGATATGACGAAGAGGAGGAATCCATCAGCTGCTGAAAACGGCTCCTAAACTTTAGCTCCATCCACACAGTTAGCATGAAGAAGGAAATCTCCAAACCTGATGGGTGCAGCAGAACTCTGGGCTGGAAAACATCCCCCATCATTGGTGTCTCCTCTGCTGCGTCCTGTCGCTCTTTGAGCTCCTGCTTCCCTCCAGTTTCTCCGCTGTGCCTCCAGCTGCTGGACTTCTTTCCAGACTTCATCACCTGCAGCAGCTGCTGCTCTCTGCCAGCCTCACCAACACTCCCGCTTCTGGCCTCACAGCAACACAAGGACAAAGATCCCGGAAGTGATCAACGCGGCTGCGCTGCCTGGAAAAGGACAAAAGGAACCGGAAATATCTTTCTTCTTTTTCTTCTTCTAGTATAATGGTGCATCGCAAACAACTGCCACCTACTGGTGTGGAGTATAGATTGAATGTCGCTCAAATACAAACCTGATCCTATAAAAGAATTAATTCTGTCTAGAAAAGAAACTGGCCTGGTAGCTTTTACTTCTTTAACCTTAAGTTTCTTTTAAATAACTCAATAAGATTTAGTTTGATTTTCATTGAATGACAATGCAAAAAAAAATGTTCTATTGTCTTTTGTTCCCCAAACTCTCTTTAACCTGTCTGCTGTTTCCCTGCTATGAATAAAGTCCTGTTTAGTCCAGGATGTCCAAGTCTGAGTGGTAAAATAATTCTCTCCTCCCTCCTGTTCCTTCCTGTTCTTCTCTTCTCTCTTATTTTCTTTGGATATTTTAAAACCATCATCCCTTCATTCCTTTCTCACATTATTTTTTATCTTCTCTTTCATTTACCTTATTATTATGTCCTTTATTTCTGTTCTCCTAAACATAAAATCAGTATCAACTAATAAACCTTTGGGCCTTTCCTTTGCTCTAATATCTGCCATTTCATTGGCCTTAACCCCACAGTGGGCTGGTACCCATAGAAAGTTAACTGTGAGCCCCATCATGTTGATTCTATAAAGTGTTTGTTGTCTCTAAATGAATACGTCTGCTCTACTATCTGACTGGCTGTGCTGTAAACTGACCAAAGATGAATTAGAGTCTGAATAAATGAGTGATCTTAATGGTCTCACCTCTTCAACCACTGAACAGCTAACAGTATCGACAGCATTTCTCCTGTAGAAACTGAAACTCCATCCTGAAGCCTTTTCCCTACTTTGATGGAAAATAGTGGGACGATGAACGCTGTCTCAACCTGATTAACTGCATTTTCTGAAGCATCTGTGTATATATGTACATCATGATAACCCTGGATGATATATTCCTGCACTGCTTATGCATTCAACATAAAGATCTCTCCTTGTTCTTTTCTAATCATGTAAAACCAACTGCAGCCTCAGGAAGCCTCCATGGTGGTATTGTACACACGTGGACAAAGATGTTGGTACCCCTCTGTTAATGAAGGAAAGACAATAGTAACAATAGGTACTGAAATAACTTGAAACTGATAATAATTGTTCTCCTGGTGAGCAAAGTGCTCCAGTTGTCTCAGGACTGAAGGCTGCCTTCTCCAGACGGCCCGTTTCAGCTCCTTCCATCCATGTTCAACAGGATTTAGATCAGGACTCATAGAAGGCCACTTCACAATAGTCCAATATTTCACTCTTAGCCGTTCTTGGCTGCTTCTAGCTGTGTTTGACTCATGATCCTGCTGGCTGGAAGTCAGGCTGATAGATAGATGTGTCTGTGTTTATTTGGATAGATTTTAAAGCTTTAGAAACCCTCTCCACACTCTTTAGAATCCTTTCTCACTTTGTTTTTACCTAGATTCTTTCTTCAACCATTTTTATTTAAAACCCAAATGATTTTACCTGTTAGCTCTTACATTTTACAGAAACAGGATGCTTAGTTGTTTTGTTCCTCATTAATAACACATAAATGCAACAAAAAATGAACAATAAGAGCAAAACAAGAACTAAAGCAGACGACTAAAACTGAGGGACCCCTGTAGACTTTACTGTAGTCTCCTCAACTGGTGAAATAGAAATAAACTCCCTCCAAACGCTCCTTTAATGAAGTGAATATTGGACACAAAGGACTGTGGAGAGAGTGTGATATTGTGATAGTGATATAGTGGTGATTTAATGTTCAGCCCCCGTAAAGACTCACTCTTTTGTCCTTTTAGCCAACAGAAGATCCAGCTGTGTACCTTCAGAGGAGATCTCTGCCCTGTCTTGCTCTCGGATGAGCCTCGCTGTCTCCTGGCAGCTGGAATCTCTCCCATTCCAACATTTGCCAAAGACAACCTTGGTGAAGCTTTGCTGTATCTGATGACATACTACTACAGCCTACATTTCACCTCTACAAAGTCTGTCCCAAGCCTTTAGTCTGTCATTCAGACTGAAGTGTTAAAGGACAATATCCAGGAGAAAGACAGCACAGGCTCATCCAAAAACCTCATGGCAGGTTGGAACAGTTTTAGTGAGAAGTAGAGTTGTTCCAGCTAAGTGTTATTGACATTCAGCTTTGTGGTGAAAGCTTTAGACCTGAGGGCTGGAAAGCTGACATTTACATTTAAATCCTTTACTTTCAGATATACACATCAGTTTTTTCTTTCATCAACACATTATGTGCCTCAAATGTTCTGCTTAATATGAGGATTTGTTGCTTTAGGTGTTGCTTTACCACTTCTGACAGAAACACTAAATAAGTTACAAAGACAATTTGTCTTGTCATTCATGTGTACAGTGATTGAAAAACATGTTTTGTTTAGGAGAAACTATTTAAATAAAGTTCTACACACACGTGGACAAAATTGGTCACAATGGTCACAGAAATAACTTGAATCTGACAAAAGTAATAATAAATAAACATTCTATGACAATAAATAAATGAAAATCAGTCATTGCTTTAGCATCAAAAGAATGATTTAAAAAAATAAACTCATGAAACAGGCCTGGATAAAAATGATGGTACCTTTAATATTTTGTTCATCACTGCAATCAAACGATTCCTGTAACTGATTAGTCCACAAATTAGCCCAACAAATGAGTCCATGTGTGAATGTACTCAGTATACTGTGTCTGATGTTCTTGTGTGTAAATACTTTGTCCTGTTTTAAGATAAATAACCTAATAATGATTCTTGAATGCAGCAGATTCATCTTATTTAGTTGCCCTGGTTTTAAGATCTTCTCCATAAAAGTGATTGAGAATGAAAACTGAAAGAAGCATTAACAGGCTAGTCTTGAGTTTAATTGACTTATTAACGTACTTGGAATAAATATTTCACAACTTTTAAGATATTTCTCACTTGTCTAAAGCCTGGATATTTTTCCTTTTTCCAAGAATCTTTTCTAGGTCAATTGTTGTCGGGTTCAAACCCCTAAAACATTCATTAACAACACAAGAAGGAGAGACAACAATGAGGTTTGGTTTTCAAATTATCTTGCAAGGAGAGGAGCTGAGATGCTTAATCCAGATCTCCAAAACTGGCTCTGAAGCACTCCGTCCCCTCCTTTCTTTTTATTAGGCATTGTCAAGCTAAGGGGTAGGGAGAAGCAAAACAACTGTGACCTTGGAGATAATACCAAGCAGTTCACACAGTACAGTTATGGGTAAGCACTCCAGATGCTGAATAGAGTTCATAAAAACACTGATTATAGTCACAACATAGTTCTCTGCTTTCTGCAGACCTTCTGCAAAGATGAGAGAAAGATCAGCCACATGAAATACACTTTAATATCTAAATCCTTAAAACTTCTTAGTAGTAAAGAGTAAATATATGATAAATGCAATGAACATAGTAAATCAAATAAATAGTAAGAATAATTCTATCAATTGTCTTACTGAACTGTCAGATTATTTCACTTAATTTGAGGAGATTCAGACTAATATCTAGCATTTTTAACCTGTTTTTAGATGATAAATTATTGCAGCGTTCTAACAGTAACTAGTCTTCTTAAACAGAGTTGACATACAGATGATGATTTTATTTTAATTATATGAATAAGTTTTGTTTTTAAAAAGAAAAATGGGTTTTATTTCCCCAAAGTAACAAAAGTCCACACAATAATTACAGAGCCCTTAAAAGAGGTCAAATGAAGAAACTAACTCAAGGCCAAAAATACCAAAGTTAAACAAAACGTCAAAGTAACAAACTGAGCTGACACACAACAAACAAAGGGGTCTTAAACACTGGCTGATCAGAGCAGACTGACCCACTGAGGAAGAGGGAAAGGGAACATCTACACACATTTAAAGGAGAAGTCACGGTCATATTCACAATTCAAACTTCTGAAACTACTTTAAATATAAAATTATTACATACTGTTCAATAAATGATAAGTTTTTTTAATTAAGAGTAATTTTCATTTGAATGTGCTTTACTGGAGGCATCCATGTTGGTCAAGATCAGTACTGCCACCTCCCAGTTTGTGACGTCATGTTGCAGGAATCGGCTGTAGAGCAAGTCCCAACGCTCTATTTGTTGTTTGTCACTGCGCTATTATCCAAGATGGCGACGACCAGTGCTCAATGCGAAGCAGAGAGTGATGGATTAATTAGCCACAGCCATGGGAGCTCCGTGGATTTATCGTCATCATCTGATAGGGATTTGGAATATATAGAAGACTTTCTTGATAGCAACCTGACTTTTGACGAAATCCAGCCGTAGCAGTTTGAGCCGAGGAGACCAAAAAGGGACGATGTGAGTTGAATCTGTCTGCTGCGGCTCTGGTGTTTAGGCACCACAGACGCCTCCTTATTTTTCTGTTATTCTTCTCAGTTGGTTCTTCTTGCAGATGAAATATCTCAGTGTCAACATCAATTAAAATTAGGGCTGTCAGTTTTAACGCGTTAACTTTGTTAAACCATAACGGCGTCTTTTTTTAACCGCATTGATGCTTTTTCCCCCCACAACATCCTCCAGACTGTGTTTTTTACCCTTGGCTCCTTCCGTTGTTCCAAAGATGCTAGAGACTAGCATAACAGACCCGGGCTCACTGTTGTGAAGCCCACTTATTTTATGCCACTTTGGTCTTCTGTTTTCTAAAGTCGCTTTTAAATTTAATGAGTTGCTGGTTGCAGTTTTTTGGGCTCGTTTCTGAAAGTGTATAGAAACACAAAGTATCACAAAAAGGACTGACATTCCCGCAGAAATGCTTTCACCATTCCCCATGGCTACATTACAGTCCAATAGTGAGAGTCTACTGTTGTCCTTTTCATGTAATCAGGCTAAATTAATTGTTTCTAAACTAGGTAATCTAAAAGAGATTATTGCTGTAATTTGATTCTTTTAGTAAACCATGTAACTTGTTATAATCTCAGGCGTAATGTAGCCTCAGTGTGAACATGTGATGTTGCTCACAGAGGTCAGGTGAATACTCGGGGAGTTTGTGTGTTTACTCAGAGACATGAAGAATTAGGAGGAACATTGGTGCTGAATATAATCCCCGCCCCCCCAAAAATAAACAACAAACTGGATTTTTTTCCCCAAAGTTTGAAGACGTTTTGCTTCCCATCCAGAAAGCTTTCTCAATTCAAATGTCTGGAGTAGTGAGGAGTTCCAGGCTTTACATTATCGCCCAATAATTATTTTCTTGCTTAAGTGGAAGCTTTCACAAGACACATCAACTCTGTGGACTCAGTGGACAACAACATCAAGTTTACCAGAGAGGATGCCAACGACAACAAGCTACCTTTTCTGGACTGTTTGGTGAGCATGGAAGGAGATGGAAACCTCAACATTGAAGTGTATAGGAAACCCACTCACACAGACCAATATCTTCTTTTTGACTCACACCACCCACTGGAGCACAAACTTTCTGTCATCAGAACCTTACAACACCGGGCCCAGCATGTCCTACTAAAACAGAAGGGAAGCACAAGGAACAGAAACACATCAGAGATGCCCTCCAAACCTGTGGCTACCCTAACTGGGCTTTTGTCAAGTCAGCAAGAAAATCCAAAAGACCCGCTGCAGAACATAATGGTGAGAAGAATAAACGCAGAAACATGGTCATCCCATATGTTGCTGGAGTCTCTGAAAAACTCAAGAGGATTTTCTCCAAACACAAAATCCCAGAACATTTCAAAGCAAACAGGACCCTCAGACAGAGGCTGGTGCATCCCAAGGACAAAACCCCCAAACCTAAGATGAGTGGAGTGGTGTCTGCAGTTCAGTCAGTGAGGAATGTTCTGATCTTTATATTGGAGAAACCAAACAACCTCTCCACAGAGGTCCAAATTAGATTTTTGGATAAATCTTTTTCCACATAGATCAGAACAGAAAGGCTTCTGTCGTGTATGGATTTTCATGTGTTTGTTTAAACCTGATTTATCGATAAATCTTTGTTCACATAGATCACAGCAGAAAGGCTTCTGTCCTGTGTGGATTCTCATGTGTGTGTTTAAATTTTGTTTTAGGCTAAATCTTTGTCCACATAGATCACAGCAGAAAGGCTTCTGTCCTGTGTGGATTCTCATGTGTGTGTTTAAATGTCCTTTTTCGCTAAATCTTTGTCCACATAGATCACAGCAGAAAGGCTTCTGTCCTGTGTGGATTGTCATGTGAGTGTTTAAATGTGATTTTTGTCTAAATCTTTTTCCACATAGATCACAACAGAAAGGCTTCTCTCCTGTGTGGATTCTCGTGTGTTTGTTTAAATTTTGTTTTAGGCTAAATCTTTGTCCACATAGATCACAGCAGAAAGGCTTCTGTCCTGTGTGGATTCTCATGTGTGTGTTTAAATGTCCTTTTTCGCTAAATCTTTGTCCACATAGATCACAGCAGAAAGGCTTCTGTCCTGTGTGGATTCTCATGTGTGTGTTTAAATTTTGTTTTAGGCTAAATCTTTGTCCACATAGATCACAGCAGAAAGGCTTCTGTCCTGTGTGGATTCTCATGTGTGTGTTTAAATGTCCTTTTTCGCTAAATCTTTGTCCACATAGATCACAGCAGAAAGGCTTCTGTCCTGTGTGGATTGTCATGTGAGTGTTTAAATGTGATTTTTGTCTAAATCTTTTTCCACATAGATCACAACAGAAAGGCTTCTCTCCTGTGTGGATTCTCGTGTGTTTGTTTAAATTTTGTTTTAGGCTAAATCTTTGTCCACATAGATCACAACAGAAAGGCTTCTGTCCTGTGTGGATTCTCATGTGTGTGTTTAAATTTCCTTTTTCCCTAAATCTTTGTCCGCATAGATCACAACAGAAAGGCTTCTGTCCTGTGTGGGTTATCATGTGAATGTTTAAATGTTGTTTTAAGCTAAATCTTTTTCCACATAGATCACAACAGAAAGGCTTCTGTCCTGTGTGGATTCTCGTGTGTCTGTTTAAATGTTGTTTTAAGCTAAATCTTTGTCCACATAGATCACAACAGAAAGGCTTCTCTCCTGTGTGGATTCTCATGTGTGTGTTTAAATTTCCTTTTCTGCTAAATCTTTGTCCACATAGATCACAACAGAAAGGCTTCTGTCCTGTGTGGGTTATCATGTGTCTGTTTAAGTCGTATTTTGTAATAAATGCTTTGCTACAGTCTTCACAGCTAAGCTTCCGTCCAGTCTGGACTTTCCTTCCTGAGTCCACATTTTTCTTCTTTGTAGAACATTTCTTATATCCAGAGTCTGACAATTGTTTCAGCTCAGACAGAGGGTGCTCTACATCACTGTCCTCTTCATCCTTCTCAGTGTCTTCAGCCTCTGATGAAATAGAAACATCTCCATGATCTTGTATCCTGATGGATTCTTCTCCATCATTCTCTTCTGGAATCTCTCTGCCTTTAATCTGGTCTGGATAAAGCTGTGAGAGCAGCAGAGACTGTTCATCATCCAGACTCTTTATGGGAGGAGCAGAGACTGGAAACCTGATGGCATTAATCACCTGCTTCCCATTGAGTTGCTCTCCTGGCAGACTGATGTAGACTCCCTCCTGTTCCTCCTTGATGTGGGGGGGCTTTGGATCATGCAGGTCATCAGGAGGTCTGTGATCTAAAGAAGCTTCTTTAACAATCAGCTTCTGCTTAACATCTGCAGGAAACATAGAAACATATTATGCACATTAGAAAGTATTTTGATCTCAGCCTAAACTGAGGCAAATTTTAATGAACATATATTTCGGTAATTTAGTTAGATAGAACGCTTTGATTTAATTACAACGATTTCTTCTTGTTTATGTTGCACAGTTGTTTATGTCTTGTTTGTTTACAGTTTCTTGCTAAAGTTTTCACACCACTTGGCATCTTTCATGTTATTTTTCCTCACAACCTGCAAAGTAAAATGGATTGTTGGCTGATTTAGTTTGCACCATTTCATTTACATAACATGCAGCAGAGTAAAACACAGAATAAACCAAACGAAAACTGGGCAATATGTCCTACAATCAATATAGAGATATAATGAGCAGTTCACCTCGATAACGATTAGTGGATGATAAAACACAAAAAACACAAGCTACTTCAAAGCCAGGGATATTGATGGTATAATCCACCTTGACAATCATGGCGACTGCCCTTCTCCCATCCTAAAAAATGGTTTGGGTCACACCGCAGTTCATTGCTCCTCCAGCAGGGTTGGAATGGCCCCCAAAAAGCTAAAGTCCAGACACCAGAGAAGGAGGCTAGGAGGCTAGGAGAGGAGCAGCAGAGCAGGACATCAAAAACAGTTTTTTCTGAGAATGGTGAGAATAAAACTACAGAGGGCAGCTGATACAAGTAGCCTAGTTATTCATTCATTTTATGTCTGTAACACTATAACCTGTAACAGGTTATTGTTCTAATAAAACATTAGAACAATAAAAACAAATAAAAAAAAGATACACTGATAGAACAAAAAAAATAAAAAAACAACTTCTCAAAGTGAGTTAAAAGCCAAGGAGAAATAATGAGCAGATTTAAAAACATTTGTTTGATTTGTTATAGCAGCTTATTCTACAGTTTGGGGGCAGCAGCTGAAAACGTTGCTTACCTATCAACTTGCTCTTAGGCTTTTCTATGGCTGCTGAGATAACCAGCTTTCCCTTTTACGTTTAAATGATTTTACTGCTTTGTTGTAAGGTTTGAGTTAGTAAAAAGCCCGGGAGCTTACAGGATAGCTCCCGCTAGCTATTTGGAAATTCTGCTATGTTGATGTAGTATGAGTGTTAAAGTTATAACAAACTTTATTTCCATAAGGATTTTATACATTGTTGGGATATTAATGTTGGTCTTGTCTGGTCTGCTCATTATGACCAAAATAGAGCTTTAGGCCTTTTTAAATTAGCTTCAAATGTCTGCTAGCATAATGCTAATAGCTTCCTGGATATCATTTGTGTTACCAAGCAACTACTGTTCATTGTAAACATATGGTTTGCTTTTGCTTCACTCCACCATTATTTGATAATGCTATGAGCGTTATTAACACATTAATATGGAACATTAATGTCGATTTAATGGTGTTTTGTATAACTGTAGGATTAACCCATTTAGTGACCAATCACTACAGCGACCTCTAGCTTCCCAGAGGAATAATCGCAGTAATAAAATCAAGTGTCCTAAAGCTTACTGACTTTACTGAGCAAATCATTCTTTAAAATGTTATTCTATACAATACTGTATTATTTAACCCAGGATTTGCATTTTGAATGGGTTGAAACACATACCAAATGTTCTAAATTAGTTTATTTAATCTCATTCCACATTAAGTAAGATGAACTTTGGTTCACTTAGATCTGCAGTGAACCAAGATTCACTGAATCATTCTTATGATGGTGATCAACTATTTTATTTTTTATTTTTGTTTCTTTGTGAGTACAAAGTCACTTAGCTTCTTTTTATCTTAATTTTGCTTAGTAGTTTTATTTAAGTTTCACTAGGCTCGTGGAGAGAATTTGATGATTGAAATATAGTGTTAATTCAGATAAACAGCATTATATAGTGATGTTCTCTGGATGTTTATTTTATTTCTGTTTATAAATTCTTAAACTTGAAGAGAAGTTGTCACTCCTTTATTCTATCTGTGTGCAGAGTTTGCTGTTAAAAGAACATCAGTGCTTGAATCGTTCCTTTCAACTATTGTCCTGATATCAGCTGTTTGGGCTGATATTCAACCTACGGATTTGGACCTTAAGAGCCACGCATAGAGCTAGCCACATAGCCATCTATAGGTGCTGAGTTAACCAACTTTCCCTTGGAGTGACACACTGGCAACGGGACTCCCATCGCCACAACCAGAGAAAACGGGAGAGGTTCGGCACTGAAATAAACAGAGAAAGTTTAAAATGGTTTTACTTTATTATTTTTTTTGAATAGTGTCTTGTCTGGCAATGTGCCAATAAGAATTATTGTCTTAATGCCACAAAGAGCCCAACAAATTTTACACTCACAAGTGCAGCATTACCGCTTTTGCCATAGTGCTCTGCTTGTGTCGGTGCGCTTCCTGGGACGTCACTTCCTGTTTGAGGTAAGGCGTATTGTGTCACTTCCTGTTTTCACTGCGTGAGAAACGGTTTGTTGCTCCAGATTCTCTCGCTTTTATCTTTAATCTCTTTGCTGTAACATCTGTTTCTAACACATAAGCACTTTTAAAACAGTTTCTGTTGCTGCACATCACGCTTGGGAACTCCTCGTGTTTCATGAAGCCGACCCTGATTATTGGGAGCTCAATAGTCAGAAACGTGGCACTAGAGACACCAGGGACCATAGTTAAATGCCTGCCAGGGGCCAGAACGGGCGACATAGAATCTTACCTAAAACTGCTGGCTAAGGATAAGCGTAAATACAGTAAGATTGTTATTCACGCTGGCGGTAATGACACCCGATCACGGCGATCGGAGGTCACTAAAGTTGGTGTTGCTTCGGTGTGAGTTTGCTAAAACAATGTCGGACTCCGTAATTTTCTCTGGTCCCCTGCCTGATCTGACCAGTGATGACATGTTTAGCCGCATGTCATCATTCAACCGCTGGTTGTCTAGGTGGTGTCCTGAAAACGACGTGGGCTACATTGATAACTGGAGAACTTTCTGGGGAAAACCTGGTCTGATCCGGAGAGACGGCATCCATCCCACTTTGGATGGTGCTGCTCTTCTTTCTAGAAATCTGGCCGGATTTATTAGTTTTCCTTAATGCTGACAACCCAGGGTCCAGACCAGGAAGCAGAGCCGTAGTTTAACACACCTCTCTGCAGCTTCTGTACTGTTACCCACCCATTATTCTATTGAGACGGTGTCTTTCCCACGGCCAAAACTTAACAGATCAAAAACTGATCTAAAAGGAACAAATCATAAAAACCTAATAAAAATCAATACGGTTCACCTTGAACCTAAAAATAAAACAATTAAATGTGGTCTATTAAATATAAGGTCTCTCCCTCCAAAGACTTTGTTAGTTAATGAATTGATTTCTGATAATCAGATTGATTTATTTTGTCTCACAGAAACCTGGCTACAAGAGGACTACGTTAGTATAAATGAGTCAACTCCCTCCAGTTATTCAAATTTCCACATTCCCAGATCTGTGGGAAGAGGAGGAGGAGTGGCAGCCATCTTTCAGTCTGATTTATTAATTAGTCCCAGGCCAATTAATAACTACAGTTCTTTTGCACATTTAACCCTCAATTTCCCTCATCCAAACTGCAAAGTAATAAAACCTCTTCTGTTTGTTGTTTTGTATCGTCCACCAGGCCCTTACACTCAGTTTTTGGATGAGTTGTCTGATTTCTTATCTGATTTGGTGTTAAATACTGATAAGGTTATTATAGTGAGTGTTTTTAACATCCATGTTGACACAGAATGTGATAACCTTAGTGTAGCCTTTAAAACTATCCTAGATTCAATTGGTTTTGCTCAAAATGTGCATAAACCGACGCACTCTTGGCTCCATACTTTAGACCTTGTGCTGACATATGGCATTGATTGTGAAGAATTAACAGTATTTCCTCACATCCCTGTCCTATTTGATAATTCTTTAATAACATTTGAGTTTAATCTAACTGAGTTCTTCACCCCCAAAAGAGGGTTCCATTATAGTAGATCTTTATCGGATAATGCTGTATCAAAACTTAAAGAGTCTGTCCCCTTTTTAATATCCTCCGTATTGCAGAAATGCCCTGTAGATGGCAGCAATGCTGTTTCTTCCAATTCACAAATAGATGTCTTTGTAAACGGTATGACTTCGTCATTGCCTTCTGCATTAGACAATGTAGCTCCCTTGAAAAAGAAGGTGATTATTCACAGGAAGCTGGCTCCTTGGTTTAATTCAGAGCTGCGTTCCTTGAAGCACAATGTTAGGAAATTGGAGAGAAAATGGCGCTCTACACACCAAGCGGAATCCTACCTAATCTGGAGGGACAGTCTATTGTTGTATAACAAGACCCTTCGCAGAGTTAGAGCAGCATATTTTTTATTATTAATTGAGGAGAATAAGAATAATCTGTCGGACAGATTCCAGTTTGTTCATGTTAATAATAAATCTTCCTCAAACTCTAGGGTCACTTGTGGAGTACCACAGGGTTCAGTCCTTGGACCCATTCTCTTTACTATATATATGCTTCCGATTGGCAAAATTATCAGACAGCATGGGATTAATTTCCACTGTTATGCTGATGACACTTAGCTATATTTATCCATAAATCCTGATGAATCCAATCAGTTACTTCGACTGCAGTCATGTCTTGATGACATCAAAAGCTGGATGACTTTAAATTTCCTGCATTTAAATTCTGACAAGACAGAAGTTGTAATCTTTGGGCCAGAGTCTTCAAAAAATAAAGTTCTTAATAAATCACTTAATCTGGGTGGCATTAACTTGGCCTCTGGTAATAAAGTTAAAAATCTTGGTGTTGTTTTCGACCAAGACATGTCGTTTAAATCCCATATTAAACAGGTTCCTGCGGCAGCTGAAGAAATTCAACCTGCCAAGGACAATGATGGTGCAGTTCTACTCCTCCATCATTGAGTCCATCCTCACCTCCTCCATCACCATCTGGTACGCTGGTGCCACTGCTAAGGACAAGGGCAGACTGCAGCGTGTCATCAGGTCTGCAGAGAAGGTGATTGGCTGCAATCTTCCACCTCTCCAGGACCTGCACGCCTCCAGGACTCTGAGGCGTGCAGGGAAGATTGTGGCTGATCCCTCGCACCCCAGTCATGGACTATTTCAGACACTTCCATCTGGCAGGAGGCTGCGGTCCATCAGGACCAGAACCTCACGCCACAGGAACAGCTTTTTCCCATCTGCTACCAGCCTTATGAACAAGGCCAAGAGCCGCCTATGACACTGGACACTGTCTCTCTCCCCCGTTCGGGACTACAAGCTTCTGCGTTACATTAACGCACAGTCTACTGAATGTATATTACTTCTGTATATATATTGATTTTATTCAATTTTACTTTATTTTATTGTATTCTTATTTCTGTCTGCACCATCAACACCAAGTCAAATTCCTTGTATGTGCAAACCTACTTGGCGATTAAACTTAAACTTGATTCCGGTTTCCAGAGTTTCCTTTTTTCACCTCAGGAATATCGCCAAAATTAGAAACATTCTGTCCAGGAGTGATGCTGAAAAACTAGTCCGTGCATTTGTTACTTCAAGGCTGGACTTTGTAATTCTTTACTATCAGGAAGTCCACAAAATGCAGTTCAAAGCCTTCAGCTGATCCAAAATGCTGCAGCAAGAGTTCAGATGAAAAACAACAAGAGGGATCATATTTCTCCAATTTTAGCTTCTTTTCATTGGCTTCCTGTTAAATCAAGAATAGAATTTAAAATTCTCCTTCTAACATATAAAGCGCTTAATAATCAAGCTCCATCATATATCAGAGCTCTGATTACCCAGTATATTCCGAACAGAGCACTTCGCTCTCAGACTGCAGGTCTGCTGGTGGTTCCTAGAGTCTCTAAAAGTAGAATGGGAGGCAGATCCTTTAGCTATCAGGCTCCTCTCCTGTGGAACCAACTCCCAGTTTTGGTCCGTGAGGCAGACACCCTATTAATTTTTAAGACTAATCCTAAAACTTTCCTTTTTGACAAAGCTTATAGTTAGAGTGGCTCATGTTACCCTGAGCTATCTCTATAGTTGTGCTGTGATAGGCTTAGGCTACTGGAGGACATCAGGGTCTAATTTTCTCACTCTACTGATTTCTACTGTTCTCCAGTCTACTGTTCTGCAGTTTTGCATTGTATTACATTGAAATGACTGTCGTCATTTCAGCTTTTAACTTTTTGCTCTCTCTTTTTTTCATCATAGTAGGTACACCTGGTCTGGCGTTCTGTTAACTGTGACATCATCCAGAGAAGACGGCTCACCCGCTATTACCATCTAATGTAGAACAGATTACTAGATCAATGTGTGCTTTTTTGTCTCTTGTTGTGTCTCTGCTCTGTCTTCTGTAACCCCCAGTCGGTCGAGGCAGATGACCGTTCATACTGAGCCCGGTTCTGCCGGAGGTTTTCCTTCCCGTTAATGGGTGGTTTTTCTTCCCACTGTCGCTTCATGCTTGCTCAGTATGAGGGATTGCAGCAAAGCCATGTACAATGCAGACGACTCTCCCTGTGGCTCTACGGTTCCCCAGGAGTGAATGCTGCTTGTCGAGACTTTGATGCAATCAACTGGTTTCCTTATATTGGACATTTTTGACCAATCTGTATAATCTGACCCAATCTGTATAATATGATTGAACTTGATTTTGTAAAGTGCCTTGAGATGACATGTTTCATGATTTGGCGCTATATAAATAAAATTGAATTGAATTGAATATATGTAAATAGTTTTATCATGATTGATGTAGGGAATAATTCATGCTATGTGGATACTACATTGAAAAAGTAGGTGTTTGTGAGAGTGTGCTTGTGTGTGTTATGTTTATCCCTTGTGGAAAATGCTCAATAGTTGTGAAGAGCCTAACTCTTCTTCTTCTGATTCCCCAAAGACCTACATGTGTGGCAGCGTGATGGAGCAGGCAGAGGGAGGAGTCGGGGATGGGGAGGGAAACTGTGCTATGCTGATGTAGTATGAGTATTTTATGGTTAAAACAAACTTTATTTCCATAAAGGTTTTATACATTAATGGGATATTGATGTTTGTTTTGTCTGGTCTACTCATTATGACCAAAATAGAGCTTTACGCCTTTTAAAATTAGCTCTGAATGTCCACTAGCATTAGCTTCCTGGATATCATTCATGCATCAGACATGAACAGCTGCAGTTTAAGCTGCAGCACAGGCTGCACTGTTCTCCAAGTAAAACGGTGAGAATACACCCTGGTGCAGATCCATTCTGTACCAGCTGTAGGCGTGGCCTCGTTAGCCTGAGTCATAGGTTTAGGCTTTGCCCCAAACTTCAAACGTTTTGGGAGGCAGTTTTTAAAACAATATAATTTATTTTTAAAAGAAATGTTAAACCGAGTTTAAATGCTATTGATGCTATATGTTGTTGCCCCTCAGCCTGAGGGGCAACAACATATAGCTGGCATTGATATACCTGAGGGCCTCAGGTATATCAATGCCAGTGAACCACACCAATGCAGCAGCGTTCATATTGCTGAACTGGAAAAAAGCTGCCCCTCCAACTCAAACGGTGGATGGAAGATGTTATGAACCATCTAAAGCTTGAAACATACTGTCAGTGACTCTGTTCATAGATTTAGAGTAACCTGGCAGCCATTTATTTCATGTTTGGGACTTAATTCTCTTAAGAGTAACATCTTACCCAGCCCCTCCTATTTACCTCTTTGTTGAACCTGATAGCTGAATCTCATCTGTCTCATCTGTTGGGATTGTATTATCCTGTTTATTATGTTCTTTATGCTGTTTTTGAATCTGTGAAATTAATACAAATTATAATATTTTTTTTCTCTTCCACCTTTCAGTTTGTGTCCATTGAATGTGAAATAGGCCCAAAATAAGCCCTAATAAAGTTTTTATCAAACGTATCCCACAGAGCACTATAGTGAAAGCAGTAATGCTCCACCTGTGAAAGTAAACCTGTTGGCCTCTCCTTGGCATCAAGACAGCAATTCTTGGTGCTCCACAACCAGACAGGACACGTAAAAAACTGACAGAATCAAGGCTGCCAGACAACCGGCGCCACCGGGTCCTCTGACTACCACCAGCAACCAAAGCAGGTGGAGTGTCTTGCTCAAGGACACAACGACAGAGGATTGGTGTGGGGGTTCAAACTGCCAACCCACCAGTTCCAGGAAAAACTCCTAGCTCCTCCCCCACTGTCCATCAACCATCTGGGAGATCAAGTTTGTTTTGTGGTTCCTGGTGAAAACATCTGTGGACCAACCTGATCAGAAACTGGGATCTGTTCAGGTTGGGATCTGAAGATTTATTTAGTATTTCCCCCAAAGCGGATGAGTTTTACTTTGCCTCCATATCTGACGGTGAAACTGGGATCCTGGCTGAGTTTGTTCCAGCAGCAGGAGCAGCTTTGTGTTTCCTCACAGACCAGCAGACTCTAGCATGAACACGTGACATAGAGAGTCAGGAGATCTGAACTGGAGCCTCTAGTCAGAGGTTGAAGAAATAGGATGGGAGCACGTAGAGTCAGACTGAGCTGACATTTAGTCTGATAGGAAGCTGATGAATCCAGAGAGTTTTGGCCTTTAGCTGCAACACAGGACCCAGAAACAAAGTAAAGCAATCCTTACTGTTGATAGGAGCAGCAGTTAATGGAAAGCTGCTATCAGTCTCCTCCTTCACAAGGAGCTGCTCTCCTTCCTGACGGGCCCCGGGTTCCTCCTGTTCCTCCTTTATGTGGAGGGGCTCTGACTCCTGCTGCTCCCCCTCAGGACTCTGTTCTTCAGGAGCCTCTTCTTTAACATCTGCAGCCAACACTGAAACACATGCTTTATCAACAACTAGATCTTTACAATGTTACAACCATGGGAAAGATTCAGTTTAGAGAAAAAGATTTGATCAGCAGTGTAGAGAAAACTGAACCTCAGGAACTGACAGTTTCACCCTAGAAATGATCACCAGTAACTTTAGGGTCATTCTGTTGGGGAATTTAATGTAGTTATTCCTTTAAAACATTTAACAATGGCTAAATTGGATAGATTATGACAGTTAAATAAATACAAAAGATAAAATATGACTGAACATTGATATATAAACATACATTGGATATATAAATACATATTTGTTATATGAATATATATTTGTAGCTGATTAATTGAACAGTTACTGAATAATTCTCTTTATTGTTTTGTTGCATTTAATGACAGTTTTCAGACCTCTCAACTTTTATCAAAGTTAAGCATGATATTATGCTAATTCTTGGGGCGGGGCATGGTTGGGGCGTGGTTATACCTAAAAATAAAAAAATAATCACTTTTGTGTCATTCTGTTGTGGAAATTTAATGTGATTAACCTGTTAAAACCGTTTAATAACAGTTAAATTGGATAGAATATGTTAAATAAATACGAGTTAAAACATGACAGTTAAACATTGATATATAAATATATATTTAATATATAAATATATATTTGTAGCTGATTAATTGAACAGTTGTTGAGTAAATGTCTTTTTATTGCTTTGTTGCATTTAATGGCACACAGTTTTATATTGTAAGCTACTTTTTGACCCAGTATTTATTTAAGTGAGTCATTGATTTTTTTCTTTCTAAATTTTGGCAGGATTGGTCCTCCATAGTAAACAGTCAGAAGAAACATGCGACCCTCTTCATAAACAGGATAAACCAAAAAGCGTTTTTCGGAGGAATTTTTCCAATCACAAAGAAAACTTGACGCTGAATGTTGCTACATGCTAAGGTAGCTAATGCTAGCTTAGCATGTAGCATAGGAGGTGCTAATGCTAGCTTAGGAGGTGCTAAGCTAGCATTAGCTTTCCTAAGCTACATGCTAAGCTAGCATTAGCACCTCCTAAGCAGAGCTGCAGGCTTAGCCAGTTTTCTGGGGGAAAGCCTGCAACGAGTTGTGATGAAGAGGAGGAATCCATCAGCTGCTGAAAACGGCTCCTAAACTTTAGCTCCATCTACACAGTTAGCATGAAGAAGGAAATCTCCAAACCTGATGGGTGCAGCAGAACTCTGGGCTGGAAAACATCCCCCATCATTGGTGTCTCCTCTGCTGCGTCCTGCCGCTCTTTGAGCTCCTGCTTCCCTCCAGTTTATCCGCTGTGCCTCCAGCTGCTTCTTCTTCTTCTTGTTTTTTTTTATGGCGGTTGGCAAACAACTTTTAGGTGCATTACCGCCACCTTCTAGACTGGAGTATGGATCAGATGTAAAACCACTAATCTTCCCATAATACCTGTTCTCCTTAGAAAATTAAAAATACTATTAAAAACTACATCCCCCGATGATCTTTGAAGCAAACGTCTAATATCTAACTTATTTTTATTCCTATTTAAATTTCTAATTAACTCCTCCCTTTCTCGAACATACTTACTACATTCTAAAAAAAATGTTGTATTGTTTCTAATTTCCCACAATAACTACAGAAACCTGTATCATGTTTATTAATTATTTTAAGAGTACTGTTTAAACCTGTATGTCCAAACCTTAATCTAGATATAATATCTTCTTTTTTTTTATTCCTGCTACATTTCCTAAATTCTCCAACTTTTCTTTGGATTCTATAATAAAATCTGGCATTGCTTCCTTTATCCCACTGTTCCTGCCATTTATTCTTAATATACACTTTACTAATATTTTTAACCTAATTTTTACTCATTTTAATATTTAAATCAACAATAGACTTTTTTGCTGCATTCTTAGCAAAACTATCTGCCAGCTCATTCCCTATTACTCCAATGTGAGCAGGAACCCAAACTAATTTGACCAGAGACCCATAACTTTTAATCCTAAACATTAACTGATTTATATCAACTATAATATCTTGCCTTGATTCTGAATTTTGTTCTACAATACTTACTAATGCACTACTTGAATCTGAACAGATTACAACCGCTCTCTCTCTTGTTTCCTCAACCCATTCTAGAGCCATTAAAATAGCCATTAGTTCACCTGTATATACTGTCAATTGTCTGTTATTCTTTTATTTCTCATAATATCTAATTCCGGAATTATAAAAGCTATTCCTATATTATTATTTGACATTTTAGAGGCATCTGTATATATTTGTATATATTCCGCATACTCATTTCCAATATAATTTTCCACCTCTTTCTTTTCTAATTGTTTTCCTTTTTCCAGTAAACTTAAATCAACTTCCGCTAGCTCAATTATCCATGGTGGAATAACAGGAATAACAATCACAGGACTAATTAAACTATGATTTAATCCTATCTCTCTTATTTCATTTTTTATAATCCATCCCAAACTATTTATTTGCTTTTTTTCTTTTTCTTGACATGGTTGTAACATAATATATGGAGGATAACTTTCTTTATGTCCTTTAATATTTGCCCAGTAAGTTATGGCTAATTGTTTCCTTCTAAGCTAACGGCATCTCACCCATCTCAACTTGTAGAGCTGAAATTGGGGTACTTTTCATCGCTCCACAACAAAGTCTTAATGCTTTATATTGTATTCTATCTATGGTTTTTAATAAACTATTTGAAGCTGAATTATATAAAATACATCCATAATCAAAAACTGACCTGATTAGACCAGTGTAAATTGTTTTTAAAGCTTTCCTATCAGCTCCCCATTCTTTTCCTCTTAAACACCTCATTATATTTAATATTTTTTTTACTTTTTCCAACTATTTTATTAACATGAGTCTTCCATGTAAGTTTTTTATCAAACCAGAATCCTAAATATTTTATTTGATCTATCCTTTCAATAACATTCTCATATAATTTGAGATTTGCAATAATATTTAACTTTCTATTAGTAAAAACAACAACTTTAGATTTAGATATTGAGATTCTAAATCCCCATTCTAAAGCCCAAGCTTCTATACTATGTAACGCCTCTTGTAGTTTCCTATTTACAAATTCAATATTTCTTCCCCTCTTCCAAATAAGGCCATCATCTGCAAATAATGAAACACCAAAAGATTTATCTATATTATTAAAAATATCATTAATCATTATAATAAATAGCACAGGACTTATTATACTACCTTGGGGAGTGCCATTTTCTATTTGATGCCTTGAACTTAATTCACCACCTACCTTTACTTTTATATTTATTTCCGTTAAAAAATTTTTAATCCGTCTATATATTCTGCCCCTTATCCCCATTTGTTTTATTTTAATTAACAATCCTTCTTTCCATAACATATCATAAGCTTTTTCTATATCTAAAAAAATTGCTATTAAACTCTCCTTATTAATCTGAGCCCGTCTAATTTCATGTTCCAGACATAATGCAGAATCTATTGTACTTCTACCTTTTCTAAAACCAAATTGATAGGATTTAATCTTCTCTTTCAACTCTAAATAATAAATTAATCTATTATTTACCATTTTTTCCATAATCTTACCAATACATGATGTTAAAGCTATTGGCCTGTAACTCTCAGCTGAGTGAGGATCTTTACCAGGTTTACAAATAGGTATAACAATTGCTTCTTTCCACTTGTCAGGTAATATTCCTTCCTTCCATACCTTATTATACAATTCTAATAATATTTTTTTACTCAATTCACTAAGATTACTTAGCATACTGTAACTAATTTGATCATTCCCAGGAGTTGATTTACTGGAATTTTCCAATGCTTTATTCAATTCTATTAAAGAGAAATTTATATTAATAATGTCCTCATTATCTTCATCATTACACAATAATTCATTTTGATTCTGTAATGTAATTTCACGTCCTTTTTTTTCTTTACTATTTAGATTCTCCGTGCTATGTATCTTTGTAAATACTCTTGCTAATAATTCTCGTCTTTTAATACTGGAAAGAAATATTCTCTTGATTTACCGGACACTTTTTTTTATAGTATTCCAAACCTTATCTAATGCAGTATTTTTCCCTAAGGACTCACAATATTTCCTCCAATAATCCCTTTTAGCATTTCTTATAATTTTCCTGACTTCTGCCTGTCTCCTTTTGTAATTCATTAAATTTTGGAAACAAATAATTTTTTTAAAGAGTTTTAAAAGCCTTATTTCGCACTTTAATTGCTACTAAACATTCTGATGTCCACCAAGGAACTATTCTCTTTTTTTTAGTACCATTACTTCTAGGAAATGGCTATTTTTGCTGCGCTAATAATGCTTTTACTAAATTCTAAATTCAATTCATTTATTGGTTTACTTGTATCTATATTTACCATATTAATCTCATTTATTATCCTAAATTTTCCCCAATTTCCATCCCCAAATCTCCATTTTCCCTCACTTTTAACCTGGTTTTCCTCTATATCAATTTCTACCTCAATCAAAATTGGATAATGATCACTTCCTATTGTACTTTTTTTGCATACTCTCCAGCTGCAATTATCCGCAAAAGATTGCGACACCAAAGTCAGATCAATAACTGATTCTTTCCCTCTTATCAAATCCACCCGAGTGCCTACACCATTATTTAAAACTACCAATTCTTTTTCTTCAATCACTTCTTCTAAAACTCCTCCATTATAATCATCTTGCTCTCCCCATAAAGTACTGTGTGTCAGGATTTGTCTTTGGATGAACCCGGACATAGCACGCACACACAGAGCTAGTTCTTGTAGTGAGTTTTATTGTACAGATTGGATGGTTAATGACCAGAGGAACCAGAGTCTTTATGGATGGAGATGAAGGGTGCAGAAGCTGGCTGACAGGAGGAGCGCTGGGAGACTGACCAGGGAGGAACACCGGAGCTGAAGACTTGAGACCGGGGTGGAGCATTTGAGACCAGAACAACAGAACCGGGAGCTTGAGACCGAGGAACTGCTGGAGAGCGTGAGACCGTGGAACTGAACTTGCTGGATCTTGAGAACGTGGAACAGCTGGGGAAACTTGAGAACTTGAGCAGAGCAGAGCTGAGCAGAGACTTGGGGAATGACTTGAACAAAAACCATGTTGAAGAAACATCTTCAGGTTGACTGCAACAAAAACGGAGCTGACACTGGATACTGGCAGGAACTGAGCAGGAGTGAACACTACGGACCGGCGATGAGAGCAGAATGAGGTGAGTTTAAATAAGGGTGGAACCGGGTGAAAGCAGTTGAAGGTTGATTGCAGCCTGACAGGTGGATTTAATTATTCTGAGCAGGGAAGGGAGAGAGGCAGCGAGGCACAGACTGCAGCCTACAAGCTGCATCCTGACACTGTGTGCATTAAAATCCCCGCACCAAATTATCTTCCCTCTCCAATGTTTTAGGATTATTTCAAGTTTTAATTTTTCCAATTTTTTACAAGGATTATAATAATTTATTATTTTGATACTTCCATTTTTTGTCCAAACTTCTACAGCAATAAGTTCTAGGTCTGTTATTATTTGAAGCTGAATGAATTTAATATTTTCTTTTATAAATATGGCACATACGGTGGCCGGGAAGTGCAAAACACAAATACAAAATCTGAAACACTTTTACAAATATTGAAACAAATTTACATTTCAGAAAACAAATTTACAAAACACGAAACACTTTTACAAAACTTAAAACAATTTTACATTTCAGAAAACAAATTTACAAAACACGAAACACTTTTACAAATCTCGAAACACATTTACATTTCAGAAAACACATACAAAAGACGAAAATCAAACGGAAAGGGAGGGACTATCTTCGAAGTTTACCCGGAAGTGATAACGGGAGCCTTCATGATGAACCAAGATGGACGCCAATCGAGTTGCGTTTTGCCCGTTTTTCGGCACACATATGAGCAGATTAACGCGTTTTTGTTTGTCGTGTGGTCGGTCCTTGGAGTTTTAAAATTTCACAGAACAGACGGAAGAACCAGATATGCTGCAGCAGTGCATACATTATGTTGAAGAGGGTCACTCGTACGCTGTAATCGTAGACATGTCATGTTTACACGGTGTAAATTTGAAGAAACCACCGACGCGACCGTATGGTTTTTGTTTTCATTTTGTGGACAAATGACCGACAGATGACCCACGACGCCAGAAAAGTGGCTGGGCTACGAAGTTCCATTAAAAACTAAATCAAGGAGACAAAGAGGAGAGACACAGGTAAGCTGAGGGATGTTTACGTTAGCAATCTTTAACTCTTATTCCTTAGTTTGTGTCGCTCTTGATAAAACATATGCTTTTACATGAAGACAGCTGTTTTTTTGCTTTGTTCCCTCTGTAAATCATTATCTGGATATTTTTACATCCCTGCTGGTAGGTCTATGGGGTTCCGTTTGTAAAGTTATACAATGAGAGATAAAAGGCAGGGTTCGTTTTTCATATTTTTGTTATTCATAAATCTATAAGTCACAGTTCCAAGTTAAATATTTAAATAACAAGCTTAATATTTAGCTGTGTAATTAAATATTTAGTTTGGAACTGTGACATTTACAAATATATAACTGTATAAATGTATGTTGAAAATAGGTTTTTAAAAATAAAAACCCATTTTAATCCTGTTATCACAGTAAAGAACCCAAAATATTGCTGTTAGATTTTGACTGTGTAACCTTACAAATGGCATCCCAGATACTAACAAAGGCTGTTTGTAAAAACTGGAAGGAACGTGTGTGATATGAATATTTGAATGAGTAATGATGCAGGTGGTTCTCTATTAGCTTGGTGTTGGTATGTTTTATGCTGTTTAATAAACTTATTGTGGTCTTGTGTTTGACAGATGACAGCCGCTGTGATGCAGAGGCTGACCAGACCTCTCCATAATCAGTCACCTATGAAGAAATATGCTCACACTACAGGCACTGATGATCACACCTAGGAGAAAAGAAAAAGAAGAATGCATTTGGCAGGGAACACGCTGGCTTCCTGGAATATTTTCGCCCTGGCGACAAAGTGACGGCAGACAAAGGCTTTACCATCGGAGATCTGCTGTTTGAGAGGCGATTTAACCTTGTTCTACCAGCATCCACTCATAAAAGAAGGCCAGTTGTCTGATGAGGATGTAACTGCAGCAAGGAAGATTGCAAATGTCCACATACATGTGGAAAGATTTATCAGGAGGCTCAAAGTTTTCACAATAATCTCCCAGACTAACTATCAACTTGGTTTATAAAATAGACCAAGTCTTTAGAATCTGTGCAGCTCCTGTGAACATGCAGGGGAAATCATATGTGAGGAAGCAGAGAAGTTTACATGTCAAAAAGATCCTGATTAGTTATTTTACTGTATTAGTAATTTTACTGTAAACCAGAGGAAATATAATACACAAGAATGTGTTTTGGATTTCTGCTTTTAAGTATTTATTTTTTTAGCACCTTGAGGTTTTACATTTTGGAATTACTTTTCATTTTCACTTTTCAACTTTAAATATTGTATATCCATATTTCCAGACTATTTAAATGTCTACTTATACAAAAATTGTGTCCGACTAACATGTGTATTAAATTTTGGAATCCATTTCACATGCTTATGTAATTTGCATTTATTCATATTTAGATCAAGTGGATGTCTAAAAGTGTATCTTATGTACATAAACTGGCAAGAAGATACAGTTTTTCATTTATTGAGTTTATGCAATTTGTTTACACTAAATGTAATTACATTTAACTTTTAAAATGGTAAAACATTGTTAAGTTTTAACATTTCACTTATAGCATATTTGTAGGCCATTTCATTCTTTGTGGTGCAGGAAACATCCATCATTCAGCCTTTTGGGGATGGCGCTGCTCATCTGTTCAGGAGAATCCGGTCAGACCTTGGCCACGGCAAACTGCACCTTTAAACAAAGTCTTGGTTACTTTTTATTTATATTACAGTCCTTGCTGTCACATTTATATAAAAATATGGATAGTTTGTAGTGACGACTATAAACAGTCCATATTTTTCTACTTACCTTCCTGATATATATCCAAATTGCCATTAAAGATTAGACTGTTATGAATTAGAATGGAGGACTTACCTTTACAGAAAGGAAGAGGTGGTATGCTGACAGAATATTAGCCAAACTTGAATGACCCCGCAGCATCAATGAACAAGAGATCACATCTGCAGATGTTCTACTCTCATGCTGAAATGGAAACATCGATTGAGTATCTACCGTTTAGTTGCTGTAGTGACAGCAACTTTGGTCAAAATTACTTAATATATACCGATTTCTAGTGGCTCTTATTTTAAAATTCCACATCAGAATTGGCTGAAACTTGTTGAGCGACATCAGGAGGTTTTCTATTGTCATGCTGATATAGTATTCACATAAAACGTCCAATTCTGTAGAAACATTTACAACAACACAGGTCAAATTGAGTCAATGTAGAGATTTTTTAAATGCCTTTATTTTTAAATCCCAAATCATGTAGATTGACTTCTGGAGATCATCTGTCATCTGTAAGTGAAAGTAGTCACCTGTAAAAAAATAAGTTGTTTGAGTAGTTGTGAGGCTAAAGAGTGACCAAAGTATATATTTCCATTTTCACCAGCAGACCAGAATAATAGAAAAAATGACACAAAGCATAAAAAAATATAATGTAAATGTGTAAAAACACTTGATCGATACACCGCGAAAATGTTGAAAATGGAAATATATACTTTGGTCACACTCTTTAGCCTCAAAACTACTCAAACAACTTATTTTTTTACAGGTGACTACTTTCACTTACAGATGATCTCCAGAAGTCAATCTACATGATTTGGGATTTAAAAATAAAGGCATTTAAAAATCTCTACATTGACTCAATTTGACCTGTGTTGTTGTAAATGTTGCTACAGAATTGGACGTTTTATGTGAATACTATATCAGCATGACAATAGAAAACCTCCTGATGTCGCTCAACAAGTTTCAGTGTGTACACCGTGTAAACATGACATGTCTACGATTACAGCGTACGAGTGACCCTCTTCAACATAATGTATGCACTGCTGCAGCATATCTGGTTCTTCCGTCTGTTCTGTGAAATTTTAAAACTCCAAGGACCGACCACACGACAAACAAAAACGCGTTAATCTGCTCATATGTGTGCCGAAAAACGGGCAAAACGCAACTCGATTGGCGTCCATCTTGGTTCATCATGAAGGCTCCCGTTATCACTTCCGGGTAAACTTCGAAGATAGTCCCTCCCTTTCCGTTTGATTTTCGTCTTTTGTATGTGTTTTCTGAAATGTAAATGTGTTTCGAGATTTGTAAAAGTGTTTCGTGTTTTGTAAATTTATTTTCTGAAATGTAAATTTGTTTCAAGTTTTGTAAAAGTGTTTTGTGTTTTGTAAATTTGCTTTCTGAAATGTAAATTTGTTTCAATATTTGTAAAAGTGTTTCAGATTTTGTATTTGTGTTTTGCACTTCCCGGCCACCGTAGGCACATCCTCCTCCATTCCCATTTATTCTATCTTTACGTAAAACTGAGTAACCATGAATATTAAATTTCAGTGATGATTTAAGCCATGTTTCTTGAATACATATTATGTCTGGTTTTGTATTTAAATTATTTATGAAACCTTTAAATTCCTGTCCATTAGCTATTAAACTTCGAGCGTTCCATTGTAGAATTTGAATTACGCAACAATTAAAGAAGCCTCATTTTCAGATGATCCTTCCCCATGTCTAAGTTCATCATGAATTTTTTCCATTATTTGTTTTTGGATCATTTCCAATATTTTTCACCTCTTTCACTGCTTCAGCATATGTAATTCTCTTATCAATTTTAACTTTTTGAATTTCAGCTGCTTCTTTCCTAACCATACATCTCTTTCAGCTTCACCAACACTCCCGATTCTGGCCTCACAGCAGAACAAGGACAAAGAACCCGGAAGTCATCAACGCGGCTGCGCGTTGGGGAAGAGGCGCATTGACTGTTGCGGCACAAAAATTACGGCCGCCATCTTGGTGCGGTCATCCTGCCAACAGCACCAGGATGCCAGAGGCGGATTCTACAGTCTTCTCAGAAAATCTCATCAACTTGTTTATAGAATGAAACACAATTATGTCAAGGCTGCCTCTTTGCTTTAATTTAAATCTTCTACTAAAATCTAATAAAATAAATTGTAGTGACTAAGCTGTCCATGAAAACCAAAACACTCAAGACTTAAAGGTGAACAAACTAAAAGTGAATGTAACTCTAATAATCACTTGATGAAGCGTGGCTTTCTGGTTTACGCAGTCCAACAATTCTAAAAACACGTCCAAATGCAGTTCTGTGTTGATTTATTCCAGGTCTCTGCAGGCAGACAACATGGTATAAACCTGAAACCATCCTTTGCTGCCTCTCCTGCTCTGGTTCCTGCATTGGCGTGACTGATTGTCTCACCCGCTCAGTCACTGGTTGACTAAGGTGACTGACTGCTGGTTCCTGAAGGACTGCTAAGAAACCATGTGACCACCCACGTTCATCCCCAGCTACCTAAAGTCTACACACCCAGGACCCAAACAAAATCAATGAACTAAACAAATTACTAACAAATAATTGTATTCTAAACAACTACATTTGTAGAAAATTATTAATAAAACAAATAAGCAAATAAACAATAATGAACCAAATAGAGAAATAGTTCCTGCATAAATAATTAAGCTTGGTTTTGTAGTGTTTTTATCCATAGTTTCATGTTGTTTTTTAATCTGTGAGAGAATAAAGTCATGTTCACTGTAACCTGACCAGCAGCTGTCATGTCACTGTGAGGAATCGGCGCCTTGCAGCTGCAGACGCCCTGCTTGCTGTGAGAAGAGGCTGCAGCCCTGCACACTGCACAGAGAGGCTGGAGGCTGAAGGAGACGAGGAAAGGCCATGAGGAGCTTCACCTCTGGCTCTCTCTAATGGACCAGTGTGGGGGATCCACTCTACATGCTGATTGTCTAAGAGAATTAGTGCTGCTTTTCCAGCAGGACCAACTCTGAGCGCTGGCTACGGTCACTCACACCAAGGCAAGGACAGGCTTTTCTGTTTCAGGACGAACCGCTCTGGAGCTCCAACTGTTTTCCTTTTTCCTTCTATCTGCACTTAACGTCTAGGTATTCCAGGTTGGTGGAGCAAAGGCTTCTGGGAGCTTTAGCAGCTGTGCACCAGCTGTTGTGAATGTACATTATTAAGCCTCCACCTTTGCTTCTCTCCAGTGCCGGCCCGAGCCTCTTGGGGGCCCTGAGCAAAATTTGATTTGGGGGTCCCCCCCCCCCTCACCATGCAGAATCACCTATGATAGAAGATTATTGACACAAATGTCACACTATCATGTTATAGCGAATATTATAAATGAATCCAGTGAGGTTCTGTATTAATACAAAATAAATAAATAAACAATACTTAAAATACTTCACGCTTATTAAAACTTCTGAATACAAACCATCACAAAACATGTTAAATTAATTATTTCATCATCATTCATTCATTTAAAGCACTTGTTTAATTTATTTAATTGTTAAAAATTAAAAAAATAAACGATACTGAAAATACTTCACTCTTATTAAAACTTCTGAATAAAAACTCTCAGAAAACGTGTTAAATTAATTATTTCATCATCATTCATTCATTTAAAGCACTTGTTTAATTTATTTAATTGTTAAAAAAGATCACAGATCCTTGAAAATGTAGCTGAAAAACTGAATCACTTTCTGGCAGATATGGACATCATTAATACTTTTCAATCTCTTTTCTGAATATTAAACTCTTTAAATAAACGACACACTGCAATGAAAAGGCGCCTTCTTAGAAGCCCCAGGCTTTCATTTACCCGGCTAAACCAACTCCTGGAGTTTTAAATCCTGGGGCTATCAATGGAAAAGGGGCCATTATTGCATTTAGGCAGCTGGACTTTTCACAGTGGAAGAGGAGTGGCATTTATTCACTGTTAAACTATTTAAAGCTACTAAGTTGCAGGTTCAAAAACTCATAAACAAATAAAGAAGCAATCTATAAAAAAACATAATATATGTAAAACAACAAATAAGACTTCAACAGCCAAAATTTTCAACTGAGTCAAAATCCAGAAAAATTATTTTTGGAAGATTAGAAAGGAAAAGATGAGTCGGCATGCCTGATATGTAAAGATCATTATTTCAATAGTTGTTGTGCGATGATGGAGGAAATGAGGTTACCCCTCCGCTCTGCTGCTGTTAAAATGTTTGACCCAAGTCATACATTTTAAAAGCAGTGTTGTGGATGGGCCTCCCCACAACGTAATGATTTGCACTAAGTCCTTCAAAAATTCTAAGTTCTTGGTAAGGCAGTTAAAAATATCAAACAGTAGTCAAAAAGTGAACAAAAGTAGCTGAGTCTCAGTCCAGGGTGGTTTATTGCAACAACACAAGACAACCACACGTGAGATGTGCTCCGGACAACATCATCTGACAACATACAGAAAGCGGTCGGTTTAAATACATTCTCTGGATCTTTGAGCTCCTCCTTTTTTTACATAATTTCCATTGCTTTTTCCACGGATATCTTTGTTAATTTTTTACCTATCAGTAGAAACTTTCATGGGGCGTGCTTTTTAAAAAACAAGGTTACACATCACAGCTCCTCCCAATCATGGCCCCTGCTCATTTCCATATGGTTACACGTCATTACCTTTTCGGACTTGGACCTTGCATTTTCTGTGTTCATTTTGGAGTCTTTCATGTTCTGCTTTACATTGCAAATGGCTTGCCCTTTTGACCCAGAGGTTTTTCAATTTCCCCTGGTAAATTGGTAAATTCCATTGACCCCCTAATTCTTATTCTGGACTTGTTGGTGACACACACACATGTTTCTTAGGTGAATGTTTGCAGCACACCCTATACCCATTGTGATAAGAATACATTTATTATAAGATATTCATTGTGAGATATTAATCCACTACATTCCCCCCTGTGATCCTGAAAAGGGTCACAAAATAAATCACACTCAACAAATGATTGTCTATTTATCATAGCTATGAATGTCTAGAGTAAATAGTACTAATATAACAAAGGCTAATTGTAATTAATACTTAGCACATCACAAACGTACCACGATTAATACCAACGTCTAAGATCAAAACACACTTCTACTAGTAGTAAGGGATACACAAAACTATGATCACACAGTAAAACATAAGATTTATAGTTAAACAAAGAGGGAACCCCCCTTGGCACTCTTGTGAGGACTTTTCCCCTTGCTTACTTTTTTTATAGAAGGATTTTCCGGATTTGTTTCAGCAAGGATAATGGGCCTCAGGTTGACATATCCGTGCAGCTTGAACACCTGTTAGGACACCTCAACCCTTACCCAGGGTGCATTGCACACCCTACATCAAACGAGTTGATGTTTAAATATTAATACCAAATACTCCATCATGCCCGCTGTATCAGGCTAACCAGTCACTTAATGGTCAGTAGACCTTCATTACAACCAACATATGAGCAATCCTATCGATGCTCCCTGCACAGTATTAGTACTGTCACATAGGTTATAGACATACATAATTATATTTATCTTTTTAAGCATGCACCATCATATTTATTATTGAAGTATACATAATCATTTCATCATTCACATCAGCTTAGTTTTCTCTTTTTTTTTTTTTTTTTTTTTTTTTTTTTTTTTTTATTGAAAGTTCTAAGGTTGGGGATTAGGGAAAACCACCCCCCTTGGAGGTCGATTCCCCAATCCTTCTGTGGAAGTCCCAGGAGCTTGTCCCTGTAGCTGTGCCAGTGTCGTAGCAGCTAAACGCCACTGCAGTACTTGCCGCCTTGCTGTGTCCCGTTCTGCTGTCATTTGCAGCAGTTTTTCCTGTAAATTGACAATAGTCTGTTGAGCATCCTGAAGTCGTCGTGTCAGATTGTCCTGTTCCTGGGTTAACTGGCATACTCTAGCCTTATATTTGGCTTTGTATGTGCTGCGGCGAATTGCGAATATGTGCTTCTTTGACGCCGGAGATAGACCTTTGACTAGCAGAGTGTAAACTCCAGTATCCATGGAGGCAATTTCAGTTTTTAGGTCCTGGGCGGTTCTGTAAAGATCCAGAGGGCTAATTAGAAACCCCTGGACGTGGCTCATCTCGAGGGAGCTCAGTTGCATCTGCTGAAAAATATTAACAGTAGGCTCCAGTGCAGGATTTCCCACTGCGGTGGGACCCGTCGTCCTCGTGCCCGATGTAGATGGCCTCTCATGACCAGCTCCGTTTGGCCTTCCTTGGCCCGGTGTGGATGGAAACTCCAAGGCAGCTGTGTCCGGCAATCCTCGGTCTACAGGGTCCTCGGGGCTGAGTGGGCTGAAGATGATCCTCAGGGCCCCTGGTGATGGTGGGTCATCCATGTGTATCTCTCCCAGGTCCACCATTCCTCCCGGTAGTGCAGCGCTAGGCCCCTCTGCTGGATCGTCTGGATGCCTATTAGGGAGACCAGTGCCTGTACCTACATATGCTTGTGTGCCTAACGACGCATGTGCGGCGTCTGTGTTTCTTCTATTTGCACGTCCCTGCCAATCCTCAGCGGGTGTGTGGTGCACATTGAAATAAGCGTCCGCCATTTTCAGCAGTCTGCATGTGGAGACATAGTATGTTATAGGTATATAACCACATGAGGCACATACTTTTCCTAAAAGAATTTATAAATACTTTTAGCATGCAAATTACTATTTCTAAGCTAATCTATAAATACTTGATATACAAATAACTATATCTACAGTTGATTATAAAGACTTAGCATGCCATGTACTATATATGTAATATATATAAAAAATATGCACGTACCTGGTGGGGGTGAGAGGGGATCATGGTATTACTTTATATGTCTTGGTCTATCTGTACCTCTATTATGGGGAATTGACCAGTTACATTCACAATAAGTTTTGAGACCAACCCCCGAATGAGGGGTACGATGCAGCAGATAACTACTAATATTATCAATATTATAGTTCCTAGTATTATTCCTGCCGCTTTGAGGTATCTTGTCCACCCAAGCTTATTGAACCAATCCCAAAACCCCTTCAGCTGAGTGTTCCAGTTGGATCTCTCCACATGTTCATCTCTCATGCGCTTCATTTCTTGAAGAACACCTGTCAGGCTGCCGTTAATATCAGTATGCATAGGGATTAAAGTACAACAATCTGTCCCGATATAATCACATAGCCCCTGGTCTCCGGCCATACGGGATTCCAGTACGAACCTATGTTGTAAAACCATTAGTGATGTAGCATGTAATTGTTCTTTTATAAGGTCTACGCCCTTTATTGTAAAATTTATAAACCTTTGTTGATTGTACCATAGGAGATTTATCCACCTACTATTTCGAGCTATGTATTGCGCATTGGTAATTGTTCCGACGAATGGTATCGAGCCGACTCCTCTCCCAGATTTTATCCAATCACTTCCTATAGCAGCATGTTTCTCCGGCACCCCTAATGGGACCTGATCCCATGTAATGTATACTTCATCTGACATTTGCCAATTCTGTTTGTGCTCAGTAGGAGTGCTTCTTTTTGTACGGTTTCTCATTTCATTAGGTGTCTTGTTGCTGAGTTTTTGATTATCTACTATTAATTTTAGTTGTCCTGTAAGCATTACTGGAGCACAGATACCTTCCCACTGAGGAGGCAGTGAGGATAGTATTTGCTCAGTATTGTGACACAACCAAAAAATGTCTCCTAAAGGGACAGATCCTTGCGCCAGACTCCTTACTCGGTATTGAGCTACTGTTGTAGGTTGGAAGTCATAGATAATATTTCCTCCATCTGGTACTATTTGTTTACAACTTATATTACTTTTAAGGCTAGTTTCACATAGTTTGATGTAGCTAACGTTCCCTCCTGCTGCCGGTGGGTACCACGGTATTTTATTACATTTCACCATCTCATCTGCAGTCTCCATTTTGCTAGAGGTTCTTTTGGTTACCTCTTCTAATTCTGTTCCTCGTGCTATACAAAATGGAAAGCTTAGTTTAGCCGGCTTTTGCACTACTGGAGGGAGGGAAGATGTACTCATTACTGTATTTATTGAGGAGGTTATTGCTTCGGGGCATCTTTTCCTGTCTTTTGTCCATGATGGTAAACCTGCAGCCATATGCATAACACAGTGAGCAAAACATTCTGATATGTCTGTGCAGTCGCCTATTTTACTTCCGGGTATACTCTGAAGGGTCGGTAACTGCTTAGCATTATAACAGGCTATACAATCATCTTTAGGGCGCTTTTTAGCTGTAAACATAGCTTGAACAGAAAATTGTATCCATTGTTGAAACATGTTCATTTGCCATTGTGACGTTTTTAATTTATTCAGATCCCTTTTCTGTCTTTTGTTTATTAATTTTACTACTCTATGGGCTCTATCTATCGTCATTATTTGTTTTGTTAGTATGTTTTGGCACATGTTTGTTTTGCATCTTACCGTAATGATCACCATCCCATCCCCACGGCAGTCCATGCTTTGTGGAGTTCCAAGCCAATGTTTTTCCATTGACTCGTCTCCTAAAATTTCCTCAGACATCACATAGTCATAACCTTCAGTTTGCACATGCATTAATGATTTATTCTCCCCACTGTTATTACTGATTATCCCTTGGTTAGTAGCTAGTGTTATCATTGCTAGTGCACATGTCTCTGTTTGACGCTTTACATGTGAGTGTGCATTGTTAGTGGTGAGCTTAATAAGGTCCCCCCTTGTTAACCCTAAAAGGGTTAACAACAGAAGAAAACTAGTCAGATTCGGAAGAAGACGCATACGAGTGACGCCCAGACGGCGATGGAGTGGGCGGACACGACCCGCTCGCCGACCCAGACGTGCCGTCCGAGGGAGTGGATAGGGAGGGAGGGGGTGGGGAAGGTGAAGGTGAGGGATGTGGAGAAGGGGAAACAATTCCAGCACTGTCTGATGAGTGATGAGAAAAAGGTTCTTCCAGTGCCTCAGAGCTGGGTGAGTCTGAGACAGACCTGCTAGGAGTCTGAGTGGCAGGAGAATCATCATTACTGCTGCCAAAGTCAGAAGGCGAATCGGAAGCAAAAGAATGAACATTATCATTCTCAGAGTCCCCTGACAGTGAAGCCCGTCGGGCTGCCAAGCGGGCTGATCGTCTCTGGCCATCAGACGACGACGGGGCTGAGGATGCATCAGTGCTCGCCCCAGGTACGACATCAGACGCCTGTGAATGTGCTATGGTAGTATGCGGAGGGAGACTTGCTGCTGCCCTTTCAGCATGCGCAGAGCCCGTCGGTCCTGGATCAAGGCCAGGTGGGTCTGGTGGACGATGACGTGTGCAGTGGTTCTTATGGAACCAGAAGGGCTTACCTTCAACTTTTAGGGCAGTGGGGGTGGTAAGAACAACTTTAAAGGGCCCTTCCCTACGAGGTTCGTTCCACTGACGTCTAAATACTCGTATGAACACTCTGTCACCGACTTGGACGTCTCTGACGTCCACTGGAATACGTGTCTCGTCTCGGTTGTGAGCTGCTTTCACCTGTTGAAATATAAGTCTGTGAATACGGGTTAGGGACCTGAGGTAGTCCCCCAGTTCACGTTCAAGTTGCGCCAGGGAAATCTCCTCCTGGGGCCCTCGCACCTGTGGGAGAGGCATAGGTCGACCTGTAAGCATTTCATGAGGAGTAAGATGGGTTAATCGGTTAGTTTGAGAACGCATTGCCATCAGTGCAATCGGCAACGCATCCACCCACGTCAGGCGGTTATTGCTATCAGCAATAATCTTTGCAATCTTGGTTTTGAGCACACCGTTGGCCCGTTCGACGGAAGCCTGTGACTGGGGATGGTAAACACAACCAAACTTTGTTTTATACACAACTGGGTGAACATCGCCTGGACGATCTGTGAAATAAAGTGAGGACCGTTATCAGATGAAATAGTATCAGGCATACCAAACCTGGGAAACACTTCTTTACATAAAAACCTTGCTGCTGATTTGTGATCGTTTTTAGCAGTGGGGCAGCCTTCTATCCACCTGCTGAAACGACAAACAACCACAAGCATGTATCTCTTTCCCTGCACACGAGTTAACATGTCAACATAATCCATAATCAGATGACGAAAAGGTCCATCCGGCATGGGGATATGTGCTAAAGGTTGTGTGAACATTTTTCGCACATTGTACTTGGGGCAGTGTGGGCATATAGCTAATTCTCTGTCTACCATAGGTGTCAAATAAGGTGACCACCATACTGCCTGCAATTTTCGAACAACCTGGGCGCGCGAACAATGATCAGGTTCATGCATTATTCTGATAGCTGTTGGTAATAAGGACAAAGGAAGTACAAAATGTCCTCGGAAACTTCGCCACAACCCTGCATGGGGGTGTGATGTGCGTACCGCCCCCCTTTGCACCCACAAACGTTTTTCTGCTTCAGAGACGCTGTTCTGTGCCTCAATTAATGAGGCCAAATTAGTGATGGGTTCACAGTTAGCTGCAAGAACCATTGGTCCTTGTATTGCAGGTCCTGTGGCTTCTTTGGCTGCCTCATCTGCTAAGTTATTTCCTATTGCTATAGGTGTTTTTGCTGTCTGATGTGCCGTACATTTTACTATAGCTAACGCAGATGGGAGCTGCATGGCTTGTATTAATTCCATGACAGCCTGCCCATGTGTCACCGGGGTGCCATCAGTTCGAACAAAACCTCGCTGTTTCCAGATGCTCGCGTTTATATGGCATACCCCATACCCATACGCACTGTCTGTATAAATGGTGACTCTTTTACCTGTAGCTAATTTACATGCAGCTGTTAATGCTTTTATCTCTGCCAATTGGGCAGAGCAAGGTTGGTCAAGGCTCATGGACTGAACTTTTGTATAGGTGCCGTCGGGGTCAAGCCGGACCACTCCATATCCTGCTTTGTTCCCCGTCTCACCTCTGACGCATGATCCGTCAACAAACAATGTTAGATCGGACGGGATTGGGTGATTGTATAAATCCTCCCTTACTTTCATGAAGGCGTCCGTCTCCTTGAGACAATCATGGGGCTCACCTTCTGTTGGCAATACCATCCTAGTGGCCGGGTTGATCGTGACACAACGTTGCACGGTAAGGTCAGGTCCTGAAAGCAGAACTTCATAACCAGTGCGACGAGCTTGGGTTATCACGAAGCGTGGGCTTGTGAGCAGTGCATGTAATTGATGTGATGTATACAAGAAAATAGGGTGGCCCATAGTAATTACTGAGGCCTTTTTGTATGCAAATGCCGCTGCTGCCAAGCCTTGATAACAAGGAGGCAGGCCTTCTTCAACTCCATCTAATTTTGTACTGTAATAAGAAATTGGTTGTTTACCTGTAGGGGTGTCTTGCATCAATACTGCACATGCATACCCTTGTCGCTCTGCCACGTACAGATGAAATGGTTTGCCATAATCTGGATTGGCCAGAGCAGGAGCCGTTTGGAGATCTTGTTTTAGCAGCTGAAACGCTCCCTCTGCCTCGTCTGTCCACTGTAACTGAGCCGACTGGTGTCCTTGGCCTGCGGCTTTAATAAGTGCTCTCAATGGAGCAGATTTGATGGCGTAATCACACACCCACGGTCTGCTGTAACCTGCCATGCCAAGGAAAGACAACATGTGACCAACAGTTTGAGGTTTGGGCAATTTGGTAATGGCTTCTATTTGGGACGGTGCGATAGACCTCTTGTCCCCACTGAGTTGCCTGCCGAGGTATTCTACTGTTTGTTGACAGAATTGTAATTTTTGTTTACTTACTTTGTGTCCGCCTTCTGCCAATGAAGTCAACACCGTAATGGAGTCTTTTTCACACTGCTCTTTTGAGGCAGAACAGATCAAAATGTCATCAACATACATCAACATGGTGGATGGTAAGTCTAAGTGATTCAGATCATTTGCCAGCACACGATTGAAAATAGATGGTGAATGTACAAACCCTTGGGGTAATCGTGTGTATGTATATTGCTGACCTTTGTACGTAAATGCAAACAGATACTGGGAATCTGGATGCACAGGCACACTGAAAAATGCTGAACACAGATCTATCACAGTGAACCATTTTGTACCCGGGGGTATGTTGCTTAACAATGTATGGGGGTCTGGTACTATCGGTATTTCTTCTGCTACAATGGCATTGATTAATTTTAGATCATGGACTAATCTATATTCATTACCGTTAGGCTTTTTGATGGGAAAAATTGGTGTGTTACAGGGGCTTACTGTCGGTTTTAGAACGCCTACAGTTTCTAATCCTGTTATAATGGGCTGTATGCCTTCTACTGCTTCATGTTTGAGGGGGTATTGTCTTTGAAAGGGTAATTTAGCATTTAATTTGGTGGTGAATTTAATGGGGTCAGCTGATTTTACTAAACCTACATCTGTTTTGCTTTTGGACCACACCTGCTCAGGAACTTGTTCTAATAGTGATGCGTGCTCCTCAGTCACCGCCATTTGTCTTTTCCCAGGCACTTTGATGTGTTCTGCTATTACTTCATCTGCTTGTGAAAATGAGATTTTGAAGAATAGTCCATCTTTTGATACACTAATCCGGTTCCATGCAGTATCGATCCATTCCGTGACTTTCTTGGCTTCTTGAATCATGGGACCCAGGTCATGTGACTCGTACTGGTCAGCAATCAGCAATGTGACATGCGGCGCTGAGTCAGTGACCTGGAACCATTCGGCAATGTCTTTTTCAGGAAACTTGACAACGGCTGCGGCTCCTTGTGGCCCAACCATTATGTCAGCATATTGGATGACAGTTGTTTTGTTGTTAATTTCTTCATCCCAGCTTTTCTCATAGTCTTCATGTTTCTGTCCTTTATCATAAAACATGGTGCAATGGAGGGGTAGGAAAGGCTCTTTGGATTCATCGTAGTGGTTCATTACCAGAGGTCTCCATGTTTCCCACTCCAATTGGAGGAAAGAAGTAGGTGACGTGAGTTTCATCCAAAATACTTGGTCTTCTGGGTCATGATTTGTCATTTGTAGGGTCATCTGTGGGCCCAGTGGCATCATGAAGGCTTTGCTGTTGTCAGTTGCTTCAAAATAAATTCCATTTGGAGTGCATTTAATCTTTGCGTTGAGCTGGCATAACACATCTCTGCCCAGCAGATTAATTGGCGTATCTGCTGAATAAAGTAGAGGTGCATACACAGTCTTTTCTCCTATAATCATGGGAACTGGCTCAGTCATGGGTATTATTTGGGTTTTCCCAGAGAAACCTACCGTTCGAATCTTTGATGCTGAGAGAGGCAGGCCAATCCCACTTTTTCCTATGCAGGAGTACGCAGCACCTGTATCAATCATGAATTGATGATGGCTGTCATATATTGTGACATCAATAGGGGGTTTTCACTGACGTCACTGGCCAACTTCCGGTCCGCCATATTGGGTGGTACACTTCCTTATCTCTAGTTGTCCTACACGTATTTTCGTATCGAGAATGGATAAGTACGCCAGCACGCTAGAGCGACCAGATAAGGACGTATATCTGAGGAAATGTTCCGTGATCGACCATATGGACCCCTATGCCTTCCACGGTGCCTTGTTTAGCCGTAATCCTGATGATTGGCCAAATGTAGAGCACGGCGACATAGTGCGGCGACATAGTGCATTACCTGGTGTTCGGTGAAAACCCTCTGCACACTCTCGAGGAAATGAGAGCTTACAAGGGTCTAGAGGCTCACAACCAGTTCACATCTGGTTGGGTACGAGATGTCGAAGTTATGTACATCAAGGAAATCGCCATCATACGTGGACGGGTGAGTTTTAATAAGATGGTAAAAATGTAAACAATCCGACGCAAATGCGGCGCATGCTTCTGCGGTGGCTGACGGCCGGCGGTGCGCGAAGGCGCTTGGCTGCAGGGCCGATCGACGCCGCTCGCTTAAGCAGAACAATGACCAGTGCAAAATTAAGTTGTATTTACCGTATTAACGCCGGTAGGTTCAAAGGTAAGCTGTGCTCAGACGGGCTCTAGCACATGCTAACCGTTAGTGCTAACAATGCTAACAGTGCTAACAACCACTCACGCATGTAATGTACTTTTAACTAGCTGCTATGTGTTTCAAACGTTTAGAACACACTCTCATTGACATCGGGATACTGTGGAAAGTTATGTTCGGTCGTCTTACAGCCGCGATCCAAGCGGGCCGACGACTCTTTGTTATCTTTAACAGTTGTTCTCCGTGGTTGCGCCTCCAGGCAGGAAAGCGGTGGATAATTAACCCGTTTCTATGTTTTTCCCATGGCGACCATGTGTTGCGCTGTTACAGCCCACAATACAGCAACGGTTTACATGTTTTAAATACTTAACAGTTAATTTACCTGTGACAAAGTGAGCACCGCAGACTCTGGCGTATTCCAGCTTAACACCGTCCAAATCGGCCCTGGATATCCGTGTCAGCCATAGGTGACGGCGTTTTTCAGAGAGCTGTTTAGTTTTTTCGCACTGATTCACTATCACGGCTGGTAGGCGAAAGAAAGAGTGTTGATCTGCCACCTCCACGGGCCGTGCAACATACCATTAAACACGTTTTCACCATTGTTCACTTCCAATACTGCCTAAGGCGTCATACAATGCAGGTCAACGGTGCGAAACGACTGCCACCCAATACGGTGGACGCGCAGAGTAGTCACGTGAGCGTGACGTCAGCTGAAAACCCCCTATTGTGGGTTCCGTTTGTGGGCGTTGTGTTAATACAGGTAGAATGGCCTCTCTTTCAGGTCTCTCTGGGCACCCCTATTGCCAGTACGCTTCAGGCCCTGCTCCACTGCTGGCAGGTCCTGTGGCAGGGTGCTGGGGTCCCATCCATGGATTGGTTGGGCAGTCTCTTTGCATGTGTCCGACTTGACCACATCCCCAGCACTGCAGCCTCAGCTGCTGTTGTCCCATTTCTGGACCCGCCTGGGGCATCCGCTGGTATTGTCCGTGAGGGGGCCTCCTTGGGGCTCCTTGTTGTCCTCTCCATCTGCCCCGCATGGGTGGCCCCCCTCTTCCTCTTCCAGTCATCACGTGCGGGGGACCTGTTCCCTGATTTAGATGGACATGGATGGGGGGAACCTGTTGAGTTTGGGCCCCTCCTGCAGGTGGTGCTGTTGGATACTGCATCTGCTGTGTGGGTGGAGGGATGGTGGGAGATATCACTGGGGCTTGAACGACTTCACCTCCTGCTGGTCCACTCTCAGCTGTGGGAGGGGCTGCCACTGTCAACGCGGCTTGATGTTTGGGCTTCTCTCTGTCTTTCTTTGCTTTTGTTAATTCTCCAATTTGCAGTTGGGCCAACTTTGTGGCCAACATCTTGCTTTGGTCTTCAAGCGCTTGTTTTTCAGCTCGGTGCATGTTTACATAATGTATGACATGCTCAGAGAACGCAGGCCAGTCCATTTTTATGAGTCCCACCACTCCATCCAGTTTGGCCTGTACTTCTTTGGGCATGGCACCTTTAACGTACATTTTAAATAGTGCCTTGGTTGATTCTTGCTCATCCCATTCACTTCCTGTCTCTGCTTTCCACATTTGTTGAAACTTGTGCAGAAACTGGGCTGGGCTCTCATCATCTTTTAGACATTCTTCTTTCAGCTTGGTTGGGTCTCTGCGTGAGGGATATTTGTTTCTCAGGGCTTCCCATACTCGGGGTCTCATATGGTTGAAGGGTAACCCATCACACCGGTGCCCGCGCATGACCCCTGGAAGCCCAGCCTCCACAAACACTTCTTTGGCTGCTGAGTGTCCTGCCATTTTTATTAGCAGTGCTTTGATGTCTCCTGCTGCCAAGTTGATGCCCCCCTTGATTTCTTCTAGCTTTTCTATCCATTTGTCGGCTCCGTCTGCCAGCGGAGTTAGTCTTCCTGCAAGCGTTATCATGTCCATAAATGACCATGGCATGTACCTGTCATCATTAGGTCCCTTGGAAATTAAAGGCATGATCTTAGCCTCCTGCCCCTGTGCTGCTGCACGTAGATGTGCTTGCGATCTCGTTTCCATTGCATGATTGCGGTGCTCTTCCACCTCCACATCCACCTCAAGTTCAGTTGCAAGTTGTTTTTTCACACCTGAAAGCATCGCTCTCCTTTCCGTGACCTCCCGAGGTCTTACAGCTGGGCCCTTCCCGCTCTGTCTGGTCCTGCTGACAAAATGTGGGGATATTATGTCGTTCCCATCATCCAGACGTTCAGCTGTGTCCCATAGTTCCATATTTCTTTCTCTTTCATCCTCTTCCTCTTTTTCTGCTTCTGTGAGCATAGTTTTGAAGTGCTGGTCAGGGTGGTCTGCGAGGTCAATCTGGGCTGCCTCCTCCATCCGTTGCTCAATCTCCTGTCTTTGCTTCTCTTCTCGTTGCTTTCTTGCACATCTTTGTAATTCTTTTAAGTTTCCCTCATATTCCTTTACTTCTTTTCTCAGTCTTTCCACCTCCTCTTGTTCCTCTTTTTTCCCACTTTCTGCTTCCCTCTGTCTCTCCAAACGTTCCCTATGTTTCCCCCAGCTTCGGGTTAATTTAAGGCACTCCTGCAATTCCTCCAGCTCTGCAGTTGTTCTTTCTTCCACCGATTCTGACCTTTCTTTTGAATTTGATTTTCTAAGTGCCTGAGGGAGAGTCGTGGGCCATCCGACTGATGCGGGCAAAAGAGCCCTAGGAGGTGTCGGTGGGCTGGAGCAGGCACTATCCTCCTCCTCATCTAACGAGCAACTTGGCATCTCTTCTTGGCTTATATTTCCCCAATTTCTCTGCTGTCTATCTCTTTTTCCTTTTTCTCCCTCCCCCTCGTTATCCATTACTAATTTTAACCTCCCTGTGATCTTACCCCTACTAATTTTATCTGTGCACACTGGGTACTGCCCTGCTGCTGTGGCATGGTAAGGTGGTGGCTTAGAACCAGTAAACTCAGGTGCTGTTGGGATTTTATTACTTTCAACTTTAAAATATCGCAAGATATCTCTCTGTTCAGCATGTTTCTGTTTCTTACGCAACTGCGTTTGGTCATTTCTTGCATCGTTATGCCGCAGCCTTTCTTCTACTTCATCATAGCATAACGGGTCAAAACTACCTTCTATAGGCCAGCGATTTTTTCCAGATGTTATTTTATGCCATTCCATCATGCATTTTTGAATTCTGCGTTTGTTAGAAGGATGTGTTATCATTACTAATTTAGCAGGCGTCAGTTCCTTAGTCTGTTTGCTCACGTTGGTTCCCATGGCAGTCAGCAGTCAGCGGACACTGTGGCCTGTGTCTATTTACTTAGGGCTGAACGATTGTGGAAATAATCTAATTATGCTTCTCCTTGCTACTGTAATTTTAATGTGATTATTTCCAGTCTAATTTTACTCACATATAAACAACAAATCTACTTTGTTTCCTTGCTGTGCAGCTCAATTGTTAAAAGACTCACCGCATCTAAATTCAGAACAGCAATGATTGTGTTTTAACCTAACTATATTTCAACCTAGGTTGCAATTTTTTACCTTTCTCTTTATTAATCGTAGGTAAAGAAAGAATGGCCTATACCTAGAGTTGTTTGTACCCAAGTACTAGTTACACCTAGAACCTTTATTGTTTCTATTAATCAGAATGTTATTCAATAGACTAGCTTTTAGTTAATTTGGACATTTAATCCTTGTTAAATTTAAGGTGCAGTCTACAGGCAAGTCTAGCTTTAAACTAATTGATCTGTATTTTTATGCTACGTATGATTATAGAGACTTCCAAATCCAGTAATAAAATTAGATTATCTCCCTGCTGCTATTGTCTTTCTTTTAGCTAACGTTTTTGTCAACACCTAATGGACACGTTTTAGTTTTATAATTGTTAGTAGCTACAAATTGTAAACTCTGTGATTTTGGAAATTACGTTTATATTAAGACTGCTATTATTTGTCCAGCCCAGCTATTTACTAACCCTCTTAGTCCCTATTTGTCTGTTTTTTTTATCGGGTCCTGCTCTTTCCAATATAGATGTGTCCTTTTTTTTTTTAACTTTTTACCTTTTTCGATCTGTTATATTTCAACAATCTAGGGTTAGGGTATTTCTGTTATGCTGAACTTTTCTTGTTTTATCCTTTGTTTTATAATTTTATATTATATATATTTTACTACTATCAGTTATTATTGTTTATCATTATCTTATCTTTTTATGCTTTATTGCTTAAATTTTATTTTGTTCTATACTTTGTTTCTTTCGAATATATATCTGTATCCTTATCACTGTCAATTTATTATTTATTATTATCTTATTTCTATGTATTATTATTATAATTCCCGTTTTTCCCTTATTTCCCTTTTTAACAATTAATCTACACTTTACATACACTAACACAGACAGACATGTATTTTAGCTCTCACCTATTGCACTTCTTGTGCGTTACTCTGCAGGTCTATATTATTCTTACAATAACTTTCCTCACTGTCTCTTACAGTGGCATACGCGTTTTTCCCAGCTTCCCGGCCCCACTTTCACGCTGGACAAGTGAGGGACGTCTCCTTCGAGCGGTACTTTTATACTCTGGACTATCGCTTAGCCCAGGTCTCGTTAATCATCAATACTTTTGCACACCTTCATAGCACACTACGACTATCACTTAGTCACTAATGCCCTTATTCTGCCACAAATATGAACCATACACTTAATGCATCCACTGCTCCGAGCGGCTGTCTCACCAGACTTATGTCAATCACTTTGACCGGTCTGTCCCTACTTCTCTACCTATTACCTATTTCAGATACAAAACAGTTCTTTGCACCAATCAATATCTTAAACAAAAATGCATCAGTTTTTCGTTAGCCATATATTCATGCACATATATTTTTTTTTTCATCAACTGATACCTTAAACAAAATTGCAGCAGTTTACATTAGCCATATATTCAACACTTTAAACAAACATGCAGCCACATACAATTAGCCATACATTCAACACTTTTAAACAAACATGCAGCCACATACAATTATCCATATATTCACATACACATAGAACGACAATGCAGCCACACACACACACACACACACACACCTGGACCGCTCCCCAGCTTATTCTGTTCTTCCTTTATGTTATTTTTGTATATATTCTTCTTGTTATGTTATTGTTTTGTGTATATTACTAAATTTAGATTACTAGGTTCTTTTAGGAGGGCTTTGTGATACCTGACATCCACTAGCCACCTGCCGGAGGCCGGTTCCCCACAAATTTAGATAATTATAACAAATTAGTATCTCACCTGTATTGGTGGATTCTTAAGGGCCCTTGGGGTTCCTGGCGTCCGACCAATGGCAGCAGTCGTCCGGGATCACGCGTCCTCCTGGCTCGGCTCGCCAAAATGTTGTGGATGGGCCTCCCCACAACGTAATGATTTGCACTAAGTCCTTCAAAAATTCTAAGTTCTTGGTAAGGCAGTTAAAAATATCAAACAGTAGTCAAAAAGTGAACAAAGTTAGCTGAGTCTCAGTCCAGGGTGGTTTATTGCAACAACACAAGACAACCACACGTGAGATGTGCTCCGGACAACATCATCTGACAACATACAGAAAGCGGTCGGTTTAAATACATTCTCTGGATCTTTTAGCTCCTCCTGTGAGCCACTCCTCTTTTTACATAATTTCCATTGCTTTTCCCACGGATATCTTTGTTAATTTTTTACCTATCAGTGGAAACTTCCATAGGGCGTGCTTTTTAAAAAACAAGGTTACACATCACAGCTCCTCCCAATCATGGCCCCTGCTTATTTCCATATGGTTACACGTCATTACTTTTTCGGACTTGGACCTTGCATATTCTGTGTTCATTTTGGAGTCTTTCATGTTCTGCTTTACATTGCAAATGGCTTGCCCTTTTGACCCAGAGGTTTTTCAATTTCCCCTGGTAAATTGGTAAATTCCATTGACCCCCTAATTCTTATTCTGGACTTGTTGGTGACACACACACATGTTTCTTAGGTGAATGTTTACAGCACCCCTTATATCAATTGAGATAAGACTATATTTATTATAAGATATTCATTGTGAGATATTAATCCACTACACTACTTTGTTTTAAAGACACGTTAGCTAAATGATCTGCCATATCATTACCTTATATATCTTTATGAGCAGGTATCCACATAAACCTAATCTTTGTTTCAGTTTGTGTCATTCTAAATAACATTTCATAAATTTCATAAACTAACTCCATACGACTGTCAGATGAGACATTTAAAATAGACATTAATGATGAAAATGAATCTGAACATTTAAGAACTTTTTCAATTTTATTTGGATCTACCCACTGTAACGCCATGATTATTGTTAACATTTACACTGTATATACTGCTAAATTGTCAGATGTTCTTTGTTTCATATATATATATATATCTAGTTCAGGAATAGCATAAGCAAATCCTGTTTTATTTGAAACTAAATCTTTTGAACCATCTGTATATTTTATAAATTTTAAAGGATTTATACATATTCTCAATTCTGTCCTTTACTAAATTTACCCAGTTGTTATCTTTATTAATCTGCATTTCTTTATAAACCTCTAAATCAACATTTGCAGAAGGAAACAACCAAAAAGGTGTAATTGAATAAGGCACCACAGCACAGTATCTCTTTCCCTGTATACCTATTTCCCTACTGCATTTATCTGCTGCCCATGCAAAACAGTCTGTTTTAGCTTTTCCACTCTCCCAGCAAGGTGTCAGGATTCTTACTGCTGGATTATTCTCCTCCTTATGTCCCTGTAAACTCACCCAGCATAATTTGATTTTGTCTTAATTCCAAAGGAATCTCCCCCATTTCCACCTGCACTGCCAAAGACGGAGATGTTTTCAAAGCTCCACAGCCTAATCTCAAAGCTTGATTCTGAATTACTTCTAATTTGCTAATCATTGTTTTCGCAGCCTGCCTATAAAGTACACATCCGTAATGCAACACTGATCTGATCAAGGCAACATAAATCTTTTTTAAATTAATCCTATTTGCACCCCATTCTAATCCTGTTAAACACCTCATTACATTTATTACTTTTTTACATTTCCCTTCAATATACTTTACATAATCACTCTATAAAAGCTTGGAATCAAATACGATTCCCAAAAAACGAAATTTACTTACTTTTTCTATTCTTTCTCCATACATTTTTAAATCAGTTTCCTGAATTTTCTTCCTACTGAATACAAGTCTTTGTTTTATCAACTGAGAATTGTAACTCCCCACTTATAAGCCCACTTTTCAACAGATTTAATAGCATATTGTAGTTTCTCATACACTAGTCTTACATTTTTCCCTTTTCTCCACAAAGCTCCATCGTCAGCAAATAATGAGTGCATGACATCCTGATCTACTTCTGTAAAAACATCATTAATAACGATTGAGAATAATAAAGGACTGATAATACTTGCCTGTGGAGTTCCATTATCAATTTTATATTTATCAGATCTTCTTACTCTCATCTGTACCTGTATAACTCTATTAAACAATTAAACAAAACGTCTTTAATCCAATTATAAGCCCTTCCTGTTATCCTCATCTTATATAATTTTATAAGCAACCCATCCTTCCATACCATGTCATATGCTTTCTCAATATCAAAAATTATTGCTACCACTACTTCTCTATTAATCTGAGCTTTTCTAATATCTGATTCCAAACACACAACTGGATCCATTGTACTCCTTCCTTTTCTGAATCTACTTTGACAAGAAGACAACAGTCCTTTACTTTCTACAAAATATGTAATCCTTTCTGTTATTCTTTCCATAAACTTTCCTAATCATGAAGAAAGTGGTCTATAACTTGAAGGGTTTATTGGATCCTTTCCTGGTTTAATAATTGGCACAATAATTGCTTCCTTCCAATTAGAAGGTGATCTTCCTTCTTTCCAAATCTTATTATATAAACCTAGAAGTTGTTCTTCAGCTTGTTTCCCTAAGTGTTTTAACATAATATAGCATATCTGATCTTTTCCTGGTGCTGTTAATCCTGATCTAAATATTGCTCTCTTCATTTCTTGCATAGAAAAATAAACATCCATGACATTTCCTGGAGTTGTTTCTCCTTCTAAAATAAAATCATTTGTCCTTCTTGTCTGCTCCTTCCTAAATTTTCCCGTTTCTGTTAAATTATCTGAACTATGTATCTTTGCAAATGTTCTTGCCATAACTTCTACTTTCTCTTCATCTGTTACTGCCGTTCCTTCTTCATGTTTTAGAACTGGATATGTTCTCTCTGGTCTATTTCCCCTCATTTTCTTAATCATTCCTCATACCTTAGCTATAGAAGTTGTTCTGCCTATTGAGTCACAAAAATCTCTCCATTTTGTCTTCTTTGCCTTCTTAATAACTTTCCTCGCTTCTGCTTGATCTTTTTTATATTCAATTAAATTTTTAAAATGATGTGTTCTTTTCAATACTCTAACAAACAAAATAACTTCCGGGTAGTTTATTAGTATTATTATTATTATTAACATCATATACAACAAACAATGTCGGCATCAGATGTACACAGATCTGGAAAAACCTGAAGAAGCCGATCCAGATTTCTCTCATACTTACAGAGAGGACGAAAGAATAAAAACAAAACAAACAAACAACAACAACAAAAAAAAAAACATTAGGGGTTTTCCAGCAGTTTCAAATTCTTTACCATATTATACAGTTCTGCATCTTGTTCTTTGTCCATGAATTTCAGAGATAAGAAGAGGTGTCAGAGTTCCTTTTGAAAAGTGGGGAAAGATGGTTTGACTTTAAGAAAACGACATTTGTGAATGACAAACTTACCCATGATAATTATTACATTTAGTAATCTTTCAAATATCTTTTCTTTTCTCAGAGTTCCAAAAATAATGTCTTTCATAGAAAAGCCAGCAGTGTACATCATCTCACAAAGCTTTGCAATACAAACATTCATAGAAAAGATGTTCAGTTGACTCAATATCACAGTCACAAAATAAACAAGTGTTTTCATCAATAGCAGATCGAAGTCTAAGGAATTCCTTAGAGGGGTAAACTCCTGAAATGATTTTAAAGTGGTCTTCTTTGGATTTTGGAGGAACTGGGATATTTAAATCATTTGTTCTATTTTTTACCCTTTGGTCCTTTGAAAAAAGATGCGATATAAAATTTGGATTTGATACAAAAGGAAACAAAGTATTCGTAAAGCATTCCCTAATTTTTGAATTTTTCAAAAATTAGGGAATGCTGCTACATTCTCTTGTTCTGGAGAAACGGCCTGTCACTACCCGATCCGTACCGGTAGCACGATCCGCACAAACAGAATAACTTCCGGGTCGCCAAAAAATAATGTAGTTACGCTACTGAATATACTTATTTCTACACTTAAATCATTAAAGAATGGTAAACTATATCGTTTAGAAGACTTTTCTGGAAGAAATTGATGCGTTTTACATTCTCTCCAGTGTGTTGCTTGACGTCATCATTGGATATGCTCATAAGTCCGGGAATGTAGTATTGTGTAACGTTTATCTGAATGCACTCTATTAGTTTTATTATTTTTTTCAAACAGGACTGGAATTTTTTTTAATCCTTAATTATGAGGTGAATTTTGTTATACAAATAATGTCCGAAAAATTTGTTTTGTTAGAAAGTTAAAATTATCAATTGAGAGTTCAGCGCCCTCTGGTGTACACATCATAAACAGGAGAAGACCTCGTCATTATAGTAGCCACATTGTTTATTTATTTATTTTTATTTATTTTTTTACAAAAAACGAACAGGGATTCAGGGAATAGATCAACGAACACATAACAAAGCCAAGGCATACATTATCAAAATACATTTATTGAGTACAAAATGCACAAATACATATTCAAATCAAATTAATGACATAGAAAAACTGAAGAATATTCGAAATCAAATACATTTCTATACCACTATATGTGTTTATAGCAGGGGGTTTTCTATGTACTTTAAGAAATGTTGTATATATCTTTATTTCCCTAACCACAACTGGGAATTTTTTTTGCTATTAAACAAATATCAATGTATTTTTATGTATTTCTGTTGTTTCATTTTTAGAATATGCAGTATTTACGCAAATACAAAGATAAACAAAAAGAACCGCCCACCCCCGAAAAAAAGACAAAGAATAAAAAAGTAAGAAAAACAAAACTTTGCCTACTGGAAGTTAATCTGTTCACGTATGGGTAAATGAGCTGATGGAACAGATCGTGCTACCGGTACGGATTCAGTAGCGACAGTCACCATAGACATAAATAAAGAGCAGCACCACTGATCTCTATTTATTCACTGGATTGCTGATTTGCCTGAAAAACTGAAGTCACTGGCCGCCATCTTGCTCCTCCCTACTCTCACAGAATCCCACAGGATTTGGTTGCAGCAACAAAGCAGTGTTTAAGTCCTAGGAAATTATGTGCTGAAATATTTTACATGTTGTAGTATATAAGGTGGATCTATTTACTTCGGCGGAAGCACTTCCCTAGCTACTGAGTTTTGCCTATTGGTTGTTTTGCCAGCGCATTGATATGTAACTGTGAACGCTACCGAAAGGCTAAGTAAAGTTCCGTTCTTTTCACCTCCGAGTTGAATCGTTATTTACTATACTATGTTGGAGTAAAGACACAACAAATTGGCGACGAGTAATCTGGACCCTAAACCACGGCACGAAAGGAGGGTTTAAACCGGAGGGAAGGAGAAAGGAAGGGACGAAAACGAAACTGAAAGGATCCGTGAGTAACAGTGTATGGTACACAGTGAAAGGATAAAAGGATAATATCGGGATTTCATGTCCGAAATGGCTTACCTGGGAAAAGTAGAGGAGTTTGATAGCGCAAGTGAAGACTGGGAATCATACATAGAGCGAGTGGAGTTGTACTGCGACGCTAATGATGTTGATGACGAGAAAAGAAGTTCCGTCCTCCTCAGTTTAATGGGAGCCAAAACTTACAGTCTATTACGTAATCTCCTGAGCCCTGCTAAACCGTCAAGCAAGTCATATAAAGACATTGTGGACACGTTGCAGAAGCACTTAAATCCCGCACCACTAGTGATAGCAGAAAGATTCAGATTTCATAAGAGAAATCAAACAAAGGATGAAAGCATATCTGAGTATATGGCCGAGCTGCGCAAGCTCTCACAACATTGTGACTTTAAAGATGGACTTGGCGATGCCTTGAGAGATCGCTTAGTTTGTGGCATTCACTGTACAAGTACACAAAAAAGGCTACTGTCAGAAAAAGAGCTAGATGTGAAGAAAGCACTCGAAATAGCCATCTCAATGGAAACAGCAGCGAAGGGTGCATCAGAGCTACAAAAGAAAACATTAGAAAATGAAATGCATCGAATGTCCTTAAATGGAAAAAAGCAAAAATGCTACAGGTGTGGTAAATCCTCACACAATGCAAACGAGTGCTGGTTCAAAGAAAAGGCATGTAGGAAATGCCATAAACAAGGCCACATAGAAAGAGCATGCAGATCAGACCAAACTAATACCCAAAAAGAAAAATCTGGGAAGAACAAAGATTTTAAACCTAAATCAAAGGTCAAAGCAAATGAAATGCATAAAGTAACAGAACATTCAGACAACACAAACAGCAGTGAGGAAGATGACCTGTCATGCTTAGAGCTGCACAGCATAACTGAAGAGGACCGAAAAATAATATGGGTCACAACAACAGTGTCTGGTGTAAAATTAAAAATGGAACTGGACACAGGTTCAGCCTTGTCTGTGATCTCTGAGACCGACTATGACAGACTGTTCTCCAGGTTACCACTGAAAAAGACATCAGTGATGTTAAAAACGTATACAGGTGAAAAAGTGTCCCCAAAAGGGAAACTTAATGTGGATGTTGTCTACGGTGACCAAACGCATAAGTTAGAGCTTTATGTACTGAAAACCTCAGGCCCAGCGCTACTAGGACGTGAATGGCTGAGAAAAATTCAGCTTGATTGGCATTCAATAAAAGCCCTGAATATCTCAACAGGCCTCAAGAGCGCCACCCGCAGGCTGGAACAGAGACTGTCACAGTTATTGGAGGCTAATGCACAAGTGTTTGAGAAAGGCATTGGAAAACTGAAACACTTGAAAGCAAAAATTGAACTTGACAAAGATGCCAACCCACGATTCCACAAAGCGCGCCCGTTGCCGTATGCATTACGTCCCAAGATAGACGCCGAACTGCAGAACTTGGAGGAATCTGGCATTCTCTCAAAAGTTGACTGGAGTGACTGGGCTACGCCCATTGTCCCCGTAATGAAGAAAGGCAAAGGTGAAGTGCGTATATGTGGGGACTTTAAGGTGATTATCAACCCGGTGCTGCGCACAGTGCAGTACCCCCTGCCACGAATTGAAGACATCTTCTCATCATTAGCTGGTGGGGAGAAGTTTTCAAAGATCGACTTATCACAGGCCTATCTCCAGATGGAAGTGGAGGAGTCAAGCAAAAGGTTCCTGACCATCAACACACACAAGGGACTTTATCAATACAATCGTCTTGTGTTTGGTGTTGCTTCAGCCCCAGCCATCTGGCAAAGAGCCATGGATCAGGTGCTCCAGGACATACCTAGAACACAATGCTACCTGGATGATATTATCATAACAGGAAAAGATGATGATGATCACTTCCAGAACCTGAGCAAAGTACTCACCAGACTGAATGAATATGGCCTACGGGCAAAGAGAGAGAAGTGTGAGTTTCTCAAAACCGAAATCTCATACTGCGGTCATGTCATCGACAAGCACGGCTTACACAAATCACAAGAGAAGATTGAGGCGGTGCTAAAAGCACCTAAACCTGAAAATGTGTCACAACTCAGATCATACTTGGGTCTCGTCAACTATTATCACAAGTTCCTACCGAACCTTCCCTCGGTGCTACATCTACTAAATGCACTACTACAGACAGGAGTGGAATGGCATTGGTCAGAAAAATGTGAAAAAGCATTCACAGAAACAAAAAGACTGATGACATCTGACGAGCTTCTGACCCACTATGATCCCTCCAGACCCATCCGTCTAGCATGTGACGCGTCCCCGTACGGCATTGGCGCAGTCTTGTCGCACACAATGGATAATGGACTTGAACGCCCAATTGCATTCGCTTCAAGGTCCCTCTCAAGTGCCGAACGCAATTATGCACAGATAGACCGGGAGGCCCTTAGCCTAATATGGGGTATTAAAAAGTTCCACCAGTACCTCTATGGCCGAAAGTTTACCTTAGTGACTGATCATCAGCCCCTTGTGTCAATATTTAATCCAAGGAAAGGAGTCCCAGTGATGTCAGCCGCACGACTACAGCGATGGGCCCTGTTCTTAGGAGCACACTCGTATGACATCGAGTTCAAGGGGACTAAACAACACTGCAATGCTGATGGCTTGTCACGCCTCCCACTCTCAACACCTGTGGACGAACCACCACCAAAGGGTGACCCGGTAGAAATGTTCCATACAACACTGGTAGACCAGTTGCCAGTTACAAATGCCATGATACGAAAAGAAACGCGGAATGACCCAACACTTTCCAAGGTGTATGACATCACAGTACAAGGTTGGCCTGCCCATGGTAATCCATGTTTTCCGGAGTTTTCAGCAAGACGTGATCAGCTGTCAGTCTGCCTGGGAACCTTGATGTGTGGATCACGGGTGGTAGTACCTTCCAAGCTTCGCACAAGAGTGTTGGACAGTCTGCATGAGGGTCATGTGGGTACGGTGAAGATGAAAAGTCTGGCCCGTAGCTACGTATGGTGGCCAGGGATAGATAAACATATCGAAGACATCACCAAAACCTGCCCAGGATGCCAGAGCATTCAAAACGCGCCGCCACAGGCTCCCCTACATCCATGGCAATGGCCGTCTGCACCCTGGCAGAGAGTGCACATTGATTTTGCTGGTCCATTCATGAACTCCATGTTTCTCATAGCTATGGACACACACTCAAAATGGCCTGAAGTAGTCCCAATGAAATCAACAACATCAGAAAAGACTATTTCTGTCCTGAGAACCATCTTCGCCAGGAATGGCCTGCCTGAGCAAATTGTGAGTGACAACGGCCCACAGTATACTTCTGAAGAGTTTCAAGAGTTCATGAAAAAGAATGGTATCAAGCACTTCAAGTCAGCACCTCACCATCCAGCAACAAATGGCTTAGCAGAACGGTTCATACAAACATTCAAAAAGTCCATAAAAGCAATGACCAAAGAAGACATCTCTCTTCAGCACAAAATTGACAACTTCCTCCTGGTGTACCGCAATTCTGTCCATGCAACAACGAATCAGACTCCTGCAATGCTGTTTATGAACAGACGGCTCAGATCTCGTATTGACCTTCTGAAGCCCAACCTGAGGATAGACGTGCAGAACAAACAGTTCAGTAACTGTTCAGGTGAAACAGCAAGAAGCTTCGATGTGGGACAGCATGTACTGGCTCGTGACTACCAAGGTGGATCTATTTACTTCGGCGGAAGCACTTTCCTAGCTACTGAGTTTTGCCTATTGGTTGTTTTGCCAGCGCATTGATATGTAACTGTGAACGCTACCGAAAGGCTAAGTAAAGTTCCGTTCTTTTCACCTCCGAGTTGAATCGTTATTTACTATACTATGTTGGAGTAAAGACACAACACTACACGTACCTCGTTGGGCGCCTGTTCACATTCCGTGATCCAATCCACGACTTTCAAAGCCCCAGAAACTCCGTCCAGTGATCCGATCCTCCTCGATCACTCTCTACCACCGCGTCCATCGGATCCATTGCTGCCGCGGTCTGGTTCAATGAGTTCATCCCTTCCTTTTCTGGCGCCACCGCCGTCTGATGCTCTGGCTCTGTAGCGACAGCCCAGCCAGCAAACAGCAGCTCATCGCAGCCCAAAATGTTTCAGTCTGCTCCACATAGCCTCCATTGCTTTGTTCAAAAACATCGGAGCTCTTCAAAGTCAAAAAAGGGCAAGTTTTTGACAGTATATTAGCCAGTTTAACACTGCACTAATTTAGTGTTGATCCATTGTTGCTTAGTTATGACGCGCTGAGCGGCTAACGTTGTACCTGTTGTTCGCTTGTCAAATGAATTCCAGCGATCTTCTTTGTGTCCAAAAATCTGTTTCAGGCAGATGAACCATTATGAAGGTCTCCATTTATTCCATCACGGCAACATTGGTTCACAATGACTCCGCCACAGCGGTCAAAAACGTGTATGCCCTTCCGGGTTCAACACCTGTCTGCTACCTGTCACCTGTTGGTTCTTATACTGGACCCAACAGCCCCATCTAGTGACCAAAAGCAAAAAATACACATATTTAGCTCCAATAATCTTGCTGTCCAAGGGTTACCCATCCAATTATCCTTTTCAAGTTACCAGTTAATAAGACATTGTATGGTGATTTAGTCAATAATTATAACTGCAACATACAGGTAACAACTTGCAATTACCAACAGTTACAAGACTGTTGTCATGGAAACTCAAAATTTAAAATTACCAATGTAGATTTTCTATAAGAATTTCTAAAATTATAATCAAGAACATAATTACCAACATTAACATATACCTATAACGATCAGAGGCGGGGGACCCAGAAAAAGCCCTTCTCTGATGTTAAAACAAACGAAACATTTTGGTTGTAGGAACAATTTATTTTATTATAAAGTTAAATGTCAGGTTCAAACACCTAAAACATTCATTAAAAAACACAAGGAGGAGAGACAACAGAGAAGTTAGTTTTCAAATCTTGCAAGGAGAACCAACGGAGATGCTTAATTACAGATCTCCTACTCGCTCTAAAGCCTAACCCGCGCCTCCTCTCTTTTTACTATCCAAAGGACTCCCTGGTTACCTTGTGAATCTAAGGGGTAGGGATAAGCAAAACACTCTGTGACCTTCGAGATAATACCAAGCAGTCCATACAGTACAGTTATGCGTAAGCACTCCAGATGGCTGAATACAGTTCATAACAGTTTCAAACATATTTAGAAAAACACTTATCGTCACAACATATTTCTCTGCTTTCTGCAGGCCTTCTGCAGCGCTAAGAGATAGAGAGAGCAAATCAATACACATAGTAAAATGGTAACCACTGGTCTATATATTCTAGTAAATATATGATTAACACAATAAACACAAACACTGTAATGAGAGAGAGATCAGTCACATGAAATACACTTTAATATCTGAATAACTAAAACCTTAAAACTTCTTAGTAGTAAAGAGCAAATACGTGATAAATGCAATTAACATAGTAAATAACATAAAATATGTAGAAAATAGTAAAAATAATTCTATCAGTAAATCAAAACAGAAAAAAATGAAATCAGGAATTGGGGCTTGATTGCATCCTTACAACTCTGCATGTCACCTGTCAAGGATAAACATTCACAATAATAATAATAATAATAATAATAATATATCGTCTTTATTGTCATAACATAGATTACAACGAAATTTGTTATCTGCTTTTAACTCATCATCCTTGAGGAGCAGTGGGCTGCCTTTGTCACGATTTGGGTTTTGTCTTGGTTTATGTTATCAGATTTATTAGTTAAGTTTCTGATTTTGGGGTCTTGTTTGGTTTTGATTTAGACATGTTTTTCTGTTTAGGTTACCTGTTTTCCACCTGTCACTTTATCAGCTCTGTTCGGTCTCCCCTCAGCAATCTGTCAGCTTTCTTGCCTTGATTAGATCCACCTGCTCACTTATAATTAGCCTTCACTCCTGTTCACCTGCTCACTCCCCTATATAGTCCTGCCACAAACCTCTGCTATCGGCCAGATCATTTAACGAGCCACGGTGAGTTTAGTTCCAGCATTCTTTATTCTGATTGACCTGTTGACGATAACCCGAGAGCCTTTTTGATTCTGAGCCAGCCTGTTCCCTGATCTGTTTTTCCTGCCCTGTCTGACTGATTTACCGGTTTACCGACTAGTTTCTGTCCTATGGTTATCCGAGCTTGCTTTGCCCTGTCTGTACCTCTGCCTATTTTGGACTGCTTTTTGTGTACCGGATTTTGGACTGCCCTTTTTGACTATTGAGCTCGCCTGTTCCTGTTTTCATTATTAAAATCCTGTTTTTTTGCCTTAACCTCACTTGTTGGGTTTGAATACTGGGTTTGCCTGATTCACGATCATAACAGAATGATCTGGCCCAACTAAAACCTATCGCCCAACAAGTTTTTAGAGGTTTTTTTTTTCCCCTCCACACGCTATGGCTTGGGAGGGTTCCAGATTGGCGTTCTGTCCCCCTGGTATCGGTCCTGGACGCCATCTCTCCAGCAGCCGCAGCAGCAGTAACCCGCTGCCTGCTCCGAGTTTACGATTGGGAGGGCTCTTTGTCACAAATTCAGATTCAACTCAGAATAGAAGGGATCACTCACCCAGCGACACCGCTGTCGGCTCTGCCCATGGGTTTTATCCAGAACCAACTTTGTTTATGGAGGTCGAAGCGGAGGTGGTGCGGGATCTTCGCCCGGATCTTTTTTTCTCTCTCCCTCCAGAGGAGGAGATGCAGGGAACGCTGTGGGCTCCACCGATCCCGGCTCTACCGACAGGATCAAACCTCCAGCAAGTCCTGCCGTCCCGCCGTCGGAGGAGGGGACGGAAACCTGTGGGTCGCTCCTTCACCCGTTCTGTTCGGCCGACAGGCGAGTCAGTACCGCGCCCGTCCGTTGCCACTTCCTGCCCAGTGGATCGGAGTCCGGTGCTTCCCAGAGCTGAGCAGCCCACAGCGCCTCCTGTTGGCGCCCGTGATGCTGAGGATCTGGCTCTGGAGGACCAGTTAAGAGCTTTTGCCCCTATTATTAAAGACCTTAGGGAGGCTCTTTTCTGCCAGTATTCAGAGGAGCTGGAGGCAAAATTAAAGGAGGTCGAGGGGCACTATAGAGCGGCTCTCCAAGGTTTCTATAGTGGACTCAATCCTGTCCCCAAGGGTCCAGCCGACGCCCCGGCACCTGCACCTGTCCCAGAGGACCCGCCTCCTACCTCAGCTCCAGTGCCGGCCTCCGGCAGCTATAAGGCAGCACTGTCTGCGCAGCCGGCCCGAGACGCTGCAACCCCGGAGGCTCCGCAGCCGGCCCGAGACGCTGCAACCCCGGAGGGTCCGCAGCCGGCCCGAGACGCTGCAACCCAGGAGGGTCCGCAGCCGGCCCGAGACGCTGCAACCCAGGAGGGTCCGCAGCCGGCCCGAGACGCTGCAACCCAGGGGGGTCCGCCGCCGGCCCGCGACGTGGGAACCCAGGAGGGTCCGCCGCCGGTCTGCGACGTGGGAACCCAGGAGGGTCCGCCGCCAGTCTGCGACGTGGGAACCCAGGAGGGTCCGCCGCCAGTCTGCGACGTGGGAACCCAGGAGGGTCCGCCGCCAGTCTGCGACGTGGGAACCCAGGAGGGTCCGCCGCCAGTCTGCGACGTGGGAACCCAGGAGGGTCCGCCGCCAGTATGCGACGTGGGAACCCAGGAGGGTCTACCACAGGCCCACGATGAGGGGGTTCAGACGAGCCCTCTTTCAGGCCGCAACTCGGGGGCTCATCGGGACACTGGGCGCCGTGGCCCTCGCCCAGACGACAAGCGGCGCCGTGGCCCTCGCCCAGACGACAAGCGGCGCCGTGGCCCTCGCCCAGACGACAAGCGGCGCCGTGGCCCTCGCCCAGACGACAAGCGGCGCCGTGGCCCTCGCCCAGACGACAAGCGGCGTCGTGGCCCTCGCCCGAACGACAAGCTCCGTCGGGGGCCTCGCCGAGAAGACAAGCACCCAGAGCCCCATGGAGACTTAGAGGCCCCTGGACCTCTTCGGAAGCTCTTACCCCCTCATCTTTGGCTTGACAGCCAATTTCCCAAGTGGCTGACCAAACTATCTTTGTCGGAGGTTCTGGAAGGGTTATTGATGAGGTTCTGGGTGTTAAAGGGTCTGGGAGCATCTGAAGTCTGTAGCCCGGGGCCTCCTGAACCTGAAGTCTGTAGTCCGGGGCCTCCTGAACCTGAAGCCTGTAGCCCGGGGTCTCCTGAACCGGAAGCCTGTAGCCAGGCCCCGTCTGAACCTGAAGCCTGTAGCCAGGCCCCGTCTGAACCTGAAGCCTGTAGCCAGGCCCCGTCTGAACCTGTAGCCTGTAGCCAGGCCCCGTCTGAACCTGTAGCCTGTAGCCAGGCCCCGTCTGAACCTGTAGCCTGTAGCCAGGCCCCGTCTGAACCTGAAGCCTGTAGCCAGGCCCCGTCTGAACCTGTAGCCTGTAGCCAGGCCCCGTCTGAACCTGTAGCCTGTAGCCAGGGGCCGTCTGAACCTGAAGCCAGTAGCCAGGGGCCGACTGAACCTGAAGCCAGTAGCCAGGGGCCGACTGAACCTGAAGCCAGTAGCCAGGGGCCGACTGAACCTGAACTCTGTAGCCAGGCTCCTCCTGAACTCTGTAGCCAGGCTCCTCCTGAACTCTGTAGCCAGGCTCCTCCTGAACTCTGTAGCCAGGCGTCTCCTGAACTCTGTAGCCAGGCGCCTCCTGAACTCTGTAGCCAGACGCCTCCTGAACTCTTTAGCCAGGCCTCTCTTCTAGCTCTTAGTCCGGCGTTGTCTCCAGCCTTTAGTCCGGCGGCAGGTTCTGTTCTTTCTCTCTCCAGACGTCGGTTCCTGAGGGTCCGGTTCTACCGACGGTCCCCGAGGTTGCTGCTCGGCCGCCGGCCTATGAGAGACCTGCTCCGCCGCCGGCCTATGAGAGACCTGCTCCGCCACCGGCCGCCGGACATCTTTGCTAACCGGGGCCGTCCTTCAGGACACCCGCCGGATTACCTGTCTCACAGGGGTCGTCCGCCGGAGAACCTGACACGCCTAGGACGTCCGCCGGAGAACCTGACACGCCTAGGACGTCCGCCGGAGAACCTGACACGCCTAGGACGTCCGCCGGAGAACCTGACACGCCGAGGACGTCCGCCGGAGAACCTGACACGCCGAGGACGTCCGCCGGAGAACCTGACACGCCGAGGACGTCCGCCGGAGAACCTGACACGCCGAGACCGTCCTTCGGGACGTCCGCCGGAGAACCTGACACGCCGAGACCGTCCTTCGGGACATCCGCCGGACAACCTGACACGCCGAGGCCGTCCTTCGGGACGTCCGCCGAACAACCTGACACACCGAGGCCGTCCTTCGGGACGTCCGCCGGACAACCTGACTCGTCGGGGCCGTCCTCCTGGACGACCGCCTGAGAACCTGACTCGTCGGGGCCGTCCTCCTGGACGACCGCCTGAGAACCTGACTCGTCGGGGCCGTCCTCCTGGACGACCGCCTGAGAACCTGACTCGTCGGGGCCGTCCTCCTGGACGACCGCCTGAGAACCTGACTCGTCGGGGCCGTCCTCCTGGACGCCCGCCTGAGAACTTGACTCGTCTTGTTTTGTTTGAGTTTTTATTTGGACATTTGAGTAAATATTCTTGGATGAGTCATATTGCCTAATGTGTGGATTCTCATGTGAGTGTTTAAAGTTGTTTTTGGTCTAAATCTCTGTCCACATACACAGATCACAAGAGCAAGGCTATTGTCCTGTATGGATTTTCATGTGTTTTTTTAAATTTCCACTTATGCTAAATCTTTTTTGACATTGATCACAGCAAAAAGGCTTCTCTCTTGTATGGATTCTCATGTGTCTGTTTAAACTTGTTTTTCGGCTAAATCTTTGTCAACATTGATCTCAGCAAAAAGGCTTCTCTCCTGTATGGATTCTCATGTGTGTGTTTAAATTCGATTTTCGGCGAAATCTTTGTCCACATAGATCACAGCAAAAAGGCTTCTCTCCTGTGTGGATTCTCATGTGACTGTTTAAATGGCCTCTTTCATTAAACCTTTTTCCACACAGATCACAGCAGAAAGGCTTCTCTCCTGTGTGGATTCTCTTGTGATTGCTTAAAGTTGATTTGTGGCTAAATCTTTGTCCACATAGATCACAGCAAAAAGCCTTCTCTCCTGTGTGGATTCTCATGTGACTGTTTAAATGTGCTCTTTTGACAAACCTTTTTGTACACAGATCACAGCAAAAAGGCTTCTGTCCTGTATGGATTCTCATGTGTGTGTTTAAATTAGATTTTTGGCTAAATCTTTGTCCACATAGATCACAGCAGAAAGGCTTCTCTCCTGCATGGATTCTCATATGTACGTTTAAATATGTTTTTCGGCTAAACCCTTGTCCACATAGATAACAAGAGACAGGCTTTTGTCCAGTGTGAATTCTCATGTGTGTGTTTAAAGCAGATTTTTGGCTAAATCTTTGTCCACATAGATCACAGCAGAAAAGCTTCTCTCCTGTGTGGATTCTCATGTGTATGTTTAAAGTCCCTCTTGCCCCAAACCTTTTTCCACACAGATCACAGCAGAAAGGCTTCTGTCCTGTATGGATTCTCATGTGTGTGTTTAAACCCGATTTGTGGGTAAATCTTTGTCCACATAGATCACAGCAAAAAGGCTTCTCTCCTGTGTGGATTCTCATGTGACTGTTTAAATGGCCTCTTTCATTAAACCTTTTTCCACACAGATCACAGCAGAAAGGCTTCTCTCCTGTGTGGATTCTCTTGTGATTGCTTAAAGTTGATTTGTGGCTAAATCTTTGTCCACATAGATCACAGCAGAAAAGCTTCTCTCCTGTGTGGATTCTCATGTGTATGTTTAAAGTCCCTCTTGCCCCAAACCTTTTTCCACACAGATCACAGCAGAAAGGCTTCTGTCCTGTATGGATTCTCATGTGTGTGTTTAAACCCGATTTGTGGGTAAATCTTTGTCCACATAGATCACAGCAGAAAGGATTCTCTCCTGTATGGATTCTCATGTGATTGTTTAAATGAGCTTTTCGACTTAATCTTTGTCCACATAGATCACAGCAAAATGGCTTCTCTCCTGTATGGATTCTCATGTGTCTGTTTAAAGCAGGTTTTTGACTAAATCTTTGTCCACATAGATCACAGCAGAAAAGCTTCTCTCCTGTATGGATTCTCATGTGTCTGTTTAAAGCTGATTTGTGTCTAAATCTTTGTCCACATAGATCACAACAGAAAGGCTTCTCTCCAGCATGAATTCTCATGTGTGTAATTAAAGCATAAGTTCCAATACATATTTTGCCACAGTCTTCACAGCTAACCTTCCCTCCAGTCTGGACTTTCCTTCGTGAGTCCACATTTTTCTTTGTAGAACATTTCTTATATCCAGAGTCTGACAAGTGTTTCAGCTCAGAGAGAGGGGGCTCTACATCACTGTCCTCTTCATCCGTCTCAGTGTCTTCAGCCTCTGAAGAAGTGGAAGCATCTCCATGATCTTGTTTCCTGGTGGATTCTTCTCCATCATTCTCTTCTGGAAGCTCTCTGCCTTTAATCTGGTCTGGATAAAGCTGTGAGAGCAGCAGAGACTGTTCATCATCCAGACTCTTTATGGGAGGAGCAGAGACTGGAAACCTGATGGCATTAATCACCTCCTTCCCATTGAGCTGCTCTCCTGGCAGACTGATGTAGACTCCCTTCTGTTCCTTCTTGGTGTGGGGGGGCAGGTCAGCAGTAGGTCCGTGGTCTAAAGATGCTTCTTTAAAAATCAGCTTCTGCTGAACATCTGCAGGAAACATTGAAACACATTATGCCATTAGAAAGTATTTTGAGCTCAGCTTGATCTGAGGCATAATATATAGACAATATATTAAGGTAATGTAGCTGGATTTAATTAATTGATTTAACTCCTAATTTAGATTTAATTTGTGCATCAATTTTAAAATCATTGTGCAGTCCCACATTCAGGTTTGTTGCCGTCCAAATCAAAAAATCTGATTAAGAACAAAGATCAGCCAGGACAAAAACATTAGAGGGCAATAGCTCAGTTTTTAGTTCATTAAAATAAAAATAAATCTGCGATATCTATGGCTTGATATCATCAGTGCAATCCACAAATTGAATTATGTAGCGCTGTTTTCCCTGTTTCAGTGGCATATACATTTGGCTGTTTCAAATTTATATTGTTGGACATGATAACATTACAGGATACTGGACTGCAAAGTGGGTTGCCATGGAAATTAATTCAATTTTATTTATATAGCGCCAATTCATGAAACATGTCATCTCAAGGCACTTTCCAGAGTGAAATTCTGGTCAGATTATACAGATTGGTCAAAAAATGTTCCTATATAAAGGGAACCCAGGTTATCAAAGTCTTGACAAGCAGCATTCACTCCTGAAGAAGCGTAGAGCCACAGAGAGTCGTCTGCATTGTCCATGGCTTTGCAGCAATCCCTCATACTGAGCAAGCATGAAGCGACAGCGGAAAGAAAAACTCCCCATTAACGGGAAGGAAAACCTCCAGCAGAACCGGGCTCAGTATGAACGGTCATCTGCCTCGACCGACTGGGGGTTACAGAAGACAGAGCAGAGACACAACAAAAGAGACAAACAAGCACAGAAGCAAACATTGATCCAGTAATCTGTTCTATATTAGATGGTAGTAGCAGGTGATCTGTCTTCCCTGGATGATGTCCCAGACAACAGAACGCCAGACCAGGTGTACCTACTATGAAGAAAAAAAGAGAGAACAAAAAGTTATAAGCAGAAATGATGACAAGCAATGCATAATTGAAGAACAGTAGAACTCTATGGAGTGAGAAAATTAGACCCTGATGTCCTCCAGTAGCCTAAGCCTATAGCAGCAAAACTATAAAGGTAGCTCAGGGTAACATGAGCCACTCTAGTTATAAGCTTTGTCACAAAGTAAAGTTTTAAGATTAGTCATAAAAGTAGACAGGGTGTCTGCGTCACGGACCAAAACTGGGAGTTGGTTCCACAGGAGAGGAGCCTGATAGCTAAAGGATCTGCCTCCCATTCTACTTTTAGAGACTCTAGGAACCACCAGCAGACCTGCAGTCTGAGAGCGAAGTGCTCTGTTAGGAACATACGGGGTAATCAGAGCTCTGATATATGATGGAGCTTGATTATTAAGGGCTTTGTACGTTAGAAGAAGAATTTTAAATTCTATTCTTGATTTAACAGGAAGCCAATGAAGGGAAGCTAAAATAGGAGAAATATGATCCCTCTTGTTGATTTTCATCAGGACTCTTGCTGCAGCATTTTGAATCAGCTGAAGACTTTGAACTTCATTTTGTGGACTTCCTGATAGCAAAGAATTACAATAGTCCAGCCTTGAAGTAACAAATGCATGGACTAGTTTTTCAGCATCACTCCTGGACAGAATGTTTCTAATTTTGGCAATATTCTGTAGGTGAAAAAAGGAAACTCTGGAAACCTGTTAAATATGGGATTTAAATGATATGTCTTTGTCAAAAATAACACCAAGATTTTTTACTTTATTACCAGAGGCCAAGTTAATGCCACCCAGATTAAGTGATTGATTAAGAACTCTATTTTTTGAGGACTCTGGTCCAAAGACTACAACTTCTATCTTGTCAGAATTTAAATGCAGAAAATTTAAAGTCATCCAGCTTTTGATGTCATCAAGACATGCCTGTAGTTTAAGTAACTGATTGGATTCATCAGGATTTATGGACAAATACAACTGAGTGTCATCAGCATAACAGTGGAAATTAATCCTATGCTGTCTGATAATTTTGCCAATCAGAAGCATATATATAGTAAAGAGAATTGGTCCAAGGACTGAACCCTGTGGTACTCCACAAGTGACCCTAGAGTTTGAAGATGATTTATTATTAACATGAACAAATTGGAATCTGTCCGACAGATAGGATTTAAACCAGCCTAATGCTTTCCCCTTAATCCCTACAGTATGTTCAAGTCTTTGTAGGAGAATATTGTGATCAACTGTATCAAATGCAGCACTGAGATCTAACAGGACAAGTACAGACACAAGTCCATTATCTGAGGCCATGAGAATATCATTAGTGACCTTCACCAGAGCCGTTTCAGTGCTATGATGAGCTCTGAAGCCTGACTGAAACTCCTCAAGTAGATCATTACTTTGTAAATGTTCACATAGTTGATTAGCAACTACTTTCTCAAGAATTTTAGATAAGAAAAGAAGATTAGATATAATTTACTGTAATTTACTAACTCAACTTGATCAAGAGAAGATTTCTTCAGTAAAGGTTTAATAACAGCTACTTTGAAAGCCTGTGGTACATATCCATTTACTAAGGATAGATTAATCATGTCCAAAATAGGGCCACTGATCAATGGGAATATCTCCTTAAACAACTTGGTTGGGATTGGGTCTAACATACAGGTAGAAGGTTTAGATGAAGCTAAAATGTTAGATAGCTCAGAAAGCTCTACTGCTTCTAAACAGTTCAAACACTGTGCAGGTTCTAAAGATTCCTCCAACACTGCCTCATTTACTGAGGACGAGGTAATCGTGTTTGGGAAGATGCCAATTATTTTATTTTTAATGACATCAATTTTATTTATGAAGAATCCCATAAAGTCATTGCTGCTAAGGGAATGGATGGATCAACAGGGCTGTGACTCTGAGTAAGTTTGGCAACTGTAATGAAGAGAAATCTACGATTATTTTTATTCTCCTCAATTAATGATGAAAGATATGCTGCTCTAACTCTGCGAAGGGTCTTTTTATACAACAATAGACTGTCTTTCCAGATTAGGTAGGATTCCTCTTGGTGTGTAGAGTGCCATTTTCTCTCCAATTTCCTAACATTGTGCTTCAAGGAACGCAGCTCTGAATTAAACCAGGGAGCCAGTTTCCTGTCAATAATCACCTTCTTTTTCAAGGGAGCTACATTATCTAATGCAGAACGCAATGAGGAAGTCACACCGTTAACAAAGGTGTTGATTTGTGAATGGGAAGAAACAGCGTTGCTGCCATCTACAGGGAATTTCTGCAATACTGAGGATATTTTTTTTTTTTTTTTTTTTTTTTCCCCCATTGTCCTGTCTAGCAATATGGCAATAGGAATTGATGTCTCAATGCCAGATAGAGCTCGACAGATTTTGCTTTTACAAGTGGAGCAAACAGCTTTCGCCATAGTGCTCCACTTGGTTTATGCTTGTAAATAGCTTTATTATGATTCCTGCAAGGAGAATTTCAAATTATATGGACATGACAATGGGAGAGTTAAGGAAGAACAAAAAGTGAAAGAAAAGAAAAAAAAAAGAGTAGAGGTGAAAGAAAGAGGAGTTAAAAAGGAGAGAATGATAAAACCTTCTTTGTCTGCTCCATCACCTGGAAATAGACACAAAAAGAACAGCACAACCAACAGACATAAAGCAACAGCTACACTCGAATAACACCTAGATGCCATTGCTAAATCATATATATTATTATGTAAGCTGACATGTGTAATGTGATATTTGAAAAAAGAAAGTGAAAAAACATAAATAAATAAATTATAAGATTACTGTATATAAGTGAACACTTAATACCTGGGACCCAGCACCTGTGGGAGATGTGAAAGTGCACTAGTTTAGGTGAAGATTATCCAGAAATAGCTTGATAGTGATTGTGGAGAACCGAAGGCCCACCTTCCCCGAGCACAGAGGCAGGCGTCAGGGGACCCATAACCCCGGACTCCCAAGGGGGCCCCTAAAGCAGGTCGCCCAGGAGGGGCCGACACAGGATATCTGCAACCCCCCCCATGTAAGGAGCAGAGACGACCCCGAGGAAACCCCCCAGCCACCGCAATGCCGACGCCCTCAAGAGCCGCGGAGACGAGCCCGTGGGCCCCGCCGGCAGCCAGCCCCGCCGAAGTGGTCCCGGCCATGGGCCCTGAGGGCCAGAGGCCCCAGGGGCGCCCCGCCCCCGCGACGAGGGCCCCGGCCGCCCCCCGGGGGGCCAGGCCCCGCGAAGAGGCCGCCGGGAGTGGAGCCCCGGGAACCCGCCCCAAACCTGAAGCCAACCAATGCGCCAGGGGGCCAAGGCGCCCGCCAGCGAAGTGGAGGAGGGCAGGACGTGGGGGGATGGGCTCCGCACCTAGCGGAGACTTGAGATGTTCTTGGGAGAGGGAGCGGACCACACCCATACCTGGAAAAAAAAAAAAAAAAAAAGACGCTGTACACACATTCCCACATAACACTCACATCCAACACTGACCAAAGGGGGGGGGGGGGGGGGGGGGTCACCCCAAATTGACTATACGACTGCTTGTGCCCGACCCCCGGCCCCGGCCCCAGACCAGACGCCCCCCGGACCGGGCCCCCCCAAGAGGGCGGGCCAACATGACCCGCACGAGCCACCCGCTCAGAGCCCCCCCCTCCCCCTAAATACCTAATAAACCCCCTCCCTCCCCCCACCTTACCCTTGCCATCCCTGCCCCCCGCCCCCTGGGGGGAGCAGAGGCATCAGCCCCAGACCTGGCAAGCCGCTGACCGCACACCGCAGCCCCCCGCCAAGACCCCGGACACAGTGGCCCGCACCTCCTCCGGGCCCCAGACTCCTTGCCGCCATCGGAGAACGGGGGTGTGCAGAAGACCCCGACCCTCCCTACGCCTGCTCAAATGTTGTGTTGTTGCATGTTGTTCTCAAGTGCGTTTAAAAACTGGGAGCGCCGAAGGGGATCCCAATACTGAGGATATTAAAAGGGGGACAGACTCTTTAAAGTTTGATACAGCATTTTCCGATAAAGATATACTATAACGGAACCCTCTTTTGGGGGTGGAGAACTCAGTTAGATTAAACTCAAAGGTAATTAAAAAATGGTCAGATAGGACCGGGTTGTGAGGAAATATTCTTAATTCTTCACAATCAATGCCATATGTAAGCACAAGGTCTAAAGTATGAAGCCAACATTGCGTCGGTTTATGCACATTTTGAGCAAAACCAATTGAATCTAGGATAGTTTTAAAGGCTACAGTAAGGTTATCACATTCAGTGTCAACATGAATGTTAAAATCACCCACTATAATAACCTTGTCAGTGTTTAACACCAAATCAGATAAGAAGTCTGACACCTGATCCAAAAACTGGGTGTAAGGGCCTGGTGGACAATACAAAACAACAAACAGAAGAGGTTTTATTGCTTTGCAGTTTGGATGAGGGAAACTGAGGGTTAAATGTTCAAAAGAACTGTAGTTATTAATTGGCCTGGGACTAATTATTAAATCAGACTGAAAGATAGTTGCCACTCCTCCTCTTCCCGTAGATCTGGGAATATGGAAATTTAAATAACTGGAGGGAGTTGACTCATTTATACTAACGTAGTCCTCTTGTAGCCAGGTTTATGTGAGACAAAATAAATCAATCTGATTATCGGAAATCAACTAACAACGTCTTTGGAGGGAGAGACCTTATATTTAATAGACCACATTTAATAGTTTTATTTTTTGGTTCAAGGTGAGCCGTATTGATTTTTATTAGATTTTTATGATTTGCTCCTTTTAGATCCCTTTTTAATTTGTTTAGTTTTGGCCGTGGGAAAGACACCGTCTCAATAGGATAATGGGTGGGTAACAGTACAGAAGCTGCAGAGAGGTGTATTAAACTACGGCTCTGCTTCCTGGTCTGGACCCTGGGTTGTCAGCATTTAGGAGAACTAATAAATCCGGCCAGATTCCTAGAAAGAAGAGCTGCACCATCCAAAGTGGGATGGATGCCGTCTCTCCGGATCAGACCAGGTTTTCCCCAGAAAGTTCGCCAGTTATCAATGTAGCCCACGTCGTTTTCAGGACACCACCTAGACAACCAGCGGTTGAATGACGACATGCGGCTAAACATGTCATCACTGGTCAGATCAGGCATGGGACCAGAGAAAACTACGGAGTCCGACATTGTTTTAGCAAACTCACACACCGAAACAACACCAACTTTAGTGACCTCTGATCGGCGTGACCGGGTGTCATTACCGCCAGCGTGAATAACAATCTTACTGTATTTACACTTATCCTTAGCCAGCAGTTTCAGGTAGGATTCGATGTTGCCCGTTCTGGCCCCTGGCACTTTGCGTTGTCTCTGTACTGAAATGTGCTATATAAATAAATTTGCCTTGCCATGCCTTGCCTGGCAGGCATTTGACTAAGGTCCCTGGTGTCTCTAGTGCCACGTTTCTGACTATGGAGCTGCCAATAATCAGGGTCGGCTTCTCAGCAGGTGTGTCGCTGAGTGGTGAAAATCTATTAGAAACGCAGACGGGTTGATGTTGACCTGGAGGCTGAAATCTAGAGCTATGCTTCCTACGAACCGTCACCCAGCCAGCCTGGTTACCCGGCTGCTCAGGTGCTGCTTCTGGAAGACCTTTTTTTTTTTTCCCCATATGTGGGAAAGTGGAAGAGTAAAGGAAGAACAAGAAGAAAAAGAAAAGAAAAGAGGTGAAGGAGAGAGTTAAAAGAGAGAGATTGACAATACGGCTTCAGATTGCTTCGTAACCTGCAAAGAGATATGCAAAAAGAACAGCAAACAGATTTAGTACAACAGAAACAGCGAAGCAACACCATGATGTTGCTGCTGAGTTACATGTATTGTTTAAACTAACTATTTAAAAGGATGACGGGCATTCTGTGTAGAAGTGAACCCTGAGTACCTGGAGCCCAGCCCCCGTAGGTGTTTGACAGTGCATTTGTGTATGTAAAATTTATACAAAGAGTGCTCAAAAAAAAATTATACAAAAGGTGCTCAAAAGTGGATGTGAAGAACCAAAGAACTGCCTTCCTCGAGCACAGAGGACGGCGCCAGGGGACCCATAACCCCGGACCCCAGAGGGGCCCCCAGAGCAGGGCGCCCAGGAGGGCCCAGCCCAGAGGCACTGCCCCCCCATCCGAGGAAAAGGAGAGACGGCCCCAAGGAAAACCCACAGCCACCGCAATGCCGAAGCCCCCAGGAGCCGCAGGGGCGCCCCGCCCCCCGCCGGAAGCCCGGACGGAGCCCCAGAGGGCCAAGCCCCGAGATGCAGCCACCAGGAACGAACCGGCGCCCACCCGGAGATCCGCACCGACCCCGAGGGCCACCAATGCACCAGCGGGCCCGAGCCCCAGCCAGCAGAGGGGGGCAGGACGGGGGAGACGTGAGATGCTCTTGTAAGGGAAGGGGGAGCGGATCCAACCAAAACCTGTCAAAAAAAAAAAAAAAAAAAAAAACACACACAGAAGAAACAAAAAGGAACACAAACTCATTCACACCTTCCCTCCCTAGTGCCGCGCTCTCAACACACAAAAAAAATAAGAAATATAGTGAAATATAGTGTTAATTCAGATAAACAACATTCTATAGTAATGTTAATTTTATTTCTGTTGATAAATTCTTAAAATTGAAGAGAAGTTGTCACTCCTTTATTCTATGTGTGTGCAGAGTTTTCTGTTAAAAGAACGTCAGTGCACGACTCATTCCTTTCTACTATTGTCCTGATATCAGCTGTTTGGGCTGATATTCACACAAAGTAAAGCAATCCTTACTGTTGATAGGAGCAGCAGTTAATGGAAAGCTGCTATCAGTCTCCTCCTTCACAAGGAGCTGCTCTCCTTCCTGACGGGCCCCGGGTTCCTCCTGTTCCTCCTTTATGTGGAGGGGCTCTGACTCCTGCTGCTCCCCCTCAGGACTCTGTTCTTCAGGAGCCTCTTCTTTAACATCTGCAGCCAACACTGAAACACATTACATGCTTTATCAACAACTAGATCTTTACAATGTTACAACCGTGGGAAAGATTCAGTTTAGAGAAAAAGATTTGATCAGCAGTGTAGAGAAAACTGAACCTCAGGAACTGACAGTTTCACCCTAGAAATGATCACCTGTAACTTTAGGGTCATTCTGTTGTGGGAATTTAATATGATTAATCTGTTAAAACGTTGAATAATGGCTAAATTGGATAGAATAAGACGAGCTATAATGTGACAGTTAAACATCGATATATAAATATATGTATTTGTTATATGATTATATATTTGCAATTGATCAATTTAACAGTTAATGAGTAAATGTCTTATTGTTTTGTTGCATTTAATGGCACACAGTTTTATTTTATTAGCTACTTTGTGGCCCAGTATTTATTTAAGTAAGTCATTGATTATTTTCCGGTATGTATTCTAAATTATGGCAGGATTGGTCCTTCATAGTAAAAGGCCATAAGAAAACGTTTTCGGAGGAATTTTTCCAAGCACAAAGAAAAACTTGATACTGAACGTTGCTAGATGCTAAGCTAGCATTAGCACCTCCTAAGCTACATGCTAAGTTAGCATTAGCGCCTCCTATGGTATATGCTAAGATAGCATTAGCACCTCCTATGCTACAAGCTAAGCTAGCATTAGCACCTCCTAAGCAGAGCTGCAGGCTTAGCCAGTTTTCTGGGGGAAACCCTGCAACGAGTTGTGATGAAGAGGAGGAATCCATCAGCTGCTGAAAACGGCTCCTAAACTTTAGCTCCATCCACACAGTTAGCATGAAGAAGGAAATCTCCAAAACCGGATGGGTGCAGCAGAACTCTGGGCTGGAAAACATCCCCCATCATTGGTGTCTCCTCTGCTGCGTCCTGCCGCTCTTTGAGTTCCTGCTTCCCTCCAGTTTCTCCGCTGTGCCTCCAGCTGCTGGACTTCTTTCCAGACTTCATCACCTGCAGCAGCTGCTGCTCTCTTTCAGCCTCACCAACACTCCGGCTTCTGGCCTCACAGCAACAACAAGGACAAAGAACCCGGAAGAGATGAACGTGGCTGCGCGTTGGGGAAGAGGCGCATAAAACTCGGCCGCCATTTTGGTGCGGTCATCCTGCAAACAGTACCAGGATGCCAGAGGCGGATTCTACAGCCTTCAGTCATCAACAGTCATCAACTTGTTTTTAAAACGAAACATAATTATGTCAAGGTTGCCTCTTTGCTTTAATTTAAATCTTGTACTTAAAAATTGAAAAAAAAAATAATTAAGCTTGGTTTTGTAGTGTTTTTGCGTCATTCTATGAGAATGGGTAAAATTGGACACTGATATTTTCACGTTTTGTATCCAAAAGTATTGTTTCTATTAGGGCTGTCAAACGAATAAGAATTTTAATCGCGATTAATCGCATAATGTCGATAGTTAGCTCGAGAATAATCGTAAATTAATCACATATTTCATCCTTTTATTTCTGACAGTGTAATAGCCTGTTTGGGCATTTTAATATCTAATTTTGCAATAAATGACACTAATAAAAAACATGCCTGTACAAAAAATATTTTTGTTACTTTTCAAGCACTTTTCGGATTTGGAATGAAAAAGTCCTGGTGACATAAAATGCCAATAATGTCAAAACCTCTAATCATGATGCCCTGACGTTTACACAATGTGTAAATAAATGTGTAAATAAATACCTGCTTTCATGCCGATATATTTTTATGCCTCTTAAACAAAGATAGACATAGTATTACGCAGATATATATAAATTGACCAAAAAATTTACATTTCAATAAAGTCATAAGTTTTGTTGTTAATTTTTTCCCTCTCTCTCACACACATCTAATTCTGAGCTTTCACACCAACAACAATAACTTCTTTGAATATTTTTGCTTGCTGTTTATATCCATATTCAAACAGTTTAAGCCTTTAAATTTCCAGGTCATTCCAGTTTCACACTTTGCTTGCAACAAGGCAGGATCTCAATACCCTTGAAAGACATTGTTTAGGAACTGTTTAGTAACTCCAAGTACTTCGTTTGGCAACGTGATTCAGCCTTAGTTTGTTAAATACAGAGACAACAAATTATGTCTAGAGGAGGACATATATGTGTGTGTTTGTATATTGTTATTTATATATTTATAAATATATAAATAACAATGTACAAACACACACATATATACATATATATACATATATATGCAGAATCTTGAGCTATATACACAGTAAACTGTGCGTTAATGTAACGCAGAAGCTTGTAAGTCCTTAACGGGGGAGAGAGGCAGTGTCAAAGGTCATGGGCAGCTCTGGGCCTTGTTGATAAGGCTGGTAGCAGATGGGAAGAAACTGTTGTTGTGGCGTGAGGTTTTGGTCCTGATGGACCGCAGCCTCCTGCCAGAGGGAAGTGTCTGAAATAGTCTGTGACTGGGGTGAAGGGATCAGCCACAATCTTCCTGCTGCCTCAGAGTCCTGGAGGGCGTACAGGTCATGTTTTCCCAGCTTCACGTGCAGCTTTCTGTCAGACAGGAAGTCTGTGATCCACCTGCAGGTGGAGTCAGGCACATTCAGCTGGGAGAGCTTCTCCTGAAGCAGAGCTGGGATGATGGTGTCTGCAGCCTGTGGGCAAAATAAACCAGTTAATTTTTTACCTTAACTGGAGGTCAGCGTGGTTCTGGCAAGCCAGGTCACTGATGGACCGAGCTGCAGGACTACAGGGTAGCAAACACTCCCTACATGGTACCATCTCAGACCTGCTATGGTAGATTGGACAGTTCCAGATTTAGTAAGGCTATGAAAAAGACAGCCTGACCTTTTACTGATGCCAAGTGTGAATCCTGTTTGTATTAACAACAGAACATCTTCCTAACAATGTCAATGGAAAAGGAGCAGATGGTGCTGAGGGAGCCTCAAAACGAGCAGCTGACAAGATGGTGGCAAAAGGCCGTGACATCCCAGATGCAGAAGAGTTATTCAGGACCTTGTCTGAAGCAAACACAAGAGTTAAACTCTTCTTTGTGAAAAGATGTTGAAGAAGCAATGGAGAAATGCCAAAGATAGCGGCTGTTCCTGGAACCATGAGAATCCAGCAGCTCATTACTCTGGCTCCAGGAGAACTGATGCTTCTGGATGCAAGTTGCATGAGTTCAACACGTCAGCAGTTTATCTGCAAGTGCTTCAACAACCAGTGTTTCAGTTTCAGACAGAAGATGGAAATGGCTGCATCACAGCCAGCTGGTGAGGGAAATACAGGAAAACAACGCAGTGGGAAAGTTCACAGCTGATTGGTAAATGCTGTATTCTCAGATATGATGATGATTTGTATCCAGGTATCATTCTAAACATACAAGAGACACGTGTCCAGGTCAAATGTATGCATGGTATTGGGTCAAAGCGGTTCTTCTGGCCATATCAGGATGATCTTCACTGGTACCTGTTTGATGAAGTCCTTGAACTTATTCCACCCCCACAAACGTTACAAAGCGCCATGTGGAAGTCTTTAAAGAGGTGTGGAACCCACTCACAATATGAACTTAATGGAACAAAAGGCACATTCATGCATATATACAGACACACACACTGATACAGGAACACATGCAAAATCACTTTAACATGGACACAAACACAAACACTGGTACAGACACATTAAAATCCTTCACTGTCTGATCATTGTTGTTATTAATATTAATATATCAAATTACAAGTGTGACTGTATGTTAGCAATTAGGAAGAGGTTACTTTTAACACATCTCCCATGAGACTTTGTTACACCTACACACACACACAGTTCACATTATGTTGCATTTAATCATTTCACTTAATGTTTTACTGTTGGTAATATGCTGTTTTTTTACTTTAGAATAATAAAGCTCAATTCAACAGCAATTTATATCTGGTGTCCTTGCTATGGTTCCAAATTAAATACAGTATAATGCCAACGGAAAGTGCTGTACATTGAAGTAAATATGTAAAATTTTATTTATCCCTTTAACAACGTTACCATCTTGAACCCCATTATGCTGGTCTCAACCCCGTCACACCTACAATTTCATTAAAAAAATAAATTTAAGTGTTGAAAAAATGATTTAATGTCTGTTGACTTTTATCTAAAATATTGAGAGCTATCATGTGAAATTAATTCTGATTACAATTCTTAGGTTAAAAAACATTTTTGATGAAAAATGACAAGAGTGCTTTCCCCGTTTAGTCAAATTTCAGGAAATAAGAGGACACAAATGTGTGATTTTATGTCATCTTTCAGTTTAAAATTATTGAATAAGTATGGGGGACATTTGATCTATGTGAAAATGTTGATTTCTATCCCAATTTATTTTATGATAATATTCACAGAGCCTTCCAAGTTTCCATAACGGGGTTGAGGAATTAGAGTGACAACATCTGGAAATGATGATCAAAACTAAAAGGAAACTAATGCCTGAGATGAAAGAAAGTTTTTTTCTGAAAGTTAAATATATCCCTAATGTAATAAGATATACATAGAAACAATACTTTTGGGTACAAAACGTGAAAATATCAGTTTCCAATTTTACCCATTGTCATAGAATGACTAAAAAACACTACAAAATAAGCTAAATTATTTATTTTATCAGATTTTTAAGAACAATATTTAAATTAAAGCAAAGAGGCAACCTTGACATAATTATCCTTCGTTTTACAAACAAGTTGATGAGAAATCCTGAGAATCCTTCTCTGGCATCCTGGTGCTTTTGCAGGATGACCGCACCAAGATGGCGGCCGTGTTTTATGCGCCTGTTCCCAACGCGCAGCCACGTTGGTCTCTTCCGGGTTCCGGGCCAGAATCGGGAGTGTTGGTGAGGCTGGAAGAGAGCAGCAACTGCTGCAGGTGATGAAGTCTGGAAAGAAGTCCAGCAGCTGGAGGCACAGCGGAGAAACTGGAGGGAAGCAGGAGCTCAAAGAGCGGCAGGACGCAGCAGAGGAGACACCAATGATGGGGGATGTTTTCCAGCCCAGAGTTCTGCTGCACCCATCAGGTTTGGAGATTTCCTTCTTCATGCTAACTGTGTGGATGGAGCTAAAGTTTAGGAGCCGTTTTCAGCAGCTGATGGGTTCCTCCTCTTCATCACAACTCGTTGCAGGCTTTCCCCCAGAAAACTGACTAAGCCTGCAGCTCTGCACAGGAGGTGCTAATGCTAGCTTAGCATGTAGCTTAGGAGGTGCTAATGCTAGCTTAGCATGTAGCATAGGAGGTGCTAATGCTAGATTAGCTTGTAGTTTAGAAGATGCTAATGCTAATTCAGCATCAAGTTTTTCTTTGTGCTTGGAAAAATTCCTCAGAAAAACGCATTTTGGTTTATCTTGTTAAGAAAGAGGGTTGGATGTTTTCTTCTGGGTGTATGGAGGCTCAATCCTGCCAACATTTAGAATACGTCCCCAAAAAATCAATGACTCACTTAAATAAATACTGGGCCAAAAAGTAACTAATAATATAAAACTGTGTCATTAAATGAAACAAAACAATAACAAGACATTTACTGAATAACTGTTTAATTAATCAGCTACAAATATATATTCATGTAACAAATATATACTTATAAATCAATGTTTAGCTGTCATATTTTATCTCTTGTATTATGACATCGTAAATTTGTAAAGATCTAGTTGTTCATAAAGCATGTAATGTGTTTCAGTGTTGGCTGCAGACGTTAAAGAAGAGGCTCCTGAAGAACAGAGTCCTGAGGGGGAGCAGCAGGAGTCAGAGCCCCTCCACATAAAGGAGGAACAGGAGGAACCCGGGGCCCGTCAGGAAGGAGAGCAGCTCCTTGTGAAGGAGGAGACTGATAGCAGCTTTCCATTAACTGCTGCTCCTATCAACAGTAAGGATTGCTTTACTTTGTTTCTGTGTCCTGTGTTGCAGCTAAAGGCCAAAACTCTCTGGATTCATCAGCTTCCTATCAGACTAAATGTCAGCTCAGTCTGACTCTACGTGCTCCCATCCTATTTCTTCAACCTCTGACTAGAGGCTCCAGTTCAGATCTCCTGACTCTCTAGGTCAAGTGTTCATGCTAGAGTCTGCTGGTCTGTGAGGAAACACAAAGCTGCTCTTGCTGCTGGAACAAACTCAGCCAGGATCCCAGTTTCACCGTCAGATATGGAGGCAAAGTAAAACTCATCCGCTTTGGGGGAAATACTAAATAAATCTTCAGATCCCAACCTGAACAGATCCCAGTTTCTGATCAGGTTGGTCCACAGATGTTTTCACCAGGAACCACAAAACAAACTGGATCTCCCAGATGGTTGATGGACAGTGGGGGAGGAGCTAGGAGTTTTTCCTAGAACTGGTGGGTTGGCAGTTTGAACCCCCACACCGATCCTCTGTCGTTGTGTCCTTGAGCAAGACACTCCACCTGCTTTGGTTGCTGGTGGTAGTCAGAGGACCCGGTGGCGCCGGTTGTCTGGCAGCCTTGATTCTGTCAGTTTTTTACGTGTCCTGTCTGGTTGTGGAGCACCAAGAATTGCTGTCTTGATGCCAAGGAGAGGCCAACAGGTTTACTTTCACAAGTGGAGCATTACTGCTTTCACTATTGTGCTCTGTGTGATACGTTTGATAAAAACTTTATTAGGGGTTATTTTGGGCTTATTTCACATTCAATGGACACAAACTGAAAAGTGGAAGAGAAAAAATTATTAAAATAATTTCTATTGATTTCAAAGATTCAAAAACAGCATAAAGAACATAATAAACAGGGTGATACAATCCCAACAGCACGTGCTGACAGATGAGGTTCAGCTATCAGATTCAATAAAGAGGTAAAAAGGAGAGGCTGGGTAAGATGTTACTCTTAAGAGAACTCAGTCCCAAAATATGAAATAAATGGCTGCCAGGTTACTATAAATCTATGTGGTGGTGCGGAGCTAACTGGACCCAGGAAAAGCCGGTCCAGTTAGCTTCGTTTCATTTTTATCTGACCAGACATGGAAGTAGACATGTTTTACTTTTGTTAAAAAGTGAAAGAGAAGTGTTAACACGTTGTTCAGTTAGTGCAAGGATTCCCAAAGTGTGGTGCACGTACCCCTTGGGGTGAAAACTGTAATGGTGATCTGACCTTGTTTTTTTTCCCCCCACACCATAAAGACGTGTAAATAAGCATTTCCTTTGTAAAGCTTAAAATCAGAAACTGTAAATTTAATCAATAAATAAAAATGTATTGTAATGATCCGTATTAGACTTTATTGCTAAGTGCTGTTGCACACTTACTGTTCTTTTAAGTCAGATTGCTTTGGGGTCATACTGGAAGAAATGTGTGGCTTCCGGGGAGAGGCACAGGCCCCCCGGAGAGGGGGCCAACATGACCTGTACGGGCCGCCTAACCATAACCCCCCTCCCCCCCCAAATACCTAACAAGCCCACTCCCTCTCCTCCATACCCTAGCCACCCGTCCCCCCACCCCTTTTTGGGGAGAGCAGAGGCGTCAGTCCCGGCAAGCCACCCGGGCTCCACAACAACCCCCCCGCCAAGACCCCGGACCCGGCAGCCCGCCTCCCCTCCAGGTTCCAGACTCGGTGGGAAAGACCCCGATCCTCCCTACGCCCACTCAGATGTTGTGTTGTTGTGTGTTGTTCTTAAGTGTGTTTAAAACTGGGAGTACCGAAGGGGGTGCCCGGCACAGTCCACCCCCCCTCCGGAAGGTAGCTGGTGCCCGTGCACCCCCTCTGAGCAACTGCCCAGAACCCTCAATGTCTAAATGCAAGAGGGGGTGGGGGGAGCCATCCAGGGCGAGGCTCACACAAGCAGCCCCCCCCCCCCCCCAGATGTCATTACCCCCCCGTACACGGGCCTACATGTATGTGCGTTGTGAAAATGTTGTGAGTGAAGGTGTCTAAAATGCATAATAAAATTGGAGGGAAGGACATCATCAGAAAGTGGGACCCTCCAGTAACGCCCCCCTCCCCAATGTCCTACATGTAGGGCAGCGTGATGGAGCAGGCAGAGGGATGGGGAGAAAAGAACTGGGGGGGCTACTGCACTCCCAGGGAGCCAGCTACCCTACTGACTCCAATAGGCTTTCCCGGACGTTGGGGGGACCCTGGCTAGCCAGCCCGCACGAACCATCCAGAACCCCTCCCCCGAGACGAAACCCGCACCGGGAGACGGCATGGACCAGGACCGAGACAGGGGGCCGGACATGGACCTTTTGAGAAAGATTCTAGTAATCTAATTACTTGAGAGAGGGACGTGTTTGAATGCTGGAGATAAAGTAATACATCATCAGCGTAAAGACTAATCTTATGCTCTATTTTCATGCATTTTATACCTTTGACAGCATTAGTTTGTCTAATTGTTGCTGCTAGAGGTTCGATAAAGATGGCAAAAAGTGAGGGGGAAAGTGGGCATCCTTGGCTTGTGCCCCTCTGGAGACAAAAGCTGGAAGATGTTTGATTATTTGTCCTGACACAGGCTGTTGGAGAACTGTATAAAAATTTTAACCAATTTATAAAAAAATTGCCATAACCAAATTTATTAAGGGTAGCGAATAAAAAAATGCCAGTTTACTCTATCAAATGCTTTTTCTGCATCTAAAGACAATATATTGGTTTTAATATTTTCACTGTAGGAATAATCTATTAAATTAGTTAATCTGCGTGTGTTTGTGGATGACTGCCTTCCTCTGATAAAACCAGTTTGATCAGGGTGGATTATGAGAGGAGTGACTTTATCTAATCGTTTTGCAAAAGCTTTACAGATTATTTTAATATCCACATTAATTAAGGATATGGGACGATAACTGGTGGGAAACATAGGATCTTTGTCTGGCTTAAGCAGGAGACTGATGGTAGCAGAATTCGTATTACCTGGAAATCTACCTTTTTCCTGTATTTCCTGCAACATTCTGTGTAACGTTGGTGCCAGAATATTCCAGAACTCTTTATAAAACTCAGTAGGGAATCCATCTGGACCTGGAGCCTTTTTATTGGGCATGCTTTTTAGAGCTTCCTGAACTTCAACTGTTGTCAGCGGTGAGTCCAGTGTCGTTCTTTGGCTGTCTGATAATTTAGGAAGTGTAATTTTATCCAGAAATTGCTTGATGTCATTATCTGATGGAAACAGCGGTTCTTCTTGACAGACTTTGTGGATCATTGACCCTGAATTGTGGAGGAAACACGAAAAATTACTTCTGACTCCGTGTTCATCCTTTGGCCAGTTGATCTTCTCTCTGTCTTGGATCTTCTTTCTTCTGGAATGAGAACTGAGCGCTGAGCATCCTAGACATGTCACTTTTAAGCGCTTGGAGAACCGTTTGGAGGTTGCAAAAAAACCGAAAGTCGCCGTTACTGTGGCAACAGGGAGCTGGTCAGTTGGGTTTGTTCCTTTGTTGACCTGATCCATGGCAACCAGCGGGCTACTAACTCTTTTTAGACAACAACTTTGTTCCTCTTTTCAACCTTCGCTGGACAACTCCAAAATTGCTACATATCCTCTCATACAACACGTTTAAAACTTACTACTGATTGAGAAAACAATCAATAAAATCATACAATTAGAGCTCTTATGTTTTACTTAATACGTTTTAATATCCAAATTATTTGTTAATTTGTAAATAACATGGAATACGGGTGAGCTCACCACACCACCGATTTTGAGCTACCTTTGCACTCCTTAATACATAGATTATTATCTTATATCAGACTTTTGATTTCTTTCTGCTCCCTTTGACCAGGCAAATTCAGTTAATAATGCTTTTAAATAGATACAACATTCCAAGCAATGATTTTGTCTTTAAATTTCTGAACTTCAGAACAAACAAAACCAACACAGAGAAGAGAAGAAATAAATTAATAAATAGAAGTATAACCCTTAAGATCTGAAGCTGCCATCGTTTTGCCCGGACCAGAAACTTCATCCTAGAACATCGTTTGACCTTCATGCTTAACAGACCACATCAATAAAAACACAAGATCCTCTAAGCAGTAAGCCTTTTCTAGTATTTACAATCTAAGTATATGACCAGGCTACATTTAATTTATCTGATCGTAAAGACTTTGTGTCCTTTAATAATTATTAGCAGTTACCTTTCACCTCTCCTGTAGAGATAATCTGAAGACCTTTTTCCAGCTCCAGCCCATAAAGGCCAGAAGACACCGAGCCAGATGAGCGATCTCTCCCTGATCTTTACCTCATAGTTAGATTTGTTTTCTCAGATCTTTTTGTCTCTGTTCAGACCAGACTGTCCTCTGAGGTTCGCCTCAGACCAGCGCAACTAGACAACATAAACTGATTGTGCAACAGATGACGTCTTCCTTATCTCCCTTAAAAAATATATATCCAGTTGAATTTCACACAGTTTTGATCAGAGCCAAACTACACGTTTTACTTGCATTTTATACATGTATTAAATCAAAAATCATATTGTCAGGGTTCTCTGTGTTGGCTGCTCTAACTCTACTCCTCAGGTGTGTCTAGTTGGCTGAGGAGGCGTGGTCCACACCTGCAGCTCGTTGCAGGCGGCTTCCTCTGGCTTCTTAAGCAGAGCACTGGCAGATGGAAGACGCCGGAGCCTTAACCAGTCGTGGTACGACGTGGCCTCTGTCCCAACTCTCGGAACCAGCTTGTGAGTTTTTTTGTTACTCTTCTTTTTTGAGTAATTTTTTGTACCTCTCTGTTGCTCCAGATTTTGGTGCTTGGATGCACTCACCTGTCTTGACGTCCCGTCCGAAGAAACAGACCAGCAGACCTGTCTGCTCAGATTTTGCTCTGGCTCTCCCCTCATACTTCCTGGAAGTTACCCAGCGAGGCCTGAGATCCCCTTTCCCGGGTTCTGTTGGTTCTGTGCTCACTCTGGTCAATCCATCTGTCAACCGCTGCCGACGAGGTCGCCTCGGATTCCTCGCCAGCTACATCTGCCGCCCTCAGCCACTAGCCACCTATCTCCATCTGAGTAGTCACATAGAGTTCTCCTGACGCTACTTCTTCCCGGTTAGGTCCGCCCAGCCTAATGGTAAGCAGCGCAACTTCTAGCAAGTTTCCTGGCTCTTATTTCAGAAGAACTCACTTGCTCTTTCTTACAGACTCTCCAGCCGTGACGTTCTGACCCAGCCGAGTCACCTGTAGTTCCGTCCATAGACCTGCCTGTTTTCCTTTAATAAAAATCTTAAAACTGTGCATTGCCTCCCGTTCGTATCTGCATGTGGGCTCGTCATCTGAAAACCATGACACATATCATTCGGGGCCAGTGATCTACAGAGTCTGTCAAGAAGAACCGTTGTTAAGGGTGCTCCGATTGATCGGTCACTGATCGTTATCGGCCGATAAAGGCTTTAAATACTTTGATCGGCGGTCTCCATAAAGGCCGATCAGATGGGCCGATGAGACGCACTAACCTGACCCAGATGGATTTGCTCCGCATATCCGCGAGTGAAACCTTGAAAGCTCGCGAGATCGGGATGGTCACACGAGGCTTAGAGACGCACTACTCGTGAGAAGAAAATAATCTATGCGCAGCTAAAATGGCGGCCTCCCTACATTCACCAGTCTGGCAGTTCTTCAAGGTGTCTGAAAAAGACAATACATTAGCGATTTGCAACGTGTGTGCCAAGGAAATTCCACGAGGCGGAAAGCTCCAAAGACATTTTAACACCACCAATCTCATCAGACATTTGAAGGTTAGTCACAGAAAGGAATACGAGGAGTTTTCAAAGTTAGCTAGCGATAAGGCAGAGAGAGAGCGGTGTCGTGTAGCAGCTCCGGCGCCACTCACTCAGCTGTCTGTAACGGAGACATTGCAACAACAGCAACCCTACAGTAATGACAGCAAGAAAAAAAAGGAAATATCAGCCAAAATAATGGAGTTCATATGCCTCGATCACCAGCCGCTGTCAATTGTGGAAGACGAAGGGTTCCGGCGACTCATGTATTACATGGATTCCCGCTACACTCTGCCCGGGCGTAAATATTTCACTGATGTTTGCCTGCCGCAGTTATACCAAACCGTGTTTGCACATGTTGACACCCTAATGAAGGACAACATCACATCAATCAGCTTCACAAGTGACATTTGGAGTTCAAATGTATGTCCCATGTCCATGTTGAGCCTAACTGCGCAGCTTATTAATCAGAACTTTGAGTTAAAAAGAGTTGTTCTTCATTCTCAAGAATTTTCGGGGTCACACACCGCGGAGGCTCTTGCTGCCGCATTCTGCAACATGTTTCGCGCATGGGGAATCCCGAAGGAAAAAGTGCACGTTATTCTCACGGATAATGCCAAGAACATGGTAAAGGCCATGAGGGATGCAGATCTACCCAGCCTGCCGTGCATGGCTCATACACTGCAGCTTGCCGTTGCCGACGGAGTTCTATCACAACGCAGCATCGCTGATATAATAGCCTGTGGAAGATGCATCGTCGGTCATTTCAAACATTCCCAGCTTGCCTACTCTCGACTTCAAAATATTCAGAAGCAACTTGGCCAGCCTATTAAGAGGCTGCAACAGATATACCTACCAGGTGGAACAGTACAGTTAATATGCTACAGAGTCTGATGGAACAGAAGCGTCCCCTATGTGCTTATGGAGCTGACTATGACTTGCCTTCCATGTTCACTGGCAGCCAGTGGAAATTGGTGGAAAATATGATTTCTCTACTAGCCCCGTTTGAAGAGCTCACGCACCAGATCAGCTCATCAACTGCATCGGCTGCAGATGTTATACCATCCATCAGAGCCTTAACCCGTCTTCTGGAGAAAGCCGCTGAGACGGACCACGGTGTAAAAACTTCGAAAGCCACATTGTTGGAAGCGGTCCAGAACAGATTCAGTGACATTCAATCGAAGCGCCTGTATACCATCGCAACAGTGCTCGATCCGAGGTGAGAACTTAATTCACACAACTCTTTCTCTCTCTGTGTCTCATGTCAATATTAATTGAATATATTGAATTCTTAAGTAAGTTTCCAAATTCCTCTTGCAAGAAAAAAATCTATCTTGGCCTAAATGACTGATACATGCCTGAAATGATTAGTGTTCTAATCTTTTAGTAGGCAGGCTGGCTGGCATTTCATTCAAATGTACCAGAAAAATAAACATTTGGAAGAAGAGTTAAGACTACAGAGTAAAAATGCAAATTTGGAGTATGCTATTGCCTATTTGGCCAAAACTAGTTCACTAATCAAAACAAGAGCAGAGCATAAACTATGAAATATATTAAATAATGGAACAATGTCTATGGTGTTACATATTTCTTTTCTTGAAAGGAGAGGCTGTAATTTAACCCAATTTGCCCTTTGAGATCAAAAAGTTTTTCTGATTCTTGTTTAAGTAAATCCATTAAAGTTTTATTTTTCTTTTCAACCAAAAAAAAGGTATAAAGACAGATATTTCTCCGACGCACTCAAGCCCCAGATTCGCGGGCTGCTTTCTGATGTCCTTGCTACTGGACAGGAGCAGCAAAATGGTGAGGCAAGTTTGGAAGCGACTGGCACCGAGCCCCCAGAGAAAGTACCACGAGCTGGCTCCTTACACGCTATGTATGCTGAGTTGTTGGATGAAGACGGGGAACATGGTGGCGGTGACATCAGCAGCTCAACATCATCGCAGATGAACCTCTACCTATCAGAGCCAGTCATCCCACGGAGCGGACAGCCGCTTGTTTTTTGGCGAGACAATAAAAGTCGTTTCCCCGCTCTCGCACAAGCAGCACAAGCCTACCTCTGTGCTCCATGCACAAGTGTAGATAGTGAGCGACTTTTTAGCACAGCAGGGAATATTGTAGATGAGAAGAGGAACAAGCTGTCTGCCAAAAATGCAGAGATGCTTATATTTCTAAAGAAAAATCTGCCATTGATGCTTAACAAGTAAGCTTTAAGAGAAGTGGCTTTACTAATCTCTATTCCTCTTCTTTCTTTCTCATTGACTCATGATTTCCATGCTATGCACTTTAAATGTATGTAGATTTAAAGGAGCTAAAAGAACATTTAAAGTTAGCATTTGTTTGAAATTTACAAAACTTTATTACTACTGAAAAATGTCTGCAGTGATTAAAAGGACATTTTAGATTTTGAGCTAGGACAAAAAGCCAAACAATTACTGATATATTATCTAAAGATGTGTGACTGTTCCGTCATGGCTTCTATTTTCAGTTAATTACCGCAGGACAATTAAAATACATACCTTATGCCTTTTATCATGGCATCCCAAAATATTTGATTTTGTTTTCTTTGCTCTGCACTTTAAGTTTAAGTACACTTTAAGTTTTTGTAAATTAACAATGACAGATTTTTTGTATCTTATTTAGAAATAACTTATTTCTACAAAATAAAGAAGCCTTATTTCAAATAAGGCTTATTTGTTAAGCTCTAAGCTGTTTAAGATGTTTCTAAGGAAGTAAAATGTTGAACGTTTCCTGTCAATAAAAGTATACAGTTGACAATTCACAATACATTATCTTCTGTTAATTTTAATACATATACATAAGACTATTAAAATTGAATATATGACATGATAAATAGAAGGACCCAGTGATCGGTGACCGGTATCAACCAATAATGCTTTCAGCAATCGGTGATCGGCCCCAAAAATCCTGATCGGAGCACCCTTAACTGTTGTGGTTTTGAACTGGTCAGAAAGCATATTTAAAGCCTTCTATTAGATGGACTGGTTTGTGATGAATCATTGTTACAAGCAATTTCAGTATTTTTATATTACCTAGGGCTAAAAACAAGTGATAGGATCTCTGCTTTGTTGCCGTTTGACATTCTATTTATATTATATCACAATATAAGAGGATCTAATCTGCTATTTCCACAGCTAACTGTCCTGAATCCATTGTCAAACACAAACTCAGAGCAATTTCATAGTGGAACTCTGAATACAGCCCCAACGCCTCTGGTTTATTGTACCCGATAGTTAAGCTTCACAACTAACAACCCTGAAATATTTTTTATTCAAGCCATGTTGGTCAATTTAATTTGTGCCAGACATGTGATGTGAAACGCCAAACTCTGTTAATAAAGTCTCTTTTTTTTCCTCTTCGAAACTCTTAGTTTATGGTAGTTTGAGGTTTCTCAAAAAGTGCATTTATGTTTAGTTCACTCTCCCAACACAAATAAACATTTTTGAAACTAGTATTTATAATTTAAACTGAATTACATCGCACAGACTAACAGATATTTAGTAACAAGCAAACAAGACATTTAGACAGTGTCATGGTTTGTGGATTGAACCCGAATTCAGCCACACACAGAGCCACAATTAAAGAGACTTTTATTGAGGGGTTTGAGCAGTCGATGAAGAACCAGGAGACTGTACCAGACTGTAGCAGGTGTGAGAAGATGGCTGGAGCTGGACGGTGGAGCAGGTGGGCTTGGCAGACGAAAGGCGAGGACAAGGAGCACAGGACGGTGAAGACTGAGGGAGTTTATATAGGGAGGCTTGCAGGTTGAAACAGTTCAGGATGATTATTAGCAGCCAGGTGTAGGTGATTAAGCAGAGTGGAGTCAGGGCTGGAAGGTGCCAGAACTGTCCAGGGTGCAATGGGCAGAACTAAACCCTGACAGACAGACAGACACACACACAAACGGAGGCCTGTCTTTTCACACTATTTTTATACAGATCTGTGGTCTTTCATTTTTGAAAAGTTTCGACTGCAGAAATTTATAGTTCTTTATAATCTAAAGCGGTGCAGTTCCAGACGCCTCCATATTTCCGTGGGTCACATTTACATGTCCCCAATCGTCATATTTATTTGACTTACTAGCAGTTTAACGCTCCGGAAGGATAAATCTCTTTTCCTCGCAGACACTTGGACCCTTATTCATTTAAAACGCTTTACGGTTATTGTAGCCAGTTTCTCCTGACTAGGCAAGACAAGCGAATATCTGGTCCTCCCCTGAAATGAATCACAGCTTTGAAGCTATCTTTATGAGATTTCTAGGGAGCCTCCGTCCGTCCGTCCGTTTTCTTCTGCTTATCCGGGGTCGGGTCGCGGGGGTAGCAGCTTCAGTAGGGAGGCCCAGACGTCCCTCTCCCCAGCCACTTGGGCCAGCTCCTCCGGGGGAATCCCAAGGCGTTCCCAGGCCAGCCGAGAGACATAGTCCCTCCAGCGTGTCCTGGGTCTTCCCCTGGGCCTCCTCCCGGTGGGACGTGCCCGGAACACCTCACCAGGGAGGCGTCCAGGAGGCATCCTAACCAGATGCCCGAGCCACCTCAACTGGCTCCTCTCGACGTGGAGGAGCAGCGGCTCTACTCTGAGTCCTCCCCGGATGACTGAGCTCCTCACCCTATCTCTAAGGGAGAGCCCAGACACACTACGGAGAAAACTCATTTCGGCCGCTTGTATCCGGGATCTTGTTCTTTCGGTCACGACTCAAAGCTCGTGACCATAGATGAGGGTAGGAACGTAGATCAACTGGTAAATCGAGAGCTTCGCCTTTTGGCTCAGCTCTCTCTTCACCACAACGGATCGGTACAGCGCCCGCTTCACAGCAGACGCCGCACCAATCCGCCTGTCGATCTCCCGCTCCATCTTCCCCTCATTCGTGAACAAGACCCCAAGATACTTGAACTCCTCCACTAGGGGCAACACATCCTCCCCAACCCGGAGGTGACACTCTACCCTTTTCCGGTTCAAGACCATGGTCTCGGATTTGGAGGCACTGATTCTCATCCCGGCCGCTTCGCACTCGGCTGCGAACCGCTCTAGTGAGAGCTGTAGATCACGCCCTGATGAAGCCAATAGGACCACGTCATCCGCAAATAGCAGAGACGCAATCCTAAGGCCACCAAAACGGATCCCCTCAACACCTTGGCTGCGCCTAGAAATTCTGTCCATAAAAGTTATGAACAGAATCGGTGACAAAGGGCAACCTTGGCGGAGTCCAACTCTCACCGGAAACGAGTCCGACTTACTGCCGGCAATGCGGACCAGACTCCGACACCGGTCATACAGAGACCTGACAGCCCTTATTAAAGGGCTCGGTTCTCCATACTCCCGGAGTACCCCCCACAGGATCCCTCGGGGGACACGGTCGAATGCCTTCTCCAGATCCACAAAGCACATGTAGACTGGTTGGGCAAACTCCCATGCCCCCTCCAGGATCCTGCTGAGGGTGTAGAGCTGATCCAACGTTCCACGACCAGGACGAAAACCACACTGCTCTTCCTGAATCCGAGATTCGACTATCCGACGGACCCTCCTTTCCAGAACCCCTGAATAGACCTTACCAGGGAGGCTTAAGAGTGTGATTCCTCTGTAGTTGGAACACACTCTCCGGTCCCCCTTTTTAAATAGGGGGACCACCACCCCAGTCTGCCAATCCAGGGGAACTGCCCCCGATGTCCACGCAATGCTGCAGAGCCGCGTTAACCAACACAGCCCCACAACATCCAGAGCCTTAAGGTACTCAGGGCGAATCTCATCCACCCCCGGGGCCTTGCCACCGAGGAGCTTTTTAACAACCTCGGCAACCTCAGCACCAGAGATGGGAGAACCCGACCCAGAGTCCTCAGGCTCTGCTTCCGCAATGGAAGACGTGTTGGGTGGATTAAGGAGGTCTTCGAAGTATTCCGCCCACCGACACACGACATCCCGAGTCGAGGTCAGCAGCACACCACCCCCACTGTAAACAGTGTTGGTACCCCCTCCTGAGGCGCCGGATAGTGGACCAGAATCGCTTCGAAGCCGTACGGAAGTCTTTCTCCATGGCCTCTCCGAACTCTTCCCACGCCCGAGTTTTTGCCTCGGCGACCAGCCGAGCTGCCTGCCGCTTCGACTGCCGGTACACGTCAGCTGCTTCCGGAGTCCCACAGGCCAATAAAGCCCGGTAGGACTCCTTCTTCAGCTTGACGGCTTCCCTCACCGCTGGTGTCCACCAGCGTGTTCGAGGGTTGCTGCCGCGACATGCACCGACAACCTTGCGGCCACAGCTCCGACAAGCCGCCTCAACAATAGAGGCGCGGAACATGGTCCACTCGGACTCAATGTCCCCCGCCTCCCTCGGGACGTGTTCAAAGCTCTCCCGGAGGTGGGAGTTAAAGCTCAGTCTAGTGGGGGACTCCGCCAGACGTTCCCAGCAGACCCTCACAATACGTTTGGGCCTGCCAGGTCTGACCGGCTTCCTCCCCACCATCGGAGCCAACTCACCACCAGGTAGTGGTCGGTGGAGAGCTCCGCCCCTCTCTTCACCCGAGTGTCCAAGACATGAGGCCGCAGATCGGATGAAACGACAACAAAGTCGATCATTGAACTGCGGCCTAGGGTGTCCTGGTGCCAAGAGCACATGTGGACACCCTTATGCTTGAACATGGTGTTTGTGATGGACAATCCATGACGAGCACAGAAGTCCAACAACAAAACACCACTCGGGTTCAGATCGGGTGGGCCATTCCTCCCAACCACGCCCCTCCAGGTCCCACTGTCATTGCCCACGTGAGCGTAGAAGTCCCCCAGCAAAACGAGGGAGTCCCCAGGAGGGGCACTCTCCAGTACCCCTTCCAAGGACTCCAAAAAGGGTGGGTAATCTGAACTACTGTTTGGCGCATACGCACAAACAACAGTCAGAACCCGTCCCCCCGCGCGTGTGCGGAGGGAGACCACCCTCTCGTTCACCGGGGTGAACCCCAATGTGCAGGCACCGAGATGAGGGGCAACAAGTATCCCCACCCCAGCTCGGCGCCTCTTACCATGGGCAACTCCAGAGTGGAAGAATGTCCAGCCCCTCTCGAGGAGACTGGTTCCAGAGCCAGAGCCGTACGTCGAGGTGAGTCCGACTATCTCTAGTCGGAACCTCTCAACCTCGCGCACGAGCTCAGGCTCCTTCCCCACCAGAGAGGTGACATTCCACGTCCCAAGAGCCAGCTTCTGCAGCCGAGGATCAGAACGCCAAGGTCCCCGCCCTCTGCTGCCACCCATTGCACAAAGCACCTGACCCCTTTGGCCCCTCCCATAGGTGGTGAGCCCATCGGAAGGGGGACCCATGTCGCCTCTTCGGGCTGAGCCCGGCCGGGCTCCATGGGCAAAAGCCCGGCCACCAGACGCTCGCCAACGTGCCCCACCTCCAGGCCTGGCTCCGGAGTGGGGCCCCGGTGACCCGCGTCCGGGCGAGGGAACACGAGATCCATTTATCTTTCTCAGCATAAGGGGGATTTGGGCTGCTCTTTGTCTGGTCCCTCACCTAGGACCTGTCTGCCTTGGGTGACCCTACTAGGGGCTTAAAGCCCCTGACAGCATAGCTCCTAGGATCATTGGGACACTCAAACCCCTCCACCACGGTAAGGTGGCAGCCCAGGGAGGGGAGCCTTCTAGGGAGCCTTCCAAACCCAATATCCGATTTTGCTGGGGGCTTTCATAACATCTTAGGGATGTTTTTGGACTTGTAATCAAAGCCAACAGCGCACCCGTTTTTCAGAGGGTGGGTTTTCTACTGTGTGAAGACGGAGAGAAAAAAAGTTTTTTTTTCCATCTTCATATTGCAGTGGGACTCGAAACCCACTCTCCTAGATTACCTGTCTTCTTTCACAGGTTGGTGCCGGACCTTCTAGGACAGTTAAACCTTAAGTAATCAGTGAGCCAGAGTGAGCCTCCCATTCATTCTTCCCAGAAACTTTAAGTAGGATCAGATGTGTAGGCGCATTTAGCATAACAGTGTTCCGTTCATCACATTGCTGGAAAGGATACTATAATGCAGGCGTGTCCCAGCCGACACGTTTCTCCCATTCAGTAATTCTGTCCAATCTAAGCATGTCAGGCTCGTCCGGTCATCTGCAATCTCCAAGGCAACCGATAACGCAGTCCAGTGTCTGTAGTCGCATAATCTCTTACACTACATGGGTTATTCCTAAAGTTATACAAAACACCATTAAATCGTTAATGTTCTATATTAATGCAGTAATACTATTACTGCAATGCGCATAGCACAATAGAATGATGGTGGAGGAAAGCAAAAGTGAACCTTATGTTTAAAATGAACCGTAGTTGCATGGTAGCATGAATGATATCCAGGAAGGTAATAGCATTATGCTAGCAGATATGCTTAGCTAATTTAAAAGGGCTCGAGTTCTACTTTGGTCATAATGACCAGACCAGAAAACACAAACATTAATATCCGGACAATATATAAAATCCATATGGAAATAAAGTTTTTTATAACCGTACGAAACACATCAGCATTGCACGGTTTTAAGATAGCTAGCGGGAGCTATCCTGTAAGCCCCCGGGCTTTTTTACTGAGTATAACCTTAAAAAAAATAAAACTTTAAAACTTTCCCTGTTTATTTCTGTGCCAGACCTCTCCCTTTTTCTCTGGTCGTGGTGATGTGTTTTCTCAGCTGCTATAGGCGGCTATGCGGCTAGCTCTATACGTGGCTCTTAGGAAGTAGCTTCAGGTCCAAGGTCGTAGGAAACAAGATGCTGCTGTGGAAGCGGGGACCTCCCCTCAGCTTCCCTGGCATAGCTGTTCTTGTGAGACCTGTGCAGGCTTCATCGGATGACTTCAGATCAGCCTTCCCCTCAGTTTGGCCTGGCTGGAGCAGAGGAGACTGCTCTGTGCCATCTCTACTAAGCTTTCTTGCAACACCTGAGAAAGGTTACAAGCAGATCGTCTCCAGGGCAGTTGGCCGTAAATTCCCATGTTGGTTTCCCAGAAAACAGACTGCTTAGCCTGGCCGGCACTGCAAATGTCTGTGGGTGCCCAAACCCATTCAGACCCAGGTGGCTGTGGCTTGAAGATGTGAGGTATTGTTACTGTACCGCACCTGTTTAGCAGTGACACACCCTCGGAGGACCCACCTTGTTTATACCCTTCAGGCGACCCCCACTTAAATATTACTTTGGATGCAAGACGCTTGAAACAGACAAGTATACTTCAGCTTATTTAATCTACTAAAGACAGAAAGGGTTACAGACACATCAGCGCTGATGGGCTCTTGATCGGCTAGAAGCCCCGACTGTTTATCTCACAAGCATTATAAAGGAGTTTAGGTTCACACCCATCCAATACATCCATACGCTTCCTAACTGTCATTAGGAGAGAAACTGTATCACCCTCAGGACGCTAGTGGACAGATTTGAGTTGTCTCCTGGTGTCGGTGCTATCTAGGTGGGCCAGACAGCTCCCAGTTAAGCTGAACGCTCCACTGATACAGTTGATATCTTAACAGTATTGTCTAAATAATTGTTACTAATATCATAGTTTATATAAATGTGAAACAGCCAAACGTATATATGTCACTAAAACAGGAAAAACTGTACTAAATAATTCACTTTCTGGATTGCATTGATGAAATCAAAGCATAGAAGTCACAGAATTGTTTACATTTTAATGAACTTAAAACTGAGGTATTGCCCTGTAATGTTTTAATGTCCTGGCTGATCTGGGTTCTTTATCAGATTATTTGACTCAGACGGCAACAGACCTGAATGTGGGACTGGACAATGATTTTAAACTTGATGAACAGATTAAATCTGGCTAATGTTAAAAATTTTCTTTCACAGTAGCATCTAGAGACTTTAATTACTGCGCTTATTACGACCCATTTAGATTACTATTATGGTCTTTATGAATGTCTTAGCCAGTCTTTAATCTACTTCAAACATTTCAAAACACTGTTGCATGTCATTTACCTGATGCTAAGAGAGGCTGAGATCAAAATACTTTCTAATGTGCATAATATGTTTCAATGTTTCCTGCAGATGTTCAGCAGAAGCTGATTGTTAAAGAAGAAGCTTCTTTAGACCAGAGACCTCCTGATGACCTGCATGACCCAAAGCCCCCCCACATCAAGGAGGAACAGGAGGGAGTCTACATCAGTCTGCCAGGAGAGCAGCTCAATGGGAAGGAGGTGATTAATGCCATCAGGTTTCCAGTCTCTGCTCCTCCCATAAAGAGTCTGGATGATGAACAGTCTCTGCTGCTCTCACAGCTTTATCCAGCCCATATTAAAGGCAGAGAGCTTCCAGAAGAGAATGATGGAGAAGAATCCATCAGGATACAAGATCAAGGAGATGTTTCCACTTCTTCAGAGGCTGAAGATACTGAGGATGAAGAGGGCAGTGATGTAGAACACCCTCTGTCTGAGCTGAAACACTTGTCAGACTCTGGATATAAGAAATGTTCTACAGAAACGAAACATGTGGACTCACGAAGGACGGTCCAAAAACGAGTGAAGCTTAGCTGTGAAGACTGTGGCAAAACATTTATTAAAAAAACAGCTTTAAACAGACACATGAAAATCCACACAGGAGAGAAGCCTTTCTGTTGTGATCTATGTGGACAAAGATTTAGCCAAAAGTCACATTTAAACCGACACGTGAGAATCCACACAGGAGAGAAGCCTTTCTGTTGTGATCTATGTGAACAAAGATTTAACCAAAGATCAGATTTAAACAAACACATGAGAATACATACAGGAGAAAAACCTTTCTGTTGTGATCTATGTGGACAAAGATTTATCGATAAATCAGGCTTAAACAGACACAGGAGAATCCATACAGGAGAGAAGCCTTTATGTTGTGATCTGTGTGGACAAAGATTCAGCCGAAACTCAACTTTAAACACACACATGAGAATCCACACAGGACAGAAGCCTTTCTGTTGCGATCTGTGTGGACAAAGATTCAGCCAAAAATCAACTTTAAACAAACACATGACAACGCACACAGGAGGAAAAAATTACTCTGCTATGAATATTTACTCAAACTGCAGAGATGTAACCTGACAACAGCCAGCTGTATGTTGCTCCGCCTAGCTCCACTCACATACATCTGGGACACCGCCGGTAGAGAGTGATTTCTCCAACCAAATTTATGGTCTGGCCAATCAGAACGCAGGGCTGGAGTTTCATAGATGTGACGTAGTGGAGACGCGACCATGACGTGAGACTGTTTTGATAGCAATGGCGGCTCGTCGAGGAAGCAAGCGTTAACATCGATGCTGCTATTTCTTCCGTGTTGTCCAATCTACCTAATATTGTTTCATTAAAAGAACATCAGAGAACGCCTCTGAAGGCTTTTGTTGCTTTTGTTGGTGGAAACCATGTTTTCGCCCTTCTCCCGACCGGATTTGGCAAGTTTTGTTTTCCGGGGCGCGTCCGCGGCGGACGCGGAAGCGCCCCGGAGCGGTTAGCGGTTAGCGCTAACCATGTTAGGAGGCCTTTAGTCCTCAACGCGGTCGCCCCGGAATCGACTCTGACCCGCGGCGCTTTGCCGCCTGTCTTCCCCCCTCTTCCTGCCACTAGAGCCGCAAACACATTATTATTTTTTTTTCTGCGTCGCTATCATCAGCGTCACGGGTTAGCTTCGATGTGAGTGGTTCAAATAGCACGTCAATAAAGACGACAGACAAGTGGCTTATCCAATCATATGCAAGAATTTTTAATAAGGCCCAGCCTTCAATAAAGGCAATTCCTATGGAGGTGTCCCAGATGTATGTGAGTGGAGCTAGGCGGAGCGATATGCAGCTGGCTTTTGTCAGGTTAGCAGAGATGTTGTTTACTGAGAGATGTTTGTTGTCATTAAAGGCAACAATCTTTACTTGCTATCCATCCATTTTCTTACTCACTTTATCCCTCATGGAGTCGCGAGGGGTGCTGGTGCCTATCTCCAGCATTTCAATGGGCGAGAGGCGGTGTACACCCTGGACAGGTTGCCAGTCTGTCACATGGCCTTTACTTGCTAGTTTCAGCATTTCTCTAGTAGCTAATTTTTAGTTGGCTTAAAAACAAAACAAGTTTTTTTTAATTTGTTTAATTTTTCAGACTGAGCTACAGCGAACTTCAGAATTTAACTTGTAGAAACATGAATGTTTAGCCTTGACAGGTGAGTGACGTGCAGAGATGTAACGATGCAGTCAAGCCCCTGTCAGGGTGCAGTGATGCCTACTGCACCCTGGACATTTTTCCGGCACCTTCCTCCTCCCATACAGTCCAGTTCCTCACTCCACCACTGATTCCTGCCACCTGCTGCTACTAATTAGGCCGGGCTCTTTCCACCTGCCAACCTCCCTACATAAGCTTACCTCAGTCTGCCATTACCCGCCGGATCGTCTGCTAACAACCGCTCTGGAGCACCTCTGGTATCCCTCCTTCCTGCTGCTCCCCTGCACGCACCAGCCTTCGTCCCTCATCGCCCTCCTCGCAGTCTTCTTCTCCTCACCTCAGCCTCACTCACCCTCCTCCTGCCTGCCTGTGACTCTCCCTGCTGTGCTGCTGGCTCTTCCCCGACCCCAGCGCTCTCCCGCTTTCTCAGGAGGCTTCCTGGCTCCCAGCGTCTGCCTGGCTCCACAGCGCAGCACCCGCAGTCCTCCAGTTACCTCCGGACCGCCTGCTCCTGCCATCTCCATCATCCCTTCCCAGCCTGGTAAAGACTGTCGCTCACATCCTCCACTACTCATCAGTTTTCTATAAAAGCTCTTAAACAAGGTTCTGTGTGTGTGGCTGTGTTCAGGTTCATCAGAACATTTTTACATTTTTAATAAAATGTATAGCTCATATAACAAACATCTTTCTTTTGTTTTAACATCTGCGTTTTTATCCTTGTTTATAACTGTAATTATTTAGTGAGATTTTGAAATTACAAAAAACAATTAGACATGAAAATTTAGTAATCATTTTTACTTTTTTCACACTTATTTCATTGTGTATCATAAATCCTTTTATGATCAAATATTATTGTAATCACTTCAACATGTATGTCTTCATATCAATGTAAACCTGTTCTATAAATAAAGCAAAACTTATATTCAGACGGTGGTGAAGATTCTCAGTCATCCAGGTCATGATCATTCCAATTTTGTTTAAAACAAAACTGGACTTTTTATGTGTGTGTGTGTGTATGTATGTATGCATGCATATATATATATATATATATATATATATATAATTCAGCAGCATCTGATCTGAGCTTCAGCAACAACTTCCAAAGCATCTCAGCATCACCATCTGAGTCCAGCATATTAAATTCAGCTAAGCTGCTCCAAGAAGTTCAACAAACCTTCAGGAACTCAACATCCCAACTGAGCCAGAGTCTCAGAAGACAGTCAGACATGATGACATGCATTCCTGTCAGATCCTCTGTCTTCACCTGCAGCAGGATAACAGCATCCAGCTCTGCTCCAGCTCAGGTCCTCTTTGAGCGCTGCTGTGACCATTTTCCTCTGCATCTACAACATGCGGAACAGAAATGCACCTACATCCTGGTAAAAAGAAAAAATGGGAGAAATTGTAGGAAAAAAACTAGATTAGATTAAGAACAAAACAGTATTTTCTCCTGAGAAGGATGTTCATAGTAGCATTGGAGAAGGTGCTAGGACAGCAGGTTAGATAGTGAGGGGTGCTGTATCTGGTTCGAATCCTACCTGAGCCTGGATAAAACATCCCTCTGTGGTGGGTTGGAGAAGGAAGTGGAGCGGTGTCCAAACTACGTGATTAGAACAACCCACCACAGGGGGAGGTTTGATCCAGGCTAGGAAAACAGGTTAGAAAGTGAAAGGTAACAGAATGGCATTTATATGGTCTCAGAGATTACTCCTTGGAATATTCAGTGTGTTTCATTCTGTCTGATGTAACATTTTACAGTTTTCATTTTTTTAATAGTATGTGAATGGTCATTACCGTATTTTATTCAGACTATTCAATTCAATTTTATTTATATAGCGCCAATTCATGAAACATGTCATCTCAAGGCACTTTACAAAGTCAAAATCAATCAGATTATACAGATTGGGTCAGATTATACAGATTGGTCAAAAATATTTCCTATATAAGGGAACCAGTTGATTGCATCAAAGTCTTGACAAGCAGCATTCACTCCTGAAGAAGCGTAGAGCTACAGGGAGAGTCGTCTGCATTGTCCATGGCTTTGCAGAAATCCCTCCTACTGAGCAAGCATGGAGCGACCGTGGGAAGAAAAACACCCATTAACGGGAAGGAAAACCTCCAGCTGAACCAGAACCAGGCTCAGTATGAACGGTCATCTGCCTCGACCCACTGGGGCTTAGAGAAGACAGAGCAGAGACACAACAAGAGAGACAAACAAGCACAGAAGCACACATTGATCCAGTAATCTGTTCTATATTAGATGGTAATAGCAGGTGATCTGTCTTCTCTGGATGATGTCACAGTTAACAGAACGCCAGACCAGGTGTACCTACTATGAAGAAAAAGAGAGAGAACAAAAAGTTAAAAGCTGAAATGACAACAGTCATCCAAAACTGGAGAACAGTAGAAATCAGAATCAGAAATACTTTAATAATCCCGTAGGGAAATTGTTGTTTCAGTACAATCGCCATAACATAAACAAACAAACATCACAAACATTACAGGGGGAGACGATTTACTGAGGCCTTCCTGCCAAGGAACCGCCTTACACGGTTCCCACGTGGCGCTGCCATTTCTCTGTGAAAAAATAGAGGCAACAAAAGGAAGGTGGGAGGGAAAAAAACACAACTCATACTGTATCCTATAACAGGATACAGTTTGAGATATCAAAAAAAACCTCCTGCACAAAAAAGCACAAATAAGACGAAAACACATATAGCAGAAGGTAAACATTTGAGCCTAGTCGCGTGTAAGTACATCAGTTTATATGAGCATCAGTTGTGTCTGTTTGTGTGAAATTGTTTATATTTCCATGAACACTTTCCAGAGGCCATTGTCCTTGATGTTATCAGCCGGCCAACAGTTCAGAAAACATCCACAGGTGTCAGCGGGAGAGGAGGGAGCGGGGGAGGGTATCTGAGCACTCTCCGCCATAACAATCCAGGAGTAGAGATAGGGAGGGCAAAACCAAATATGCTATTTGTTATGAGACAAGCTGCCCCGACTTTCCTGTCAGCTTTAAGTCTTTTGCTGGCTCAAAATGGTGAAAACCAATTTTCCAAATTGTTGGGCTTTTCTGCACTTCCAGATTTTATCCCATCACCCCCTTGAGTTCAACCACCGAAGCCAGTCTGCGTACCAGCACATCCAGCTTTTCAGCTCTGCTCCTCCACCTTCCAGATCTGTCCGTTCACCGCCTTAGTGAGCGCGTCCTTTGCAGCCGGTAGAGTGATCAAGGCCAAATGGCTACCGACATCCGTTGTATTTGCTGATACATCAAAAATCCACCAAATCCAATAAGTAGAAATCCAAGTATCCTGAATCCAAACATGCAAACGTTTCAAACGTCCAGGAATGACAAAGTCGAAAGACACACCGTTTTCCCTCCAAGAATATAGGGTGTATCCCACAACATGAGTCAAATCAGGACCGGACGGGTCCCCCTTTCGTTGCCTACCCGTCGAAAAAATTTGATCAATAGCATTGAGAGACCAGCTTACCAGATCCATGTTTTTCAGAGTTCGGTTGATATGAAGAAAGTGCTCAGAAAGACAAGACAGCAGCAGAAGCAGGAGAGGGGGAGGGGGGGGTGAAAGCTGGAGAGGAGAGAAAAGCACGACCGACCTCGAAGAGAGACAGAACAGAAAGGAGAGTAGAGTGAGAGAAATAGGCCCTGATGTCCTCCAGTAGCCTAAGCTTATAGCAGCATAACTATAGAGGTAGCTCAGGGTAACATGAGACACTCTAACTATAAGCTTTGTCAAAAAGGAAAGTTTTAAGATTAGTCTTAAAAGTAGACGGGGTGTCTGCCTCACGGACCAAAACTGGGAGTTGGTTCCACAGGAGAGGAGCCTGATAGCTAAAGGATCTGCCTCCCATTCTACTTTTAGAGACTCTAGGAACCACCAGCAGACCTGCAGTCTGCATGTACAGAGGCTTTAGTCCTCAACGTGGCCAACCTGGGTTCAACTCTCACCTTTGGTCCTTTGCTGCTTGTCTCTCCCCTTTCCTGTCAGCCCACTCTATGAAAACAAGTCACTAGTGCCATAAAAGCCTCAAAAGGAAAATGTATGCCAATCTGATGTGCCTTATGTATGATTCCCATTGTGGTTAGTTTATTCAATTCAATTCAATTTTATTTATATAGCGCCAAATCATGAAATATGTCATCTCAAGGCACTTTACAAAATCAAGTTCAATCATATTATACAGATTGGGTCAGATTATACAGATTGGTCAAAATGTCCTATATAAGGAAACCAGTTGATTGCATCAAAGTCCCGACAAGCAGCATTCACTCCTGGGGAACCGTAGAGCCACAGGGAGAGTCGTCTGCATTGTACATGGCTTTGCTGCAATCCCTCATACTGAGCAAGCATGAAGCGACAGTGGGAAGAAAAACCACCCATTAACGGGGAAAAAAAACCTCCGGCAGAACCGGGCTCAGTATGAACGGTCATCTGCCTCGACCGACTGGGGTTACAGAAGACAGAGCAGAGACACAACAAGAGAGACAAAAAAGCACAGAAGCACACATTGATCTAGTAATCTGTTCTACATTAGATGGTAATAGTCGGTGATCTGTCCTCCCTGGATGATTTCACAGTCAACAGAACGTCAGACCAGGTGTACCTACTATGAAGAAAAAAGAGAGAGAACAAAAAGTTAAAAGCTGAAATGACAACAGTCATTTCAATGTAATGCAATGCAAATCTGGATAACAGTAGACTGGAGAACAGTAGAAATCAGTAGAGTGAGAAAAATAGGCCCTGATGTCCTCCAGTAGCCTAAGCCTATAGCAGCGAAACTATAAAGGTAGCTCAGAGTAACATGAGCCACTCTAGTTATAAGCTTTGTCAAAAAGGAAAGTTTTAAGATTAGTCTTAAAAGTAGACAGGGTGTCTGCTTCACGGACCAAAACTGGGAGTTGGTTCCACAGGAGAGGAGCCTGATAGCTAAAGGATCTGCCTCCCATTCTACTTTTAGAGACTCTAGGAACCACCAGCAGACCTGCAGTCTGAGAGCGAAGTGCTCTGTTAGGAACATACGGAGTAATCAGAGCTCTGATATATGATGGAGCTTGATTATTAAGGGCTTTATACGTTAGAAGAAGAATTTTAAATTCTATTCTTGATTTAACAGGAAGCCAATGAAGGGAATCTAAAATTGGAGAAATATGATCCCTCTTGTTGATTTTCATCAGAACTCTTGCTGCAGCATTTTGGATCAGCTGAAGACTTTGAATTGCATTTTGTGGACTTCCTGATAGTAAAGAATTACAATAGTCCAGCCTTGAAGTAACAAATGCATGGACTAGTTTTTCAGCATCACTCCTGGACAGAATGTTTCTAATTTTGGCGATATTCCGGAGGTGAAAAAAGGAAACTCTGGAGACCTGTTTAATATGGGATTTAAATGACATGTCTTGGTCAAAAATAACACCAAGGTTTTTTACTTTATTACCAGAGGCCAAGTTAATGTCATCCAGATTAAGTGATTGGTTAAGAAGTTTATTTTTTGAGGACTCTGGCCCAAAGATTACAACTTCGGTCTTGTCAGAATTTAGATGCAGGAAATTTAAAGTCATCCAGCTTTTGATGTCATCAAGACATGACTGCAGTCGAAGTAATTGATTGGATTCATCAGGATTTATGGATAGATATAGCTGAGCGTCATCAGCATAACAGTGGAAATTAATCCCATGCTGTCTGATAATTTTGCCGATCGGAAGCATATATATAGTAAAGAGAATTGGTCCAAAGACTGAACCCTGTGGTACTCCACAGGTGACCCTAGAGTTTGAGGAAGATTTATTATTAACATGAACAAACTGGAATCTGTCCGACAGATAAGATTTAAACCAGCCTAATGCTTTCCCCTTAATCCCTACAGTATGTTCAAGTCTTTGTAGGAGAATATTGTGATCAATTGTATCAAATGCAGCACTAAGATCTAACAGGACAAGTACAGACACAAGTCCATTATCTGAGGCCATGAGAATATCATTAGTGACCTTCATCAGAGCCGTTTCAGTGCTATGATGAGCTCTGAAGCCTGACTGAAACTCCTCAAGTAGGTCATTGCTTTGTAAATATTCACAAAGTTGATTAGCAACTACTTTCTCAAGAATTTTAGATAAGAAAAGAAGATTAGATATAGGTCTGTAGTTTACTAGCTCATCTTGATCAAGAGAAGGTTTCTTAAGTAAAGGTTTAATAACAGCTACTTTAAAAACCTGTGGTACATATCCATTTACTAAGGATAGATTAATCATGTCTAAAATAGGACCACTGATCAAAGGGAATACCTCCTCAAACAACTTGGTTGGGATTGGGTCTAACATACAGGTAGAAGGTTTAGAGTTAGTTTATATGGTACAATGTGCTAAAAAATCTGTTAAAATGTATAAGTACGACTTTGGTTAGCAATGAAGCCTTTGTTATCAAACAAAGATACACAGCTGAGCAATCACGTTCAGTCAGCACATAACCTTATAGCCGAGTCTTCTTGTTTCAGGAAGTGCAGAAACAGAGTGTCTTCTGTTTCTTTGCACAGACATGATTAAGCTATCAAGTGAGTAACATGGTTATATCAGAAGCTTACGTTACTACATCATAACAAGATAAATCAGTTAATGAAGTATAAACATTTATCCCAACATTTCCCCCCTGTTTATGATGTATAATGTCAGATGAAAAATACCATTACAAATATCACTAAACAGACACTTCATCAACGATTTTCGGCTGCTAGATCATAGAGTAACAGCAACATTATCACGTACACTCGGAGGGGTTGTGAGTTCACACCCGGTCGGCAAATAAAGTTTCTATGTTACAATTGTCTTCTTCTTCCTGGTCATCTGCATAGTCACTGGGAACCAAAAGAGGATACTGTTCCTGCGGAGGAGCTATTGCAGCAGTTATCAACTGCTGCGTTAAACCTCGAAGACATGGAATGCAGCAGCACCCACAAAGGGTCAAGATGGCGGCAAACACAGCTGTGGACACAAGCACTGGTGAAATAAGGGTGTGGTATTCTCCAAAACCATCCAACCATGAGTCCCACATAGACGTGTCCACGCCGGAATGCTCCTTCATTTTACCATTCAGTGACCGTAGGCCTTCGAGGGCGACAGTGAGACTGCCGTCTGAGGCTGTGGTGTTTGGAATAAAAGTACAACATTGCTCACCAAAAATTGCACAGACTCCTCCTTTGTCTGCCAGTAACATGTCTAGAGCAATTCTATTCTGAAAAGCCATGAGTGAAGTTGCAGCCAGTTCTCCATGTACTACTTCAAAACCACTCTGTGTCCAATTTCCTAGTCGTTGCACATTGTAATGAATGTAATTTATTCTGTCCACATTCTTGTTGATAGTACACCACCAGCACAATGCTGATTCAAATCCTGAGACGACTTGATCTACTAATTTGTATTCGTCTGGTACCCCTCGTGGGACCCCTATGGCATCTATATATGTGGGGTTGCCAGCTACTTGCCACGAGGTGTCTCTCTTTGCTCTAAAACTCCACTTTTGTTGTAAAGCCCTTGCTACTTGCATCATTAGTCCCGTGACAGTCATGGGGTATACTTTAACAGGTAACAGGAGAGAGACTAAACCACATATTCCTGATACATTTCTAGGTAATTTATCAAACAACCTGTCATCTCCGCACCACCACCAGACGTCCGCTCTAGAAACAGGAGAAAAAGAGCCGACTGTGACTATAGTTTTACACCATGTTGAGGTCAAATTTCCAAACTTCTGTCCAGTATTGGTCATATTAATGCAGGTGAAATTACTAGGAGCGATTTTGTTCGAGAACAAAGGGTTTTGTTTTTGTGCTGTAGCCAAAGGGTAGATTTTGTCCCATTGTGAACAGTTGGAAGTTGGAACAGTTTTGTTCATTACCTCTAGTAAACATTAGTGCTTTTTTGTCTCTCTTGTTGTGTCTCTGCTCTGTCTTCTGTAACCCCAGTCGGTCGAGGCAGATGACCGTTCATACTGAGCCCGGTTCTGCCGGAGGTTTTTTTTTCCCGTTAATGGGTGTTTTTTCTTCCCACTGTCGCTTCATGCTTGCTCAGTATGAGGGATTGCAGCAAAGCCATGGACAATGCAGACGACTCTCCCTGTGGCTCTACGGTCCCCCAGGAGTGAATGCTGCTTGTCGGGACTTTGATGCAATCAACTGGTTTCCTTATATAGGACATTTTGACCAATCTGTATAATCTGACCCAATCTGTATAATATGATTGAACTTGATTTTGTAAAGTGCCTTGAGATGACATGTTTCATGATTTGGCGCTATATAAATAAAATTGAATTGAATTGAATTGAATTCAGCATCCATTACTGCTGGAACAACTTGGAGTAGCGGCCTGGGACCCATACACACTACGCAGCTTGGTCCAGCCATGTTAGCAGCTTGCTCTACCATTAACAGCCAGTTGTTTGTTTGTCCTGACACTCCTGTTGTGACCTGAAACCATTCATTGGTAGTGAGGGGGCTGTTTATTATTAAGGGTACCATCTCTGAATTTGTTTTGGGTCCCCGTGTGAGTGTTCCTTCTTCACAGATTTTGTTATCCATTTTGCTTAACTCGAAAGCAGCTACATCAGGACAAAATTCTAAACGAACACAAGGATCCTGTGCGTGTTCTTTCCAAATACAAAGCATTAATACATGACAAGGAGGATCTATGTATTGACCGGAGGATTCAGGTTTTTCTGGCAGTGGTTCACTAGTTGTATTGAATGTAAAAATTAAATATTTTCCTGCCAGATGCATCGTCATTCTTCTTTCCCATATTTTAGCTTTATTGGAGTGGCCATATGATTTTTTTGCCACCGACCAGTGGTTGCAAAGACGTTACCCCAATAATGTCCTGACTGTTTTAGGCCGGTGCTGTCCAAGTACCAATCGTACCCTTTCCAGGAATCTCCGCTGTAGCCTCCTATCTTTATTTTGCTGATGTCCTGTACCAGAACTACCTGAAATCTTGTGCTGTTATAACAGAAATATAGATCTTCTGTTCTTCTATGTTCTGTTTTTAAACATGGGTTCTGGAAGGTTGTTGATAATTCGGGTGATTTGTCATAATAGTCTATTGTGGTTTCTACCAGACTGAAGAAAATGCACGCGATTAGCAGTAAAAGGGTATTCATTTTGCTTCTTTAGTGTAATACAGCTTAATGTGTCATTCAAGCTGAATTCCTCTACTTGGTTCCGTATCTTCTTTTTCTTCACTGACTTTCGGATCTCCTCGACTCTATATGTCTGAGTCCACCCTATTATCAGACTGTTAAGTACTTCCCCTATCGGAGCTTTCAGCCTGAATGACCTTTTTACAATGAGATAAATGGATCCAGGTGGACCTTTCTGCTATTTTTACCACTGTAGGGGTGTAGAGCACTTGAAACGGTCCTTCCCACTTGGGTGAATGCCAGTGTTTCCTTTTAATGCTTTTGATCAGCACCCAGTCCCCTGGTTCCACTAACTGGATCTCCTGTTGAGACACAGAAGGAGACTCATCAGTGCTGTGCAGTTTCTGTTTTTCCAACATTTTTCTCATATAATCTGCTAAGTCAGTCTCTTCTTTCAGTTCCCAGTCATTCTTAAAATATGGCAGCCTGTACTGCCTGCCAAACAATGTCTCATAGGGGGTTAAACCTGCCGATGTTGTAATATTATAGCGTAGCTTGACCAGGTCTAGACACTGAGTCCATGGTCTTCCTGTTTCTTCCATGCACTTTTTTAGTCTGTTTTTTAATGTGCCGTTAGTCCTTTCGACAAGTCCTGCGCTCTGAGGGTGATATGAACAATGATTCTTTAAGTCTATGTGAAAGCACTGTCCTATCTTTTGATCACCTGGTTTACAAAATGTGTGCCATTGTCACTGTAGATTTTTTCTGGTATACCATATCTAGGTAAGTTATAATGTCTTTGCACAAAGCTTTAGCTACTGTTATTGCATCTGGGTGCTTTGCTGGAAATAGTTCTATCCATTTAGAAAAAGCATCTATTATCACTAGACAATACCTTTTCCCTTCACTCTGATTTAATTCAATGAAGTCCATGTGAATTATTTGAAATGGGTAGCTGGGAGATGGAAACTTGCCTCTCCTTGGTCTCAGATTTCCCTGTGGATTGTGCTTTGCGCATGTCATACAGGCTCTACAAATTTTTTTTGAATAGTTATTGAAACCATAGGTTGTATAATGTTGGTTTACCTGTCCTACCATTCTTCCTCTAGAGACATGTGTAACACCATGGCTCAAAATTGCAGCCCATTTGTGTAGATTTTTGGGTAGGATAGGTTTTTCTTTTGGTCAGAAATAAACGTTATCTTTCTGTTTTGCACCATGTTTTTTCAGGTTTTTTCAGGTTCTTCCACCAGTATATTCAGGTATGTTGGTATCCGGCTTGAAAGACCAAGTTAATGTCAGGTCTAAATACCCAAACAGACACACAGGGAAAGAAAGGCACAAAGACAATTAGTTGGTTTTTACTCTAGAGGAGAGTAGGAAAGGGACCGTACAGTTACAATCTCCAACCCACTCTGCCGGCCCCAGCGTTCTACTCTGATTTTATTAGGTTTGGGGCGTTTCCCTGGTTACATGACTGAGGCTGTACTGAAGGGTGGGGAAAACAGATTGTTACAGCCTCAGTTATCAAACAAAGATACACAGCATGAGTAATCACGTTCAGTCAGCACATAACCTTATAGCCGAGTCTTCTTGTTTCAGGAAGTGCAAAAACAGAGTGTCTTCTGTTTCTTTGCACGGACATGATTAAGCTATCAAGTGAGTAATATGGTTATATCAGAAGCTTACATTACTACATCATAACAAGATAAATCTGTTAATGAAGTATAAACATTTATCCCAACAGTTAGGAATTAGGAAGAGGTTACTTTTAGCAAATCTCCCATGAGTTTTTGTTATACCTACACACACATACGCACACACAGTTCACATTATGTTGCATTTAATCATTTCACTTAATGTTTTACTGTTGGTAATATGCTGTTCTTTTACTTTAGAGTCATAAAGCTCAATTCAACAGCAATTTGTATCTGGTGTCCTTGCTATGGTTCCAAATTACATACAGTATAATGCCAACAGAAAGTGCTGTACATTGAAGTAAATATGTAAAATTATATTTGTCCCTTTAACCACGTTACCATCTTCAACCCTGATGTGCTGGTCTCAACCCCGTCACACCTACAGTTTCATTAAATAAATTTAAATGTTGAAAAAAAATGTAATGTCTGTTGACTGTTATCTAAAATATCGAGAGCTATCATGTGAAATTAATTTTGATTACAATTATTAGGTTAAAAAACATTTTTGATGAAAAATGAAGAGTTCTTTCCCCGATTAATCACATTTGAGGAAATAAGAGAACACAAATGTGTGATTTTATGTCATCTTTCAGTTTAAAATGATTAAATTAGTATGGGGGACATTTGATCTATGTGAAAATGTTGATTTCTATCCCACTTTATTTTATGATAATATTCAGAGAGCCTTCAAAGTTTCCATAACGGGGTTGAGGAATTAGAGTGACATCTGGAAATAATGATCAAAACTAAAAGGAAACTAATGCCTGAGATGAAAGAAAGTTTTTTTTCTGAAAGTTAAATATATCCCTAAAGTAATAAGATATACATAGAAACAATACTTTTGGGTACAAAACGTGAAAATATCAGTGTCCAATTTTACCCATTCTAATAGAATGACTCAAAAACACTACAAAAATAAGATAAATTATTTATTTTATCATATTTTTTAAGAACAATATTTAATTAAAGCAAAGAGGCAACCTTGACATAATTATCTTTCGTTTTACAAACAAGTTAATGAGAAATCCTGAGAATGCGCCTCTGGCATCCTGGTGCTGTTTGTAGGATGACCGCACCAAGATGGCGGCCGTTTTTTATGTGCCTCTTCCTCAACAGCGCAGCCGCGTTGGTCTCTTCCGGGATCTTTGTCCTTGTGTTGCTGTGAGGCCAGAAGCGGGAGTGTTGGTGAGGCTGGAAGAGAGCAGCAGCTGCTGCAGGTGATGAAGTCTGGAAAGAAGTCCAGCAGCTGGAGGCACAGCGGAGAAACTGGAGGGAAGCAGGAGCTCAAAGAGCGACAGGACGCAGCAGAGGAGACACCAATGATGGGGGATGTTTTCCAGCCCAGAGTTCTGCTGCACCCATCAGGTTTGGAGATTTCCTTCTTCATGCTAACTGTGTGGATGGAGCTAAAGTTTAGGAGCCGTTTTCAGCAGCTGATGGATTCCTCCTCTTCATCACAACTCGTTGCAGGCTTTCCCCCAGAAAACTGGCTAAGCCTGCAGCTCTGCTTAGGAGGTGCTAATGCTAGCTTAGCATGTAGCATAGGAGGTGCTAATGCTATCTTAGCATGTAGCATAGGAGGTGCTAATGCTATCTTAGCATGTAGCATAGGAGGGGCTAATGCTATTTTAGCATGTAGCATAGGAGGTGGAGGAGGTTTCTGGTTTATCTTGTTTAGAAAGAGGGTCACATGTTTTCTTCTGGCTGTATGGAGGACCAATCCTGCCAAAAGTTAGAAAACATCCTCAAAAAAATCAGCGACTCACTTAAATAAATACTGGGCCAAAAAAGTAGCTAATAATATAAAACTGTGTGTCATTAAATGCAACAAAACAATAAAAAGACATTTAATTATTAACTGATCAATTAATCAGCTACAAATATATATTCATATAACAAATATATACTTATAAATCAATGTTTAACTGTCATATTTTATCTCTTGTATTTATTTAACTATCCAATTTAGCCGTTATTAAAAATTTTAAAGGAATAATTACATTGAATTCCCACAACAGAATGACCCTAAAGTTACAGGTGATCATTTTAGGGTGAAACTGTCAGTTCCTGAGGTTCAGTTTTCTCTTCACTGCTGATCAAATCTTTTTCTCTAAACTGAATCTTTCCCATCGTTGTAACATTGTAAAGATCTAGTTGTTGATAAAGCATGTAATGTGTTTCAGTGTTGGCTGCAGATGTTAAAGAAGAGGCTCCTGAAGAACAGAGTCCTGAGGGGGAGCAGCAGGAGTCAGAGCCCCTCCACATAAAGGAGGAACAGGAGGAACCCGGGGCCCGTCAGGAAGGAGAGCAGCTCCTTGTGAAGGAGGAGACTGATAGCAGCTTTCCATTAACTGCTGCTCCTATCAACAGTAAGGATTGCTTTACTTGGTTTCTGGGTCCTGTGTTGCAGCTAAAGGCCAAAACTCTCTGGAATTATCAGACAAAATATCTGAGCTAGAAGTTTTTCCTGTAACTGGTGGGTTGGCAGTTTGAACCCCCACACCGATCCTCTGTCGTTGTGTCCTTGAGCAAGACACTCCACCTGCTTTGGTTGCTGGTGGTAGTCAGAGGACCCGGTGGCGCCGGTTGTCTGGCAGCCTTGATTCTGTCAGTTTTTTACGTGTCCTGTCTGGTTGTGGAGCACCAAGAATTGCTGTCTTGATGCCAAGGAGAGGCCAACAGGTTTACTTTCACAAGTGGAGCATTACTGCTTTCACTATAGTGCTCTGTGTGATAAGTTTGATAAAAACTTTATTAGGGGTTATTTTGGGCCTATTTCACATTCAATGGACACAAACTGAAAAGTGGAAGAGAAAGAAACAGAAAAAGTTATTCAAATAATTTTTATTGATTTCAAAGATTCAAAAACAGCATAAAGAACATAATAAACAGGGTAATACAATCCCAACAGCGCGTGCTGACAGATGAGATTCAGCTATCAGGTTCAATAAAGAGGTAATAAGGAGAGGCTGGGTAAGATGTTACTCTTAAGAGAACTCAGTACCAAAACATGAAATAAATGGCTGCCAGGTTACTCTAAATCTATGAACAGAGTCACTGACAGTATGTTTCAAGCTTTATATGGTTCATAACATCTTCCATCCACCGTTAGGGTTGGAGGGGCAGCTTTTTTCCAGTTCAGCAATATAACCTTCATCATGTCTTAAGTCCCAAAACGATAAGAAAGGGTAAAACAGGATAAACCGTGTTAGAAATTATTTTCAACCTTATCGTACGCTGGGGTATGATGAGTTTGGGGTTGCTTTTGGATTTTTGTTAAACACACGTCAAAGTCTGTGAGAAAATCTCTGCAGATACTTTCAAGGTTTTCCTTGGTGATCACTTCTCTGGAAAGGCTCCACCTTTTACCAATGTTACCTTTTGCTGGTGAAGATTCTCAGTCATCCAGGTCATGGTCATTCCAAAAAAAGTAAAAACAAAGCAACTGGACTTGTTTTCCGTAGTTGAAGACGTTTCGCTTCCTCACCAGGAAGCTTTCTCAAAAAGTCTGGAGTAATGTGGAGTACCAAGCTTTATACTACTGCTCAAACAAAGGCCTTGTAATGGCTTAGATAACAACTACGTCACAGGCTGACATCACATCCTGTGACGTAGAATCGCGGAGAGCCGACAGCATTTCTCCACAAGCTCCTGTTGAGCAAACTCAACAGGAGCCGTTCTACACAGCTGCGATCATCAACAATTATTTCGGATTTCCAGAGGACTTCACCATTGAAATTCCCGAGAGCTATTGTTGAAGCAACAATGCTCACATGCATGGCAGTTGGATGTTCCAATACATCGGGTAAAAGTGGAAAAAACATTAGTTTTTTCACCTTTCTGATTCATCATCCAACACGGGCTGTTTTGCTGCATTACCAACGTGAACAGGGAGGATTTTCCATCGTGCTTCTGGCCAGAGAGAAAACACGTCGTCTGTAGCCAACACTTGGAAGAAGAATGTCTTCAAGATGACATGAGAGCGAGTCTTTTCAGTAGGTTTTTCTTTTTTATAATGTAGAATTTCCCGGAAGATTAGTTTACTGACCAGAGCGGCGGAGAGATACGACACACTTAGAAAGAGTGCTCACTACTGCAAAGCCCACTTATTTTATGCAACTTTGGTCTTATTTTCTCTAAAGTCGCTTGAAAATTTCATGAGTTGCGGGTTGCAGTTTTTTTTGGGCTTGTTTCTGAAAGTGAAGTCGATTGTTTGGGGTCTAAACTAAGTGACGCTGAAATATCCCTCCGCCTCATAACGCGCTGCAGCTCATCCTGACTGGAGCAGAGTTAGTAAACTCAGAATGAGCCGATCTGGCCGTATTTTCTGCAGTTTACGGTTGAAATAACTGATAACTGCTGAAAGTAGATTAGGCGGTGCAGATCACCATTTTGAGCAGAGATTGGTTCTAAAGATGAGTTTTATACTCATAACATTGCAGAACCAAACCTATAAACCGTACTTTAATGGTTATTTGTTGTCTTTTTATGTCTCTAAAATGTAAAATTAGTATTAATTTAAATTTAAATGGTTAATACCATGTCTATCTTTGTTTAAGGGGTTAAAAAAATATTTTGGCATGAAAACGGATATTTATTTACAAGGGGACAGATAGGGCATTGGGACTTGCTCTACAGCCGATACCGCGACCTGACGTCACAAACAGGGAGGAGGCAGTACTGTTCTTCACCAAGATGGCTGCCCCCATAAAAGGACCTTCAAATGAAAATTACTCTTAATTAAAAAAGCTTATCATTTATTGACCAGTATGTAATAATTTTATATTTAAATTACTTTTAGCAGTTTGAATTCTGATTTTGACCGGACTTCTCCTTTAAGCCAGCAGATTGAACCGTAACTGGTCCACTTGTGGATGAAGGATTGCTTCCTGTTTCTGAGACACCTTTTTTGGAAGTTCATCTTGATAGGTCTCCTAATGAGAGATTGATGCCTGTTGTGTCAGAGGAAGGACAGAGGCCTGCTGGTGTGGAACAGCCAGAGATTGGAAGCGTGAGTACTGATGCCTCACCTTGTGTTGCGGCCTCACCTTCTTCTCAGTTAAAGCAAGAAGCATTAATTAAGGTACGTCTGGCAAAACTGCAATTAGAGGCTCAGCATAAACTCCAAGCTCGTCAGGCAGAGTTTGAACTTCGTAAATTGGAGTTGCAAGCAGAGGCCGAACGAGTTTTGAAGTTGAAAAAGCTGGAGTTGGAGCTTCATATTGAAAGGGAAGTAAGGTTGGGGCTAGTTGGAATTACAAGCTCAATCTTCCATAAGTTCCACACACCCTCAAACTATTACTTCTCAGTCCAGCTCAGTAAATTCATCTGCTGATGAGGAAATGACTTGTTCTCTTGTACCCCCAGGTTTTTTTGATGTTAGCAAAAACATTGTGTTAGTAAATTCGTAAATCAGAAGTTGATACATATTTCAATGTTTTTGAACGTGTCGCTGCTTCATTAAATTGGCCGAGAGAGGTTTGGCCTCTGCTTCTGCAAAGTAAATTGGTTGGCAAAGCACAAGAAGTTTGTTCTGCTTTGTCTCTGGAAGAAAGTTTAAAATACGATGTAGTAAAGTCTGCTATCCTTGCTGCTTATGAACTTGTTCCAGAAGCATACAGACAACGTTTTTGTAATCACAAGAGGACTTTTGTTGAGTTTGCTCGTGAAAAAGCAACACTTTTTGACAAATGGCTTTCGGCAAGTAAAGTTCTTGATTACAGTTCTTTACGTGAATTAATGTTACTGGAAGAATTTAAAAATGGTGTTCAAGAGCGCATTGTAGTGTATCTAAATGAACAGAAGGTTTCAACTTTGAAAGAAGCAGCTGTGGTTGCTGATGAATTTGTATTGACCCATAAAACTGTTTTTGTGCAGAAACGTGAAGTTTCCACCAGAGAATCTTTCCCAAGAAAAGATCCTCCAAGCCCACGAAAAACTTCAGTTTCAAGGAATGAAAGGGAATGCTTCTATTGTCACAAACCTGATCATATTTTTGTGGAGTGTCCCTCAAGAATCAGTCATCTGAAGTGAAGCCATCAAAAGGGGTAGGTTTGATTAAAGCCATTGATGCCAAGAAAGGGAATGCTGTTGAGGAGCTTGATCCTTGCTTCGAACCATTCATTCTGGACGGTGTTGTATCCTTGACTTGAAAGGTGGAAGATGATAAACCCATTAAAATGCTAAGAGATACAGGAGGGTCAAGATCTGTGAGCTGATGTATTGCCAGTGGGTGACCATTCCTCATGTAATGGGAATATTTTGAAGCAAGGAGTTGAGATGGGTTATGTTGTAGCTCCGTTGCATCTTGTGCACATTAAGTCAAAGTTGGTTAGTGGTTTTTTCCCTGTGGCAGTACGCCCTTCACTTCCAATTAAAGGAGTTCAGTTTATAATGGGAAATGACATTGCTGGTGGAAAAGTGCACCCTGTTTTCTGATCTGGAGGATTCTCTGTTGGCTCAGGCTCTGGCTGAGGATGGTTTGCCAACCTCGATGGAACATCAAGAAGTCTCCAAAGATTCTTCTGGGAGCAAATTAAAGGACTTTTTTATTTTCCTCAGTGGAACTTGCCAGTCACACGTGAGAATCTCATTGCTGCTCAGAAATCAGATCCTTCTCTGGACAAATGTTTTGCTTTCTCTAAAACAGGAAATGGGAAAGTTTCCTATTTTCTTGAGGATGGTGTTTTAATGCGTAAGTGGACTGCACATCCAACAGTATCCTGGAGGAAGGAACTTGTTCTGATAATGAGTGGAGCGCTACTTATCAGATTGTGGTGCCTGTTGGATATCGACATGAGGTATTGTCCCTTGCACATGAACATTCTTTGGCTGGTCATCTAGGAGTTACGAAAACCTACAACAAAATACTTACCCATTTCTTTTGGCCTGGGTTGAAGGCTGATGTAGTAGAGTTTTGTCGTACTTGTAAAAGTTGTCAGGTTGCAGGAAAACCAGACCAGACTGTTCCAGTTGCCCCTCTTCATCCTATACCAGTACTTGGTGAGCCTTTTGATCCTGTCATCGTGGACTGCGTTGGTCCATTGCCCAAGACAAAGAATGGTAACCAGTTTTTACTATTACTATTATGTATACTGCAACACGTTTCCCAGAAGCAATTCAATTCAATTCAATTTTATTTATATAGCGCCAAATCATGAAACATGTCATCTCAAGGCACTTTACAAAATCAAGTTCAATCATATTATACAGATTGGGTCAGATTATACAGATTGGTCAAAATGTCCTATATAAGGAAACCAGTTGATTGCATCAAAGTCCCGACAAGCAGCATTCACTCCTGGGGAACCGTAGAGCCACAGGGAGAGTCGTCTGCATTGTACATGGCTTTGCTGCAATCCCTCATACTGAGCAAGCATGAAGCGACAGTGGGAAGAAAAACCACCCATTAACGGGAAAAAAAAACCTCCAGCAGAACCGGGCTCAGTATGAACGGTCATCTGCCTCGACCGACTGGGGTTACAGAAGACAGAGCAGAGACACAACAAGAGAGACAAAAAGCACAGAAGCACACATTGATCTAGTAATCTGTTCTACATTAGATGGTAGTAACGGGTGAGCCGTCTTCTCTGGATGATGTCAAAGTTAACAGAACGCCAGACCAGGTGTACCTACTATGAAGAAAAAGAGAGAGAGCAAAAAGTTAAAAGCTGAAATGACGACAGTCATTTCAATGTAATACAATGCAAAACTGGAGAACCGTAGAATGAAGAACAGTAGAAATCAGTAGAGTGAGAAAATTAGACCCTGATGTCCTCCAGCAGCCTAGGCCTATCACAGCACAACTATAGAGATAGCTCAGGGTAACATGAGCCACTCTAACTATAAGCTTTGTCAAAAAGGAAAGTTTTAAGATTAGTCTTAAAAATAGATAGGGTGTCTGCCTCACGGACCAAAACTGGGAGTTGGTTCCACAGGAGAGGAGCCTGATAGCTAAAGGATCTGCCTCCCATTCTACTTTTAGAGACTCTAGGAACCACCAGCAGACCTGCAGTCTGAGAGCGAAGTGCTCTGTTAGGAACATACGGGGTAATCAGAGCTCTGATATATGATGGAGCTTGGTTATTAAGGGCTTTATACGTTAGAAGAAGAATTTTAAATTCTATTCTTGATTTAACAGGAAGCCAATGAAGGGAAGCTAAAATTGGAGAAATATGATCCCTCTTGTTGATTTTCATCAGAACTCTTGCTGCAGCATTTTGGATCAGCTGAAGACTTCGAACTGCATTTTGTGGACTTCCTGATAGTAAAGAATTACAATAGTCCAGCCTTGAAGTAACAAATGCATGGACTAGTTTTTCAGCATCACCCCTGGACAGAATGTTTCTAATTTTGGCGATATTCCGGAGGTGAAAAAAGGAAACTCTGGAAACCTGTTTAATATGGGATTTAAATGACATGTCTTGGTCGAAAACAACACCAAGGTTTTTAACTTTATTACCAGAGGCCAAGTTAATGCCATCCAGATTAAGTGATTGATTAAGAAGTTTATTTTTTGAGGACTCTGGCCCAAAGATTACAACTTCTGTCTTGTCAGAATTTAAATGCAGGAAATTTAAAGTCATCCAGCTTTTGATGTCATCAAGACATGACTGCAGTCGAAGTAACTGATTGGATTCATCAGGATTTATGGATAAATATAGCTGAGTGTCATCAGCATAACAGTGGAAATTAATCCCATGCTGTCTGATAATTTTGCCAATCGGAAGCATATATATAGTAAATAGAATTGGTCCAAGGACTGAACCCTGTGGTACTCCACAGGTGACCCTAGAGTTTGAAGAAGATTTATTATTAACATGAACAAACTGGAATCTGTCCGACAGATAAGATTTAAACCAGCCTAATGCTTTCCCCTTAATCCCTACAGTATGCTCAAGTCTTTGTAGGAGAATATTGTGATCAACTGTATCAAATGCAGCACTGAGATCTAACAGGACAAGTATAGACACAAGTCCATTATCTGAGGCCATGAGAATATCATTGGTGACCTTCACCAGAGCTGTTTCAGTGCTATGATGAGCTCTAAAGCCTGACTGAAACTCCTCAAGTAGGTCATTACTTTGTAAATGTTCACAAAGTTGATTAGCAACTACTTTCTCAAGAATTTTAGATAAGAAAAGAAGATTAGATATAGGTCTGTAGTTTACTAGCTCATCTTGATCAAGAGAAGGTTTCTTAAGCAAAGGTTTAATAACAGCTACTTTAAAAGCCTGTGGTACATATCCATTTACTAAGGATAGATTAATCATGTCTAAAATAGGACCACTGATCAGAGGGAATACCTCCTTAAACAACTTGGTTGGGATTGGGTCTAACATACAGGTAGAAGGTTTAGATGAAGCTAAAATTTTAGATAGCTCAGAAAGCTCTACTGCTTTTAAACAGTTCAGACACTGCACAGGTTCTAAGGATTCCTCCAATGCTGCCTCACTTACTGAGGACGAGGTAATCATGTTTGGGAGGATGCCAATTATTTTATTTTTAATGGAATCAATTTTATTTATGAAGAATCCCATAAAATCATTACTGCTAAGAGCTAAGGGGATGGCTGGATCAACAGAGCTGTGGCTCTGGGTAAGTTTGGCAACTGTATTGAAGAGAAATCTAGGATTATTCTTATTCTCCTCAATTAATGATGAAAAATATGCTGCTCTAACTCTGCGAATGGTCTTGTTATACAACAATAGACTGTCCCTCCAGAGTAGGTAGGATTCCTCTTGGTGTGTAGAGCGCCATTTTCTCTCCAATTTCCTAACATTGTGCTTCAAGGAATGCAGCTCTGAATTAAACCAAGGAGCCAGCTTCCTGTGAATAATCACCTTCTTTTTCAAGGGAGCTACATTGTCTAATGCAGAACGCAATGACAAAGTCATACCGTTTACAAAGACATCTATTTGTGAATTGGAAGAAACAACATTGCTGCCATCTACTGGGCATTTCTGCAATACAGAGGATATTAAAAAGGGGACAGACTCTTTAAGTTTTGATACAGCATTATCCGATAAAGATCTACTATAATGGAACCCTCTTTTGGGGGTGGAGAACTCAGTTAGATTAAACTCAAAGGTTATTTAAAAAATGATCAGATAGGACAGGGTTGTGAGGAAATACTGTTAATTCTTCACAATCAATGCCATATGTCAGCACAAGGTCTAAAGTATGGAGCCAAGAGTGCGTCGGTTTATGCACATTTTGAGCAAAACCAATTGAATCTAGGATAGTTTTAAAGGCTACACTAAGGTTATCACATTCTGTGTCAACATGGATGTTAAAATCACCCACTATAATAACCTTATCAGTATTTAACACCAAATCAGATAAGAAATCTGACAACTCATCCAAAAACTGAGTATAAGGGCCTGGTGGACGATACAAAACAACAAACAGAAGAGGTTTTATTGCTTTGCAGTTTGGATGAGGGAAACTGAGGGTTAAATGTTCAAAAGAACTGTAGTTATTAATTGGCCTGGGACTAATTAATAGATCAGACTGAAAGATGGCTGCCACTCCTCCTCCTCTTCCCACAGATCTGGGAATGTGGAAATTTGAATAATTGGAGGGAGTTGACTCATTTATACTAACGTAGTCCTCTTGTAGCCAGGTTTCTGTGAGACAAAACAAATCAATCTGTTTATCAGAAATCAATTCGTTAACTAACAAAGTCTTTGGAGGGAGAGACCTTATATTTAATAGACCACATTTAATTGTTTTATTTTTAGGTTCAAAGTGATCCGTATGGATTTTTATTAGATTTTTATGGTTTGTTCCCTTTAGATCAGTTTTTGATCTGTTAAGTTTTGGCCGTGGGAAAGACACCGTCTCAATAGGATTGAGACGGAAAAGCAGTTCCTCTTAGAAGAATAACTACACCTCTGGTGATCAAAGCATTGACAAAGTTTTTCCACCACGTTTGGTTTACCAAAAGTAGTTTAAACAGATCAAGGAACCAACTGTATGTCTAAACTTTTCAAGCAGGTCTTGCAGACTCTTGGGTAGGGCTGGGTATCAATAAAAAAATTTCGATACCGATGCCGATACCTTTACTTCGATATCGGTTCCTGAACAATACTTTTTTCGATACCAGTTTTATAATATCAATTCTAAGAAAAAGAAAATTACACAACATAATAAAGTACAAATCTTGAGTTTTATTTTTGCTCAGATTTTTACATTCAAAGCACTTCTCTTACATAAAAAAAATATTTTCAGCGCAAAAGAACAGTTTTTGAGGACCTTTTTACTTAGCAGTTTTACTTCAGAAAAATGAACATGTCTGCTTTCTCAGGAGACAAACAAGCCCGCTCCTGGCTGATGGTGTCTCCAGCAGTAGAAAATGTACGCTCTGAGGGTGTGGATGATGCTTGCAGAGAGCTTTGGCTTTTTCTGGAAACAAAAATAAAAATAAGAGAATAGATGCCAACAATTTAATTTTGTTATGGAAAAAGAAATAGTGGGGAAATGGGATGTTGTCATCATGGTGACCAGCTGTCCCTTCAACCTCCTGCTTCATCTGCTGGGCCCAGAAAATTACAACTTTATTCCATATTCAATTGATTATAATGGGAGTCATATGAACAGATCTACATTTCAAGAGGAATAAAAATTATCAATGAGGTCTTCTATTCTGGTCCACACTTCATCGCCTACTTTAATCCTGAATCTCGGGTCTACAGTGAGGAGAATATAAAAATAACAGTGAAGATAATGTTAGCTGTTTAACCAGCTGACCCAATGGATGAGCATATTTTTACAAGCTAAGCGTTATCTGTTAATGTTAGCTTTTGATTTAGCTAACTACTACACAGCAATAAAATAAGGCTACACGCTAACTCAGCACGATGCACGTGTTAAGTTGCAGTAACGCTAATAAATGTAAACTTGCCTGTTGAAATCCCAGACACAGTGCCGTCCTCGGTACTCTCTGACGAGGCGGAGTCCGGTGGCTGGGCTGGCTGAGGTCCGCTCTTCTTGCAGTCAACCACTGAGCCACTTTCCGCTCTTAAATTGATCCCGTGCACGTTTAGGTGCTTCATCAAATTAGTCGTGTTGCCAGCGTTAGCAACAATGTCTTTTGACCTGGGTGGCCAGTTCACAACAGATACACGTGAACCCCGTCTGTAGGCGTAGCCTCGTATGTTTTTTTCCTGAGTGACGCAATCACATTTAACGTTACAGCCAATCACCAGAGTCACAAGGAGCATTAGAACGCTGGCACCAGACATTCAAGGCCATGTTGCAAAAATATTGCTTGGACACTGGAAAGGATTGGGATGAAGGAGAACCCCTGATGTTGTTTCCTATTCGAGAAGCTAAGCAAGAATCCCTTGGGTTCAGTCCGACTGAACTGGTGTTTGGTCATTCTGGGAGAGGACCTTTAAAGCTCCTTAAAGAACAGTTCAGGTCCACAGATAATCCAGTTGAACCTAACGTTCTGGATTATGTTTCACAGTTCATAAGGCCCGGTCGGCAGCAGCGGAGTCCCTCTCCTCTGCTCAGGAGAAGATGAAATGTTGGTATGATAAGAAAGCTGTCCCTTGATCTTTCAATTCAGGTGACAAGGTTTTGCTTCTTTTACCAACTTCCAGTTCGGCATTATCTGCCCGATTTTTGTGGACCGTATCTGGTGGACAATAAAGTGAATGAGACTATGTGGTTAAAACCCCAGACCGGTGACGAAAAAACACGCTTGTGTCATGTAAACATGCTTAAAACCTTTCATTCTCGAGCCGGATCTCTTTGCAGCCCTGTAAAAGAGCCAGCTGAATCTTCAATGCAAAATATGTCGCCTCCAGAGGTTCTCTTGTGTTCTTCAGGACTGAAGGAGGGTGCGGATGAAGATGGGCTTAAGCTCTGTGATGTCAGTTACCAGAGTGCCAAAATGCTCAACTCTGAGATATTGTCCAAGTTGTCTACACACCTCTCTCACTTGACATGGGAACAGAGATTGGACATTGAGAGTTTTGTACACGCTCATCCAAAACTTTTTGGTGACATTCCGTCACGTACCACAGTGATAGATCATGACATCAATGTAGAGGATGCTGTCCCAATTAAGCAACATGCTTATCGTGTGAACATGACTAAAAGTCCGAAGTCAGATGGCACGGCACGATTTTGTACAGACTTCCGTAAGACTTCTTAAAGTTTATTGGCAAGTACCTTTAACCAGCAAAGCTTCAGAAATATCAGCTTTTGTTACACCTGACCACTTTTTACAATATACAGTCATGGCATTTGGGATGAGAAATGCTCCTGCAACTTTTCAGAGATTAATGTCAACGGTACTATCGGACGTGGAAAACTGTAAGGTTTATCTTGATGATGCGGTTGTCTTTTCTTCCACATGGTCTGAGCATGTTGCCACTTTAGCCACTGTGTTTAAGCGTCTGGCTGATGCTTCCTTGACTCTCAACTTGGCTAAATGTGAATTTGGCAAGGCTACCGTGATGTACCTTGGAAGAGAAGTTGGACAAGACCAGGTTCGTCCCATCAGTGCTAAGGTAGATGCAATCTTTGCTTTTCCAGTGCCAGAAACGCACCGAGAGCTACGCAGATTCTTAGGTATGGTTGGTTACTATCGGTGCTTTTGCAAAAACTTTTCTGAAGTGGTAGCACCGCTGACCTCCTTGTGTAGTCCAAAGCTACCATTCCTTTGGAGTACTGAATGCCAAGATGCTTTCGAATGTGCAAAAGGTCTCTTGTCAAATGCTCCTGTTCTTGCTGCTCCCGATTTCTCCAAGCCTTTCAAGCTTGAAGTGGATGCTAGTGAGATTGGAGCTGGAGCTGTTCTCCTTCAAGATGATGCCCAAGGAGTACCTCATCCTGTTTGTTTCTTCTGTAAGAAGTTGAACACCCATCAAAGGCGCTACTCAGCTATTGAGAAAGAAACTCTGGCAATGCTCCTGGCTCTTCAACACTTTGAAGTGTACGTGGGTTCCACTTCAAAACCCAGTGAGATTTTTACGGACCACAACCTACTTGTGTTTCTTTCACGTATGTATAAAAGCAATCGACTCATGAGGTGGGCATTAATTTTACAAAACTACAATATAGAAATCAAGCACAAGAAAGGATGTGACAACATCGTGGCAGACACTCTTTCTAGAGTGTGACTGTGTGCAGGGTTTAACAAACAATAATGTTTATTCTTATGGGTGGGGATGTTACATCTCCAAGGTAGATGTTTGTGCTAATTCTTTGTCCTGTGCTAGGCTCCAGCTTTTCCAGGATGTGGGTGTGGCTTCCAGAGTCTGATGTAATCAACAATCACCTGTGTCATATTTAAAGGCTGTGATGCTGCACCTCAGAGCCTCTTGGCCACTTGCCTGCCATACCACCTCTTGCATATGCTTGCCAGTGTAAAGGCTTACCTTTGTCATGTTTTTTAATGCACACTTGGTCAGACTGGGTTGGTAGGGGAGAGCTGCCTTTTGGTTTAACCCCAGTTTTCTCTTGTCTAAGTGATTGTTAGGTTTAGGTTAGTTTGTAGGTTTGTACTATTTTACTTTCATTGTTGTTAGGTAAGTTATTTTATTTTCTGATTAGGGTTGTTTTGTTTGTTGGCCTGGGCTCTCCCTGAAGTTTTAACCGTCTGAATTGTACATAATGTAATAATAGAAGTAAATAAAATATGTAAAAGAACTTTGCCTCCTCAGTCCACTTCCTCATTTTATGTCAGTCCCATATAACCCCTAGACTAAGCCAAGGGACGTAACACATTGTGATAAGGTTGATATTTATCTGACTCTTTAGGCATTCCTTCTAGCCTGTCACTTTTCAGTCTGCTGAATTTGTGTATTTTTTAGGCTTTTTTCCTGTTTGAAGGTCTAAGTCTCTAAACTTGCTTTGTTTTCTGTCTAAATGCCAACAAGTGCTCCAAAGAAACTGAGCATATCTGTGCGTCTCCAGCATTGAAAAGTTATTTTCCCTGCAATGCATGGTCACATTATATCGTAGACTTTCATGTAGATCATGAAGGAACAAAGACTTAAAAAGTGGGTCCTCTTCAGAAGAATTACATCCTTGAGAATAAAGGTTCCACGCCTGATCACTGCCACCTGCCACCGAGTCAGTCAAGTCAGACTCAGTCCACCTGTCAACCTGCCTACATAATCCCTCCTCAGTCTGCTCATCCCCGCCGGAACGTCTTCGCCCTTCATTCTACCTTCCACCAGCCTTCTTCCTTGTCTTTCGTCCCTCGTCGTTTGCCTCGCCATCTCCTTCGCCTCACGTCTGCCTGCTCCTGCCATCATCTCCCACCTGCTCCAGTCTGGGTCAGTTCCTTCCCCACCAACCATCGCCTTTAATAAACTGTTGAAAACCAAACTGTGTGGCTGAATTCTGGTTCACCAATCTCAGTACCTGACAGCTTATTACGACCCATTTAGATCACTAATCTACTACCAAATTGTAGAATAAGCTGCTACAAATCAAACAAATGTTTTAAAATCGGCTCTTGAAACACATTATTTCTCCTTGGCTTTTAACTCAGCTTTTTATTTTATTTTTGTTCTATCATTGTATCTATTTTGTATTGGTTTACATTGTTCTAATGTTTTATTAGAACAATAACCTCCTCTGTCCTTAAAACCTAGTGACTCCTCTGGTAATGTTACAGACATAAAGTGAATGAACAACTAGGCTAATTGTATCAGCTGCCCTCTGTAGTTTTATTCTCACCATTCTCAGAAAAAAACAGTTTTTGATGTCCTGGGCCCCTGCTCTGCTGCTCCTCTCCTAGCCTCCTAGCCTCCTTCTCTGGTGTCTGGACTTGGGCTTTTTGGGGACATTCCAACCCTGCTGGAGGAGGAATGAACTGCGGTGTGGCCCAAACCATTTTTTAGGATGGGACAAGGGCAGTCGCCATGATTGTCAAGGTGGATTATACCATCAATATCCCTGGCTTTTAAGTAGCTTGTGGTTTTTGTGTTTTATAGTCCACTAATCGTTATCGAGGTGAACAGCTCATTGTATCCCTATATTGATTTTAGGACATATCGCCCAGCCCTGCGCTGAAGTTTTCTGTTTTATTCTGTGTTTTAATCTGCTGCATGTTCTTTAAATGAAATGGTGTAAACTAAATCATCCAACAATCCATATTACGTGGCAGGTTGTGAAGCAAAAAAGAACATGAGAAATGTCAAAAAAATTAAATCTAACTAAATTACCTAAATATGTCTTTATTAAAATGTGCCTCAGTTCAGGCTGAGATCAAAATACTTTTTAATGAGCATAATGTGTTTCCATGTTTCCTGCAGATGTTAAGCTGAAGCTGATTGTTAAAGAAGAAGCTTCTTTAGACCACAGACCTCATGACGACCTGCATGACACAAAGCCCCCCCACATCAAGGAGGAACAGGAGGGAGTCTACATCAGTCTGCCAGGAGAGCAGCTCAATGGGAAGGAGGTGATTAATGCCATCAGGTTTCCAGTCTCTGCTCCTCCCATAAAGAGTCTGGATGATGAACAGTCTCTGCTGCTCTCACAGCTTTATCCAGACCAAATTAAAAGCAGAGAGCTTCCAGAAGAGAATGATGGAGAAGAATCCACCAGGATACAAGATCATGGAGATGCTTCCACTTCTTTAGAGGCTGAAGACACTGAGGAGGATGAAGAGGACAGTGATGTAGAACACCCTCTGTCTGAGCTGAAACACTTGTCAGACTCTGGCTATAAGAAATGTTCTACAGAGAAGAAAAATGTGGACTCACGAAGGAAAGTCCAGACAGGAGTGAAGCTTAGCTGTGAAGACTGTGGCAAAACATTTATTAGAAAATCAGCTTTAAACACACACATGAGAATCCACACAGGAGAGAAGCCATTCTGCTGTGATCTCTGTGGACAAAGATTTAGGCACAAAATAACTTTAAACAAACACATGAGAATCCACACAGGAGAGAAGCCTTTCTGCTGTGATGTATGTGGACAAAGATTTATCCATAAATCAGGTTTAAACAGACACATGACAATCCACACAGGACAGAAGCCTTTCTGCTGTGATCTATGTGGACAAAGATTTATCGATAAATCAGGTTTAAACAGACACATGAGAATCCATACAGGACAGAAGCCTTTCTGTTGTGATCTATGTGGAAAAAGATTTAGCACAAAAGCGCATTTAAACACACACATGATAATCCACACAGGACAGAAGCCTTTCTGCTGTGATCTGTGTGGACAACGATTTAGCTTTAAATCTCATTTAAACAGACACATGAGAATCCATACAGGACAGAAGCCTTTCTGTTGTGATCTATGTGGACAAAGATTTAGCCGAAAATCACATTTAAACACACACATGATAATCCACACAGGACAGAAGCCTTTCTGCTGTGATCTGTGTGGACAAAGATTTAGGCGAAAATCATATTTAAATAGACACATGAGAATCCACACAGGACAGAAGCCCTTCTGTTGTGCTCTATGTGGACAAGGATTTAGCGAAAAATCATCCTTAAACAAACACATGAGAATCCACACAGGAGAGAAGCCCTTCTGTTGTGATCTATGTGGACAAAGATTTAGCGAAAAATCATCCTTAAAAAAACACATGAGAATCCACACAGGAGAGAAGCCTTTCTGTTGTGAACTGTGTGGACAAAGATTTAGCCACAAATCAGCTTTAAACACACACACGAGAATCCATACAGGACAGAAGCCCTTCTGCTGTGATATATGTGGACAAAGATTTAGCCGAAAATCCACTTTAAATAGACACATGAGAATCCACACAGGAGAGAAGCCTTTCTGTTGTGATCTATGTGGACAAAAATTTAGCCTAAAAGCACATTTAATAACACACATGATAATCCATACAGGAGAGAAGCCTTTCTGTTGTGATATATGTGGACACAGATTTGGCCGAAAATCCACTTTAAATAGACACATGAGAATCCACACAGGAGAGAAGCCTTTCTGTTGTGATCTATGTGGACAAAAATTTAGCCTAAAAGCACATTTAATAACACACATGATAATCCATACAGGAGAGAAGCCATTCTGTTGTGATCTGTGTGGATAAAGAGCCTAAAATCAGCTTTAAACACACATATGAGAATCTATACATGAGGGAAAATGACTGCTATGACTATTTACTCAAACTGCACACTTTTTATTGCTTTGAGATGTTTGTTGTCATTTAAGGCAACAGTTTTCACTTGCTAGTTTCAGCTTTTCTCTAGTTGCTCTTTTTATTTTTGTCTTAAAACATTTAAAAATAATAATTTGTGTTTAATTTTTCAGACAAGTTGTAACACAGTCTACAGCAAACTTCAGAATTTAAAGGGTAGAAACATGAATGTTTATCCTTGACAGGGGAGTTACATGCAGAGGTGTAACGATGCAATCAAGCCCCGATTCGATTTTAAGTTCCCTATTTCATTTTTTTTTTACATTTGTAATAAAATGTAGAGCTCATATAACCAACACATTTCTTTTGTTTTAACATTAGAGTTTTTATTCTTGTTTATAACTGTAATTGTTCAGTAAGATAGCCGAAATGACAAAAAAACAATTACATTCATGAAAATTAACTAATCATTTTGCATTTTTCACACTTATTTCATTGTGTATCATAAATCCGTTTATGATCAAACATTATTTTAATCACTTGAACATGTATATCTTCATATCAAAGTAAACCTGTTCTATAAATAAAGCAAAACTTATATTCAGATGCTGGTGAAGATTCTCAGTCATCCAGGTCATGATCATTCCAAAAAAATTTTAAAACAAAACTGGACTTTTTTTCCAAAGTTTGAAGACGTTCGCCCCCGATCCAGAAAGCTTTCTCAATTCAAATGTGTGGAGTATTGTGGAGGTCCAAGCTTTATATTATTGCCTAACAAAGGCCTTCTTATGGCTTAGATAACATGCAAAATGAACCAAAATATGTCCACCCCTTAGTAAGAGGGAGTCGTTAGGGTCATTATTAGCCTGGCTTAAAGGAGCAATCTTGTGCTCACCTGCATGGAGGTGAGCAATGAGTTGAAGTTTGGTAGGAATCAACACAGTGTTGCTGTGTTATACAGGACTGTCTCCGAAAATTAGAATATCATGAAAAAGTACGCTGGACAGTTGCAGAGTTAACAAATTTTCATATTAGATATTAATGTATCAATAGTAAAAGATATTCATTTTAACATTCATTTGTTAAAATGAATGTCTCATATTGTTTTAACATCTGTGTTTTTAATCCTTGTTTATAACTGTGATTGTTCTGTAAGAGAGCTGAAATTACAAAAAGACATTCATGAAAATTAACTAGAAATTTTTCTCTTTTTTCACACATATTTCATTGTTTATCAAATCCTTTTATCATCAAAACTTATTTTTATAACTTGAACATGTATGTCTTCATATCAATTTAAACCTGTTCTAGAAATAGAACTTCCTATAACTCTCTGTAACTGGAAATTAAAACAAAACTTTTTCTCCGCACCAATGTTCCCCCTAATTCTTCATGTCTCTGAGCAAAAATACAAACTCCCTGAGTATTCACCTGACCTCTGTGAGCAACATCACATGTTCACACTGAGGCTACATTACGCCTGTCCAACACCTGAGATTATAACAAGTTACATGGTTTACTAAAAGAATCAAATTACAGCAATAATCCCTCTAGTTTACTTAGTTTAGAAACAACTGATTTAGCATGATTACATGAAAAAACAAGTATCTTGGATTTTTTTTTTAGAGCTGTGCTACTGTTCTATTTCAGAGTAATGGTCCTTCCAATGAAGAACTGAGACATGTCATGATTTGGGTTTTGCTATGGTTTGTTGTTTCATTAATTAGTTCACTCTCTTGTCTTAGTATTAGCTCTGGTTTTTATTATTTGCTTATGTTCTGTTTAGTCTTAGGTTTGGTCTTTATGGTGATTTTGGTTCTGGATTAGTTTAAGTTCTGTTTTGGTTTAGTGATTCTACTCATGTAATCGATTCTGTCTTAGGTTTAGGTTCTGTATCAGTTTTGGTTAATGGAATAGTTTGGGTTTTAATGTGGTTTGATTTTGTACTTTGTTTTAAGTTATCAGTTTCTTCGGGCCTGCTCTGATCACTTCTGTCACCAGCCTTTATTCAGTTCACCTGCCAGCATTCTATCGTCTTCCTGTCACTCCCCTTCACCAGTCACCATCCAATCAGCTTCAGTTTACTTCCAGCCACTCCCCCCCCCCCCCCTGTTTGTCTTCTCTGGATTATTTTTGGTTTTTGGACACAGTCCTCCTGTTTTTGGCTTGATGCCCCTTTTGTTTCCACCTGATTGTTTTCTGTTTAATAAATCCCTTTAAAATATCATTATTTTTGTCCGGCCTGAATACTGGGTCCACCTGTCCTCGTTTCATAACATGTATATCTGTATGGTGGAGGAAAAATACTCCCCAGGAATCTCTGCCTGGAGAGGCTGATCAGGCCACAATTAAATGTCTAATCATTTCTAGATTAATATATTTTCAAACGTTGCGTTTTATGCCACTTTAAGTTATTTCTATATTGTCAGCCTCACATCGATTTTCTAAAACTAGCGGACGCTCTCAGTTCAGAAAAAAATCATTGTGTTGCTGATCATTTTTATGCCAACGGCAGCTATTTAATAACGTAGGAGACGCAGAAAATATTTCAGAGGTAACTGTATGTTGCGCTGTCAGGAATGTTACTGACCAACAAGATCAATAAAAACTAGACAGAATAAAAGCAATTTATTCTGTATCACACTTTGACACTTGCAGCTCTAATTTTCCATTCATGTATTTTAGTTTCCATTCATATATTTTTCCCCCAACACCATTAGGGCTACAGCACATTTCTTTACTTAAATAACACCACCTTTACTTCAGCTGAGAATATAAATATAGCCTATATGATTAATATTAAGTATATAAACCCCTACAAGAAAATTTGTGTCAACATTTTTAGGAAAGATGGTTGAACAATGCTGGCAAAAAGATTAAAATATCAGTTATTTTAATAACTCACATCATCCCATCATTAATTGCAAATGTTGAATATAGGCAATTAATGCTTTAGTCGAGTACGGTTAAACATAAGAAAACTCGCGGCTTAACTTTATTGTTTAAACCGTATTTTCATATTTCATCGTGATTTGCTGCCATGTCTTTTCAATGCCTTTTGTAATCAATGTGCCCCCCCCCTCCATATTCTCCATATTCCTTCATTAAAGGGCTCTATTTCCACTCACGGGATATGCACACTTCCATGGTTCTTATTTCCTGCCGTTGCCATGGTGAATCATGTTGTCTGCGTACCACTGAGGAGAACTTGTTCCACACTTGTGCTCGTGTTCAACTCAGGGTTGATTGGAAGCTGTGTTTAGTTACCTGATTGATATCACCTGTTCTAAAACCGAAAACCTTGAGTATGAGAGAGTGAGGTAGAACTACTCAGGGTAGATTGGGCATTTTTTCTGAAACGGGGCGCAGAACAAAGACGCACACCGCAACCTGCCCAACCTGAATCTATATGTCCGTCCGTCCGTCTTCTTCCGCTTATCCGGGGTCGGGTCGCGGGGGTAGCAGCTTCAGTAGGGAGGCCCAGACGTCCCTCTCCCCGGCCACTTGGGCCAGCTCCTCCGGAGGAACCCCAAGGCGTTCCCAGGCCAGCAGAGAGACATAGTCCCTCCAGCGTGTCCTGGGTCTTCCCCTGGGCCTCCTCCCGGTGGGACGTGCCCGGAACACCTCACCAGGGAGGCGTCCGGGAGGCATCCTAACCAGATGCCCGAGCCACCTCAACTGGCTCCTCTCGACGTGGAGGAGCAGCGGCTCTACTCTGAGTCCTCCCCAGATGACTGAGCTCCTCACCCTATCTCTAAGGGAGAGCCCAGACACACTACGGAGAAAACTCATTTCGGCCGCTTGTATCCGGGATTTCGTTCTTTCGGTCACAACCCAAAGCTCGTGACCATAGATGAGGGTAGGAACGTAGATGGACCGGTAAATTGAGAGCTTCGCCTTTTGGCTCAGCTCTCTCTTCACCTCAACGGATCGGTACAGCGCCCGCTTCACAGCAGACGCCGCACCAATCCGCCTGTCGATCTCCCGCTCCATCTTCCCCTCATTCGTGAACAAGACCCCAAGATACTTGAACTCCTCCACTAGGCGCAGCACATCCTCCCCAACACGGAGGAGGCACTCTACCCTTTTCCGGTTCAAGACCATGGTCTCGGATTTGGAGGCACTGATTTTCATCCCGGCCGCTTCGCACTCCGCTGCGAACCGTTCCAGTGAGAGCTGTAGATCACGCCCTGATGAAGCCAATAGGACCACGTCTTCCGCGAATAGCAGAGACGCAATCCTAAGGCCACCAAAACGGATCCCCTCAACACCTTGGCTGCGCCTAGAAATTCTGTCCATAAAAGTTATGAACAGAATCGGTGACAAAGGGCAACCTTGGCGGAGTCCAACTCTCACCGGAAACGAGTCCGACTTACTGCCGGCAATGCGGACCAGACTCTGACACCGGTCGTACAGAGACCTGACAGCCCTTATTAAAGGGTCCGGTACTCCATACTCCCGGAGTACCCCCCACAGGATCCCTCGGGGGACACGGTCGAATGCCTTCTCCAGATCCACAAAGCACATGTAGACTGGTTGGCCAAACTCCCATGCCCCCTCCAGAATCCTGCTGAGGGTATAGAGCTGGTCCAGTGTTCCACGGCCAGGACGAAAACCACACTGCTCTTCCTGAATCTGAGATTCAACTATCCGACGGACCCTCCTTTCCAGAACCCCTGAATATCCCTTACCAGGGAGGCTTAAGAGTGTGATTCCTCTGTAGTTGGAACACACCCTCTGGTCCCCCTTTTTAAATAGGGGGACCACCACCCCAGTCTGCCAATCCTGAATCTATATGTGTAGTAGGAAAATCAAACAATAACTGAGTTCCCAGATTTATAGAAAAAGGAAACGGTGAAGTGGGCAAGTGTCAGCACGTTATTGAGAAACAGAGCAGAGATTACATAGATGAAAGTAATCGCACCCAACGGTCCGGCTGCAGCCTCGTCTGCCCTGTCTCTGTACGCCCCCCCCCCCACTCTTACTATACCTGACAGCAGCCTTGCCGTGAGACAAAACAGAGTCATATCCTAGACGTTTATTATCCTGCACAGTAAATATGCAAGCATTGGCCTTGGCCAATCATCAGATAGTAGAGCTGATATGCAGTTCTCGTGTCTCCAGTACTCTCATGTTTGAATTGGCGTCAGGTCTTGTGACTTTAGGAGACAAGCTGTAATAATCCAATAACAAGATGCTGCTTTCAATTGCGCATATGTGCAGCACATGTGCAGCTTCGAGGGAACATCCACCCCCTCCCCCATCCCCTCAGGTGTTACCCAGAGCTCTGTCCTAAATAATAAAAGCCTGGTTCACCAACAACTTCCCTCAATTAAACAGTAGTAAAACTGTGGTTCTTCTCATTGGCAACAAATCAACTCTTTCCAAAACTGACAGCTTCCTACTAATTATTGAAAGCTCCTCCATCTCACCCTTCCCCCAGGATAAGAGTCTGGGTGTCATCCTCGATAGCACCCTATCCTTTCAATTCCATATCAATAGCATTACCCGGTCTGCCTACTTCCACTTAAGAAGCATCAACTGCCTCCGTCCCTCCCTTACCCCACACACTGCTGCCATACTTATCCACAGCCTCGTCACCTCCCCACTGGATTACTGCAACTCTCTCCCCTACAGTTCGCCTACCAGCCCCGCCTGGGAGTTGAGGACAGCATCATCTACCTGCTGAACAGAGTCTACACTCACCTGGACTAGACTAAGCCGGCGAGCACTGTGAGAATATTGTTCTTTGATTTCTCCAGTGCCTTCAACACCATCCCTTTGGCTCTACTGGGTGAGAAGATGACGGCGATGCAGGTGGAGGCCCCCATGGTGTCCTGGATTGTTGATTACCTGACGGGCAGACCACAGTATGTACGCCTACAGAACTGCGTGTCTGACAGGGTGGTCAGCAACACTGGGGCCCCTCAGGGGACTGTCCTCCCCCCTTCCTCTTCACCCTTTTCACCTCAGACTTCAACTATTGCACTGAGTCCTGCCATCTTCAGAAGTTTTCTGATGACTCAGCAATAGTTGGCTGTATTGAAAAGGGTGATGAGAGTGAATATAGGACTGTGGTGGGCAACTTTGTCACTTTGAGTGAGCTGAACCATCTGCAGCTCAACGTGACAAAGACTAAGGAGCTAATAGTGGATCTGAGGAGGACAGAAACACCTGTGACCCCTGTTTCCATCCAGGGGGTCCCTGTAGACACTGTGGAGGAGTACAAGTACCTGGGAGTTTACTTTAACAATAAGCTGGACTGGACCAGAAACACAGAGGCGGTCTACAAAAAGGGCCAAAGCCGACTGTTTTTCCTGAGGAGGCTGAGGTCCTTTAACATCTGTGGGACGATGCTGAGGATGTTTTATGAGTCTGTTGTTGCCAGTACGATCTTCTTTGCTGTCACATGCTGGGGAAGTGGGCTGAAGGTCGCTGACAACAACAGACCTTGTAACAGGTAAAAAGTCACCTGTTACAACGACTACCGGCCTGTTGCACTGACTCCCATCATGATGAAGTGCTTTGAAAGGCTGGTGAAGGAACACATCGTCTCCAGTCTCCCCCCAACACTCGACCCGTTCCAGTTTGCCTACCGACGGAACCGCTCCACTGAGGATGCCATCTCCTCCGCTCTTAACCTGAGCCTGGCACACCTGGAGGAGAAGAACATGCACGTGCGGATGCTGTTCCTGGACTTCAGTTCAGCGTTTAACACCATCATCCCACAACATCTGGTCTTAAAGTATCTGAAATGTCTTGTACTTAAGTATGAAAATTACTGTAAAAATAGATGTACTCAAGTAATGTAATGAAAAGTATAAGTAAAAAGTAAAACAAAGCACATGCAGTTTGAATGACATTTTTTAGATTTTGGTAAACTTTGAAAGTCAAATTCACTTAAAATAATATAAACAACCAAGTGCAGGAGAAATTTAGACCACGTTTAGACAGAAAATACAACCTTTTTGTAAGCTTTCAGTTTTCCTTCTTCAAGTAAAGGTCAGTGCTATGCAACCAACACACAACCAAGTGCAGGCAAAGGGGGTGTATACTAAGAACATGGTGAAGTGATAAACCAGGCTTAGTTAACCTACAGGAAGTGGTAAACCTGCTAATAGATACACCTGCAGGCCGGCCAGCTGACAGCTTTGCTAGGGCCCGGGACAACACACGGGTCTTTTTGGGCCCCCCCTCTACACCTGCCGCCAACACACCACACACACAAATCTCTGTATTTTATACTGGATATTTTCATCCCAGCTATTGAATTTAGTGCACTAGATGATCTTTTCTTCATAAGAGAACAGCAAGCACTGCAGCCAAAATATGGCCTTTTTTGACCTGCTGTATATCAGCCAGCCCATAACAATTTTTCCCTTCCATTGCAGGAGTCAGAATATGTTAAATACTTTGGAAATTCTCTGCCCTCTGAATCTGCTAGTTTCGGCCCTGGTTTATAATAATTTATTAATGGACAGTGTGGAAATCTATGTACAATAAAATCAATGTAAATAGGGTTCCTTTGTTTTATTTGTCTTTATCCTAATTCTAGAAGTAGAAATAGTCAAATGAATAACACTATTATTTTGTGGAACCCTAATCATACTATTATAACTACGCAAAGGTCTAAACAAGAGTAGCAACTGCCTCAAATGGTCGAAAATAAATGAAAGCAACAATAACAACGAAATAATGGTAAAAGTGACACTCTCACCTTTTTCAGACGGCTGTGGCTAAGAATCTGAATTTTTATGACCTACAGTCTTTGTTTTTCCATCTTTCCAGCAGTCTTCAGAACTCCTGCCTGGCACAGAATACTTAGTTTTATAGAGGAGATTAGGTTTTTGTTGATAAAATGTGTTAAACTTCAGAATTAAATGCTAGTTTGAGATATTAACGTTGTTTACTTACATTTCTCAAGTTCAACAATTCAAAACTCTCTCTGCTGCTTCTGATTAGAACTGCACTCAGCAGCTTTCACCTATTTTAGTGCTGATAATATTTAGTTTCTTAACTGGGACTAGTTTCGTAGTCTAGTATTAATTGTGGTAACCCAGAAATCTCGTGCTCCAAGCACGTACGCACATGTAATAGAAAACAGCCAATCAGGAAGAGGGAAGGCGGCACAACCAATGAGAGTGGAGTTAAAGGGGGGTCTCTACCTTGTCAATCAAAGGCCAGGCGCGTTAGTGATTGGCTGCATGGAGCGCCAGGCCCCGCCCCCGCACAGCAATTTTGAAATGACATGGCGAGCGCTTCAAACGGAGGCGCTCCGGTGCATGTACGCACGTCTGGCAGAGCCAAACCGACACTTTTTTTGTAACGAGTAACTAAACCAAACATTGAAAATGTATCGGAGTAAAAGTATGCAATTAAGTTCGAAAATATAGTGAAGTAAAAGTAAAAGTAATCAAAAAAAATTATACTTGAGAAAAGTATAAAGTACTCCAAAATATACTTAAGTACAGTAGTGAAGTATTTATACTTCGTTACTATACAACACTGCTCACGACCTTCTACAGAAGCACCATAGAGAGCATTCTGACCAGCTGTCTCTCTGTGTGGTGTGGAGGCTGCAGTGCCTCCGACTGGAAGAACGTGAGGAGAGTGGTGAGGACAGCAGAAGGGATCATCGGGGCTCCTCTCCCCTGCAATAAGGACATTTCAGCTCAGCGCTGTGTATCCCGAGCCCGTAACATTATCCGTGACCCCTCACACCCCCACCATGGACTGTTCTCCCTGCTGCCTTCTGGGAAGAGGTTCCGCAGCATCCGCTGCAGGTCCACCAGGTTCTGCAAAAGCTTTTTCTCCCTGTGGCCATCAGACTGTTGAACTGCTGAACTAGAATCTGGACTATGCACCACATTCACATTCACTTTCGCATATTTGCACATTTACATAACTGTATTTCTATCCAGCATTACAAATGCTGCCGAACTTAGTTTAAAAAATGCATTCTTGCACAACTGCGCTTTGCACAATCATCTCTGCACATACAAATGTTTTAACAAAATACTGTAATCGCACATTGTCTCATTCTCCTGCATTGTCTTAGATTTCAATTGTTTACATTTCAATTGTTTTTACTTTTAAATCACTGCTGCACTTTATACTGTAATTTTCAAGCTGTATGCAACGAAATTTCGTTCTGTATGCACTCTGTGCATACAAAATGACAAATAAAGTGTCTAAGTCTAATTCTAAGTCTAACAAAGTGATCAGGAGGGCCGGTGATGTTGGGGGGGAGGAGCTGGACACTCTGACGACCGTGGCAGAGAGGAGGATGCTGTCCAGGCTTCAGTCCATCTTAGACAATGTTTCACAGCCTCTCCACGACACACTAGCCCAGCAGAGGAGCTCCTTCAGCAGAAGACTCCTCTTACCCAGATCCACCACAGAGCGCCACAGGAAATCATTCCTGCCTGTGGTCATAAATCTCTACAACGCCTCCCTCAGAGTCAGACCCCCCCCCCCTTTGTAATTCTGACTCAGAATTATAGAATTATTGACACATTATTGACATTTATCCATTCTTTTTGCTCTCTTTTGCACATTGCTGTTATCAGTTTATTTTAGATCTGTAAATACATATATATATATATATATATATATATATATATATATATATATATATATATATATATATATATATATACATATATATATATATATATAATGTTGTTTGTATCTGGAGCGTGTAACAAATAATTTCCCTCTGGCATTATTAAAGTATTTCTTATTCTTATTCTGATTCTCCTCTTTGGCCTTCCTCAGAAATCACTCCATAAACTACAACTGGTCCAGAACTCAGCTGCTCCCATCATAACAAGAACTCCCTCTATCCACCACATCACCCCGGTCCTCTGACAGCTCCACTGGCTCCCTGTGCAGTTATGCATTCAATATACAATTCTCATGGTGACATTCAAGGCCCTTCACCACCTTGCCCCTCCCCCCATATCTGTCAGGCCTCCTGCATGTTCCCACCCCCTCTCATGCTCTTAGATCCTTATCTGCTTTACACCTGTCTGTCCCTTACACCCGTCTCACCACCATGGGGAGCAGAGCATTCAGCCGCTCAAAAATTAAACCAGCATAATCCATAATCCTTTGGTGTAATTTTTAAAAGAAATACCAAATGTCTACATTCTCATTGTCAGGTTCAAACACCTAAAACATTCATTAACAACACAAGAAGGAGAGACAGCAATGAGGTTAGTTTTCAAATACAGGTAAAAGCCAGTAAATTAGAATATTTTGAAAAACTTGATTTATTTCAGTAATTGCATTCAAAAGGTGTAACTTGTACATTATATTTATGCATTGCACACAGACTGATGCATTCAAATGTTTATTTCATTTAATTTTGATGATTTGAAGTGGCAACAAATGAAAATCCAAAATTCCGTGTGTCACAAAATTAGAATATTACTTAAGGCTAATACAAAAAAGGGATTTTTTAGAAATGTTGGCCAACTGAAAAGTATGAAAATGAAAAATATGAGCATGTACAATACTCAATACTTGGTTGGAGCTCCTTTTGCCTCAATTACTGCATTAATGCGGCGTGGCATGGATTCGATGAGTTTCTGGCACTGCTCAGGTGTTATGAGAGCCCAGGTTGCTCTGATAGTGGCCTTCAACTCTTCTGCGTTGTTGGGTCTGGCATTCTGCATCTTCCTTTTCACAATACCCCACAGATTTTCTATGGGGCTAAGGTCAGGGGAGTTGGCTGGCCAATTTAGAACAGAAATACCATGGTCCGTAAACCAGGCACGGGTAGATTTTGCGCTGTGTGCAGGCGCCAAGTCCTGTTGGAACCTGAAATCTCCATCTCCATAGAGCAGGTCAGCAGCAGGAAGCATGAAGTGCTCTAAAACTTGCTGGTAGACGGCTGCGTTGACCCTGGATCTCAGGAAACAGAGTGGACCGACACCAGCAGATGACATGGCACCCCAAACCATCACTGATGGTGGAAACTTTACACTAGACTTCAGGCAACGTGGATCCTGTGCCTCTCCTGTCTTCCTCCAGACTCTGGGACCTCGATTTCCAAAGGAAATGCAAAATATGCTTTGGTCAGAAAACATGACTTTGGACCACTCAGCAGCAGTCCAGCTCTTTTTTTCCTTAGCCCAGGTGAGACGCTTTTCGCGCTGTTTCTTGGTCAACAGTGGCTTGACACGAGGTATGCGGCAGTTGAAACCCATGTCTTTCAAGCGTCTCTTGGTGGTGGATCTTGAAGCACTGACTCCAGCAGCTGTCCACTCCTTGTGAATCTCCCCCACATTTTTGAATGGGTTTTTTTTCACAATCTTGACTAGGGCGCGGTGATCCCTATCGCTTGTACACTTTTTCTGACCACAGTTTTTCCTTCCCTTTGCCTCTCTATTAATGTGTTTGGACACAGAGCTCTGAGAACAGCCAGCCTCTTCAGCAATAACCTTTTGTGTCTTTCCCTCCTTGTGCAATGTGTCGATGGTCGCCTTTTGGACAGCTGTCAAATCTGAAGTCTTCCCTATGTTTGTGTAGGCTTCAGAACTGGACTGAGAGACCATTTAAAGCCCTTTGCAGGTGTTTTGAGTTAATCAGCTGATTAGTTTGTGGCACCAGGTGTCTTCAAAATGTAACCCTTACACAATATTCGAATTTTGTGACACACGGAATTTTGGATTTTCATTTGTTGCCACTTCAAATCATCAAAATTAAATGAAATAAACATTTGAATGCATGAGTCTGTGTGCAATGAATAAATATAATGTACAAGTTACACCTTTTGAATGCAATTACTGAAATAAATCAAGTTTTTCAAAATATTCTAATTTACTGGCTTTTACCTGTATATATACACACATATATATATATATACACACACACACACACACACACATATATATATATATATATATATATATATATATATATATATATATATATATAGATAGATCAGACAGATCTTTTAGAAATCAGGGTGTTTAATGTACTTTTCTCCGCTTCTATCCCTGCTACCCATTAGCACATAATGTGTTTATGCCGGAAAACTGTAACTGTAAAGTGCTTTGAAAGGCTGGTAAAGGAACACATCGTCTCCAGTCTCCCCCCAACACTCGACCCGTTCCAGTTTGCCTACCGACGGAACCGCTCCACTGAGGACGCCATCTCCTCTGCTCTTCACCTGAGCCTGGCACACCTGGAGGAGAAGAACACGCACGTGCGGATGCTGTTCCTGGACTTCAGTTCAGCGTTCAACACCATCATCCCACAACATCTGGTGGGAAAACTGGAGCATCTGGGATTCAACACACCCCTACGAAACTGGCTGCTAGACTTCCTCACCAACAGACCTCAGTCAGTCCGGGTCGGACAGAACACCTCTGATGTCATCACCCTCAGCACGGGCTCCCCTCAGGGCTGCGTCCTGAGCCCCCTGCTGTTCACCCTGATGACACACGACTGCGTCCCCAGGTTCACCACCAATCACATCGTGAAGTTTGCAGACGACACAACGGTGGTGGGCCTGATCAGAGACGACAACGACCAGGACTACAGAGAGGAGGTGGAGCAGCTGGTGGGCTGGTGCAGAGACAACAGCCTGATCCTGAACGTGGAGAAGACGAAGGAGATCATTGTCGACTTCAGGAAAAACCGGCCTCACCATGCTCCACTGCTCATCAACAACTCAGCGGTGGAGGTGGTCAGCAGCACCAAGTTCCTGGGGGTGCACATCACGGACAACCTCACCTGGTCTGTGAACACCACGTCACTGGTGAAGAGGGCACAAAAGCGACTGTACTTTCTGCGGAGGATGAGGAGAGCCCACCTGCCCCCGCCCATCCTCACGACCTTCTACAGAAGCACCATAGAGAGTATTCTGACCAGCTGTCTCTCTGTGTGGTGTGGAGGCTGCAGCGCCTCCGACTGGAAGAACGTGAGGAGAGTGGTGAGGACAGCAGAAGGGATCATCGGGGCTCCTCTTCCCTCCATTAAAGACATTTCATCGCAGCGCTGTGTGTCTCGAGCCCGTAACATCATCAGGGACCCCTCACACCCCCACCATAGACTATTCTCCCTGCTGCCCTCTGGAAAGAGGTTCCGCAGCATCCGCTGCAGGTCCACTAGGTTCTGCAAAAGCTTCTTCCCTGCTGCCATCAGACTGTTGAACTGCTGAACTGCTGAAGTATAAAAACTGTGTACCACACTCGACTCGCTGATTTGCACATTTGCACATTGTATTGTATCCTGCAAAATTGCTGCTGCACCTTACCGGGAAACGTACTGCAAAACTGTGTACAATGCAACTGTCTACTTTTAAATCACTGCTGCACCTTACTGCATATTTGTTTACATTTGTTTTACATTGTTTACATTTCAACTGCCTACTGTTCACTGCTGCACTTTATCCGGAAGTCAATTGAAACTTATCCTGTAAGTGACTGCGATTTATCACTGCACTTTATCCTGTACTGTAATTCACCGCAAGGTATCCTGTAGAGTTACTGCAATCTTTTCTGAGCTGTGTGAAAACGAAATTTCGTTCTGTATGCACTCTGTGTATACAAAATGACAATAAAGAAAGTCTAAGTCTAAGTCTAAGTCTCTAAAGCATGAGGATTCTCTATCATAAAATCTTCCTTATGGAAGGTAATTCCCCAGGATCTGGTTCCTGGTGTCCTTTTATTTGCGGAGTAAAAGTCTGGCTTCCTGGGACGGAGCTCTGGAAGTTTGCTTACTTTCAATACAAAATCGAAATTATTTATTAAATTAGACAATAATTTAATTCAATCAATTGGTCCCATGTAGCCCCTAAAGGGGTGACGTTTTCAGTCAGTTGATTTATCTGGAAATCGGGTGAGAATTCACCGGATTCAGAGTGTCTGAAAACATAAAGTACATTTTCCTGAATTGACTTGTATTCTGTCTGACTGCAGCTTGGTCTGACCTAAGATGGCCGCTCTGTCGGCACGCCTCTCACCCGAGAACGCGGCGTCTACGTATTCATGTCTGTGTCAGAGCAAACTTGTGCGTTCTTCAGACTGACCGCTTGCCCAGAATGCACCGCGGCCGCAGCTTGATTCCAGACAGCGCAAACAGAGCTCACAGCGGTAAGAAAAAAAATTCTCTTTTCTGCTGCTGTTGTTGTTCAAAAGTACGTTTTCAGATCGTTTGAGGTGAGAACATTATACTTTTAAGCTTCCCTATGTGGCCTGTTTAAAGAGTTAGTGCGTAATTAAAAGAAGTAGTGTGCATAATACCGCTGGTTATGATTTATTTGTTTTGTGTTTATCTGACTGACGTGTGTTGCTTTATTAACTCAATACTTGCTGGAATAAATTATAAATGTCTCCCTAGGACGACAGCAGCATATAAAATAAATAAATAAATTCTATAAATGTTTTTCCTATCTAAGTGAGTTTCTTCTGAGTCAGGACACGAATAATTGAGAGGAGAAAGAGGGAAAGAAAACAATAGTAATAATAGTATATGAAAAAACAGACATTTATTTTATACAAATGTTTAATCTTTGGAACAGAATGAAGGTGTAATATATTCAACAAATGATTAACAGTTACTAACATAGTTTAAAACAAAGAAATAACTCTTAAGATCTCATACAAATTCAGCTGCCGGACGGTCATCCTCCTCTGGGTCCACCGTCTCGTCCTCCACGTCCAGCTGGTCCCCTGCCTCTATACTAATATTGTAACTACAACAATTACAACTCCCCACAAAGAAATTCACGCTATTGCTGGTTTTAAACCCACAGTTCTGTAATTATTTTAGAAATTTTTTATACTTTTTAGAAATTAATAAAAAACGTTTTCAATAAGATATGATGGTGTAGTGTATAAACAGTTTTGAACGTTAAAGAAATGCTCAAGCGCTGTGGATGTGATGACGTCACGAGTATACTTCTGTTCCAATGCACAATGCGTGCTGCGTGCTCGCGTTCTCGTCAAGTCCGATCTTCCTGTGTTCTTCATAGACATCATATACGTAGACGCCCCATTGGACGCTGCCGGCCGCTAGGCTGACGTGCCTACAGGGCGGCCATCTTGGGTCAGACCACAGATCAGACGGCTGCTGTCAAAATGAATAGGAGGTAGCTCAGATCTCATTTTAATCATATGTTCACAGTGATCGTGACCTTTCAGACAGATTACACATATTTATTCAGAACCAAAACCATTTAAACTGAAGTCAAACTGGATGAAAAATGTACACGCACACACATAAATCTCTCCCTCTTCCAATATATAATATATATATATATATATATAAATATATATATATAAATATATATAAATATATATAAATATATATAATATATATATATAATATATATATATATATATATATATATAGACACCGATCTACAGACAACAGCACTGATCTACAAAGGAGCAAAACTATATACAGACAAGTGAGAGCAAAGGTGCTCATAACAGCATTTAAAAATGATATAATACAAACCGCGATCTGGGAGGAAAAAATCAACAAAAAACCTAATAACGCATCTTAGAATCAAATACATTACAAAATCATAGCAAAACCAAAAATACTGTATAATACCCCCCCCCCCCATAAATCATGTCTATCCAGTAATTTAGGACCATTTTGTTTGTTTTTGGTGTTTAATGTACTTTTCTCTACTTCCATCCCTGCTACCATTAGCACATTTTGTGTTTATGCCGGAAAAACTGTAACTGTTGTAACACGGGGAGATGGAGCCCGGACTGTGACAGAGGACGTGGCCCTAAAGCCAACTGGTAGGCCTTAAATCTCAAGTGGCCTAGGGTCTCCCAATTAAAAGTACCCAGGTAGGTCTGGCTTAAGAATTAGGAAACAGAAATAGTATACAAAATATGTTTTATTTCTACAGTCTTTTACAATATTAAAAATAGACTTTATTATACCAATCTAAAATCCAATAAAGCACAGGAACACAGGACAATACTAGAAACAATCTGAGAATTAAACACAAACAACTGCAACCCAAATTAGTAACAACCAAAGACACAAAATAATGTTAAATAACCAAAAAAACAAAACAAGTCTCAAACTGCATCAATCCAGTCCTGTAAAGCTGTGCCAAATCAGCTATTTAATAAAATTTAAAAGAACAACCCCATACTATTGTCTGGTTCAATGTGTGTGGTGCTACAATTCCGGCTCTAAACAACCCCTTTTCTCAATTAACCCAGAGCATTAACCATGCACCTGGGTGAGAGCATAATATGCAGCAGCAGCAACCTGAAATACCAAAAAAAGATCACAATAAAGGGTCTGCTAACAACAAAACATAAGAAAACAAGGGAAAAACTGGTACCTTCAGATGCTGCAGTGAGAAGTCACTGAAATAATCCCAGCACACAAATTTCCTGATACCAATTCCTGGTTCAGCAGGCTAACAGCTCCAGTAGTCAGCCAAGTGAGATTCAATCCACTTCTAGCTTGGCAGGCACACCTGGTGCCTATATACACCTACTAATGAGCCCAACAACGCTGCAAACCCGAGGAAGGTGGAGAAATAGGGCACAGATGCATTCAGGGACATTTAATGGGTAGGAATTTACCACCACTCCACTGTTCCCGACCAATAAACCACCCGGTTACATCCTACTCCCCCTCTATGGATCGGTGGCCCACCGATAAAGTAAAACTACGACCAAGGCCGAAAAATGGCTGTAGCCATGCTGCTGGCACCTGGAACCCGAGGAACAGCAACCCTGCTATCTTCATTCCTGGCAGGTCCTGGAAGACGATGAGGATTGGAGTGTTTACCAGCTGTTTTGCGAGTGGACTTTCTTGGGCCAGCCCTACTGCTGTGAGGAGTTCGTGAAGCTGGTGGTACCTCAACAGATGTACGAGCTGGAGGGATTTCTGGCAACTCTGGTACCACAGGCATGGATGGATTACTGTCAGCCTCTCGGAACATCAGCCAAGATCCCGACTCCACATCATCCTCGTCACTGTTATCCTCAGGGGGCCTTTGGGGCCAACCATCATAGCAAGTCTCTGTAAATGACAGGGCAGGCTTTATAGAGGTACGGTGGACTTGTCTAACAAGGTGAAGCCTATCAACTGGAGCAATTGAGTATACAACACCCCCTGAACTTGGTGCTCTCATGACTTGGTACACTGTAGACCCCCATGCGTCCTGGATCTTTCTGCGCCCTGGGCCAACATCACGCAGATATACTCTTTGCCCGACTTCAAGTGGCTCGCACCGGACCTTCTCATCATGCCTCACTTTCCTCCTGTGGGCTGCCAACTCCACTCTGCCTCTAACAACATCAATGGCCACATTTAGGCGCCTCCTGTGCTCTGCCACCCAGTCACACACTTTAGATGCTGTGGGCTCAGGAAGATGGCCAAGCAGAAAATCCACTGGCAAGTGGGGCTCTTGTCCAAACATGAGGAAATAAGGCGATTCACCTGTCGATTGATGGGCAGTGGTGTTATAATGGAAGACAAGTTGTGGGAGATGTTCAGGCCAATTTCCTTTTTCATCTGGTGCTAGGGAACGAAGCAGATTGAACATAGTTTGATTAAAACGTTCACATTGTCCATTTCCCTGTGGGTGGTAGGGCGTGGTGCGACTTTTCTGAACTCCGTACAACTCACATAACTGTTGTACCAGGACGCCTTCAAAGTTCCTCCCCTGGTCAGAGTGGATACGGGCTGGCACTCCAAAACGGTAAAACCACTCACGAACCAGGACCTTTGCCACCGTTGTCGCTTTCTGATCACGAGTAGGGATTGCTTGGGTGAACTTCGAAAACACATCTGTCATCACCATCACCAGCTCTCTTCCATCACGGGCTGGTTCCAAAAGTGTAAAATCAATAGCCAACAGCTGATTTGGTCTTGAAGCAAGAAGGTGACCCATAGGAGCTCGAACTCTTGGCTGAGTGTTCTTAGCAAGGGTACACCGTTCACACTGCTGGCACCAATCCTTTACATCTTTGTCCACTCCTGGCCAGAAACATCTCTGCTTCACCACATCTGTTGTCCTCTCGATCCCCTGGTGGCCATGATGTTGATGGAGTTCCTGCAACACTTCTGTTTTTAAACTCTCTGGGAGAATAACCTGAAAAACTTCTTCACCGCCATCTGGTCTCCACGTGCGCCTGTACAAAATGCCTTCTCTCTGGACAATTCGGTCCCACTGTTTCAGAAGTCCACGGGCACCCGGCCCTAAGCGCTCCTTTTCAGCCCGGCTCGGCACTCTTTGCTGCTGCCAAAACTCCAGAAAGGCTGAAATGGCCGGATCAGCCCCTTGAAGCAGGCACAGATCTTCTCTACTGCGGGAGGGAAGCGCAGTGATCGCCAACTGGGCAGCATCCTCTGGCACCCCGACAGACGCCTCACGGACCACTTCTGGAATTGCTGTCCCAGGAAGGTATTGCTGTAGTTGTGTTTGATCCTCGCTTGTCGATTGCCTTGAAAGGGCGTCAGCATTCTTATTTACACGGCCTGGACGATATCTGACTATATAGTCAAATACAGAAAGTTCAGCGACCCACCGATGCTCTGTTGCACCCAATTTGGCAGTGTCCAAATGGCTCAACGGGTTATTGTCAGTCCAGACAACACATCGGTGGCCCCACAGGTACTCTTTGAATTTTTCAGCCATGGCCCACTTCATGGCCAGCATCTCGAGTTTCATGGAGCTATAGCTTTTCTCAGCAGCATGAAGACTTCGGCTGGCATATGCAATTGGTCGTATTCGGCCACTCTGCTCTTGAGACAACACGGCTCCAAGGCCACTGTGGCTGGCATCGGTCTCTAAAATAAAAGGCAGTGAAAAATCAGCAAAAGCAAGAGTGGGAGCATTTACAAGCTTAGCCTTGAGCTTCTGGAAGCTCCTTTCACAGTCTTCTGACCATGCTCCTGCCAATGGTTTCCCTCGTCCGCGAGATGTCTTTGACCCAGCATGTGCTGAAACAAGACGATGAAGCGGACCAGCCAGTTGAGAGAATCCCTCCACAAACCTTCGATAACCTGGTGCCTATATACACCTACTAATGAGCCCAACAACGCTGCAAACCCGAGGAAGGTGGAGAAATAGGGCACAGATGCATTCAGGGACATTTAATGGGTAGGAATTTACCACCACTCCACTGTTCCCGACCAATAAACCACCCGGTTACACTGTAAAGCATGAGGATTATCTATCATAAAATCTTTCTTATGGAAGGTAATTCCCCAGGATCTGGTTCCTAGTGTCCTTTTATTTAAGTTAGACAATAATTTAATTCAATCAATTGGTCCCATGTAGCCCCTAAAGGGGTGCCGTTTTCAGTCAGTTGATTTATCTGGAAATCGGGTGAGAATTCACCGGATTCAGAGTGTCTGAAAACATAAAGTACATTTTCCTGTATTGACTTGTATTCTGTCTGACTGCAGCTTAGTCTGACCTAAGATGGCCGCTCTGTTGGCACGCCTCTCAACCGAGGACGCGGCGTCTACGTATTCATGGCCGTTTCTCAATAGACCCGTTGCAACCACGTGACTCGTTACCCAGAACCCTTGCGTGGCGGCCATATTGGTTGGCATGCCATTGTCTACACAACGCGCCAACATGCAAACAAAGTCTTACGTGGATGAGTTACAGCCTTCTGATAAGGCAGCTTACTTCGCTAAATGTGCAAGGATCGGTAATGCGGACCCTTTGGCTCTTCCTGATAAGGTTTTTTCTAGTAATCCCGATGATTGGCCATCAGTTTGCTACGCGGATCTGGTGAACTACCTTGTGTTGTCACCCACCCCAACGTACAGTGGCGATCAGATGAAGGCCTACAAGAGTTTGGAAGCGCACAAACAGTTCACTGCCGGATGGATACGTGAACTGTCTGTTTGTTACCTGAATGATGTAGCAGTTGTCCGTGGAAGGGTGAGTCTAATGTTTTTTATTCTCATAACTTAGCCGGGCGTACACTGTACGCGCTGGCCGTCTTTTTCCGTACGGGGGTGCGGGCCGGGCGGTCTGCCGTGCCGCGCGGCCGGCGGCGCATCTCGTCTTTCCTCTCTCCCCTCCGTTCCCCCTGACGCCCGGTGCCTCCCGTGGTCTGGATCCCTGTCACCCACCGGGGCACGAACAGTATGAGCACTCCGGTCGCGCCGTACACAGGTCGTGAGCGGTGATCTTTTAAACCCCGCGGTTCCGTAGCTGAATATAAGTACCACGACTGAAAAACTCGTAGAGTGTATGCCCGTGAACGGGCGGGAGGGGAGGTGGCGATCGTTACACTGGCCGGAGAGCCGCCGCTGTCTGGAGCAGCAAGAATCGGATGCTGCTCCAGACAGCGGCGGCTACAGCAGCAACAGCGGCTTCTCCGGCCGGTGTAGCGATCGCTACACCGGCCGGAGAAGCCGCTGTTGCTGCTGTAGCCGCCGCTGTCTGCTGCTTCAGACAGCGGCGGCTGCTGTAGCGCATTAACTCCGCTTCTCCGGCCCGTGTAGCGATCGCCACCTCCCCTCCGCCGCTATTTAAGTAGAACAATGAATAGAGCAGAATTAAGTTGTATTTACCGGAGATGAAGTGTAGGCTGCAAATTCTCTCGTAGTATGATGGCTCCCCCAGTCCATTTGGAGTGTCTGCCTGCGCTCTTTTCATTGAAAATATCCATTTCTTTCTTCTTTCCTCATCCTTTGGTAAACGACAGAAACGTACATCCAACGATTTGGAATGCCTCTGTGTGCAACCGGGAGCACAACAAGTCGTAGGCATTGTTTAGATTCCAAAAATAAACTAACTAAAAGTACGCTCTAAATCACCCGTTTTGTCATGTAGTAGACGGGCTGTCAGGCTAGCGTGCCCACCAAGATGGAGGCGCGCGCCCCCGATCACGTGACTGTGACGTCAGATGCAAGGGGTCTATATGCGTTCTTGAGCGTTCTCGTGTGCTCGTGACACGTCATCAGCCTCAGCCCGAGCACTGTTCCAATCCAGAGAACGCCAAATCGAGAACGCGCCGAATTCCCCGGATGTTGTTCTCGCCCCGCCCTCTTTATCGAGCATGCATCAGAGCAGACTTGTGCGTTCTTCAGACTGACCGCTTGCCCAGAATGCACCGCGGCCGCAGCTTGATTCCAGACAGCGCAAACAGAGCTCACAGCGGTAAGTAAAAAAATTCTCTTTTCTGCTGCTGTTGTTCTTCAAAAGTAAGTTTTCAGATCGTTTGAGGTGAGAACATTATACTTTTAAGCTTCCCTATGTGGCCTGTTTACAGAGTTAGTGCGTAATTAAAAAAAGTAGTGTGCATAATACCGCTGGTTATGATTTATTTGTTTTGTGTTTATCTGACTGACGTGTGTTGCTTTATTAACTCAATACTTGCTGGAATAAATTGAAAATCTCTCCCTAGGACGACAGCAGCATATAAAATAAATAAATAAATTCTATAAATGTTTTTCCTATCTAAGTGAGTTTCTTCTGAGTCAGGACACGAATAATTGAGAGGAGAAAGAGGGAAAGAAAACAATAGTAATAATAGTATATGAAAAAACAGACATTTATTTTATACAAATGTTTAATCTTTGGAACAGAATGAAGGTGTAATATATTCAACAAATGATTAACAGTTACTAACATGGTTTAAAACAAAGAAATAACTCCTATTAAGATCTCATACAAATAGACAACGCCTATAAACTTACAATTAAAAATAGTTGGAATGGAAATTAATTTAATGATTATTTAATGTATTTTTCCAGGTGGTGGAAAAAAAAAAGAAATGAAGCAGCATGTGAACATGACTAGAACTGATCTACATTAGGTCAGGTGTAGTCATGTTCACTTAAACATGCAGCAGCTGGAGCAGCTCCCTGTCTTCAGCCGCCGGATGGCCGTCCTCCTCTGGGTCCACCTCCTCGTCCTCCACGTCTAGCTGGTCCCCTGCCTCTATACTAATATTGTAGAGGATGCAGCAGGCGGCGATTACTTTTGGGGCAAACGTCGGGCAGACCTACCTGTTGTAGCATTCCTCCACTAGACCTGTACCAAATATAAAATTAACTTGTAATTTAGGTAATATGCTGATATGTCTTAATCTTCTATCCAATTAATATCATCTATGTATCAATTGTGTGTCATTGTTGGCTCTATTTAAGGACAAGAAGGTAAGAGATCTTACTGGCAAGCTGTTTCCCTATAGGATGCTCCACAGGCCAGCCAGTAGAGGGTCACCAGCACCTCTATCTCCTGTGGCCATCCATGGACCTTCTGGATGGGCAGCAGCTGAAGGAGGAGGACGATGGTGGCCCTGTTTAGCCTGAAGGCTGGTTTCAGGTCCCCTTCATTAAAAAATATTTGGAGGATTGGCACAGAGGTGTTTATCCTCACATATTTGGTTTCTGTTTCTTCCTGTAAAGAAAAAATGCCAAATGTTACATAATTGTTTTTTTTTTTCAGTTGTCACCTTTTCACAGCATAAAACTATACCTGCTTAACATGCAGATTATTATAGTTCTCAAGAAAGAAAAGGTAAAATGTAAAGTAAATGTAGCAAATGGCTTCCCTTCTTTGGTATTTTTACCATTTCACTGAAAAAATGGGCTGAACTAACTGCACATAATTTATAGATTAATCATTGTAAAGGTGGACAGACATAAAAATATGTTTTTTCCTTTCTTAATCAATGCTGTGAAGGTCAGTAGGTGCAATAAAGTAGCTTAACCCTACTGTTATTAATGTTAAAATTGGGTCTTCATTTTAATTATTTATAGAAAAATAGTCACAATTTCAACCTGATCACGTTTTTAATACCATCCTCAATGTTTTTTAAAGATAAAAGTAGGAAATAGGCTGTCAATCTTAAAATGCCTACCAGTTGGCAATAGATGGGTGAGCAAAGCCTGCCTTCTGAGCCTCCTCTGCCGCATCTATCTTCTCCTTGCTCGGATTTGCCTTCTCCACTGCATCACCTCCTCTTCAGCCTGCTGGTAAAGCTGACCAACGACCGAAGCAACAGCTATATTGCTCGTATTGCTCATTTTGGTTCTATAAAGTGCTGATTTTTAAAGAAGATTCAATCGCCTCTACAACTACAACAATTACAACTCCCCACAAAGAAATTCCCGCTATTGCTGGTTTTAAACCCACAGTTCTGTAATTATTTTAGATATTTTTTATACTTTTTAGAAATTAATAAAAAACGTTTTCAATAAGATATGATGGTGTAGTGTATAAACAGTTTTGAACGTTAAAGAAATGCTCAAGCGCTGTGGGTGTGATGACGTCACGAGTATACTTCTGTTCCAATGCACAATGCAATATATATATATAAACACTTTTATTTGGGTGTGATTAATTATTTCACAGTCCTAATTTATTTATATTTACATACATACTTTTATAATATGAATATTACTGTTATAATAAAATATGAAATACTGACAAAAAAAGCTTATTGTGTGGCAACCTCTTGGTGTAGAAGCATAATCCAGGTTTCAAATTAAAGGTAACACTTTGAAGTTTCATGTAGACTATTCGGATTATATATCAGGAGTAATTACATAAAAGTTCCTATTTTTAAACCATTATAAAAGTGACATTTATTTGCTATTAAAATTAGTACAATAGTCCCCTTCACAAGTATATATAAATGTAGCATGTTGAAATCCCCACCCACACTACTGTGATGGTATACACATGGAAGACAGAGATTTAAAAAATGACCCAAAAAACATAGCTTGGCTAATGCCCTTTGAAAAGGACGGTTTTATTGAGCTTCTGTTTCAAGCTAAGGTTAGTTATTTTGGCAATGTGGTGTAGCCTTAACTTAAAAAACAAGGACACAACCAACGTTAACAGCGTATGGTGGTGGCTGTCTATGCCATACTGTGTTTCTCCGATGTGCTCTCTGAGCACAAACACATCCTCTGACCCTATCCTCTTCCTTACAATGTACACGACCTCTAGCACTTTGATGGGCTGTGATCGTCTGGTACATGAGGTCTGACGAATGACCCACTCTGCTGCCCTGACTACCATCACTGTGCCTTCTGATGGAATCACCAGACCTCCATTGTTTTTTAACTTCAGCAGGTGGTAGCTCTGGTCCTTGATGGCAGATGCAGCATCTGTTACCAAGCTGGCACGGCAGACATCACAGGACAGCTTTTTCAGAGCCCGTCGCACAACAAATCCTGAAATAAGAGTTGGTATATTAAAAATAATTTATAATAACCATGGGGAAATTAAGGGAACATTTATCTTTTTGGACCATTGTGAGATTGATTTCCCTCAAATTTACACCAAAGATTAATTGTCATACAATCGTTATTGGTGTCAGTAAAACCTATATAATTGACCAGTGGTCTCAGCCTTGATAACCTGCGCAAGTAGCCGTGATGCACAACTATGCTGCACGATTAAGTCATTTTTCGACAAGAAAATCTGCAATTTCGACATGTTCAAGCATCAAGAATTATAGCCACGTTCATAACGTTTGTAAGAAACCAAACTGTTTGTAAATCCGTCAAGAATTCAATGAGATAAGAGTATTTGTGTTCGTGCTGATCACTCACCTTACATTAGGTACCACAGAGCACGCCAGAAAGCTTGCCTGAGGCAAGATGGCCGCCGGTGATGACGTTTGAGACTCCGCCGTAAGACATCTAGCCTTAATAGGGTGTTTTCAGCTGACGTCACGCTCACGTGACTACTCTGCGCGTCCGCCATATTGGGTGGTAGTCGTTTCGCACCGTTGACCCGCATTGTATTACGTCTTAGGCAGTATTGGAAGTGAACAATGGTGAAAACGTGTTTAATGGTTGGTTGCACGGCCCGTGGAGGTGGAGATCAACGCTCTTTCTTTCGCCTACCAGCCGTGATAGTGAATCAGTGTGAAAAAACAAAACAGCTCTCTGAACAACGGCGTCACCTATGGCTGACACGGATATCCAGGTCCGATTTGGACGGTGTTAAGCTGGAATACACCAGAGTCTGCGGTGCTCACTTTGTCACAGGTAATTAACTGTTAAGTATTTAAAACATGTAAACCGTTGCTGTATTGTGGGCTGTAACAGCGCAACACATGATCGCCATGGGAAAAACATAGAAACGGGTTAATTTTCCACCGCTCTCCTGCCTGGAGGCGCAACCACAGAGAACAACTGTTACAGATAACAAAGAGTCGTCGGCCCGCTTGGATCGCGGCTGTAAGACGACCGAACATAACTTTCCACAGTATCCCGATGTCAATGAGAGTGTGTTCTAAACGTTTGAAACACATAGCAGCTAGTTAAAAGTACATTGCATGCGTGAGTGGTTGTTAGCACTGTTAGCATTGTTAGCACTAACGGTTAGCATGTGCTAGAGCCCGTCTGAGCGCAGCTTACCTTTGAACGAGTTGCTGTGTTCCCACTGTTTGCTGGCTTTATGAGCTGCAGCTCCTGAACCCATCCATTCGTAAACTCAACATGAGACTCCAAGGACTTGTAGCTTCAGAACTGTTCCGCTCCACTCATTGTTTGGAACTTCATATGGATCCAAATTATTATTAATGCTGATTTTGTCATTTTAACTTTGCGTTAGAATGATAAACTTTGTACTCAGGCATTATAACTATTGTGACTGATAGCTATATGTATGCTTATGGTAAAATGTACTTATTAAAAACCAAATTGATGATAATAATGTAACATAGTTGAACACAATGTTAGAGCTTGCAAAAAATGCACTTGATGTGATAATCTATTGCTATTTTGTAACTTTATGGCATTTTCTTTGCTAAGCAACAATTCTTTTTGTTTTCCAGGCAAACCTGCAGCACTCTTCGACTGTGATAACCCGGACTGGGCACCAAGCCTTCTCCTAGGCCATTCGAAGGTGAAACCAGCTTCAGACCTGACAGCATCCCGGAAGGAGCGTGTGCAGCAGAGGGCTCATAAAAGGAAGCTATATGATGCTGCTGAGAGCCTTATCTCTCTCAGCAAGTCATTCAAGCCTAACAAGGACTTAGAAATATCAGGTGTGGAGCCACTACCCGATACAGATGAGACTCTGACAGCAGAACCGAACACTGTGGCCTGCCAAACGGATATATCCATGTCGCTCATCGATGACATGCAGTCAGAACTGAATAGACTGACACAGGAAAATATGGAATTGCGGATTAAAGTTGAGGAATCTACAGTTTGTCAGAGGACTTTTGAAAATGATGATGGCAAAGTTAAGTTTTACACTGGCTTGCCATCATTTACTCTTCTGATGTTATTGTTCAATTATATTTCAGATGAGTTAATCTGTGGACCCAGTAGCTGTCTCAACAAATTCCAGCAAATGGTTCTTACTCTAATGAGACTTCGTCTAAACTTATCTGTACAGGATATTGCTTACCGTTTTAATGTGTCCTGCCCTACTGTATCTCGCACCTTCGGTCATGTTATCAATGTCATGTACCACAATATTGGATTTCTTGTGAAATGGCCGTCCAGGGAGGCATTGTTTGAAAGCACTCCAATGGAGTTTCGGAAACAGTATGGTGTGCGTGTGAGTGCAATTATAGATTGTTTTGAAGTATTTACTGATAGACCAACAGGTTTAATGGCTCAAGCACAGACTTAGTCAAACTACAAGCATCATAACACTGTGAAATTTTTAATTGCCATATGTCCAATGGGTTCAGTCAGTTTTATTTCGGCAGCATGGGGTGGGCGTACCAGTGACAAAGCCATTGCAGAAAAATCTGGGTTCTTAAGTCACATTTTACCAGGAGACATCATCCTGGCTGACCGTGGCTTTGACATAAAAGATTCGGTTGGCTTATTACAGGCCGAAGTAAAGATTCCTGCCTTCATGAAAGGAAAGAAACAACTGTCTATGTGTGAAGTCATAGAAACTCGGAAAATAGCTCATTTACGCATACATGTAGAGCGGGTAATAGGGAGCATTAGGCAGCGATACAATATGGTGGGTGGGCCTGTACCTCTAGACTATGTGCAAGTTAGAGATCAGAATAACTTGACATTATTAGACAAAATTGCAAAAGTAGCATGTTCTTTATTCAATCTTTCGGATGGAATTGTGTCATTTGATTAGAAATGCAGGGATTGTAGTATCCATGTCACACTGTGTATTTATCATTGGAAATGTAAATAAATACATTAAAGACTCCATACCCTATTTTCTTCATTTTCGTAGTTTATATAGAAAGCAATTCATGTAAACTAAAATGTGCAATTTAGTGTTAATAATATAAAAAATGTTTACAGTTTTTATATCACTGTTCTTAAAATAGGAAGACAAACTAGACTGTTTTCACGTTAATATGATTTATTAACAACATAAATGAGAAAAGGTTCATAACATCAGTGAACGTGACAGTATATCTCACATCAGGTTACTTAGTGTGTCATATATACAATCTTATGAATGGTAACCTTTCATATCGATAAGAATTGAAAATTAAATACCATGAAGTGAGTGTTCTCAGCTGTAGGCTTGATGGTGGCCTGGTACCAGACCACCTCCAAGCCTACAGCTGAGAACACCTTGCTTACAGATATACTTATGGTACAATACGGCACTTAGGACACGCCCATTTACCTTTGGGCATGCGCTTCAATTTCACACATTCCATGTGGAACCATTGTCCCTCACACATGACATTTCTGCATGGCACCATGTTAGACTGTGCTTGTCCCCCACCACACAGACAGAACTGATCAACAGTTCTATTCTGTTTGATGGGGGAGAAACACAGCTTGTCCCTCCTGGTAAAGTAATTGCCACACAGCTCTAGAAGCAGCACTTTCTGGAAGAATGTCTTGCTCTTACAGCAAACATTCTCCCAGAAAGTGCTGTCCGGAAGAATCCTGAGGACAAGCATGGCCTCACATGTCCAGACAACAAAGTCGCAGTAGGCCACCTCACACAGATGGATTTGTGTCTGTACTTGATAATAGTACTGATGTGACATGTTCAGCCGCAGACCATCAGGGGTTGTCTCTAGGCAGGGGTGTTCTTCCGGGCGATTCACAGTGTAGGGGCACTTAACCTCTACCACCCCTCGTCCACAACACTCGCATGACACCAGAGCGTCATGCGATGCACCGAGTTCAGGGTGGGTGGGGTTTATCACCAGTCCACTGGCAGACAACACAGCAGTGGTGTGTTGCAACTTATGCATGTTGAAATAAGCCAGCTTGGCCTCTTCTTCATGTGCCTTCCCATGCTTTGTAGCAGGAACGCACCGTTTGTTATTGTCCGGATGGCACAGGGCCCTCACCAGACTTGGTGAGGGCTTCTCTAATGATGTATGGCATGCAGCCTTCATAGATGAAGCAGTCACTCGTCCAGCACGGAAGACACGCCATAATTCTGAATCCGCCTGAGCTCTAGTGGCCTCTTCAATATGTTTAGCCTGCTCCGGCGTGACGCTTATACTGATCTCAGCACAGACTTCCTCCAGATCAGCCCTACTCATAGCCTGGTATTTTACATCCTTCAGATCAACTAAAGGTGTGGGGTACTTGCTAGTTGTCGCTTTAGGGCGGAAGGCAGCAGCAAAGTCATCACAGGCAGCCAGTACAGCTGCTTTAGGCCTCAGCTTGCTGAGGGCTGTCAGGAACGCCTCCTGCTTTTCGCTACTTTTAACAGCCACATGCTGAGCAGGTCGCACACGAGCTGGTGTGGAAGTCATTGTTGGCGACGGAAGCGAGAGCGCTGCTATGCTATCATCAAGTTTCTGACGTTTGCTCTTGGCAGAGCTAAAGTCTATGTCGGACACTGGCGCGAAAGGAACATCCTTCACACCGCCTGGGAGAAGCCAGTACGCCTTTGATTCAGTCACTGTCTTTGATGCACGTATCCTGGTAGCTGCCTCTAGCTGAAACAGCATGGCAGCGACATGGGTACAGGTGCTGCCCATTCCTGCCTTGCAGTCGCAATGCCCAGTCAGTACGAGGCCATCCCGCTTGGAAAGAATCCACGGATGTGTTGCTGTAGCGCGGACACTTTGAGAGTGAAGGACCTGAAATTAAAATAAAAAAAAATAAGAACAGTTTTAATATTGCATATCGTTTAAATGAACTGTTATTTTACTATTACGTTAACAAATTGTCATAATTTTTCTCTTTATGATTACTTGTGATTTTATAGTCCCATTATTTATCCTGCATAATGCAATTCTGTAAGTGTAAGGCCCCCCTTGCTGTAGAACAAATTGGTTTAAAGTGTCACTGTAACATGCATAAACTAGGGCTGTCAATCGATTAATAAATTCAATCTATTTAATTACATACTCTGTAATTAATTAATCTAAATAATCACATCTAATTTTTGCTGTGAAAGTATTCTAAATATTTAAAATCAAACGATTCAATGAATAATCAGCATTAGATAAATTAAAGTTCAAAAACTCTTATTCACATTTCAAGCGTTCAGACGTTTTATCATATGTCGTTGTGGCATATGTGGCACACAGCAGTCTTAGGGGACACAATGAAAATAAATGAACACTCCCCTCAATATCAACACTTTACAACAGTAAAGTGAGGTCCGCGCTCCTTCCGGGTTACGCCAGTAGGCAAAAGCCTACCGGCGTAAATACGGTAAATACAACTTAAATCGATCGGCCCTGCAGCTTAGCGCCTTCGCGCACCGCCGGCCGCCAGCCACCGCAGAAGCATGCGCCGCATTTGCGTCGGATTGTTTACATTTTTACCATCTTATTAAAACTCACCTGTCCACGTATGATGGCGATTTCCTTAATGTACATAACTTCGACATCTCGTACCCAACCAGATGTGAACTGGTTGTGAGCCTCTAGACCCTTGTAAGCTCTCATTTCCTCGAGAGTGTGCAGAGGGTTTTCTCGATACGAAAATACGTGTAGGACAACTAGAGATAAGGAAGTGAACCACCCAATATGGCGGACCGGAAGTTGGCCAGTGACGTCAGTGAAAACACCCTATTATGGATATCTATGTGAGAAACGGCCAAGGACAAAGAACCCGGAAGAGATCAACGTGGCTGCGCTTTGATACGGAGGGGCATAAAAGACGGCCGCCATCTTGGTGCGGTCATCCTGCAAACAGCACCAGGATGCCAGAGGCGGATTCTCAGGATTTCTCATTCAGTTGTTTGTAAATAGAAAGATAATTATGTCAAGGTTGCCTCTTTGCTTTAATTTAAATATTGTTCTTAAAAATCTGATAAAATAAACAATTTAGCTTGTTTTTGTAGTGTTTTTGACTCATTATATTAGAATGGGTAAAATTGGACACTGATATTTTCACGTTTTGTACCCAAAAGTATTGTTTCTATGTATATCTTATTACATTAGGGACATATTTGACTTTCAGAAAAAAACATATTTTTTCATCTCAGGCATTAGTTTCCTTTTAGTTTTGATCATTATTTCCAGATGTCACTCTAATTCCTCAACTCTGTTATGGAAACTTTGAAGGCTCTCTGAATATTATCATAAAATAAATTGGGATAGAAATCAACATTTTCACATAGATCAAATGTCCCCCATACTAATTCAATCATTTTAAACTGAAAGATGACATAAAATCACACATTTGTGTCCTCTTATTTCCTGAAATGTGACTAATCAGGGAAAGCACTCTTGTCATTTTTCATCAAAATTGTTTTTTAACCTAATAATTGTAATCAGAATTAATTTCACATGATAGCTCTCAATATTTTAGATAAAAGTCAAAAGACATTACATTATTTTTTCAACATTTAAATTTATTTTTTTAATGAAATTGTAGGTGTGACGGGGTTGAGACCAGCATAACAGGGTTGAAGATGGTAACGGGGTTAAAGGGACAAATACAATTTTACATATTTACTTCAATGTACAGCACTTTCCGTTGGCATTATACTGTATTTAATTTGGAACCATAGCAAGGACACCAGATATAAATTGCTGTTGAATTGAGCTTTATTAATCTAAAATAAAAAAAACAGCATATTACCAACAGTAAAACATTAAGTGAAATGATTAAATGCAACATAATGTGAACTGTGTGTGTGTGTAGGTATAACAAAGCCTCATGGGAGATGTGCTAAAAGTAACCTCTTCCTAATTCCTAACATACAGTTACACTTGTAATTTGATATATTAATATTAATAACAACAATGATCAGACAGTGAAGGATTTTAATGTGTCTGTATCAGTGTTTGTGTTTGTGTCCATGTTAAAGTGATTTTGCATGTGTTCCTGTATCAGTGTGTGTGTCTGTATATATGCATGAATGTGCCTTTTGTTTCATTAAGTTCATATTGTGAGTGGGTTCCACACCTCTTTAAAGACTTCCACATGGCTCTTTGTCACTAACACTGGACATCCACCAAAAGACGGATTAATGTTTAGCTATTTCCTGTTATTCACAGTAGAACAGTTATATAAGCGTTCTGTCCAAGGATGACAGCAAACATCTGGTTTGGGATGAGGGGTTCAATGGTCAGTAAGAAATCCTGTCCAATCACAGGCTTTGGTGTCTGGCTCCAGATCAAGCTGCTCTTCTCTTTTGTGTAATTAGAGCTTGCAGTGGGGATGTGACAAAAAAAAACAAAAAAAAAACAGAAAGAACAACAAAAAGCCGAGTGCCTCTAGCTGCTGCAGGTTTCTGAGCCGCCATGTTGGAAAGATCATCTAATCTATGAACTTTGGCCCAAAAATGATTCAGCTGAAGACAATCTTGACACATAAAGGTATTAATCTGTTCATTGGAATCAAAAAGTGATTTTACTGGACTGTAAAATCAGTATACAATTGTGTGTCATCAGTGTAATTGTGACAGTGTATTTTACTCTTGATATGTATTAATTACTACTGTTTATTGGAGGAAGACAGAGGTCCAAAAGAACTGTTTGATACACATAAAAACTTTGGTTTAACTCAACATGTTAAACAACCAACGCACAAACAGGGACCTATTTCAGACTTAATCATAACTGAGGGTCTAAACATTTCTGATGTTGCTATATCTGATCTCGTTTCTGTTGGCCTTGAAAGCATCATTTTCAATGACTCGGTTAGCCAAATAGACATCTGTTATTGGATTATTATCCAATCTACCATAGCAGGTCTGAGATGGTACCATGTAGGGAGTGTTTGCTACCCTGTAGTCCTGCAGCTCGGTCCATTAGTGGCCTGGCTGGCCAGAACCACGCTGACCTCCACTTAAGGTAAAAAATTAACTGGTTTATTTTGTGCACAGGCTGCAGACACCATCATCCCAGCTCTGCTTCAGGAGAAGCTCTCCCAGCTGAATGTACCTGACTCCACCTCAGGGACGTGCAGAGACCGTTGGAGGGGCAGGTGCTCAAAGTTAAAAGAGGGCACATGGGCCACGGATTTAAAACACGATACAGAAACATACCTTGCTATACATCCGGCTGAAATGTACCAACCTATACTATGAAGAATGTAACATGGAATCAAGGGTGTAGGTTTAATTTAAACTTCAACCCTAGGGACACTTCATTGGTCTGACATCATTGGTCCTACGCAGTATGCATGCTCCTATTTCTTTATGCTTGACTTGAGCGTCAGGACGCGTTTCTTCTGTCTAAAGAAAAAAGCAGTATTTCTTGCTACATTTATACAAATTTTATAAGCACGACACACACCAGATGCTTTTTGTTAATCTGGTGGCCTAGTGGTTAGAGCATTGAGCTTGGGTCCCAAAGGTTCTGAGTTCAACTCCCACAGACTACCACTCTGGGTCCCTGAGCAAGACCCTTAACCCCCCATTGCTCCCCTGGCACCGCACAGGTAACCTGATTCACGGCAGATGTACGTGAGTTCACTCACATATGTGAGTGAAGCTACGCGGAGCGACATACATCTGCCGTGAGTCAGGTTACCGCACAGTGGCAGCCCAGTGCTCCCCCAGGGGATGGGTAAAGATGCAGAAGTGAATTTCTCCATTGTGAGATCAATAAAGTTCAATTATTATTATAAAGCAGCTTCCGATCTGATGAACGTTGAATTGGGGCTTTTTTCCCACTTTGAAAAAGTTTGCATTTGAACTTACCAGCAACAGAGACAGATGGTAAAAACGTATCAATTAAACCAAATATATTCAAAATATGTCTGTTATCTAGATATATCCTCTATTTTCTTTTGAAGATATGGAAATGTGGAGATAAACCCCACCCTTTTTTTTTTAATCTAAGATACTCTGTCTGCATCATAAAACAGCAAAATTATACATTCAAGGGACTGCAAATACATGTACTGTATTTACTCTGCACTGGAAGTAGAAGCGTCACTGACACTGACAGCATTTCAAATACTAAATTCAAACTTCAACAAATGTACAACTGGGTTGTAGATGTTCTCCTTAGCCCATTTTATGTAATTTATCTTAACATTCCAAACACATTTCTTACATCATATATCTGAAGTGTAGACAACAGCTTCTCCTTACATACATCCTCTGAGACAACTAATTATTTCCCTAACAATAGTGAGATTTCAATGTTTAAATGTGCAGTAAACCTTTATACATAAGGAGCATGGAGGACCCAATACAGTACTTTGAGTAAGATTAGTGACACTAAAACTGATCTGTTACATGAGTGGTTGTCCATTTCATCACTCAAATGAGAACAACATACTATTGGTATATACTAGTAAGACTATTAAAGAACAGCAGATTAAACGTTAAGATATGTTAAGGCCTATATTAAATACATTTTACGACAACATTAACATATTAAATAATTTTTACTTTTTTGGCGTACCAAATTACCCTCGTAATGAAGTAATATTTTTTGGGCTAAGCCCCTGATGATAAGAATGTCTAGCTCAGCCCCTGGTTTGTATTAATTTACTAATGGACAGTGTGGAAAGCTTTGTACGATAAAAGGCAATGTAAATGGTGTTCCTCGGTTGTATTTGTCGTAATTCTAATCCTAGAAGTAAAAATAGAGAAATAAATAGCACTATCATTTTGTGAAATCCTAATTATGCTATTATAAATAAGCAAAAGTCTAGACAAAATATAGCAGTTGTTTAGGCAGCATATAGTCTTGTTGTGTTGTATATCATGTAAAAGAAATATCACCTGCTATTTATACCTGAACTGCATCAAAGGGTCAACAAAAAATGAAAGCAATATTGACAACGAAATATTGGTAAAAGGGAAACCCTCACCTTTTCTTTTTCAGGCAGCTGTGGCTAAGAATCTGAATTTTTAATAGTCTAAGCTTACAGTCTTTGCTTTTCCATCTTTCCAGCAGTCTTCAGAACTCCTGCCTGGCACAGAATATTTAGTTTTAGAAAACAGATTAGGTTTCTGTTGATAAATGCATTCTACTTCAGAATTAGATGCTATTTTGAGATGCTAATGTTGGTTACTTACAAGTTCCATAAATCAAAACTCTCCCGCCTGCTTCTTTACAGAACTGCACTCAGCAGCTTTCACCTATTTTACTGCAGATAATATTTAGTTTCTTAAATGGGACTAGTTTCGTAGCCTAGTATTGATTGTGGTAACCGGCCGCGGTATCCCTGTATGAATCAAAACTGAAATCTCCGCTCCAAGCAAGCACCCACACAGACACACTAGAAAACAGCCAATCAGAAAGAGTGAAGGCGGGATTTAAAGCAGTATAACCAATGACAGTGGAGTTAAACAGCACAGAGCACAGTCAAGTGTGCTGCAGATTTAAAGGGGCAGGACAGACCAGGCAGCGCGAGGCAGCGGAGAAGGGAGCTGCGAGAGGAAAAGTAGGGCAGAGTGAGGGCACGTTATGTGGATCATGTAACCAGCCAGGGTAGATCTAAATTATTATTATTTTGGACATGCATCATGCACACACACACACCAACAAACACACACACATAAATAATAATAATAATAATAATAAATAAAAAAAAAAAAAAAAAAAAAAAAACACTGACAAAAGGGCACTTTGGGCACCAGGGGGCAAAGGGGCAGGTGCTCAAGCCCCCTCCGCCCCCCCCTCTGCACGTCCCTGCTCCACCTGCAGGTGGATCACAGACTTCCTGTCTGACAGGAAGCAGCAGGTGAAGCTGGGAGAGACACTGATCTGCACTTTTGGCTCTAAAGTCAGAGAGAAGAGAAAAAAGGAGTCAGTTCCAGTTGCACTGAGCAGCTGAGCAGATTAGTAGATTGTTGGTTCCTGTAAAAACTAGACATCCATGGAGAAATCAGCAGACAGATCCACATGAATAAAGCTAGAAAGTCAGATCAAGGAGAAAGGCAATGGTTTAATCCAGAACACCAGACACTAGCCTTAAGCAGCATAGCAGTCATTTTAACAGCAAACATTAAAAGAGGCCAAAAGCTTCAATTTTAGCACATTTGGAAAGGTTTGCCACATGAAAGTGAAGCAGAAAATGCCAATTGTCCATGTGGTCAGCTGTCTTTAGTGTGAAATGTAGAATCCTAAAATGCTGTAAACTGAATAGTGGAATGAAGGTAAAAAAGCCGAGGTAAAAAAGGAGGCGGTGGAACGAAGCACATCTAGCATCAAAATCTGAGTCCCATCTAAATGACTGAGAGATTTAACAAGGACTCATCCAGGAGGTCCCAGAGGAAGCAGAACAACATGCGAAGCTCTGCAGGACTCACTGCCTCAGTTAAGGTCAGAGGTCAGCATTCAACAATTAGAGAGAAAGTGGAAAAATGGCCTCCATGGGAGAGGTCCAAGACCAGAAGCACTGCTGAGCCACAAGAAGCCAAAGAGCCAAAAACATCTGGATGATCATCAAGACTTTTGGGGAAATATTCTGGGACTGATGAGACAAACTGGACCTTTCTGGAAGGTGTGGCTCCGTTCCATCTGCTGAAGAACTAGGACAGCGTTTCAGAAGCACAACATCAGGCCTACAGTCAAACACGGTGGTGGCAGTGTGATGGTCTGGCTGCTTCTGCTTCTTCTGGACCTGGAGGACCTGCTAGAACTGAAGGAAGCATGAATTCTGCTCTGTGACAGAAAATCCTGGAGAAGAAAGTCCTGCAAGCAGTTCTGGACCTTAGACTCAAGCTGACTGAGGTTCTGCAGCAGGACAATGATCCAAAGCTCAGCAGCAAAGCCAGGGATGAAGGTTGTGGAGTGGCCTAGTCAAAGTCTGGAGCTACAGCTGACTGAGATGCTGTGGCCTGACCTTAAACAGGCTGTTCATGCTGGAAAAGCCTCCAATGTGTCTGAATGAAAAAGTTCTGCAAAGCAGAGCGGGTCCAAACTGCTCCAGCTGATGGAAAAGACTGATTAGCAGTTATCAGAACCACTTGATGGCAGCTGCTGCCGCCAAGGCTTGAAGCAGAAGAAACACAAGAATGACTTTAAAACCACTTTCTGGATCTACTCAGGTTCTGTTTGTCTGACATTAAAATTCATTTGATGATCTGAAAAGTTTCCATGTGACAAAAACTAGAAGAAATCCACCAAATTCTTTAGATTTCTGTTGAAAACGTCTGGAGACTGAGAGCAAAGTGGAAGCAAAGTCAGATTGCTGCTTTGTTGCTCAAAGGTTGGCAGTAAAGCAGCTGATTCTGATTAGTGCGGATGAAGCCTCCAGCTGTCTGCCCTTCATCCTGCTCCATGCTGCCATCACACAGGAACAAGACACCAAAGATCATGTGAACTCCTTGGCTGGAGGCAGAGACTCATCCCTAACCTGGAGGCAACAAAATACAGCAAGTCCTTTCTGTCAACTTTGAATTGACAGCTTGATGGATTCAAAATGTGGCCCAGATCAAATCCATCATTTCTGAGCCTAATTTCAGACCTTCTGAGCCTTTTCTCCCTGATGCTCCCCCACATCTAACTGCAGCCCTAACCGTGGCCTTAGTGGCTTTTCTGGCCATTTTAGGAGACACATGGAGACAAAGGAGCTCATCATGGTGAAGTGGAGCAAAAGGAAACTAGTTGTTTGTTTCTAGGTGGGAAAGTTTTGGAGAATCTCTTTCTGCTGCCGTTCTAAAGGCTTTACAGGAGGAATCTGATCTGCTGGCTTTCAGTCCACAAACACATCAACTAACTTCTTGGTGATCTCTTTAGTTTTCAGCTTTAAAGTTGATTCAAAGCTGTTAAAGCTGAAGAACATTTGCTCTGATGCAGCAATGGAGAAAACCCAAGCTTTTCTTCTTGGACTGTTTCAAACTAATGAGTCTTCAAAGAAATCTGCAGCACATTTCATATTGACTTTTATTAGATGGAGTTATTCAGGGGAAAAAGTTTCCACTAATGAGCCTGGATGTGCTGCTTTGTGTTGATCTGCCAAATCAAATCAGCAGAGTTTGTGGTGGTCAGCTGCTAAAAGGACTTTAATGGGCTGTGAATACTTTAGCCTGTAGGGGCCTGTAGTGGAAGTCAGTTTGCTAGCAGGACTCTGCAGCAGCTGATGGATGTTGAGCAGCTGATGTGTGGATGAAAAGCCAGAGAAAATGAATGTGCTCAGCTTTGAGAAAGCTGTGAAAACTTTGCTAGCAGCAGAATTTGCTGCTGCTGCTGTATTTTAGGAAGAGAAGAGCTGCAGCTCTAGCAGCCCTAATGTCAGAGAAAAGTCCATCTTTAATGCAGCAACTAGAAATCTCTGCTGGTGGCAGTCAGAGGAAGCTGCAAGCTGGCAGCTTGTAGAATGGCCAGCAAAGCAACATGGAGGGAGGCTGTGAGAAATGTTTCCATCCTTCAGCTTTTCTAGCCCACTTCCAGCAGCTCAACATGAAGCCAGATGGAGATTTGGCCAAAGAGCCGAGCGCTTGTCATTGTTGATCATTTAGAGATCAGACTGTGAGGACATGACAGAGCTGCAGTCATCAGAGCCCAGCAGAAAGCAGCAGAAGCCAGAGAAGAAGCAGCAGCCATGCTTGTGTTGTGGATCAAGGTAGCGTGCTCCATGTTTGGCTCATTAAAGCAGAAGCTTGACAAGCAGACAATGGGCCACTACTGCACTTTACAAGTTTACAGTCCTAGCAGAGTTTCCTTTAAAGACCTTTGGCTTCCAGGCGCTTCTTTCTGGAGGAGTGGCACCCTGGAGCGGGTGGGCTCAGGAAGCCCACTGCAGCTTGGTGACTAGAAGCCACTTTCTAGCAGTGACTTCTGTGCTGCTGCTGGCTTGGCCTTTAACTTTTTCATCTGCAAAGCTGAACAAGGATCAGATGTGCGCTGAGTCTGGACTCACATCTTGACTGAGAACGCTGCAAATGCTGCGCTGAAAGCACAACTTTGGCTCTTTTCTGGACCCAGGGACAAGATTTGCTGCTCAGCGCTGAACCTGACCTACATGCTGGGGGGGGGGGGGGGGGGGGGAGCAGCCAGCAGTCAGCATGCTGCTGTTGGCAGGAAATGAGGGAGCAGAGGAAGGAGGCAGCGTTGTGGAGCCGCTCAGTTCCCAGAACACTGCTGAACTCCCTCAGAAGATAAGGTGGTGGAAAGGAGAGACACAGCAGCTCCACATGGCAGCTGCAGACGTTTCCCTCAGCCACTCATTCACTGATGTCCACCAAATGCCCATAGAGTTCATCTTAGGGCCCAACAGCAGAGAAGCCATCCAGCTCCATAACAGAGGTCAGAGGTCAGAGAGGAGCCAGGTCTCCCTGATCACAGCATGCTGCACCCCAGCTACTCCTTGATACGCAGCTCCTCCACCTTCCACTTCACACACCGTGTGCTGCACAGCAAGACGCTGGGCTTTGTCCCTGTGGGCTGCCGTACTCCTCCCCTTCTACCTGTCCTTGGTCCAAGCCGTCCTGATCATTGTCCTTCCAGCGCTTCTTCAGGCAGCTCTGCAGGGCCAAGGGACACAAGTGATCTCTGCAAGAAGTAGAAAGTGGAAAAGTTGGAGCCTGCCGCATGCAGAAGTTTGAAGAATCAGTCTTTGTTCCCAGAAAGCCGTAGTGGAGCAAAAACACACAAAGACAATGAGTGCAGAAGAGCAGCTGCAAAAAGGCCTGAAAGAGCAGCAGCAGCAGGAGTCCGGGTGGCCAGCAGAGCAGCACAGCCACAATTTTACATGTCAAGCCATGAAGTTTAAAGCCAGATAGGATCATGTTTAGCTTTGAAGGGCTCCACAAGCCATCAGAATCAAAGCAGAAGCAGAAGCAGGAGCTCAGCTACTTTTAGCTACTTTGTAGACGGCATTCTGGGAGAAAGAAGAGTTTCAATCAAGTTTTTTCCACTCTTGCTGCTCATGTGCATTAATGCGCCACCATGAGAGACGAGGGCAAGCTTCTGCTTCTGCTGCTCACACGCTGCACTCTGGACTCCCCAGCAGAAGAGAAAACAGACTCTGCAATAGTTAGAAAAGCACTTCTCACTAACTTTGCAGCTGCACACCTTGCAGAGGGAAAAAGGCAGGAAAAAAGAGGCAAAGCAGCCACTTGTTCCATCCTCTGATGATTAGAAATGAAAGCAGGAAAATCTGCAAAGTGCTTCTTTAGGATCCTGTTCTACGGCTGCAGCTTCTAGCTGCTAAATATCTGCAGCCACTTTGGCTTCAGCAGCTTGTGGAGAGCAGCTCTAAAGGAAACTTTCTCACTATGGGGGCTTTATTTTCTGCTGGAACTTTGCTGCTTTTAGCAGCTTTCTGTCCTCCAACACTTGATGCTCAGACCAGAAGCTTAGCTCTGCTTGCTCCCAGCTCAGAGGATGAAGGACGTTTGAAGGTGAAGACGTGACTTTATGCACATGTTGATGGAAATCAAGGACTGTTGTGAATTTAGAAGGAGGAGGAGGAGATGGCTGGTCTTGATGACTCAGCATTTCTTGGATCCTTGCAGGGAGAAGAGCAGCAGTGTGTGGAAGATGATCAATGTGCTCTAAGCAGACAGAGAAATGTTCTCTTCTAGATGTGGCTGACTAGAGGCAGCCTTCAAGAGCCACTCCCCGACTGAAGCCTTTCTGCAGCTTTCCTTTCTGCCTAGCCTTGGCTCTCTGTGCTCCTCAGCCTTGGCTCTCTCTCTCAGACTAAACCCAATCAGGAGGGATTGAAGACTTTTGCTCTACAGGCTGGCAGCACACAAACTTTTGGAACTTTTCTATCTGAGCAACACATGATTGATTTGCTCCTTTAAATAGTCACAGTCATGCTGGGCTCTGGGAGGTCAAAGGTCAGCTAGGTGCCAGCAGGGAAATGCTGATGGCCAAGTTGCTGAATCTTTGCAGCTTTTCCATCTTTTTCTGCCTGCGTTCAGTTCAGATGATCTTTTAGTTGCTTCCTGCAGAGATGTGAACGTTCCACCATGATTCCTGTCTGATTCCAGCAGAGCAGCAACACACATGATGCTTTAAAGCCAAACTGAAGAGGCAGATGCAGACAGGAAGGATTGCTGGCTGCAGTTAGTTGCTGTGGACAGCAGGTGGCGCTGCTGCATGGCCCACAGAGGGAGAGCAGCAGCGCCACCTGCAGGGACACATGAAGAGCAGCCTGAAGCTGAGCTGGGAGACATGAAGCTTTAACATCTGCTGAACTCTTCAGCTCCTCTTTCCCTCACATCTGGCCTGAAGCAGCTTTAAGGTGGAAAACTGCTGCAGCTGGAGGAGATTCAGCAAAACCAACATGTTGCTTTGCTTTCTGGGCCACAAGCTCCACAGGAGGCTTGGCAGCATCAAGGTGGACGAAGAAGAAGAAGAAGAAGAAGAAGAAGCAGCAGCAGCAGCAGTCACCTCCACACAGGCTCTGCCTCCTTGCTGAACATCTCCAAGCAACACGTTTCCTCAGCTGTGCTGTTAGGATGCTGCTCTGAAACATCTCAGGAGGACAGGACACTTGGAGACACTTTGGAGAGGAGATCTCCTGGAATCAGACTCACCTAAAGCTGCTGAGAGCCTCAACATCTCCAGATCCTCAGCAGACTGAGCTGAGCTGCTGACCAGTCTGCTGAGCAGAACTTTACTGGACCTGCAGCTCTGACTGGGATCTTCTTCCACTTTGGCTTTCAGCACAAACATCAGCAGAAGATTGCCAGAAATCACACATGAAATCAATCTTTTCTGGGACTCCAAGCTGGGAGAAAGTGAAGCTGACTGTGGCAACATTTGCTGAACACTTGCAGATGATTTCAGGGAGAAAATGATGGCCGTAGAAGCAGGACTGAATGTTTTAGCTCAGCGTAGAAAGAAAGAAAGATTAGAGTCCAGCTAAACATGGATGGAGCCTTTTCATTAGCAATCTTTCAGCTAGCATAAGAGCAGCTAAACAACTGCTAACACACTTCTATCACTCTTTAACAAGCTTTAAATGCTCCACAGCACATTAGTTTACAACAACAATCATCAAACTGTCACTTATTATGCTTCAAATCCACTTATTGAAGACAGAAAACCAAACTTCATAGCTTCTCCCACGGAATGCCAACAGAAAGAGGATGGAGAGCGTGGGAAACCCTTCACAGACTATAATGCTATGATCCGTTAATTTGTCTTTTTAAACTCCGAACTAACACTCACAACAACAATCCATCAACTCAATAGCTTCACCAGCAAAGATCATTATTTACATTTTCATTCGCAACACCTTAAATTTGAACAGAAATAATCATTTAGAAACAGGAAGTTACCCGCTGTTTGTCAATGGATCTGTCGTCTTTTCAAAATAAAAGCCTCCGGTGCTCATATAGTTTCCTAGCGGAATAGCTTCTCACTGGACAATCTAGTGTAATAACATCCCACTGCTACATTATGGATGTGGAGAACTGTTCAATAAGGTTTAAATAGTATAATAATATCATTATTTCCTGGTGGTTTGTGTAAAAGCATTTTGGAGCTAGTAGAGTCACGTGTGACATAAACACAGAGACTCAGGTTCATGCCAGCTGACCAAATCTACCTTGTTCTAGAAATATATAATGAATAAATAATAATAATCTATGTATCTATATGTAGCAGCACAAATGGTACGCTGCCACTTTAAGGCCAATCTTGGCTGCTGTATATCAGCAGGTCTCCACAAGGCTGCTGCTGTTGAACTCAGCTGCTTGTCTTTGTTTGTCAAACTGTGCTGGGCTTCTTTGTTGCTCCTCAGACCTCTGGAGCCATCTGTCCTGTTGTTTGCTGGCAGGAAGCTACACTGTGAGGAGGAATTGTGGACTTGTTTACCTGGCATGCTGGGAATTTACCAGTTACAGCCACCTGACCAGCCTCTGATCAGCATTCAACGTGGATTGACACTCGCTGCTGTTTTGCCTATAAAGACATGTTTTAAAGACTTAGCTGAACTTTCATTGGTGGCACCATTTATGGGATGCAGTGCAATATTGTAGTGGCATTGTATCACTGTTTTACTCATATTGATTTAGTTTTGTCTGTCATTTAGGGACTGAGGCTACTGTGGTGGCAGTGGTGAGCCCTGGTGGCCCTGGTGTTTTCGGTTGTGTTGTGTTGGAGCAGCCTTTGCTTGTGTTTGCTGTGTTTCTGTAGTGTCCAGGGTGCTCCCTTTTCTCCTCACCACTTTCCCCCCATTGCTAAGCCTCGGTTTCATTTAAAATAAAAAATTATACTCAATTTTCACTGTTTAAACATTCAAGTCCAGGTTATTGTTGAATTAAACCTACTGAAGTTTAATAAAGTTTTGTAGACTTTTCTATATCGTGTCTCATTTCCAGCAGAACTTACCTGGGCCCTTATTACCATTTTCCTGGAGTTATCCCAGGTGGCGCTGTTGGTTTCCCGTATTGTAAACTTTAACATGCGTGTTTCAAAGTAAAAGAAAATCCCCCCTCAGGTTGCCACATATCTAAGGATGGATATATTATTATTGAGGTTTTTACGGCACTAGTGGCTGGTTTCTCAGACAGTGGGCTGACAGCAAAGGGGCTACCAGAGAGGGCAGAGACATGCAGCAAAGGACCACAGGTCAGAGTCCAGCCTGCAGCAAACGCCTAGAGGACTAAGGCCTCTGTACATGGGTTGTGTGTGCTAACCACTGTGGCACCCAATCACGCCCATTATTGTTATTTTTATTACAGCCATATGCTTTGATCTATTATAGAGCTGCTTGCAGAAAATCAAACCAGTCAATTATGTCCCTGTAATCAGACACTCTGATCCCGTCTCCTCCTCACACACCTAAGGGTAACTTAGAGTCACCATTTAACCTAACAATCATGTTTCTGGACTGTGGCAGGAAGCCAGAGTACCCAGAGAGAACACCTGGTTTACCTGGGTTCTTCCAGGTAAACCAGGTGTTGAACCCAGGATCTTCTTGCTGCTAGCTAACAGAGCTACTGACTGCAGCACTGGGCAGCCATTTAGGGCCAGTTTGCTGTCAATGCAGAGATGAGCAGAAAGGAATCTAAACCTTGTTCCACACAGGTAGACTCACCTGTCCTGTGAGAAGGGGCGGAGCCTCAGAGGAGTCAGGTGTGATGAGATCAGGAGAAGCAGGTCTAGTCAGGTTCAGACTGCAGTCAGTTTAGATCAGAGCAAAGAGAAGAACCTGGAATCAGGGCGGCTTAACTTCTCCTGGTTTTCTCTCTGTAAACAGAACCAGAACCAGAACCCAGTCTGCTTCTGCTTCAGCTTTAATTCTTCACATCTTCTCAGCAAACAGAAGATGTTTTTATTCTCTGACAGTTGAACCAGGAAGTTAAACCTTTGTTCTCTCAGTGGGAATCTTGGACCGACCCGTTTGTTCAGATTCTTTAGCTGTGAGCTCACAGTCACTTCCTGTTTCCTCTCAGACTGAATAAAGACACAAGATGGAGGAACGTGATCAGAACCAGGAGGACAACGCTGAGCAGCTATAATATTAAAGTTATTAATAAATCTAATAATAAAGAGGAAGTCATGGTTCTGATCCAAAGCTCCAGATATGAGGATTAAAGATGGAGGCTCAGACACAAAGTCTGCTTCTTTCTAATTAATCGTCACGCAGCATCAAAATGTTTGAACGCTCCTTATTTCATCCTCATCATTATTTAGATCTGCTTCTGTTTCCTCTCCAGTCATTTTACTACTTTATCTATCTGATATTAATGCGCTCTCACCTGTCAGCATCTTACTGGCTTTGCCTTCTGGGAGGAAAGCTGTTGGATTTTGTAAAAGGACCAACAGAGAATGGAGGAAAAAGAAGGAGAGAACAAAAAGGAGAAGGACAGCAGCTCTGCCCAGGGCACAGCTCTGGAAGGTGAATAGAGGAGTTCTGAAAAGTCAATTGGTCCCTGGATCACAGAGCAGATACAAGCACTTTAAAGCTTATTGCTGCAGATTAATTTCTCTTTTTCTCTATTTTTACCCACCAGCCTGGTGAGAAGTGCTCCGTGTAGCAATCAAACACAAGGAGATGTACATGTATAGATATTCTTTGTAGATGTTTCCACTTGTTATTCAGGATTATTCAATATTTTTCCTGTTTATTGATCCTCAGTAAATGACATTACTAGAGCTGCACCTTTAACCCATCAGGCTGCTGAAACTAATTAACCAGCCTCCAGTGGAGGAGCTAGGCTTTTTGCTTTGGGGGGGGGGTCTTTTTTCTTGTCTCTCAGAAAGTCCCTTACCACCACTCTATAAGGGTGAGGACCCTATAAAATGTTTCCAGAGAACAAAACTACTGAATGCAATAAAATGTTGACTGGAAATGAGCTGAAGACTGAGAAGAAACCTGAAAAACAGACAAGTTACAACCTGACCTCAGAGTTTTACAGCTCAGTTCACTGCTGATAAAAAGAGAAGAACTGAAAGGAAAGGTGTTTAAAGTCAGGTAAACACACCTTGACAGGGGGCGGAGCCTCAGGTGAGTCACTTACAGTCAGGTATCAGATCAGGAGAAACAGGTTCTGACTGCATTTAGCAGCAGAACAGAACAGAGAGAAGAACTGAAAGGAAAGGTGTTTAAAGTCAGGTAAACTCACCTGACAGGGGGCGGAGCCTCAGGTGAGTCAGCTACAGTCAGGTATCAGATCAGGAGAAACAGGTTCTGACTCCATTTAGCAGCAGAACAGAACAGAGAGAAGACTCTGGATCAGGGTGAGTGTGAACTTGTTCTGCTTTTCTCTCTGTGGACTGTGAACAGAACCAGGAACAGAACTCAGTCTGGTTCTCCTTCAGAACCAAGCTGCTGCTTCATGTAACCGTGGTGCTGGTCAGGCTCTGATTTCCTGCTTATCAGCACCAACAAACGCTCAGTTTCCTTCCTTTGTCTCTTTTCTTCAGACAAAAACTGAATAATGATGTAAAAGCGCCTTTAGCATCGTTTGCTTTCTGAGTGGAACGTCTAGTCAAACTCAGATTTGTGGGAAGACCATCCCACAGGTTGGTTCCTTTGACAGAAAAAAACATTTTTACCAAAAGATGTTTTACTAAATGGAACTTTCCATTCTCCACATGTAGCAGCTGCAGTTGTTCAGTAGAAGCGGTACCGGTTCTCTGCTGCTTCTTCCTCATGATCTTAGCTAATGCTGACGTCAGAGACTCACATCCTGTTCTAGATGAAGAATTGAGCTGAATCAGGAAAACTGGTGTGAAAACTCTGAAGTCTGCAGATTGTGATTTAGCTGCTGAATAAAAGCTGAAAATCAAACTTTGTTCTCAGTTGATCTCTGATTCTTTGCAGCAGCAGCCGCACCTTTCTGTAAAATCTCTCTAGAGACAGTTTGTCTCCTGCAGAACAACATGTCATGGTTGCTATTTAGTTCTTTTCCAACCAGCCTCTGATGACATCACAGCAGGCCACCAATCAGAGTCCTTTAGAATACGGCCATTTGGAGTTTTTCTCTCCTTTTTCTCCTGGTTCTGGATCCAGTTGCTCCTTCAGAGGCATTTCCTTGTATTTCCTGGTTTCCTGGTTTTCTCTACGGCTGCACCATGTTTGATCCAGATGTGTTCAGTTGTCTAGCATCTGGTTTATTATCGTCTGTTGTCCTTGTTCACATAAATTCTATTTTAATTCAGTCTGAAAAACTCACATGGAGAGAAAAAGACAATTAGAAGAATTTTATTGCTTCAATTATTTTAAGACTTTGGCGCTCAGACCTCAGCAGGAAACGTTAGCGCTGAATTTTCCTTTAATATGCATAAGCAGGTGTATGAGAACAGGGATGTTTCCCCCCAGGCCTGAAACTGGTGGTGGAGTGGAGATAGACCAAGTTGGTTCAGTCCATAGACGCTGGTTGGTGAGACCATCTGCTTGAGCTGTATTGGTGAGATCCAGTAGACTGGGAGAGCTGATACTAGTGCTTCACTCAGGGACCCACAAAGATAGATGTCCAGCTTGGATAAACACAGGTTTGCATGAACCTGTCCATGATGAGCAAGCATGAAGCGACAGTGGAGAGGAAAAACTCCCCTTTGGGAAGAAACCTCTGGCAGAACCAGGCTCAACATGGCGGTCTTCTGCCGGACCCATTGAGATGTGACAGGGAATGCAGTCAGAGTCCAGGAGGAATTACACTCTGATAGGGACGAGGTTGAAGGAGCACCATGGGAAAGCCAGATGGAGCTTGGCTACCATGGTGGAGAAGGGATGGAGGTGGGTTGGATCAGGTCATCTGAGTCCTAATCAGACATTGGCCAACCACTGCTTGAGCTTTGGCTGGGTAGCAGCTGAGACGTGATTTGAAGACCTTTAAGATGAACTCTGGATGCTGATTGGGCTTCGTGGAGGTCTGGTTCAAAGCTGATTGGCTTACGTCGGAGGGGATGAGCCTCTGATTGGATGAATGTCAGTAATTCAGTTTCTTCAGTTGAATTTCCACCTAGGCTCCATATAGTTTATTAATACTTTTAAATGGCTGCCCTAACTGACAAATATCAAAGTTTCTATGGAATGAAAAGGAGCCAGAAATGTTGTTCAGCAGTTCATGCAGACTAGTTTGTAACAGCGTCACTTTTAACCCTCTCATTGCCGTTTATTCAGCAGACAGGACTTGCCTGAAGTTTGTTGCTTTGCCCTTTAAACAGTTATTGCTCAGTCAGAAACACAATTAATACTGAATAACTGTCAGATAGTGAAAGTTGAAGAAGTCTTGGAGAAAACGGCAGAAGGACACTCCCTGCACAGTTTGGATTCTACAGCCAAAGAAATAAATAGAGAAAACCTTCAGGTCACCTGAATATAACTTTGGTCATAAAGGAGCTGAAACACCAAGATGTTCCTCCTAAATCAAATCTTTTTCAGAGGAACATGTTGGTTCTCATTGAGCTCATCATGGTAAAATCTTCAATCAGATAAATCCATCTCTGCTGTTCTTCTGGAGAAGGACCTGCAGGATGGTCCAAGAGAAGAGTTACAAGCTGCAGAAGAGAACTAAAAGGAAGGAAAACTTTCTGGAAATTAGTGTATTTGTCCTGGATTTGAGCAGCTAAATCAGATTATCTGCCAATGGAATGAGTATTAGGATCCCTAAAATAAGATAATTAGATATACTGACCTTGAAATAAGATGGTGGAGATGAGTTGATCCTATATTAAGAGCTAAATCGTATTCAGTTGGCAGATAATCCTATTTAGCTGCTCAGATCAAGGACAAAAACACTCATTTCAATCCAGTTTTACTTGCTTTTAGTTCCTTTTAGCAGTGAAGCTGCAGCATCTTTGTTCATGTTTGCGGGCCGCTGTGTTCAGAACCAACACATCAGAACTTCAGAGGAAATGTTCCCTCCTTCATTCACTCTGGATGTTTCTACAGACCTGGAACAGGATTCCAGTTCAGACCTGAAAAGGTTTCAGCCTCAGTTTTAGCTTCATTCTCTGAAGAAACCAGAACTTCTCCAGATGGTTCTGAGGAGATCAGCCAGCAGACATCAGGAGGTGCATGAAGTAGTGAAGGAGAGGACAATCCAGACCCAGATGGTACCTGCTGAACTCAGGTTCCTCTGGTCCTCTACACACATGATGGGAACCAGCTTTCTGCTCTACAGAACACTGACTGGACCTGAACCACTGGGAACTGACTGGTTCTGGTTCCTCTCTCAGGCTGACTGAAGTCCAGAAGATGGAGAACAGAGCAGAACCTCCAGGATCCAGCTGTCCGTCTATGAGGAGTGACTGGTCCAAAGAATACCCTGCAGACTTCAGTAAAGAACCTGGACCCTCAGACTCAGAGTAAGAACCCAGTTTCTAACTGATCCTTGTGATTCCACAGAGACATAAAACATAATATTTACTCAGTCTTCAGTTTATAAAGTGAAAGTAAATTAGTTTAGAACTTTAACTTAACTTAAAGCTCCATAATCATCAGCTGTTAGTCAATAAACCAGTAGTATTCACTGCAGAAACATTGGGCCTGGTTATACGCACATGTACAATGGTCTTAGTCACATTGGCTGTAGGGAGAATTGTTGGCATGTAAATGTGTAAATATATGTTTAGAAGCATATTCATTCATTTGTTTAAAAATGGACCTTAGAGTTTTATAAACTGGTAAGTAAAGCATGAATTAGGAAGAGCATTTATGTTAAGATCTAAAGGAAGGAGAAGGGGTGTGATTACTTTTGTTTTACTTCTTCAGACCAGGACCTGGACTGCTGGCAGCCAATCAGAGCAGCTGTGCTCCAGGTGAGACTGAACATCTCCAATCAGAACTTCCTTCTATCGTCTCTGTTGGACTAATTCCTCGTCTTTAGTTGGCATTTGGGAATCTAAGTGTTTAAAGTCTTTCTGGGATCGATTATTTGCCCTGAATCTCTGGATTTCCAGCTGCTGTAAATGTAACGTCTGTGTTCAACCCAACAACCTATTGGGTTTGCTTTGAAGTGCTTCTGTTTTCAGCCCTTTTTGCTAAATGCATTAAAACTGAACATCTCCTTAAAGCTGCAGCTCATTTTGATGGAAACAAAAAGGTGGAGAAAACAACCTGCTGCACTGCTGCTTTACAGAAAGAGGGAAGGAAAGTCTGAGAGACAGAAAGCTTTATTTCCTCTGACAATAGATCCCAGATTACAGCAGATATATTTGTAGAAACATGGAATATTTCTATCTTCTGTTTACTTCTAAAGGACCAAATCAGTCCCATGTCATTTCTAATCTGTAATTATTCTCTAAAAGCATCCAATCCAGTCTGTGAGGGAGAAAAGCATCTGAAATGTGAACACTAGCTGATCCAAGGAGCTGTTTCTCTGGCAGATTAGAGCATTTCCTCCAGATTTCCTTCATTAAGGCTGAAAATGCTGCCAGGAACCATTTTCTGTCTCTCTGCCTCTTCTGTAGCTGCTGTGTTTGTGGGAGAAGGTCAGATAGAAGCAGAGAAATGAGGACAATGGTGACCTGATGCTAAAGAGTTGATGTTGCTGAAAGCTGCTGCATGTTTCTGTCAGCATTTCTTCATCTGATCTGCTTTGTGAATCAGATCCTGACAGTGAACAGATACTGGCCACAAAGCAGAGGCACAACTCTGCTGTCTGACCATCTAACAAGGTTCTGCTTCTAAGGATGGATCCCATTGGTTAGCATCACATCATGTGAACTAAGAGACCTTCTAATGATGTCACCTCCTGATGTTCCAGATGTTTCTGCTCCAACTTCATCACTAAATCAGGTTTTTCCTTCAGTTGTCTCTTCTTCTCTGTTCCAGCAGATGTTGGTCTGCAGGAGGTTCTAGAGGAACATAAGATCAGTCTGAGGAGGAGATGTGAACGTGTGACTGAAGGAAGTGATGAACCAGGAAGTAGAACCCTTCTCAACAGGATCTACACTGATCTCTACATCACAGAGGGACAGAGTGAAGAGGTTAATACCCAACATGAGGTGAAGCAGCTGGAGAGAGCTTCCAGGATCCAGAACCTCCATGACTCTCCAATCAGGTGCCACGACATCTTTAAAGCCTCACCTGACCAACATGGAGCCATCAGAGTGGTTCTGACCAACGGCGTGGCTGGTGTTGGAAAAACCTTCTCAGTGCAGAAGTTCACTCTGGACTGGGCCGAGGGCTTGGAGAACCAAGATGTCCGTGTGGTGGTTCTGCTGTCGTTCAGGGAGCTGAACCTAATCAGAGGTGAGCAGCACAGTCTTCTCACGCTGCTCCATGTTTTCCATCCAACCCTCCAGAAGCTCCCAGCAGAGCAGCTGGCTCGCCACAAACTTCTCTTCATCTTTGACGGCCTGGATGAAAGCAGACTTTCTCTGGACTTCAACCACAGTCGGCTGGTTTCTGACGTCACACAGAAGTCATCAGTCGACGTTCTGCTGACAAACCTCATCAAGGGGAACCTGCTTCCCTCGGCTCTGGTCTGGATCACCTCCAGACCTGCAGCGGCCAATCAGATCCCTCCTTCATGTGTTGCCAGGGTAACAGAGGTACGAGGCTTCAGCGACGCCCAGAAGGAGGAGTACTTCAGGAGGAGGTTCAGTGATGAAGAGCTGTCCAGCAGAATCATCTCCCACATCAAGACCTCCAGGAGCCTCCACATCATGTGTGGAATCCCAGTCTTCTGCTGGATCACTGCTACGGTTCTGGAGAACATGTTGACCACAGAGCAGAGAGGAGAGCTGCCCAAGACCATGACTGACATGTACTCTCACTTCCTGCTGGTCCAGACCAGGAGGAAGAAGAACAAGTACCATGGAGGACATGGGAGGAGTCCTCAGGAGCTGATGGAGGCTGACAGGGAAGTTCTCCTGAAGCTGGGGAGGCTGGCGTTGGAACATCTGGAGAAAGGAAACATCATGTTCTACCAAGAAGACCTGCAGCAGTGTGGTCTGGATGTCACAGAGGCCTCGGTGTACTCAGGAGTTTGTACAGAGATCTTCAAGAGAGAGAGCGTGATCTTCCAGAAAGCAGTCTACTGCTTTGTTCATCTGAGCATTCAGGAGTTTCTGGCTGCAGTCTACATGTTCCACTGCTTCACCAGCACCAACATACAGGTGGTGGAGAAGTTCCTGGAGGAAGAATACAGTGAAACATCTCTGGATGACTTCCTGAAGAGAATCATGGATAAATCCCTCCTCAGTAAAAATGGCCACCTGGACCTGTTTGTCCGCTTCCTTCATGGCCTCTCTGTGGAGTCCAACCAGAGACTCTTAGGAGGCCTGCTGGGTCAGACAGAGAACAGTCCAGGAACCATCCAGAGAGTCGTCACCAACCTGAAGGAGATGAACACTGGTTATAACACTGATGATAAAATCTCTCCAGACAGAAGCATCAACATCTTCCACTGTCTGATGGAGATGAAGGACCTCTCAGTTTATCAGGAGATCCAACAGTTCCTGAAATCAGAGAACAGATCAGAGGAGCTCTCAGAGATCCAGTGCTCAGCTCTGGCCTACATGCTGCAGATGTCAGAGGAGGTTCTGGATGAGTTGGACCTGGAGAAGTACAACACATCAGCATCAGGACGACTGAGACTGGTTCCAGCTGTGAGGAACTGCAGAAAGGCTCGGTGAGTCCAGATGTCTTCATTGACTGATGCTGACTCAGCATTATTGCCGTCCAGTTTATTCTTCATTATTCAGTCGGTTCTGGACGTTTTTGGACCTTTAACTACTTCCTTCATACTTTGGACTATTTCAACCATCAGATTTCTAAATCTTCAGCTCATTCAGGTCAGCTCTGCTGCAGCTTTTGGTATTTAGAGATTTTGATCTTTTAGAAAGATTCAATCATCCAGAGACACATTTTAAACTTTAAACAGCTCTTCACTCATTGGGCTGTTACCCATAATTCACCTCTTTAGATAATCACTCTTTAGGTCAGGGCTATTGAACTGATGGTCTGTGGGCCACTTCTGGTCCGCTGGTGATGGTAATCTGGGCCGTAAATGACTTCTTTGTAAAAACTAAATAAATCAGAGAAGATCAGAAACATTGTGTGAAAAACATCCCAGATGAGCGGCATGGTTGACCAGCCTTGGTTTGTCTGCTGTTCAGTTCCTAACCTCTAAGTAATAGGTTAGCTTTCATTGTTCTCTGAAACAGTCCACAACTATGTTTGTCTCCCAGTGTCTACGACTGTCACTGACATCTTCAACCCTTGGAGTAAGCCCCCCCCACTGTGTAAAGCTACATAGGTGAGCCCACAAGAAGAGACATGTGGCTTTATTTGCTCTTCAACCATTGGTTAACAAACAGTTGTCTGAAGGCAGGCAGGTTTCTAAAGCTGACTGCAGAACAGAGGATGTCACTAAACAGAACAGACACAGAACTCATGGTGCAGAACTGTCTCTGTCTAAATCCGCCTCTCCAGCAGCCCTACACCAAGAAACAGGAAAGGAACAACAGCTTCATTTTTAGTTTAGTTTAACCAGGAAAAAGACCTTTGAGATCAAGAACAATAGAGAACAAATGAACAGTGTCCTGCCTTTTGTTAAAAGACAGCAATACATTCATGGTGGGAATAAATGACATAAATAAGATAATAAACTAGTTCATAGTTTACAATTAGTCACAGTAAATCCATGCTAACAATTGTTAGAAAGGTTTGGGTGTGATATTTAATCAGAGTGAGACCTCCCATCTTGGTCAGATCTCTGAATAAAGGTTCCTCAGAGAAGTGAAGGACATCAAGCCTTGTGTGGAGAACTTTCTTCATCTTGGTGGCTGTCTAGCTTCACATAGTCTCCTGTTGTGAGGACAGCAGCAACAGTCCATGACAAGCCAAGCCTAACAACACCACAGTGTCTCTCAGGAGCCCTTTGGCTTGTTCCACTATGTTATGGAGCTGGAACAGAGTTAGAAGAGAAAGATCTCAGCTAACTAGATCCGCTATCATCACACCTCTCAACTTTTAGGGAAAGTTAAGAGTGAGATTATGTTAATTTTTTGGGCTGGGGGAGCGGTGGAGAATGGATCCAGTCAGCTGCGTCTCATTTTAACTGACTAGACATGGAAGTGGAGATGTTTTCCTTTGGTTAAAAAGTGAAAGAGGAGTGTCAACACCTTACTGTCCAGTTAGTGGGTTAAACAGAAAAACACCAAACTGTTCTCCTGGGATTGTTCCAACATACCAAGACTGCCTGATATGAGCAGAATCACGTCTGTTTAATCTCTATTCACAACATTTACGCTCAATATTGCACCTTCTCAACAAGTAAACGGCTCAGTAGTCCATGCCAGATTTCTGAGGAAAATCCAGTTTGCTCTGATTTTGGCTCATCTGCAGAAATTATGTCTGCTGCAACCAAACCTACACCTTCCTGAGTCCATTCAGCTGCTGCTTTATTCTTGTAGAATAGATTTTGTTACTAGATAGACCCGCATGAATGGATCAGATGAAACAGACCCCACATGTACAAATTGTCAGGATTTGTCTTTGATGAACCCAGAACCACACACACAGGACTAAAGTTGAGGAGTTTTATTGACAGGTTTGATGGGATGGTGGGTGATGTAACCAGTGATCCAGGAATACACAGGAACAGGGGTGCAGATGAAGGCAGGAGCTGACGGCCCGGAGTGAGAGTCTAAAAGGCCCACGACAGGCAGTAATGTCCACAGCTTCTCTGAGACGACAGGCAGACTTCAGAGTTTCAAGAGACAGCTGGCAGGGTACAGAGCTTCACAGAGTTAGCTGGCAGGACTAACCTTAAATGAGAAAACAGAAAGCAGGGTTCCAAAGGCACACAGATGACTGGCATGGAGAGGGTGTTGAATGATGACGGACCAGCAAAGGAGTGATAGCAGAGTGAGGCTTAAGTAGGGAGGCTGGCAGGTGAAGTGAGTCTGGCTAATTAGTGGTTGGCAGGTGTGACTAACTGCAAGGAGAGTGAAGTGAAGGCTGAGTGGAAGGGAAGGAGGAAACTAAAAATTAACAATGAATAAAGTCAAAACCTGACTAAAACCCAAACAAGGTGGAAAAAACTGAGAATAACAGTAAACCAAAGCCGAATCAAAACTAAACCATGACACAAATAATCACTGAATACAGTTCTAAAGTAGTTGTAAGTTTCTGCCGGCATTATTACACTCCTTTTTTAATCAGAATCAGAAATACTTTAATAACTACAGGTTACTACATGGGTTACTACATGCTGGTGCTAAATCTCACTCAGGGATGGGCAGTATTTCTAATACAAGTATTTGAAATACGTATTTCAAATACAAAATACTATTTTGTAATTTGTATTTTATTGAGATGATGAAAAGGCCTTTGTATTTTGTATCAAAATACTTCAGTGTTGTGTATTTTTGTATTTTCAAAATACTGTAAAATACTTTCTGTGAGACACAGTCTGTGATGACATCTAACCATCTATAAAGCATGAAATAGTGTCTGTGGCACGTTTGCAGTCAAGTCCCTGTCATACCACTCTCGGCCACTAGGGAATGTTGGCGCTGTTTCACACTTGCTATGGGCACATTGCTAGATCAACACAAAACGCAGGTGCTGCATGTTAGATTGAGTCAGGTATCTTCTACTTGGTGCTTTGTCAGGACTAGTCAAGGAAGTTGTTTCAAAGCAAGGTGAGCAACCAGATTTACCTAGTTTATTTCAGTAACTCATTTATTCTCAACCATGAATCACTCTTTTTATCGCATGTTCCTGTTCAGAGTATCGTTCAGTGTTCGTAAGGCTAGGCTATTTAACTTTTGAATATTAGCTGCTAACTAACTTTCTGTGTTAGTTTCACTGTCGTTGATTTCACCAGTGAACATTCAAAGAAACACGTTTTTAAAGTTATTCTTATGTTGCACCGTTTCCTTTTGTTTCATGTAATTAGCCTATAGCCTACATAGGACTGTTGTATCTCATTGTCAATATGTTGCTGCTGCAGCACCACAGGTGACCTTCTCCGCCACTTGTAGTAGGCTAGTTTTGGCTCATACTAGTGTTGGCCGTTCTAATTTACTGTTTCTTAGAAATGTACCTAAATAATGTTCTACTGTTGACTGTATGTAGCCTACACAATATCAGTGTTGGGAGTAATGCAGTAAAAAAGTCATTTAATTAGGCTGCAGTAATGCATTGCTTTTTGCAGTAATGCAGTAATGTAAGGCATTACCAATACAATTTCAGTAATATTTTGCTCTGTACAATTCTCAGTAACTGAAGTTACTTTGCTTTTTAATCCAAAATTGAGAAATGCTTAATTGGCACCAGAGAAGATTATCCAAGAATTAAAAAAAGTCATCCTGGAATTTGAGTGCCCTGTTTAGATGACTGTAGAAAGGGAATTTGAGTTATCTCTGCCATTCATGCAACAGATCTAACATGCTTAGGCTATACTTCTCATTTCAAGCAGTGAGAATAACTAAAATGTTGCTTTTACGGACAAAGATCTTAGCCATTTAAACTGGCAACCTGGACAGGTAGCCAGTCCATCACAGGGCAGAAATAGTCCAGACTTTTGCCCAATTTACTGTGATAACACCAAGACCTGCTGCACTAGGATAGCACAGGCGACAGGTGTTGTGCCAAACGACTTATCTCCGCCAGAATTTGTATCCCCTGCGTCATGAGAGTGCTTGAAATCAATAAAACTTTTAACCTCCACAGTTGGGAAGTCTAAATATTTTTAAAGATCACATTATAATAAAATGAAATAGATTTTTTTAAACTCTTAATTTTTTTTAATATTTTTAAAAGCGACATATCTCGTTTTCTTAATATGGTTAATATCTCTATATGGTTCTTGGTTGAATTAAAATCTTATTAGATCTGATAATTTTGGCTGTACCTTTATTCAGTGTTCATTTGATCACACGTGAAATCCGCTTTATATGATCCATTCATGCAGGTTTAGCTACCAAAAAAGAAAAAGAAAAAAGACGAACCAGTAGACAGCTGTGATGGACTCAGGAAGGTGGATTTATGGTTTCAGCAGACAGACATGTGACAATCTAATAACATAAAGCTAATATTTTGGTGACACATGTGTAAATGACCACAGAGCCGTTTACTTTCCCAGAACGTGTTATTGAGTGATCAATCGACTTTTAAACGACATAGCAATCCCTTACGATCGCACTAACAAGTGTTACATTTTCAGTTTTAACCCACTAACTAAACGATAATGTAACGACACCATTGTTATATTTCATTAAGAAAAGTAAAACATCTTCATTTCCACTCCTAATAGGTTGGAAATGAGGCGGAGTTGACTGGATTCATTCTTCCAGCTGAATGCGCTCCCGACGCAGGGGATACAAATTCTGGCCGGAATAAGTCGTTTGACACAACGACACCTGTCACCTGTGCTATCCTAGTGCAGCAGGTCTTGGTGATATCACAGTAAATTGGGCAAAAGTCTGGACTATTTCTGCCCTGTGATGGACTGGTGACCTGTCCAGTTTATACCCCGCCTCTCGCCCATTGACAGCTGGAGATCAGCACCAGCACCTCGCGAACCCAGCGGGGATAAGCGTGTTAGAAAATGGATGGATGGATGGATGGATGGATGGATGAACTGGGCTATTTCTTTTTCCTTGCCATAAAGATCTCTGCCAACTGGCACCAGAAAATGCTATTATTGGGCTTTCTTCGTCTGGAAACAGATGCAAACAACATGATGAACTGGTTCAATTAAATTTTATTTATATAGCGCCAATTCATGAAACATGTCATCTCGAGGCACTTTACAAAGTCAAATTCAATCATATTATACAGATTGGTCAAAACTTTCCTATATAAGGGAACCAGTTGATTGCTTCAAAGTCCTGAGGTTGAACTCGCACAGCTGACAATACAGCGATCTGATTGGCTGAGCAGCAAAACTCAAATCACGTGACCTCTTGGACCGGAGCGCTACAGTTTAAATTTTTTATCGGCTTAAACATATTAATGTGCAAACGTGGGAACATTGGTGTTTTGAGATCACTGCTATGTGTAGCAACTGATCCTGGTGGAAGAAAGTTGCCCCCTGACAGTTCATAGGAAAAGTCACCCTACAGATTCTGGCCCACGGCCTATTTGGATTGTTTGTCTTTGAGTTATTGTCACTGATTCATAGTGGGCAATCTATTCCACCAATAGAGTAAATAAGTATACTTAAGGAAGGGCTTCTTGAGTTACTGAACATTTCTCAGGGCAGAGGTTTATATTGGGGTGTCTAACATGAGCTAAAACAGACTTTGTAGTAAATGAAATAGGGCTCCCTCCACTGCAGACAGCAGCAGGTAGAATGTACTTCAGCTATTATACCACTGAAGAAGTAAAGTGCTAAACTAAGTCAGCCACTGGTAAACTCCTGCAGCGGAGAGCATGCTGTGAAGAAAAGCTGCTTTATTGATGCAGTTGTAGTAACACACTGTGTTCTAGTGGAAGTAACGTAACGCCGTTATCTGGTACATTAAGTCATGACTCTTTTTTTTCGGGATTTTTTGCGGCTCTAGTGGCTCACTGTTTCTGAAAGTAGGCTGACAGGAAGGGGGTAGAAGAGGGGGAGAGACATTCGGCAAAGGACCGCGGGTCGGATTCGAACGCGGGTCGACCACGTAGAGGACTAAGGCCTCTGTATATGGGTCGCGCTACCAGCTGCGCCACATGCGCGCCCATGACTCTCTTTACTAAATGAAAACTGGAGCCTCCTGTTTTCTTTTTGATACATTACCAGTAATTTTACCCAGTTTGGTCACTTCCAGTAAAAGGTGTGGGAGAATTACTTAACTATTAACCTTTTAAAAAGAAAGAAAGACTCAGAGAAAGATGGCGTTCCTTTGTCTTAACAACGAGGACTCACTTTTATTCCATTACATCATCTCACGTACGCACGGGTGAGAAGCGTGAGTTCTAAAAAATGCAGATACAGAACTTGTCTTTTTAAAGCCTACAAATGTGTGTGCGTTAAACACAAGAGTCTGTGTGTCTCCATTGATGTGTGTGTGTTACAAGCTAATGACGTCCAGTTGGCAACTGGACGAAAGTTCTGGGAAGTGTTTATCACAAAAGTACAAAAACAGAGCTATTAATTCCACTCTTTGACATATCTTGGAACAGTCCTAGTATAAACCGACTCCAGATGCTTCCTTTTAATACCATCGACGAAAAACAGGAAAAAGGTCAACCTGACCCTAACTCCCATAAATCCTCCCTTGGCACGTTACAGCGTGACATATCTAGAAGACCTCTACATTGCAAATCTGACTCCACACTGTTCAAGTCTAGCTGTGATAATAACAAACATGTAAGAAAGATCTAATTGCTTACACAACCAATGGATAACACACTAATGTAATCAAGGTGTCTACACAAGTGCTGACATAAAATGACATGTAATAAGTGCAGATTACAATCAATAACATATTTCCAATAATAGAGAGAGAGAAAGAGAGAGAGAGTCAGAGAGAGACAGAGAGAGAGAGAGAGTCAGAGAGAGACAGACAGAGAGAGAGAGTCAGAGAGAGACAGACAGAGAGAGAGAGAGAGAGTCAGAGAGAGTCAGAGAGAGACAGAGAGAGACAGAGAGAGTCAGAGAGAGACAGAGAGAGAGAGAGAGTCAGAGAGAGACAGAGAGAGAGAGAGAGAGAGAGTCAGAGAGAGACAGAGAGAGACAGAGAGAGTCAGAGAGAGACAGAGAGAGAGAGAGAGTCAGAGAGAGACAGAGAGAGACACAGAGAGAGAGAGAGTATGCAAAACAGTCATTGCTTTCGCAGTAACATCCGTCCAATCAGATATGAAAGTGAAAAAACCCCGACAACTGACACTTATTTATGTGTATTCCTCGGGGAAAAAGTCTTTCATGGACCTCTATTCCTCAGAGCATCCGCCGTTATCATCGGTCACCTGACCGAACCGGCATCAATTGGAAGTCAGCCATGCTACTCGCAATGACATCCAGCACTTGTCATATAAAAAGAGTACATAAGCATAATATAATAACAAAACATCATAATACAAACAAAAACAACAATGTATCAAATACATGTATTATATATATATGTAACTTATCTTGCTAATAATACTGATACGCAGGATTAAAAATGAAATGGATGTTAGAATCTAATGTTATGATAGTGTAAACTAACCTAACCGGCCGCCTGTGCTAACTTATCTATTAAAGCTTCATTGTATTGTATTTTACTTATTTTATTTATTGAGTAACTCAAACAAGGTTAATAGGGTTAGTCATCTTCAGTTTGTGTGCTTGGCTTGAATGAGTCCATGGACACGTAACAAAACAAAAAGAGTCCGTCCCGTTCCCGGGGCTCCTTTCCATCTGGCATGGCTCTGTAGCACACTCATGAGTCCATGGACGTGTCCAGGCGGCCGGGGATCAGCCCTTCGGATGGCTGCTGCCTGATGTCATCCATCTATACATTGTCCCCACAATCCACCTTTTCAAAATAGGCACAACACAACACACAATTAGAAAGAATACAATCAGCGTTATCACCAAAATTATTCCTGTTTTGGCGGCTAAAGCGCCCCATTCCCCTAAGATTTCTTCCAGACTTTTCCACGACCAGTTGTTTCTTCCAGCATTCTCTTTTACTTCTTCTCTAAGTTTCATAAGTTTAGCCATTACTACCCTAAACGAACCTTTAGGAGCAGTGTTCATTGGAATATATGTACAGCACTCATTACCAAACATGTGACATACACCTCCCTTGCTTGCTAGAAGCCAATCTAAAGCTTGCCTATTTTGAATTGCCATTCTACTCGTTTCATGTAATTGGTCTCCCAATGCCATAAATCCTTCTATCGTGAAATTTATCATCCTCTGCTGATTATAGTAAATGTAATTTATCCATTCAACATTTTTATTAATCGTAATTTGAGGCAAAATAGACTCAAAACCTGCTTTAACTTCATGTTGTGCTTTAAATTCATCTGGAATTCCTCTTGGTTGCCCAATAAGATCTAAATACACTTTTTCATTTAATCCGTAATCTCCTAGACTCCGACGAGACCTAGTTTTACCTGTTTCAATTTGAGCTAATTCTTTTACCCCTTCATACACTAAGGTTATCGGTACTTTCATTCGTACTAATGCACAAAGTCCTATCCACTTCAGTGGTAAGGTGTTCATTAGCATGTCATCACCACACATCCAGTAACTGTCTGCCACTGGATACGTTTGATCTCCTAAAAAGAAAAGTTTGGGAATAGTCATAGTTATATTTTTACAGTCCTCTTCTATAAAATCTGGGTTTTCAAACCAAACGGGCTTTGTAGCAAACACTGGTGTTACATTTGCATGCTTAAACCAAGATAACACCCAGGTTACATTACATTTCACAGTGGTGTTTCCTACATTAATTCCTTCATTGTCCTCAAAACCTCCACTAACGAAACATTCGTAGTCTGCATCATAATCTATGTCATAATCAGTAGGTGGAACATTATCTGTAGTACTAATGTTAAATTCTGCACACAATGATTCTAATTTATACCCTTCCCATTTCTCTAAGTATTGATGAGAGTTTCTTGAACCATATAAGAGTCTGCAACTCAAACCACACATAGGTAATTTAAAGAATGACACTGCGTCTTCTCTTGAAGTGAACTCACCATTGCTACATCTTTCACGTTGTACAACTGCACATTCTTTTGACGTGTATTTTTCTGGAATTACCATAGGTACTGCTCCGGGAGCAACAGTACAGACTAAGCAATCATTTTTAGTTAACTCCCTGACAGTATACCATGATGTTGTATACCATGTATTATGTAAGGCTCTTTGCCATAAAGGATCTCCCCTTGGTCTGGTTCCATGCCATTTAATATCCTGTAATTTATTTATTACTCTTGGTGTTGCTACTTTTGGATGACGTTCTTCATAAAATTGATCTAAACCTTTTGAGAAATCCTCACATCCTTCCTTTTCAGAGCATCCATACTTCTTTGGATCCGGTTGTGTGAATTCTAATATTAGCTTGTTGTCCTGGTTTGATGTGACCTCAATCTGAGAAGGCACTGTTGTAATCATTTTTACTCGTGAGGGTTTATTAGTTTCTAAAACTTCCTTCGCGGATTTAATTGTATTTGAAACTACTGTTCGCGGATTTGTTTTAGTTGTGACGGTTGTTGGAAGTTCAGTTATGCTATTTTCAGGTAGAGGCACCGTAGGCTTTGCATTTTCTAAATTGCTATCAACCTCTATAGGTTGCACTTCCTTTTTATTTGTATTTATCTTTGTAGTTTTATCGTTATTGGTTGAAATTTGTATTGTGCTAGTTAAGATTGTAGATGCTGATGTGACTGCTACTGTCTTAACCGTAAAGCTTGTCGGTTTATTTGGTCCTGATTTGGTGACTGAAGTAGGTAAAGTCACATGTCCACTAGGGACGGTAATTTTCTTCACTTCCACAGTAGCTCTAGTAGCCATAGTTGTAAGGGGGAAACAATTGATTTCCTCTGGTAAAGCCTCTTTTTTTGGTAGGTTCCATAATATAGATGAATCTACTTTTCCACTCGAAGTGATGTCTTCAAACTTCAACTCGTATGTTTTGTCAATACGGAAGGCTATTACATCTGCTTCGATAATCCATCCACAATCTGCAATCTTAACAGTCATTTTACAATTAATGTTTTCTTGATTTATACTAGATAATTGATGGCTAACATTAGCATGCGAATTACACATCCTTCGTCTGTCACCCTTTTGCAGTAATCTGGAGATAATCACGTTTCTTTCAACCAAATCATATTTATCACTGTCTGGTTCAACATGAATCCTAATTTGATCATTTACAATTTGAACTGTAGCAGATATCTCCTTGTTTCCTATTCGCTCTAAACCACCTTTTCCTGTACTTCTTTTACCCTTACCTGGATTCTTTATTGTTAAGTCATATTTGTAATTGTCCTCAGGATCCCAATGAGACTCTATTCTTGTTTCTACGCCAAAACCATCGTCCTTAATGTGTAAAAGGACTGAACACTGGTATGCCCCATAAACTTTATATTCCTGTTTAACACTTTTTCCGCATAATTTCCTGGTATCGTAATAGACATTTACCTCATATTCTGTATCTAATTCTGTATGAAATTCTGTATCGGTTACCGTTGCTTTCCATTTAAATTCAGCATGGGTCTCTCTTTTCTTACGCATTCTTTTTGTTTTTACTCTTAATTGTTCTCTAAAACCTAGATGAGTCATTAACTTTAGTTCAGCTGGCAAAAACACTGGTGTGTACTTGTTCAAACCCATTAACGTTGTGTTGTACTTATCTTGTTCTACAAAGGTGGATTTCCCTTTATAGACTGAAGTCCCACGTTTCATGGTTAGATGTCGATCATCTCGACCCTCATTACTCGTTGTTTTCTCTCGTGGTTGAGCTGACGTTGGCTGATGCTGTGGTGCTGGCTGCAGGCTGTGAGAGTTCATCTCCGGCCTCGCTGTCGTTAGGTTCACCACTTCTGCCAACATCCACAGGTGAAATGTCATTAATACTAGTCTCATTGCTGCAAATCGTCTGTTCACACTTTTTCCCAATGTCTGGCTTCACAGTGTCTGTCTTTGCACTGTCTGGCGTGTACTTTAGTACAATGAGTCAAATGATACCACGTATCACTCCCCTGAACTTGGACGGCGGTTGCGGTCGCTCGTTTGACCTCAAAGGGTCCATCCCATCTCGAGCAGTTCCATGTTCGTCTGAACACCTTCACGTACACCAGGTCTCCTGGTTCGACTGGTCTCTTCACCACCGTCTCTGGACAGGAACTTCTGGCTTTTTCCTGCAGATAGATAGCTCTATGGATAGCAGTTAGTTGATCCATATATGCTTTCAACTCTGTTTGTAGCTGTTCAAGTGCCGGGCCTTTGAATGGAAGCCTCCATTCGGGCACTGGCATTGTTCTGCCTGTTAGCATTTCATGCGGGGTTAAATGTGTGCTGCGATGCAACTGCATGCGATAGCTCATTAGCGCAAGCGGCAAAGCATCAATCCAGTTTAGTTTAGTAGAAGCACAGATTTTATTTAGCTTTGCTTTCAAAGTCCCATTGATCCTCTCAACAATACCCTGACTCTGGGGGTGATAGACTGCTCCAAGGCGTTGTTTAATTCCTAGCTTTAACAAAACACCTTTCAACACCTTTTGGATAAATGCTGAACCATTATCTGAGCTGATTTCTGATGGGATGCCAAATCTCGGAATCACCTCTCTTGTCAGAAACTTAATCACTGTATCAGCTCCCAATGTCTTTGATGGGACTGCTTCAACCCATCGGCTGAATCGATCGATCACAACCAGCATGTACCTTTTCCCTTGTACTGGCTTTATCATGTCAACATAATCTATCACAAGATGTTTAAAGGGTCCCTCAGGGACCGGAATGTGACCAATCGGTGATTTTATGCCTTTTCGAACATTGTTTTCTGCACATATTTCACATTGACTCAAGATTTCATCCACCATTGCTTGCATGTAAGGTGACCAATAACCTTGCCTTTTAAGCTTCTCCATCACTTTAACTCTACTACAGTGATCCAAACCATGAGCTTCTGAGACCAACATTGTCAACAATGCTACTGGTGCAACTAAATGTCCACTTTGTGATCTCCAAGAACCACTTTCACTCATTGTCGCACCTCTCTGCGCCCAGAGAGCATGCTCACTTGCACCTGCTTCCTGCTGCATCAAAATGATGTCTTCTGGTGTCACCATTGGTTCCAAGGTGACCACTGGTGCCAAGATAGCCATCTGGCACTTAGATGCTAGTTTTGCTGCCTCATCTGCGGCGTTGTTCCCTTTAATGACTAAATCATTACCTTTACGATGGGCGTTGCATTTAATCACTGCCAGTCTTGATGGCAGCATCATCGATGCAATCAGTTCTTCTAGCTGTTTTTGATGTAGTACTGGACTGCCGTCTGCTCTTTTGAAACCTCTTTGTTTCCAAACTGCAGCAAACAGATAGCACACCCCATGGGCATAAGCCGAGTCTGTGTATATGTTTGCTACTTTTCCTTTTGCTAGTTTGCATGCTTCTGTCAGTGCTTTTAGTTCTGCTTTTTGAGCTGAGCATGGTTGCTCGCATTTTTCTGCTTTGACTGTTACAAAATTGTCACCTACTTGTTCTACCACGGCGTAACCTGCATGGTTTCCAAGATGATCTCTGAAACATGACCCGTCGACAAAGTAAGTGACTTCCGCGTTCACTATCGGAGTTGACTCTAAATCGGGTCTTAGTCTTGTGTATTTCATTGTTTCTGCAAGACACTCGTGTGGTTCTCCTTCACAGTCCAGAGGTACCATGTCAGCAGGGTTGTTTGTTGTGCACTTTTGCACAGTGACGTCTGGATATGTTAAAAGTGGCATGTACTGTAAACATCTTGCCTGAGTCATCACAAACTTTCCTTGATTTATCAGCTCTATGATTTTGTGGTGGGTCCGTATTATTATCGGATAACCCATTGTTATGGTTGATGCTTTTTCATAAGCGTAGTAGACTGCTGCTAGACTTTGATAACATGGTGGCCAGCCTTGGGCCACATTGTCTAGTTTAGTGCTGTAATAAGCAATGGCTTGCTTCCGTCGTCCTACACAGGTTTCTTGCATTAGTACAGCTGACACGTACATGTTTTTTCTGTTGGACACATACAGGTAAAATACTTTATCATAGTCTGGCAATGCCAAAGTTGGTGCCATTTGCATTTCCTGTTTTAGTGTTTCAAAGGCTACTTTAGCTTCAGTTGTCCATTTTAACACTGCTTTCAACGACTGGTTTCCTGTCTCTTTTATGAGTTCCCTAAGCGGTGCTGTTTTTTCCGCATAGTTCTCAATCCAGTCTGCATTGAATCCTGTCATTCCCAAAAATGTCATCATTTCGCCGACTGTCCGCGGACTTGGAGCTTTGCTGACACCTTCCAGTTGAGAAGGTGAAATGCCAACTGTTCCTTGTGATATTTGTCTTCCTAGGTAATCTACTTGTGGTTGACAATACTGTAGTTTTTGTTTGGAGACCTTGTGTCCTCCCTCTGCTAATCTTTGTAAAACTTTGATTGAGTCCTGATGACAGTCATTTAGTGTGTTTCCACAGATTAACAAATCGTCCACATACTGTAACACAGTTCCAGTTAAATTGAGTCCTTCCAAATCATTTTTTAGCACTTGATTAAATATGTGCGGGCTGAGTTTAAACCCTTGAGGCAATCGGGTATAACTGAGTTTTTTACCTCTGTAGGTAAATGCGAATAAATGTTGTGACTCTTCTGATAGCGGAATGCTGAAAAACGCTGAACAGAGATCAATAACGGTGAAGAACCGAGCTCCCGTTGGTATTGAATTTAAGAGAGTGTTTGGATTTGGCACGTCCGATTCTACATCTACTATTATCTTGTTTATTTCTCTTAAGTCATGAACAAGACGGTATTTGTTTTTGTCTGCTTTCAGAACTGGAAAAATTGGAGTGTTGCATTGACTTTCTACTTCCACCAGCACACCTGCTTGCATCAATCCATCAATGGTCCGACTGCCTTTTCTCAAATGTGTGTGTGCTTTCCGTGAGGGAGGGCTGAGCAATGCAGCTGTCTGAGGAGCGGGAGGTGGGGGCTTCTTGGCTCGGGACAGCTGTGTGTGTGCGGTTCTCCTTGCCTGCGTAGAACTGTATGTGTGTTTCCTGCTCTGCCTGCTGAGCTGTGTGTGAAACACAGTGTGTGTGCTCCCTCCTTTGTGTGTAAGATTTTCCTTCGGTGGGGGCTGAGGAATTTGGCACTGGTCACTGGTCACTGAGGGCTAAAAATAACTCAGCCTGCTGAGTTATTTTTAGCCCTCAGTCATTCTTACTCATAACTTCTCATCATTCCCACATTCTCACGTTTTACTTTCACTCTCACTCTCCCGGGAAACTTATTGTTTGTTTTCTTAATGGTCCAAATGTTCAATGTTCCTGGATTTTAACTGTGCGCACAGACAATTTAAATCAGGTTTTTATGGGACCCAGAGCAAAAAAAAAAAAAGTTAAAAATAAACATTTATACTTCACGTGCACCAGCAAGGCCTCTTTGCTTCAAATTTGATAGGAGGCTTTTACCTCGTTTGCCTAAACCTGGAGTACTCAACCAAAAACAGACTGCAGTCAACTCTGTTAAGGCCACATTTTCATCGGAGTTCCACGCATGGAATGATCCGAGAACTGCCTTATTCCTTTTTCAAGCGCTCACATTAACAGGGCCACGCCCTAAAGACTCCGACCAACCGAACATTTATAAGATCAATTCTCTCACAAATGATCTCTTTGATTCTAAAAAGTTATGTATATTAGAAAAACTTCAGCAAAGACCCGTACTGGTCCGATTCATTTCTTATACGCCGTCGCTTCTAACGTCATATTTGACGGGACATCCGATAAAAGCGGCTGGGAGTAACCAATCACTTCTTTAAGTTGTCGTGTGTGCCCAATTGTGGAGGAAGCCCATATCATTCCAAATCTTTTGATGTTTTAAGACAACTTATTTTTCTACGTAGAAAAATACCAAATAGATGTCAAGCCAAAGGAACGACCACTCCCGTCCGTCAATCAATCACAAACAACGCTCTTCCCAATTCAAATTACACAGGCGGCAGATTCATCGCTAACAAACAGAGAGAGCAGAAGGCAGAGACCAGCATAAAAATGTATTTACACTCACCTCCGTCCTCTCTCTCCACCCCAGCGCGGAAGGGCCAGTTCCGAGCGGGGGAAACCCAAGCCGTCTGTCCGGGAAGACAAAACTCCCTTTTTCCTATCGCGTCGGGGTTCACCAATTTTGTGGGAGAATTACTTAACTATTAACCTTTTAAAAAAGAAAGAAAGACTCAGAGAAAGATGGCGTTCCTTTTGTCTTAACAACGAGAACTCACTTTTATTTCCATTACATCATCTCACGTACGCACGGGTGAGAAGCGTGAGTTCTAAAAAATGCAGATACAGAACTTGCCTTTTTAAAGCCTACAAATGTGTGTGCGTTAAACACAAGAGTCTGTGTGTCTCCATTGGTGTGTGTGTGTTACAAGCTAATGACGTCCAGTTGGCAACTGGACGAAAGTTCTGGGAAGTGTTTATCACAAAAGTACAAAAACAGAGCAATTAATTCCACTCTTTGACATATCTTGGAACAGTCCTAGTATAAACCGACTCCAGATGCTTCCTTTTAATACCATCGACGAAAAACAGGAAAAAGGTCAACCTGACCCTAACTCCCATAAAGGAAGAGGCGTCACTTGTATGTATAGTTAGAGATGATTTGGAAGTGAGATGAAGCCAAAACAACCATAGTGTATTATCACTAGACTCACATATGTCTAGAGATAATCTGGTGATAATTTACAAAGAGGAGACGGCCAAATGCTACCATGGACATCCAGATAGATTTAGCCAGTTCTGATGTTTTACTCTAGATGATCTTTCTTCATCTTTGTGGTTAAATGAAGCTTTTAAGCAAAGCAGAGACACAGCAGCTCTGCAGTAGAACCAAGACCTGAAGAGACTGAAGAGATTCTCTGTGTGGGTCAAACAGGACATTGATGTGAAGAGCAGATGTTCATCTGACGATGACATCACTGTTTAGTCATCATCTTTTAGTCTGTTTATCGGTCTTTATTAGTCTGATTTGACTACAACTGATCTGATTCTTTCTCTCATCACAGACTAGTGGGCTGTTGGCTCTCACCGACTGACTGTGAAGTTGTGGCCTCAGCTCTGAAGTCCAACCCCTCCCTGACTGACCTGGAAATAGATCAGATCTATGATGGAGGGAGAACCTTTGGAGACTCTGAGATGAAGCGTCTCTGTGAGATCCTGGAGACTCCAGTCTGTAAAGTAAAGAAGCTGACGTAGGTTTTATCTTCACTGCTACTTTAAAACTTATTTTAATTAATAATTTTGTTCTGACATTTTTTCTCTATAGACAACCTGCTGTCCAAATGTTTTGCCTTGTTAATTATTTATTTTCTTCTTTGATATTTTCAGTATTGAACATTTAATACTTAAAATGCTTTGGACTGAAGAACAAAAATGAGGAAAATAAGTCAAATGATGTGAATTATTGATGGCGATGTTTTAATTTGATTTGGGAAAGATTTAGATAACAAGATCAGATCATTTAGCTTTATTTTTCATTTCTTTGTCACATCTTTACATGAAACATTAATGTTTGTTCCTCCAGAGTAGTGCCAGGATCACATTCACACACATAAACACTAAAATAAAAATAATAAAACAGCATTATCTAAAAAATGAATGTTTGAGAAGAAAAAAAGAGAGAAAATGTAAAGTAAATGAAAGCGACGGCACCAGCAGGTTGCATGTTCTCCCTGTGCATGCGTGGGTTCTCTCTGGGTACTCCGGCTTCCTCCCACAGTCCTAAAACATGACTGTTAGCTTAACTGGCCTCTCTAAATCCTCCTTAGGTGTGAGTGTGTGTGTGAATGGTTGGTTGTCCTGTCTGTCTCTGTGTTGTCCTGTGATAGGCTGCTTACCTGTCCAGGTGAAGCCCGCCTCTCAGCCACTGACAGCTGCAGATAGACACCAGCAGCCCTCAGGACCCCAGCAGGGATAAGCCTGGTGGAAAATGGTTGGATGGACGGCACCAGCAGGTTCCAGCAGCTCAGCTTTGTCCTGAAGCTGCTGTTCTGTTGGTGTGGGTCAGAGAGGAAGGTCCTCTTCAGTCTGACAGCTCAATCAGACAGAACCAGAACCAGGAGCCAGCAGTGTGGCTATTAAAACTACAGCACAATATTGAAAAGTAAAAAGCTCTACTGCAGCAGACGCTCTCTGGACTCAGCGGTACCGTTCAGCAACAAGCCAACAAGTTTGAGCACCAAGAAGGAAAGCAAAGAAAAACTGAAGAATCATCATTTCTATTAGTCTGCAGACCATTTCTGCCTGGCAGACCATGATCCAGAGGAACATCTGGCTCCAGCTGTTCTCCTCCATCCTCCTCCTCCCAGGATGTGAAAAAGGAGGTGCTGGGAGCCCCATCAGCCCGGATGCTCAGTTGGCTCCTCACTTTAAATCGGCGCTGGAGAAGATCCAGAAGAACGCCGAGGAGTCAGAGACGCTTCAGGACCTGGTGAGGCCTCGCTCCGGGCCGACGTCCCTCGCTGGTCTGCCGGCTGCTTGGAGCACCGTGGCCAGGAGGTCAGGAGTTCAGGAGCTCCACGGCTCCTGGAGTCTCCCTCTGCTCCTCCATCAGCCTCCCTCTGCTCCTCCATCAGCCTCCTCCTCTCCTCCCTCTGCTCCTCCATCAGCCTCCTCCTCTTCTCCCTCTGCTCCTCCATCAGCCTCCTCCATCAGTCTCCTCCTCCATCAGCCGCCTCCTCCATCAGCTGCCTCCTCCATCAGTCTCCTCCTCCATCAGCCACCTCCTCCATCAGCCGCCTCCTCCATCAGCCTCCTCCTCCTCCATCAGCCTCCTCCTCCATCAGCCTCCTCCTCTCCTCCCTCTCCTCCTCTATCAGCCTCCTCCATCAGCCTCCTCCTCCATCAGACTCCTCCCTCTGCTCCTCCATCAGCCGCCTCCTCCATCAGCCTCCTCCTTCTCCATAAGCCTCCTCCTCCTCCATCAGCCTCCTTCTCCATCAGCCTTCTCCTCCTTCTCCATCAGCCTTCTCCTCCATCAGCCTCCTCCTCCATCAGCCTCCTCCTCCATCAGCCTCCTCCATCAGCTGCCTCCTCCATCAGCTGCCTCCTCCATCAGCTGCCTCCTCCATCAGCCTCCTCCTCCTCTCTTCTCCTCCTTCTCTCTCCATCTCTCCTCCTTCTCGCCTTCCTCTCTCCTTCTCCTCTTCTCTCCTCCTCTCCTCCCTCTCTCCTCTTCCTTCTCTCTCCATCTCTCCTCCTTCTCTCTCCATCTCCTCTCCTATCTCCTCCTCCTCTCCTCCTTCTTTCCTCCTTCTCTACTCCTCCTCCTCCTTCTTTCCTCCTTCTCTCCTCCGCCTCCTCCTCCTCTCCTCTTCACAGACTGATCAGCAGAGGCTCCACACTGCACCTCATCTCGCCTCCTCCTCTCCTTCCTCTCCTCCTCCTTCTCTCCTCCTCCTCTCCTCCTTCTGTCCTCCTTCTCTCCTCCTCCTCCTCTCCTCCTCACAGACTGATCAGCAGAGGCTCCACGCTGCACCTCCTCTCTCCTCCACGGTTCAGAGGAGTCATGGAGATGGTTCTAGCGTCTCCAGAGCAGAGCGCTGCACCTCCTCTCTCCTCGACGGTTCAGAGGAGTCATGGAGACGGTTCTAGCATCTCCAGAGCAGAGCACTGCACCTCCTCTCTCCTCCTCCACGGTTCAGAGGAGTCATGGAGACGGTTCTAGCGTCTCCAGAGTAGAGCGCTGCTCTCCTGTCAGAACTGCAGGAACTCCTGGATAAAGACGTCATTTCCAGGGTTCTCCACGGGGTTCTATTGCCTTTATTTACTGGTTCTGATCACAGAGAGACGGTTCCACATGCTGACAGTCAGACAGCTGCTGGAGAACGTTCTCCAGAACCACTGGTTCTCCTCCATAGATCTGAAGGACTACTTCCATGTTCCATCATCTCCAAACACAGGAAGTATCTGCGCTCCTCCTTCCAGGGGATTCCCTGTCACTACAACCTGCCGTTGGGTTCCTCTCTGTTTCCACGCACGTTCTCCAGATGCCGCTGCGCTCTGCAGGGAGGAGAACCCTCTTTTAGGTGGACCACCTGCTCTTGCTGGCTCGGTCCAGAGAGGAAGCGGCGGTGCAGACCAGAGCTCTGGCTCCACAGCTGACAGAACTGGGTTCTCCATAAAGTGCTAAAAGGTTCTGTTCTGCGTCCCAGCTGCTAGGAGCTAAACTGGGCCACCATGAGAGCCCAGAGCAGACGCTGTCAGCGCTGCTCCGCCGGGTCACACCTCCACACAGTGACAGCTCTGTCCGTCATGCGGCTGCTGGGGATGACGTCAGCGGCCCACCTGCTGCTTCCGCTGGCTCTGCTTCATAGGAGGCGCCTGCCTGCAGAGATGCTTCACCCGCCTGCGCAGAGACCCTGTGGCCAGAAGAGGCAGAGGATGACTGCAGTCCCTCCGTCAGTGGGAGCCCACCTGGCCCACTGGGGAAACCCCCCCACTGTGTCAGAGGGAGTTGCCCTCAGCAGACCTACGTCACACGTCCCGGTGTTCACAGACGCTGTCAGGCTGGGAGGAAGGTGTCTGTCCCAGGTAGTGGCAGAGAAGTGGCCACACCACATGTCTCTCCACATAAAGGTGCTGAAGCTGACTCAGCATTTTGCTCCTCTGCTGCGGGACCAGCAGCTTCTGATCCACACCCACAACAGGCTCACAGCAGCGGCACAAAGTGCCAAGGCTGCTGCTTTAGCTTGAAGATGAATCCAGAACAATGTGAGCTGAAACTCTGTTAAATGATCCATGTTTAGAACATTGTGGCTCTGAGAACCACTGTTCTAGCAGAACCCTGAGCCAGACTAGAAGACAGCAGCATTTTAAACAGACGCCAGAGCCATCAGACTTAAATATCCAGCAGCAGCAAGTGATCATGGATGGATTTATGTTCAAGGAGAGTTTATTGTTGGCTGCTAATCTCCAAGCTCTAGTGCCCCCCCCCCCCCCAACCCTAAGCCCAGAACATCTTCATCAGCAGCCGCCACTGCTGAGAACCACACCTTGATCTGGACCTTCACACGTCATGATAACATGTTCTGGTTCTGCTGGCTTTAACTCTTTAAATCAGTTCTACTGGATCACATATCAGACATCAGTTCATCATGTTTCTGGCACTTTTACATTCAGGGACATTCATTTTCTACATTTGATCATTTATTTGTTCATGTTTCAGTTTTAACCTGCATCCTGGTGGCTTCAGCTCACATCTTTCATTCTTTATTCAGATTGCAGCGCTGCAGTTTGTCAGAGATCAGCTGTGAACATCTGGGTTCTGCCCTGAAGTCCAACCCGTCCCATCTGACAGAACTGGTCCTGAGCAGAAACGACCTGAAAGATGGTGGAGTGAAGGAGCTCTGTGGTTTCCTCCAGACTCCCCTCTGCAAACTACAGACACTGAGGTCAGACTCCATGTTTTAGTTCTGATATCTGTGATGTGAAAGTTGTGTTGACACTAAACTGCAGACATCTGGCTGATATTCTACTGATCCACACTGAGGATCTTCATGGTAAAGTCTGCTTTCTTCTTCACTGCTTTGCTCCACTTAAAGTTTCTTTCTTTTTCTAACTTCCTGTCAGCATTTATTCAATAGTCAGCAGAAAACATGAAACAATGAGCTGAATTTCAGTTTAGAGTTGCAGCTTTTATCCAGAACTGAGGAAGAGGAAGAGAGAAGAAATAAAATGCTGATGTTTCATTTATTTGAAGGTTTTTAATCTCTTTAAACCTTCATCAGGTCAGTTTTTCTCCATTTTCTACAGGATGATGTTAAAATAATTGAATAAGTGGATGTAATTGAGCTGAAAAGCAAAGTTCAGATCTTGTATTGTAATAAATCTTTGCTGAGTTTGTTCCTGGACTTGGAGCCAGTTTTTAATGTTGTCTCTCTGTGTAACTGAGTCTGAGCCCTGATCTCAGGTCAGAAGCGGACAGCATTGGGACCCCCAGTGTGTAGAAATGCCCCTCATGTGAAGCGGCTCAGAGGGGATTCAAGCCAGTTTAGAAAAGTCAATTTCAGCTCCTGGAATCTGTGTGACAGGAACAAATCTATAATCCCTGATTGATGCTTCAGCACTTTTAGAAGCTCGGCAAGGATTTTACTGACTAAAACACTCAGACACAACATGTCACAGTAGCAGGTTCTGCTTCTGGGAGCTTCAGCTCCTAAAGTCAGTTTACATGAAATATTCTCCATCACATCATGTTTTTATGGCTGTGGAATCAGTAAAATAGTTCATTTATCTGCATTAATCTCCATTTGTTCACACATTAACATTCATGAGGTGCTTTGCATCGAGCGTTTCTGCTTGAATCTGGGCGTGTAGAGGGCAGAACCTGAGCCAGAACCTGGTACCAAATGTATCGCTACAGCTGGGATCTAGAAAGGAAAATGGCTGCTGCTGTGCCTGAGCATGGTTTGATTCATCTGAATATTTTTACCATACTCCATTTTCTTTTTCTTGGCGTTCACTTTTAGTACGGATTCCACACAAAGTTTCTAAATGAGAGCCAGGTCTGTAAAAACTGCTAAACAAGTTTTAACTGTTGAAAGTTCTGATATTGTTGATTGTTGAAGAGCTGAAGTCAGCAGGTCTTTATTGAAGCAGCAGCTTGTTGTCATTAATATTAATGAGAGTTCTTTAACTGGTTCTGTTGGACTGTTAGAACCTGCATCCTGGTGGCTTCAGCTCACATCTTTCATTCTTTATTCAGATTGTGGAGATGCAGTTTGTCAAAGATCAGCTGTGATCATCTGGTATCGGCGCTGAAGTCCAACCCGTCCCATCTGACAGAACTGGTCCTGAGGAACAACAACCTGAAGAAGTCAGATGTTCAGCAGCTGCAGGATCTTGTAAAGAGTCCAGACTACAAACTAGAAACTCTGTAAGTAGATGGTTGGAGTGAGTCCAGCTGCTGTCAGCAGAACTGTTCTGAACCCAGTTGGTACCAAAGCACAGATCCAGTGTTTCCAGTAAAGCTGCAGCTTCTCAGTGGGAGGAGAATGGTGACAGGCTTCCTGATTGGACACAAAGACAACAATGAGCCAATCAGAGGAGCCAGCAGCTTGTTGTCTTCCTGTCTTTGTGTCCATGTGAAGATGACTGTTGTTGTTGTGTTCATGTCTTCCAGCTGACAGCCTTCCACCATGTCTAGAGACAGTGGTCCTCATTCATCAAGCTGTGGAGCATCAGATCTGATCTCAGACTCTTTGTTCTCTCATTTCAACAGCAAACAGCTGATCAGTTTCATCTTAGTCACAGCTCTGAGATCAGTCTGACTGCAGCCTGCAGATCACTGATTTCACAGCCCATCATTACATTTAGTCACCATGTGGTCTTTCTACAGAGCACAAGCTCTGCTGAAGTCCACTCAGCACATCTGGACATGTGTCCTTCTCTCACTAGTTTCATCCAGATGTGTTCAGGGACAGCCTCCATGTTTCTTAGTCAGCTGATGTTTCAGGAACAGATGTTCATGTTCAGCTTCCAGAGGCTGAAACACTCACTGATCTCCTCTGTTGCTCCTTCTTCTCTCTGCAGGGAGTGGAGGACCTGGTGATCTTAGTGGAGGAGAGAAGCTGAGCTGTCCTGATGATCCAGAGGTTGAAGCTGCAGCAGTTTGACTTTAAAGAGACTCTGACTGGATCCTGATGATGAACTCTGACCTTAGAGATGTTGATCCTGTTTATCTGATCATGTCTGTCATTTAGTGTCTGATATTGTTTGTCTCTGTGGACCAATGAGGATCAAATGAAAACTAAGCTGCATTTAGTGGCTCCATGGAGTTTTGATCTGAATCTGATGAAACTGCAAAGTTGATCTTTTTTCTCTCTGCTTCATTTTCAGCCTGTAAGCCAGAAATCTGAAATAAAGCTCAACTCTAAAGTTTTCAGGCTGCATGTTTGCTTCATTGTAATGCAGTTTCTGCAGGTTTTTCAGCATATTTTAGATGTTTTCTGCAAATGTTTGGGCAGCTCTGCTCTTTTATCTGTTGCTGCAAACAGCTCAGTGAGTAAATGATGGTTTCTTCAATCAGAGGATGAAGCTTTTCTTCAGGATTTTACATCAAATCTTTTTATTTCCTTCTTTCTGAAGGTAAAATCTAAAAGTGAGTAAAGATAAAGTTTGATCTGCTCCAGCTTCTCCTTTGGTGAGCATGGAAACACTTTCTGCAGCAGCTCAGAGACTTTCAGATCTTCTTTGGAGGATTTTCTCTGTTCTTCCTGCAGAACGGTTCTGGTTCTGTTGGATCTGAGGCTCATCATGCAGCTCTGCTCTGCTGAGGTCAGAACATAGATTTTAATCCTGTTTAGGGACTGTGGGGGTAAAACCTTCACCTGCAGCTCCTCATCAAGTCCACTGTGGACGTTGGAGAAGGAGAAGAGATTTTCTCTTTTCATCAGAAATTCAAACATGAATCATTTCCTTTTTTCTCGTTTCCTGGACATTTCAGACGGACCAGAACCAGAATCTACAGAACCTGGATCCTCAGATCGTCTCCCTGTTACATAAATAACTTTAGAACCTGAGAAAGATGACATCTGGCATCCCAGCAGACAGGCAGAAAGATAGAAAATCATTTTAGATGTGTTGAATTTTAAAGTTAAAGTTGGGTTAAAATGAGGAATTATTAAAATAATTCAAGCATCAAACAGGGATTACTAGATTTAGTCAGAACTGAGTTTAAAAGCAGAAGTTTAACAAGTTATCTGGATTCTTTGGTTCAGTTTCTAGCTTTAAAACATCCATTAGAACCAAAGATCAGCAGGTGGTGTCTCACTTGATTCCCACTAAAAATCCCTGAGTGGAAATGAAAAGCTGGACTGTCAGTGTGGTTCAGTCAGAGCAGCTTTAGAGACCATTCCTCTGATGGAAGCGTGGGAACCTTAGAGGAACATTTCTCTGTTCATTTGTTCTGAAACATTTGTTCTCTGGATGTTTCCTCTGGTTTCCAGCCTTCATTCTGTCTCCATCAGGATAGGAGACCAGCAGGTGGCGCTGCTGAGCAGCTTCAGCTTTCTATGGAGCCACATTAGCAGAACCTTAAATGGATCCAAACTGTTAGGCCAGATCCAGGCAGCCTTCGTGTTCTCTACATGATCTGGGATGAAGAGAAAAGCTCGGAGCACATTGTTGGAAACTGTGGCACAAAGAATGGAGTGAATCATTTCTTCATGTGCAGCTATGTACCTAGGATGAAACATCTGCTACAATTTGGCTAAATAGTTTTAGTCCCAGCAAATAAAAAATAAGCTGAGCCAGCAGTTTATGTCCGTAAACATGAAATGCTGCTACAGCCATGGAGAAACCTTTAGGAAGAGCTTCTCTGGTTTTCTAATCAACACAATACAGTGAGTTATTAATATGAACAGAAATATTGAGTCAAACATTCAGGAAGATGCTCACATGCATCTGTGAGAAAAGTTCCCACGCAGCGTCGTCTATGAAATGCAGATGAATGTTTTTGTCCTGACATCTTTTCAGCAGCTCACTGATGACACATTCTGGATCTGCAAGCCTGTTTCAAGAAGAAAAAACTGATAAATCCATGAGAAAATATGAAAATAACAGAGAATTCAGCATTTCTGGACAGCATCTGAGGGTTTTCCATCTTTAACCACAGGTAATGACTTCTGCTCAGATTAATGAACACACCTTTCTCCACCAGTTCAACAACATTAATGGTATTTCATGGCAGCAGCAGCTCCAGATACACCAGTTACGTCACGTTTGCTTTGCTGCTTCTGGATCAGAGTAAATCTGCAGCTTTGAAGTTGCTACAGTCCTGATCAATGGAGAAAACAGAGGTCGTCAGTCAAGCTATTAGAACTGGAACAAAATGCAGATTATGTCAAAGAAACTCAGGATCCCAACACTGAACATCTTTGAATGCAGAAATCAGTTTGTTCTCTATCAGAAACATCATTTAGAGGCAATGAGGACTAATGACAGCAATGACAGCAGAAATATGACAATATTTTCTCCCTTCAGTTGGTTTGGAGCCATCAGGATGTGACAGCAGATCTTCTTCTCCATCTTCATCATCCTCACAAACATGCTGCTACCATCAAGGCCTCTGTCCCACTTCTTCAGGTCTGCAACTATGTGGCCTATGAACTGATGTGGGAAGTGACTATGAAGCTGTGAACTATTACCAAGTCCACATCTGCTCAGAATCTTCCCTTCTTTCCTTCTGAGGCAAAGCAGCAGCTGCGCTGATCTTTGTTCAGCTCCAGGCTGTCAGGCAGCAGTTTGTGGATGAAGAGCTGCTGAAGACGCTGGTTGGACTTTGGAGACCAGAGGAGCTCTTTAGTCCACGGAGGCTGTTGGTCTGACATGAGGACCGTCACTGATCCACCAACCGCTAGAATAAGGAGAAAAATGCCTTTTCACTGCCTTTGTTCATTGGATTTGGCAGCTGGAATATTTTCTGATTAAACTCAGAAAATTAAAAAGAAAATGAAGAGTTTTTCTTCTGCTTTGTTGAAATGTTGTTGAACAGTTTGTGTTAAACTTCTGTTGACAAAACAGTCGTTTTCTTTTATTTTTATAATACCAAATAATATCTTTAATAAAGGAAAAGGTCAACCAGCAGAAGTTCTCCATTAAAACAGTTTGTGTTAAACGTCTGTTGACAAAACAGTCGTTTTCTTTTATTTTTATAATACCAAATAATGTCTTTAATAAAGGAAAAGGTCAACCAGCAGAAGTTCTCCATTAAAACAGTTTGTGTTAAACTTCTGTTGACAAAACAATCGTTTTCTTTTATTTTTATAACACCAAATAATGTCTTTAATAAAGGAAAAGGTCAACCAGCAGAAGTTCTCCATTAAAACAGTTTGTGTTAAACGTCTGTTGACAAAACAGTCGTTTTCTTTTATTTTTATAATACCAAATAATGTCTTTAATAAAGGAAAAGGTCAACCAGCAGAAGTTCTCCATTAAAACAGTTTGTGTTAAACTTCTGTTGACAAAACAATCGTTTTCTTTTATTTTTATAACACCAAATAATGTCTTTAATAAAGGAAAAGGTCAACCAGCAGAAGTTCTCCATTAAAACAGTTTGTGTTAAACTTCTGGTGACAAAACAGTCGTTTTCTTTTATTTTTATAATACCAAATAATGTCTTTAATAAAGGAAAAGGTCAACCAGCAGAAGTTCTCCATTAAAACAGTTTGTGTTAAACTTCTGGTGACAAAACAGTCGTTTTCTTTTATTTTTATAACACCAAATAATGTCTTTAATAAAGGAAAAGGTCAACCAGCAGAAGTTCTCCATTAAAACAGTTTGTGTTAAACTTCTGTTGACAAAACAGTCGTTTTCTTTTATTTTTATAATACCAAATAATGTCTTTAATAAAGGAAAAGGTCAACCAGCAGAAGTTCTCCATTAAAACAGTTTGTGTTAAACATCTGGTGACTAAACAGTCGTTTTCTTTTATTTTTATAACACCAAATAATGTCTTTAATAAAGGAAAAGCTCAACCAGCAGAAGTTCTCCATTAAAACAGTTTGTGTTAAACTTCTGTTGACAAAACAGTCGTTTTCTTTTATTTTTATAATACCAAATAATGTCTTTAATAAAGGAAAAGCTCAACCAGCAGAAGTTCTCCATTAAAACAGTTTGTGTTAAACTTCTGTTGACAAAACAGTCGTTTTCTTTTATTTTTATAATACCAAATAATGTCTTTAATAAAGGAAAAGGTCAACCAGCAGAAGTTCTCCATTAAAACAGTTTGTGTTAAACATCTGGTGACTAAACAGTCGTTTTCTTTTATTTTTATAACACCAAATAATGTCTTTAATAAAGGAAAAGCTCAACCAGCAGAAGTTCTCCATTAAAACAGTTTGTGTTAAACTTCTGTTGACAAAACAGTCGTTTTCTTTTATTTTTATAATACCAAATAATGTCTTTAATAAAGGAAAAGCTCAACCAGCAGAAGTTCTCCATTAAAACAGTTTCCTGGGTCTCTGCAGAGATCATGTGGAGCCGTTTCTGACTGAGACTGCCTTCAGAAAATGAAACCATAACCTCTCCAGGCTGCCACAGGTCCTGCTTCCATTTTTCTTCTATTATTTTAAAGATGTTGACATGAACAGAGAAGCTCATTGCTATTCTTTCCATCTGCCTGCATTTCTCCACATAGCGTCCTGCCATCGGTGCGCAGCGCTGCGGCACATTGCAGCTGCCTTTGGGACCATGATGACAGACTAAGAATGAGCGCAGTTATTTTAGTTTTCCTCAGTAACACTGCATGTGTTTGGAACCACGTTTCTAGTTTCCCTATGAACAGCGCCCAGATTCTCTGACCTGCACTCTATCAAATACTTCACAGAGAGAAAATAGTGTCTTAATTGGCAACAGTGTATGGTGCAGATAGAGTGCGTAACTGAGCACAAGCGCTAGGCTAAGAGAACTACAACTAAAATTTAAATGCATGGATGATCCAGTTAACAGAGCAGCAGTAAGAACAATCAGAGTCCTGATTTTTTTGGTCTTAACCAGCGGTGAAAGTAGGAAGCAGGAGGCAAAGGGGGAGAGCAGCTCCCAGATAAATCCTTCATTCAGAAGCAGTCATGGCTGCACGCTGGATCACTGCTGCTAACCAGATACAGTCTAAAACGCCAATTAGTCTCTTTACAAGTTTTCTTCTCATTTCTTCTGCATTTTTTAACTACATGCGCCGTGTTTCTGTGCTTCACCGCTCTTACTGCCCCCCCCCTCCTAGGAGCCAGGTGCTTTTATCAGCGGCCAGCCTTTAAAACGTGAATCACTACGTTTAATGTCCTTCCACTCGTACCAAAATGTCCCAATTAAAATCAATAGGAGAGTCAGTAGCTGTGTTTCATGCTCTTTTGTTTCTAACACACAGAACCAGCGGTGCTTCGGTGGGCGTGGTCCCTTCAGCTTGAATTCAGGTGCACAAAATGACGTTACATGTAATTTAGGTGGGCACTTTTAAGGGTCATTTTAAGGAACTTGTAACATCAGGGGCTTCAGCTCAGACCCATTATTCCTTCTCTTCCCTCTAAAGGAGCCCTTTACAGTCTTCCTTTATGAATTTTCCTCACTGTTTATCCCTCACAGCCCATGAGGGTAAAATCCAGCAGCTGGATCAGCGTAAAGACGCAGCGTGAACCCCTGTGTGCTTTAAGTGTGGCAGCTGAGGGAAAATGTTGGACCGTATAGGCTTGATGAAACTCTGCCTCATTCACAGATGAGACCAACATGGATAGAATAATGATAATCTGTAGTGTTTTTATTGCCTGGATGTGAATCTGATCATTCATATTGTGCCTTTTATAATCAACTACAATTATTTCTTAAAGTCAGGAAACAAAGATTTCTCTTCCAGGGTCCAGTCAGCCACGCCCCCCGAAAATTAACATAATCTCACTCTTAACTTTTGATAAAAGTTGAGAGTTCTCGTCAGAATGAATATTTTGGCTGGTAAAAAATATGCGTTAGGCTGCTTTAAGTCCATCAGGAACAAGGATTTGTTCAGTCCAAGTCCACCTAACCCACTCAGGATAGTACAAGCCAACGGCCTCCACACTAAATCAGTAGGACCACACAGGAACCTCTGTAGGAAGTGGAAACGGAAAGCAGCCCCCCTGCTGCTGAGCTGGATCAGGCCCTGTCCTCCATCGTCCTTCACTCTGCAGCACCCAGTGCAGTTTGTCCCAGAAAGAGTCAACAAGAAGAGCCTGGATCTTTGACAGCAGGTCAGGTGGGGGGTCAACACATGACAGGCCATGCCAGAAAGTGGATGAAACCAAATTATTAACAATTAGAACTCTGCCTCTGTAGGACATCTTTGTCAGAATCCACTTCCACCTTGTTAAACCACCTTTCACCTTATCTAGAACATTTTCCCAGTTTTTCAAACCAAAAGATTGATCACCCAGAAAAACTCCTAAATATTTAAACCCTCCCTTCTTCCAAATTAACCCCCCAGGCAATCTTAGTTGGTTCTCCAGGTCACCTCCAACACACAGAGCTTCACTTTTGTCCCAGTTAACTTTGGCTGAGGATAAAGAGCCAAACTGAGCTCCATCTCTCACCAACATGTCAATATCCTTCTGAGTATTCACTAAGAGGACAAGGTCATCTGCATAGGCCGACAGCTTTAAAGCTTTATTACAACCTGGAATGATCAACCCCTGAAGGTCACATCTGAGTCTATGTAACAAGGGCTCAAAGCTAAAGAATAGAACATGCCAGAAAGGCCACACCCTCGTCTAATTCCTCTGTGGACCTGAAAAGGAGCGCTCAGACCACCATTAATGATTAGCTCACTCTGAATGTCACAGTATAAAACCTTAACTTTATCAATAAAACCAGGAGCAAAGCCAAAAGCACTCAAAGTGAGCCATAAGTAGTCATGCTCAACACCATCAAAGGCTTTTTCTTGATCAATAGACATGATTCCAGCTTTCAGGCCATACAGCTCACAGATCTCTAAAAATCTCCTATCAAGACAATGTTATCAGAGATCAAGCTGCCCGCTACACAATATGTCTGATCACAGTGGATCACTTTCTCCACCACTTTGCTCAGCCTGGCTGCCAACACCTTAGAGAGGAGCTTGTAATGTGAGCAGAGCAGTGAAACAGGTCTCCAGTCTTTAATAAACTGCAGCTCACCTTTGTTGGGCAGCAAAGTAAGAAGCGCCCTTCTGCAGCTCAGTGGCAGACGGCCTCCAGCCAGACTGTCCTTCAGTACTGACAGCAGATCTTCCCCCACTACTGAGCACAAAGACTTGTAGAAGTCCACAGGTAGAGCATCTATTCCAGGAGCTTTGCCACTCTGCATGCTCTGCAGAGCTGCATAGAGTTCATTAGCAGACAGAGCTGCTTCCAGCTCTATGTTCCTCTGCTGCTCCACCTGAGGAAGACCAGTGTAGAAGCTCTGGGACACTGCCTGCTCCTCTCTGGGCTCACATTTAAACAGCTCGCTGTAAAAAGTCACAGCATGGTTACCAGTTGCTGGATGATCAGTCAGCACCTGCCCAGCGTCGCCCTTTAAGCTGTGAAGGAACTTTTTCTGTCCATTCTTACGCTGTAGAGCAAAGAAAAAGTGAGATGGTGTTCCCTCTAAGCTGCACGGCATCTGGCTTCAGCGCACAGCAAATCTATGCTGCGCAGTAAATAAAATCCACTATGAACTGTAAACTAAATAATAATGAAGCAGGTTATTTTTGACCATTTAGTAATTCTGCTGAGATGCTGTTCCCTCCCGCTTTGTGAGCGCCAGGTGCTGATCGGAGCGCACCGTTGGTTGACGGGTGGAGAAGAGACTCTAGGCCTGTGGCGCTGTGCGTCTCTGTCAGCCAATGATACGCTGCGCTTCATGCCTAAACTTATGCAGCCAATCACTGTCATGAGCAGAACTTTAGGCGGATGTGCCGCTTTTTTGCGAAGCGTACGCTAAAGACGAGATGAAGGAAGTAAATCCTGGTAAGCCACTCTTATTATGGCCAAACGAGCCGGCTGTGGAGCATCCGCTGATCAAGGGAAAGCTGAAAAGAAATGCGGTACATTTAAAGTGGAATGGCTGTTGGAGCATGTACAAATAGAAGAAGGAGAGGTGAAACTGGGGGAGATTCTTTCTGTTTCAGGTGAGAAAGGACTGCGCTGCAAAGGATGCTGCCAAGCTAAAGTAGCAAGCGAGTTTTCAGAGGGAAAAGTGTGGACTGAGTGGAAGTTGGACTTCCTTAAAGGTCACATTCAGCATAAAACTCATTTGAATGCTGTTGGAATTTTACAAAGATTTAAGATGGAATGGAGATCAGCAGATTATTGCAGGAGAGCTCAAAAGATGGAGAAAAAAGGAACGAGCTGTCACAGAAAAAGAAATCTGACCCTGAGCAAGTTAAACTTCTCATTGATGACTTTCTACTCGCCATCAAAATAAATGCAGCAATGCTATCGGTGCAGCAAACACATGATCACATGGCAAAGTATGTGAGTGTACCAGAAAGCTGGCCAAGCAAAAATGATTCCTTTGAATTTGTGAACTCGATCAATGAGAATAAATGCAGAATAAAACTATGCAGAGTGTTAAAAATGCACCCTGGCATACTCTGATAGTAGATGAGAGCACAGACATAACGGTGCACAAGATGCTAGTCTTGTCTATTAAATCCAGGGAGGAAAATGATGTCAACTATAAAACATCATCCAGCTACCAGCATGCACTGCTGCTGATATTGTGCAGCCTATCAGCCAGTTCTACTCCAACCATGGATGGACTTGCAGAAGATGGTGATGCTGACATGTGATGGTGCCTCAGTAATGCTGGGGAAGCACAATGGAGCTGCAGCATTATTAAAAAGACATATAGCACACCTAGCTGAACAACATTGTGTGGCCCATAGAGAGGACCTGGGCATTGATGATGCCTGGAAAGATGTGCCTTTGATGCCAGATGTGCAAACTCTTCTTACAACTGGATATTCCACTTTCTCTCTGTCCACTGTGAAGAGGGGCAAAATGGAGGAACTAGCAAAGATTCTCCATGAAGACACACTGTCATCCAGGCCTCTGAGTGAAGTGTGATGGCTGTCACAGCTTTGAATGCTCTTCTGAGGAACGACACGGTGCTTGAGGAATACTGCAGAAGAGAAAGCAATGACAACAGGGATCCGCTGGCAAATTACTGCTACAAAAAGCTGAGTGGTTCAAAGCTCAAAGTTACTCTAACAGCTCTGGGAGATGTTTTGGGGGAGCTGGCACATCTCTGTGTTTCCTTCCAAAGACTTGATCTGTGAGGGAAGGACACAGAGACTGAGAAGTTGCCTTCTCAATACTTGAATGATGAGAAGGATGTGCAGTGGAGTGACCGTGTCAAAGAGCTGATGAGGACCTCATCAGCTGATGAGATAAACACCAGTCAGATTATTCTTTTCATTCCTAAGCTCTGTCATCACTTGGATGCTGGTTTCCCTGAAGGTGAATTAAGGGAGTGGTCTGCATTTGACATTGAAGCACTAAGCTCAGACATCAGTTGTGAGTATGGATCAGCAGGCATCGCTACACTGGCAAAGAAACATGAGGGCATTCTGCCTCTCATGCTCCTTAGAGACCATGAACAGTGAATATGCTGAGTTCAAGTACATAGTGAAGCAACAACTTAAACAAGGCTCAATCAGCACATTCTCAGATATGGTGGCTGCAACACTTAGATGTGAGGAGCTAACAGAAACCTCACAGCTTCTGGATATTTGTGCCACTTTTCAAGCATCCAGTGCAGATTGTGAAAGAGGCTTTAGTTTGATGAATCGCATCAAAACAGCATCCAGAAATCGTCTGGAAGTAGAACATTTGGAGCAGCTGATGCGCATAAAGTCAACAGAAGAAGCAGGTGAAGCCATCAACCTGGACAAAGTCTACAACCACTGGAGAAGTGAGAAGGACAGACGAGAAAAATAAGGCAAACTTGAAATTACAGTGCAGATTATTCTGTGTTCTTGTGTTAATAAGGGCTTTTCATTTATGGATATTAATCACTAAATGTTGTTAATAAGTTAGAAGTTGTAGAAGAGCTGGCATCAAACTGGAATAATATCACAGAATCTTTTACTTCCTCTTCTATTCTACCTCCATGTTCAAAAGCAGCTGTCTATACCTTTCTTATTTTATGTACCATGTGCTTGTGCTAAATGTCATTGGCCAAAATGTAAACAGTTTAATGGCAGTAAAATTTGAACTTTGAAAGACATGTCTGTCAGTTCTTCCTTAGCAGGTCCCCTACTCTGACATAAAATATACCAAACAGCTCATAAAGAAGATTTAGTCTTTTTCAGGTAATCGGTCTAAATCAGTTTTATCTAAACTGAGCAATCTAAAAGAAATGACTGCTTTAATCTGATTATTATAGGCCATCTACAGGTAACTTGTTCTAATCATACAATCTCAGCTTTTTGACAGGCGGAACATTGATATAGCCTCAGTGCACGTGTGATGTTGCTCACTGAGGTCAGGTGATCGCTCAGGGAGTCTGTGTGTTTGCTAAGACACATGAAAAATTAGGGGGAACACTGGATGGAACATCCATGTGGGCTCCATGCTGGAAACGGGACCTAACGAGACCCCCTGAGCTGAGACAGCCAGCAAGTTGGCTAAATCAGACTTCTTAGCTTCAAGTCTGTGAGTGTGGCGTTGGTCTGCTGTGGCTTCAAAGAAGTCTCTGAGCTCCTCCACCTCAGACTCCAGAGCCCTGACTGAACCACCAAGGCTTTGGTCACATTCTCAGTGGACTGCTGACACAACTGTCTGATCAGCACTTTGACACAATCCACCATTGTTGGAAAGAAATAAAATCACATTTAGTGCTCTGGTGGTTTTTCCTAAAAAAGGCAAATGTATCTTTAAAGTTCCTCTCTTCCAATAAGGCTGTGTTAAAATGCCAATAAGCTCTACTGGCTTTTACTCACTTTATAAAGACAGAGACTGTTACAGGTGAGTGATCAGAAAAACCATCAGGGCTGATTAAACCACTTTTAAACTATTAAAATGATGTTTAATCAATAAAAGCATGGAGCCTGGCCATAGAGAATAAATGATGTGCAGCATGAGTCCACGTGTTGCTGCTCACCATGAAAAGCTCTCCACACATCACAGCTCCTGAGCTTCCAGAAGCTGAATCAGGCGAGTGCCAGAGGCGGCATGAGGCTCTGCATGCTTCCTGTCTAAGCTGCTGTCCTCAGGACACTTCAAATCACCTCCAAGAAAGAAAGATTCCTCACTGCTACATTTCTCTACAACTTTATTCAAAGCATCTAGAAACACCAGCCTCTCCACTCCCACAGCAGGAGCATAGATAGTAATAAACAGCATTTTTACTTTCTCATCCACTGCTCTTCTTTTCTACAGACGGCCTTTAATGAGCTCCTCAGATTCCAGCCACTGAGGAATAAAGTTTTTAGCAAAGAGAACTCCAACCCCACCACTGTTACTAGTCTGATGACTTCAGAAGGACTCACCAGTCCATTCTCTCCTCCAGTCAGCCTCATTATCAGCAGGACTGTCAGTCTCTAGCACTAAAATAATATACAACTGTTTTAGAGCACAGCTTGAAGAGAGAAGCTCTTTTCCCAGCATGCTTTGCTCCATTTAAGTTCTAGCTGCCTATCCGTATATCTCCCATAGCAGAGAACAGTAGTAGTGACACAGAAAGCAAAGAGCAAAGCAAAGAAAAGAGAAAGATTCTGAAGGTTCTTCATCATCTTCTAACTGCTTCTTGACCTTCTGCTCTAGTTTTTTAATACGGTAGATCTGCTGCTCAGTGAAAGCTTTCTCTGCCAGGACTCCAGGACTTGTCAGAAAAACCTTCAGTGAGTCCAGGAAGAGCTGCAGTCAGGAAACACTTTGTCCACTTTAAGCTTTCTGGCTGCCTTTGTGTCCTGCAGGAAACTCTTAATCCTGGTTAAAGAGTCGCCTCTCTTCTGGTGAGGAGGCCAGAGACTCCACATCACTCTCCTCATCACCTTCACTGTCACCTGACTGCTGACATTCACTATTAGGAGAAACTTTCTGCACTTTACAAGCAGACTGACGCTCTTCATTTGCTTTCCTCTTTTTAGGATCATTAGAAAACTCTTTATCTACCATCATTTCATCCTCCTCCTCAAGAGAACATCCTACCTCTCCTGCTTAAACTAGAAGGACTTTCAGACTTTGACTTTATTTTACTAGGCAGCAGAATAAATCCTTCTTTTCCACATGAGGAGCTCCTCTTCTTTTTCCTGCTCTCTTTAGGGCTCACCACAGCAGATCATGTGACTCCATGTCAACCAATCCCTGAGCTTCTCCTCTATCACACCAAGCCTCTGCATTTGCTCCTTCACTACATGCAGGAATCTTTTCCATGGGCTTTTGCCTCATCAGCTGCCTAGCAGCTCCATCTTAATCATCTTTACCAAGTAAATCTCTCCCTTCTCTACACGTGTCCAAACCATCTCAGCCTTGCTGCTCTAAGCTGCTCTCCAAAGCTGAGCTCAGACTTGAAGCATGCTGGCACTGTGGCTTGGTCCAGCAGCTGTTAAAATGTCTGTGAGGACACCAGCCAGCTGACCTGCACACTCCTTGATCACCCGCCCAGGTATGTTGTCTGGACCTGGGGCCTTCTGCAGGTTGACTCTCCTCAGAGTCTTCCTCACGTCGGCAGTGTCAAAGCAGAGGACCTCCTCTTCCTGATGGGGGACAGCTTTCACTGCTGGAGTCTGTTTAGTGCCTCAAACCTCCAAAGAAGTTATTTAGTCCATTGAGGAAGTCAGCATCAACTTCACCCACCGGGGGGGAGGGCGTGTTGTATTCAGTGATCGCCCGTATGCTCCTGGTGGCTCTGGCGTCATGGAAAAGCTCCATGACGGCAGTTTTATTCCTGTTTTTCAGTGAGGTTTAGCAGGTGAACGGTGGATTGGTTAGTTAGTTGTTTCCAGGAGGCATGGCGTCCTCCTCCTCCGTCTATCAGGCAGGGAGTGCGGATAGTCCCTCCGGATGGCTCTGTAACTGTGGAGGAGGTGTTGGTGGCTGTTGGTGAGCAGGTAGGACATGATAAACTGTCTCATGCTTCACCAATGAACAAAGCAGTGGTGGTGTTTCTGAAAGATGAGCCTACTGTCCATCAGCTGATGGAGGCCGGGGTGGTTGTCAGGGATTTATTCCTGCAGCTCTCCCTGCTGTCAGTGCCATCCACGCCCATCCGTGTTCCACCGTTTATACCGAACAACCTGTTGGAGAATGAGCTCGGTAGGTTTGGCAAACTGGCAAGTACTTTTAGAACAGTCAGTTTGAGGCTAGTCATGGAAAAGGAGCAGATGGTGCTGGGGGAGCCTTAAAAAGAGCAGCTGACAAGATGGTGGCAAAAGGCCGTGACATCCCAGATGCAGAAGAGTTATTCAGGACCTTGTCTGAAGCAAACACAAGAGTTAAACTCTTCTTTGTGAAAAGATGTTGAAGAAGCAATGGAGAAATGCCAAAGATAGCGGCTGTTCCTGGAACCATGAGAATCCAGCAGCTCATTACTCTGGCTCCAGGAGAACTGATGCTTCTGGATGCAAGTTGCATGAGTTCAACACGTCAGCAGTTTATCTGCAAGTGCTTCAACAGCCAGTGTTTCAGTTTCAGACAGAAGATGGAAATGGCTGCATCACAGCCAGCTGGTGAGGGAAATACAGGAAAACAAAGCAGTGGGAAAGTTCAGAGCTGATTGGTAAATGCTGTATTCTCAGATATGATGATGATTTGTATCCAGGTATCATTCTAAACATACAAGAGACACGTGTCCAGGTCAAATGTATGCATGGTATTGGGTCAAAGCGGTTCTTCTGGCCATATCAGGATGATCTTCACTGGTACCTGTTTGATGAAGTCCTTGAACTTATTCCACCCCCACAAACGTTACAAAGCGCCATGTGGAAGTCTTTAAAGAGGTGTGGAACCCACTCACAATATGAACTTAATGAAACAAAAGGCACATTCATGCATATATACAGACACACACACTGATACAGGAACACATGCAAAATCACTTTAACATGGACACAAACACAAACACTGATACAGACACATTAAAATCCTTCACTGTCTGATCATTGTTATTAATATTAATATATCAAATTACAAGTGGAACTGTATGTTAGGAATTAGGAAGAGGTTACTTTTAGCACATCTCCCATGAGGCTTTGTTATACCTACACACACACACAGTTCACATTATGTTGCAATTAATCATTTCACTTAATGTTTTACTGTTGGTAATATGCTGTTTTTTTTTATTTTAGATTAATAAAGCTCAATTCAACAGCAGTTTATATCTGGTGTCCTTGCTATGGTTCCACATTAAATACAGTATAATGCCAACAGAAAGTGCTGTACATTGAAGTAAATATGTAAAATTGTATTTGTCCCTTTAACCCCGTTACCATCTTCAACCCTGTTATGCTGGTCTCAACCCCGTCACACCTACAGTTTCATTAAAACAATTTAAATTGGGCTGCACAGTGGCACAGTGGGTAGCACTGTTGCCTTGCAGCAAGAAGGTCTTGGGTTCGAGTACACCCCTGGGTCTTTCTGCATGGAGTTTGCATGTTCTCCCTGTGCATGCGTGGGTTCTCTCCGGGTACTCCGGCTTCCTCCCACAGTCCAAAAACATGACTGTTAGGTTAATTGGCTTCTCCAAATTGTCCTTAGGTGTGAATGGTTGTTTGTCCTGTTTGTCTCTCTGTGTTGCCCTGCGACAGACTGGCGACCTGTCCAGGGTGAACCCCGCTGCCTCTCGCCCGGTGAACGCTGGAGATAGGCACCAGCAATCCCCCGTGACCCCATGAGGGATTAAGCGGTTTGGAAAATGGATGGATGGACAATTTAAAAAAAATAATTTAATGTCTGTTGACTTTTATCTAAAATATTGAGAGCTATCATGTGAAATTAATTTTGATTACAATTCTTTGGTAAAAAAACATTTTTGACGAAAAATGACAAGAGTGCTTTCTCTGTTTAGTCACATTTCAGGAAATAAGAGGACACAAATGTTTGATTTTATGTCATCTTTCAGTTTAAAATTATTAAATTAGTATGGGGCACATCTGATCTGTGTGGACATTATGTTTTCTCTCCACGTTTATTTTATAATATTCAGAGAGCCTTTAAAGTTTGAATAAAAGGGTTGAGGAATTAGAGTGACAACATCTGGAAATAATGATCAAAACTAAAAGGAAACTAATGCCTAAGATGGAAAATGTTTTTTTCTGAAAGTTAAATATATCCCTAATATAATAAGATATACATAGAAACAATACTTTTGGGTACAAAACGTTAAAATATCAGGGTCTAATATTACCTATTCTAATAGAATGACTCAAAAACACTACAAAAACAAGCTAAATTATTGATTTTATTAGATTTTTAAGAACAACATTTAAATTAAAGCAAAGAGGCAACCTTGACATAATTATCTTTCGTTTTACAAACAAGTTGATTTGAAATCCTGCGAATCTGCCTCTGGCATCCAGGTGCTGTTTGCAGGATGACCGCACCAAGATGGCGGCCGAGTTTTATGCGCCTCTTCCTCAAAGCGCAGCCACGTTGATCACTTCCGGATTCTTTGTCCTTGTTTTGCTGTGAGGCCAGAAGCGGGAGTGTTGGTGAGGCTGGCAGAGAGCAGCAGCTGCTGCAGGTGATGAAGTCTGGAAAGAAGTCCAGCAGCTGGAGGCACAGCGGAGAAACTGGAGGGAAGCAGGAGCTCAAAGAGCGGCAGGACGCAGCAGAGGAGACACCAATGATGGGGGATGTTTTCCAGCCCAGAGTTCTGCTGCACCCATCAGGTTTGGAGATTTCCTTCTTCATGCTAACTGTGTGGATGGAGCTAAAGTTTAGGAGCCGTTTTCAGCAGCTGATGGATTCCTCCTCTTCATCACAACTCGTTGCAGGCTTTCCCCCAGAAAACTGGCTAAGCCTGCAGCTCTGCTTAGGAGCTGCTAATGCTAGCTTAGCATGTAGCATAGGAGGTGCTAATGCTAGCTTAGCATGTAGCTTAGGAGGTGCTAATTGTCACTACCCGATCCGTACAGGAAGCACGATCCGTACAATCAGCTCATTTGCGCGTGCGCAAACAGAATAACTTCCGGGTCGCCAAAAAATAATGTAATTATGGTACTGAAAAACCTTTATTTATATCCTTAAATCATTAAAGAATACTGAACTGCATCGTAAAGTCAATATTGAAGACTTTTCTGGAAGAAATGGATGCTTTTTAAATTCTATCCATTGTATTGCTTGACGTCATCATCAGACATGCTAAGAGCAGTCCGTTATTGCGTAACGTTTATCCGTATTGTCTGAATGCACTCTATTATTGCTTTATTTGAGAAAAAAAACATATTTTATTCCTTAATAATGGGATCAATTTTGTTTACATATACACACACACACACACACACACACACACACACACACACACACACATATATATATATATATATATATATATATATATATACATATATATATATGTTCTAATAAAACTATTTTATACAAGATTAATTGTGTTCACGTTAATTATACAACTTTATGTAATGTAAAACATTACAATATGGAGTATATATATATATATATATATATATATATATATATATATATATATATATATATATATATATATATATATAAAGTTGTATAATTAACTTGAACACAATTAATCTGTATAAAATAGTTTTATTACAACGTTAAAGTTATCAGTTGACATTTTAGCGCCCTCTGGTGTACAAAAACAAGAGAAGACCTCGTCATTAGTACCCACGGCGATTTAACTTTTTTAATGTTTTTCTGTTTTTCATTTTTAGAATCTGCAATATTGACGCAAATACAAAGATATACTAAAAGATACCCCCGCTTCAAAAAAAATACGAAAGAATAAAAAAGTAAGAAAAACGAAATATTGCCAACCGGAAGTTAATATGTTTGCGCACGCGCAAATGAGCTGATTGTACGGATCGTGCTTCCTGTACGGATCGGGTAGTGACACTAATGATAGCTTAGCATGTAGCATAGGAGGTGCTAATGCTAGCTTAGCATGTAGCATAGGAGGTGCTAATGCGTTCGTTTCTCTTTTTTAAAAATTTGAAGTTTTGTTAAAAATTTGGTTGAATAAAGGATTGAGTTTGAATTCAGTGTTTGTAATTCTGGATCTAAAAATAGGTTGCTAAGCAACAGCATAAAATGGCTAGAGCAGCACTTAAAATATATGTTTTGAATTTGTAGATTATTATTGATATCGATCAATATGATTAGTATTTTATCGATATGCTTTTTTTTAATATCGTCCAGCCCTAATACATACTGGGCCAAAGGTGTCTAAAATTATAAAATTATGTGATATTAAATGCAACCAAACAATAAAGACTTTTATTCAATAATTGAACAATTAAACAATTAATCAACTACAAATATATATTACTATTTCAATATTTAACTGCCATATCTTATCTTTTTGCTTTATCCATGTTTTGTATCAGTGATTTTTTTTTCTTGAACTCATTATATTAGGTTATTATTTGATTATATTATTTATTATTTCTGCATGTAATACCTGCAGAAAAAAATAATTAACTCAACAAAATATATGTCTGTCTGTCTGTCTGTCTGTCTGGTAATTCTGAAAAACTGATATATTTCCATCTCTTATTCACTGTTGTGTGAAAGTCGTAATAAACACTGTCCCTTGTATTCTTTATTGCTTGTATATGCTGTACCCAGATCCTAAGGTAATGGGCACACGCCTTAGCTAGGATGCTGCTGGACTATCATACATAGAGCATATTGTATAAGCTTTGTACGTTATGTAACTTGTATGTATGGAAATATTGCATATTCTGATATCATGTTAGGTAAATACGCTGGAGTTATGTCTTCCTCTATCTACTTTGTCCTTTGGTCAATATTTATTCTGATATTTACCCTTATGTTCTACTCTTGGTGTTTTTCTTTAGAGCTAATATGGGATGGAGCGGTCAGGGTGATGAACGGTGTTGGTGTCGTGCCAAACGTGAAGCTTCTGATCTGCTTTACTTTTATCTGTTGACATCATTGTAACATTGTAAAGATCTAGTTGTTGATAAAGCATGTAATGTGTTTCAGTGTTGGCTGCAGATGTTAAAGAAGAGGCTCCCGAAGAACAGAGTCCTGAGGGGGAGCAGCAGGAGTCAGAGCCCCTCCACATAAAGGAGGAACAGGAGGAACCCGGGGCCCGTCAGGAAGGAGAGCAGCTCCTTGTGAAGGAGGAGACTGATAGCAGCTTTCCATTAACTGCTGCTCCTATCAACAGTAAGGATTGCTTTACTTTGTTTCTGGGTCCTGTGTTGTAGCTAAATTTTCAAATCCCAACCTAAACAATTCTCAGTTTCTGATCAAGTTGATCTGCTTATAGTTTCACCGGGAACCACTAAACACACTCCATCTCCAAGTAACGCATGAAAGTTTCAGATTCCCATTTATTCATACATCTTCAATTCAGGGCTTTGAACCGGTTCAAGGAACGAAAACGAAAACCGGGAACTTTTTGTATTTTACAGGGAACAGAAACGAAACCGGAAACGTTATTATTTTTTATGTTCTGGAACTGGAACACTTATTTAAAAATAATGGTAACCGGTTAATACCGGTTTTATTTCGTTCCTCAAAGTTTCCGTTGCCTAATTAACTAAAAAAAAAAAATTTCCTGCGCACGTTACCATGACGGCTGAGGTTCACTTCCTGTGTGACATCACATCACACATTCGCTGACTGAATGGAGCGAGAGCGGTGTCTCCACTAGAGCTACACATCTTAAATAAGAGGTAAATTACGATCAGTGACGGACTGGACGGTCTGGCATTCGGCATGATGGTCGGGTGTGCGCCGCCCCTTTCACCCTGTTCATTGTAGGCCTACATTATCTCTCAGCCCACTAATAAGCCAAATGCAGGGTTTCCCGCAGCGCTGTCTTGGAATGCAGCCGCCTCGCCAAACATTCCAAAAAAAAAAAAAAAAATAAAAAAACCAAACAAACAAAGAAACGAACTCGATTTGCTGCATATTTATTTGACGTTAACACACGTTTTTTTGTTGCTGCTTTCGCGCGTGCATATACTGAATGGCAGGGAAAAAACACATGGATACGCCCCCCCCCCCCCCCCCAACGCACCGCCTCGCCTCGCCTCGCCTAAGCAAATTCCTGCGGGGAACACTGAAATGCCTCTTGGTTCAGTTTTCATGCATATTAAAGTTAGAGTTCAACACCAATGGGGCTACAAACCTGCGTGTTATTTCCCTGCATGTGAAGTTATATCTGTGTGTTGCGGGCACGTGCACGCGCGTGTGTGCGCGTCCCCATGTGGGCCGCTGGTTGGTGAAAATGCCAGGGCCGTTTTTTAATCCCAGTCCGTCACTGATTACGATCCATCGTTAAGTAAAACACTCATTCCAAACAGCTGACAGGAACGAAATGAACCGTTCCGGGAACAGTATTTTTTTGTTCTAACCGGTTCGGGAACGTCAATTTATTGGTGGAACTCATAACCGGAAACGTTATAATTCCGTTTCTGTTCGGAACAAACCAATTGGGGAAAAAAATCAGTTCAAAGCCCTGCTCCAATTCACATCATTTCATCTCAAGGCTCTTTCCAAAGTCAGACTCCATCAGATCCTCCAGGTTGGTCAGAAAGTTTCCTCTCTAAGGAAACCCAGCAGGTTGCATCAAGTCTCTCCAAGCAGCATTCACTCCTCCTGAAAGAGCGTAGAGCCACAGTGGACAGTCGTCTGCATTGTTGATGGCTTTGCAGCAATCCCTCATACTGAGCATGTATGAAGCGACAGTGGAGAGGAAAACTCCCCTTTAACAGGGAGGAGAACCTCCAGCAGAACCAGAACCAGGCTCAGTGTGAACGCTCATCTGCCTCGACCCACTGGGGCTTAGAGAAGACAGAGCAGAGACACAGAAAGCTCAGAAGCTCACATTGATCCAGGAGTACTTTCTATGTTAGATGGTAATAGAGGATGATCTGCCTCCCCTGATGATGTCACAGCTAACAGAACGCCAGACCAGGTGTACCTTCTATGAAGTTGAAGAGAGAGAACAAAAAGTTAACATTTAAAATTACAACAAACAATGCAAATTGGAGAGCAGTAGGAGAACTCAGCAGAGTGAGAGAAATAGACCCTGATGTCCTCCAGCAGCCTAAGCCTATAGCAGCATAACTACAGAAAACACCCCGTCTACTTTTAAGACTAGGCTTAAAACTTTCCTTTTTGACAAAGCTTCTAGTTCAGGGGTTAAAGTTCTCTGTCGCTAAGACGGATTTCCGTCATTTGGAAAACAAGCGCAAAAAGTTCCGTATAGATTTCTTTAATTTAAGATTTTAAGCAGAAGCTGCGCTCAACCAAAGTTACCTGGCAGAGCCGGAGCATTAGCCAATCAGAAGGAGAGTAGGGCGGGTCCTTGCAAAGCGGACATCTGTCAGTCTGAGGTTTATCGGCGTTCAATCATTTTAACTTTGGGAAGAGCATTTTAAACTTTCAGTAACTTGGCCTATAAACCAACCAGGGATCTCCTCGTGATTCACTTTTATGTTTTATCTAAAACTCAAAGAAAAGTAACCCGCTAGTTTAGCTAGCTTTCCGATAAATCTGCTTTTCCATACAGGTGTCACATTGAGCCGTATCTGATAGGGAAACGCAGCTCAACGTCACACAGTTTTATTAAACTTCATAATCAGATTATTGTAATGTGTGATCTGTGTTAAATAAAAATGTATGATGTCATCTTAGTGTTGGTTGTGTGTCCTGCATTGTCCAAGGCTATAGTTGGCCTTGTATGATCATAGGATTGGTTTATATTAAATGTGACAGGGAGCCAGTGGAGTTAATGTTCAGATGAAGTAGATGGTGTAATGTTGCAAGATGGTGACTTTTGTACCAGTTTCAGTTTATGGAGGTTTTCTGGGGGACGGAGGGAAGGGAGTAGAAATTATAAAGTCAAGAGGTGAGTGGACTGTGGACCAGTTTGACAAAAGTGTGAAGGAAGAATTTGATGCTGCAGAGATGAAAGTAACCAGGTGATGGTATAGATGTGGAAAGTGAAGGAGAGGATGGAGAGGCTGTCCAGGATGACACCAAGGCTCTGAAGCTGAAAGGTGGGACAGAGACAGGAATTTTCAATGGATATTTTAAAACTACATGATTTGGTTAAAACTGACTTTGCACAATAATCAAACGAAGTAACTAAGGTGGCATGACGTCCACGGCCCTGGAAATATATGGGCTGACTTGAAACATGTTTCAGTCAAACTGATTATTTTAGCTTTAACCCATGATACAAACACATTAGGCATAGTGATGCACAATATTAGAAATTTCAACCGATAAATCTGCTTTTCATGGCCGATACCGATAAGTTCATACTAAACATAGTTTTAGCAGAATCTGCAGCTTGTGCTGGATGCATGAAAAACAAATAATTTAGTGGCTCTGGCTTATCTATAACAGCAAACAAAAGGTTCTGGCTTTTCAAATGTTTATTTTATGCTATCACACAAAAAAGTGGTAATATGCTTTACATAACAAAAGACACAAATCAATTCAGAATACAAAGAGCATCCCTAGAAAATCACTCAACAGATAGGTGGCTTAATGGCAAAGGTACACTACCGTTCAAAAGTTTGGGGTCACCCAAACAATTTTGTGTTTTCCATGAAAAGTCACACTTATTCACCACCATACGTTGTGAAATGAATAGAAAATAGAGTCAAGACATTGACAAGGTTAGAAATAATGATTTGTATTTGAAATAAGATTTTTTTTTACATCAAACTTTGCTTTCGTCAAAGAATCCTCCATTTGCAGCAATTACAGCATTGCAGACCTTTGGCATTCTAGCTGTTAATTTGTTGAGGTAATCTGGAGAAATTGCACCCCACGCTTCCAGAAGCAGCTCCCACAAGTTGGATTGGTTGGATGGGCACTTCTTGCGTACCATACGGTCAAGCTGCTCCCACAACAGCTCAATGGGGTTCAGATCTGGTGACTGCGCTGGCCACTCCATTACCGATAGAATACCAGCTGCCTGCTTCTGCTCTAAATAGTTCTTGCACAATTTGGAGGTGTGTTTGGGGTCATTTTCCTGTTGTAGGATGAAATTGGCTCCAATCAAGCGCTGTCCAATGGGTATGGCATGGCGTTGCAAAATGGAGTGATAGCCTTCCTTATTCAGAATCCCTTTTACCCTGTACAAATCTTCCACCTTACCAGCACCAAAGCAACCCCAGACCATCACATTACCTCCACCATGCTTAACAGATGGCGTCAGGCATTCTTCCAGCATCTTTTCATTTGTTCTGCATCTCACAAGCGTTCTTCTTTGTGATCTAAACACCTCAAACTTGGATTCATCCATCCACAACACTTTTTTCTAGTCTTCCTCTGTCCAATGTCTGTGTTCTTTTGCCCATCTTAATCTTTTTCTTTTATTGGCCAGTCTCAGATATGGCTTTTTCTTTGCCACTCTGACGTGAAGCCCAGAATCCCGCAGCCGCCTCTTCACTATAGATGTTGACACTGGTGTTTTGCGGGTACTATTTAATGAAGATGCCAGTTGGGGACCTGTGAGGCGTGTGTTTCTCAAACTAGAGACTCTAATGTACTTATCTTCTTGCTCAGTTGTGCAACGCGGCCTCCCACTTCTTTTTCTACTCTGGTTAGAGCCTGTTTGTGCTGTCCTCTGAAGGGAGTAGTACACACCGTTGTAGGAAATCTTTCTTAGCAATTTCTTGCATGGAATAGCCTTCATTTCTAAGAACAAGAATAGACTGTTGAGTTTCAGATGAAAGTTCTCTTTTTCTGGCCATTTTGAGCATTTAATTGACCCCACAAATGTGATGCTCCAGAAACTCAATCTGCTCAAAGGAAGGTCAGTTTTGTAGCTTCTGTAACGAGCTAAACTGTTTTCATATGTGTAAACATGATTGCACAAGGGCTTTCTAATCATCAATTAGCCTTCTGAGCCAATGACCATTGTACCATTAGAACACTGGAGTGATAGTTGCTGGAAATGGGCCTCTATACACCTATGTAGATATTGCACCAAAAAACAGACATTTGCAGCTAGAATAGTAATTTACCACATTAGCAATGCATAAAGTGTATTTCTTTAAAGTTAAGACTAGTTTAAAGTTATCTTCATTGAAAAGTACAGTGCTTTTCCTTCAAAAATAAGGACATTTCAATGTGACCCCAAACTTTTGAACGGTAGTGTATATATATATATATATATATATATATTTATATTGTGTGTGTGTGTGTGTGTTTGTTCTTACATCAGAGTGAGGACCATCACCAGTTTTTAACCAACAAAGTGAGGTCATTTTTGGGAAGTGAGGACATTTTCCTGGTCCTCACTTTGTTTCATATAGTAATGGGCTCTACTAGCCATATAGATGTTACTCTGTCTTTTTTATGAAGGTCCTCATTTTTAATGTGAAATGAGTCTGAAAGTTCTCAATTCTCTACTCACTAGGTCCCTCTACTGTATAGTTCTGAAACTGCACTCAGGTTTCCACCGAACTGGTTCTCTACTGCTCCCCCTATAGGTGTTCTTGTGGCACTGCACCCAAATTGGACAAATCTTACCAGGTTGAATGCCTTTTTCAGTGATCAGTTTATTATATAATATATAGGCAGTAAAATTTTTATAGTGTAGGCAAAACATAGATACATAGTATCAACCAAATATGTATTTTTTGGTTTTATGCATAAATAAAAATAGATATATGCCTTCAGACTTATTCAATGCCCAGACAGGGAACATTATATGCCCAGACAGGGAACATGATATTCAAGCTAGACATGATGTTGCATTTTTTTGTAATATAATTAAACAATGTGTAGCTGACAGAAGAGTCCTGGAGAAGCAGGTAACAGGTAGACATGAAGACAGACTGCTAACAGTGGGGATGATGGGCTTAACGGGCTGGTGACAGGCTGAAAGCAGAGCTCAGCTCATTAAGGCTGCCGAACTCTCGGGAGGACCATTGATCAGGAAAAGACAGCGTAATTTTGAAACTTGTACTGAGAAACGGTAAGAACAAGGTTGTGTTCCGCATTACCAGGAAATGCTAAACTGTGAGATTAATCTAAATCCCCCACTGAAAAGTGCCTCAAAAAGAGGTAAAAACCTCAAAGTTCACAAAAGGTCAGCAGTCAGATTAGCCTCATTCAGTAACAAAGCCTCACCAAATCTGGGCCAAAACTTAAGTTTTGACCACAAAGGGATCTAGTGCCATTTTCTATGGGTTGGTGAGGCTATGGTGCCCAGAGTTATAGTGCAAGGAGCCTCCAACTGGCTCCTGGCAGGTTCAGAGGCCAGACAGCAGATTTCTCTGACATTGATGGAACCCCTATTCAAACTTCTGTGCATGTTCCTATGGTTCAATTGCTGCACCCAACTCAGCCGCAGAAAAAGATAGCTTTTAAGCTTTTGATGAAAATGAGTCCAGCCTATGCCTAATAGAAGGCCTCAGTTGTCATATTAGCGTTGAGTTCTGGCACTTGCCAACTGGTTATGGAGGAAGGGGAGGTATTGTTTTAATCGTCTAATCAGGCTTTTCACAACTATAACATGCACATCCAGATCAGAGCTTCCTAGCCGTAGCAGCCGGGTCAAACACACTCCCATTTCTGGTGTATCTGTGGAGCACAGGAACCTTCCTGCAGCTACTTCAGGTTAGCTACATGACAGTCCTTAGCCGCTAATGGGGTTGTGTTCTGCAATACCAGAAGATGCTACACTGTGAGATTAATCAAAATCCTCCACTGAAAAGTGCCTCAAAAAGGAGAAAAACTTCAAAGGTCACAAAAGGTCAGCTGTTAGATTGGCCTCCTTCAGTCATAAAGCCACACCAAATCTGGGCCAAAACTGAACTTTTGAGCAAAAAGGGATCTAATGCCACTTTCCATAGGTTGGTGACGCTACAGTGCCCGGGTGGGTCATTTCTGGGCCTCTGACCGGGTCCTAGCAGGTTCAAAGGCCAGACGGCAGAAGTCTCTCTCTCTGACATTGATGGAATCCGTATTCAAGGTTCTGTGCATGTGCCTATGGTTCACTTGCTGCCCCCCACTCAGCCCCGGAAAAAGATAGCTTTTAAGCTTTTGATGAAAGAGAGCCATTGCTTCCAGCCTATGCCTAATAGAAGGCCTCAGTTGTCATGTTAGGGTTGAGTTCGGGCACTTGCCAACTGGTTATGGAGGAAGGGGAGGTATTGTTTTAATCGTCTAATCAGGCTTTTCACACCTATAACATGCACATCCAGATCAGAGCTTCCTAGCCGTGGCAGCCGGGTCAAACACACTCCCATTTCTGGTGTATCTTTGGAGCACAGAAACCTTCCTACAGCTATTTCAGGTTAGCTACATGACAATCCTTAGCCGCTAATGGGGTTGTGTTCTGCAATACCAGGAGATGCTACACTGAGATTAATCAAAATCCTCCACTGAAAAGTGCCTCAAAAAGGAGAAAAACTTCAAAGGTCACAAAAGGTCAGCTGTTAGATTGGCCTCCTTCAGTCACAAAGCCACACCAAATCTGGGCCAAAACTGAACTTTTGACCAAAAAGGGATCTAATGCCACTTTCCATAGGTTGATGACACTATAGTGCCCGGGTGGGTCATTTCTGGGCCTCTGACTGGGTCCTAGCAGGTTCAAAGGCCAGACGGCAGAAGTCTCTCTCTCTGACATTGATGGAATCCGTATTCAAGGTTCTGTGCATGTGCCTATGGTTCACTTGCTGCCCCCCACTCAGCCCCGGAAAAAGATAGCTTTTAAGCTTTTGATGAAAGAGAGCCATTGCTTCCAGCCTATGCCTAATAGAAGGCCTCAGTTGTCATGTTAGGGTTGAGTTCGGGCACTTGCCAACTGGTTATGGAGGAAGGGGAGGTATTGTTTTAATCGTCTAATCAGGCTTTTCACACCTATAACATGCACATCCAGATCAGAGCTTCCTAGCCGTGGCAGCCGGGTCAAACACACTCCCATTTCTGGTGTATCTTTGGAGCACAGAAACCTTCCTACAGCTACTTCAGGTTAGCTACATGACAATCCTTAGCCGCTAATGGGGTTGTGTTCTGCAATACCAGGAGATGCTACACTGAGATTAATCAAAATCCTCCACTGAAAAGTGCCTCAAAAAGGAGAAAAACTTCAAAGGTCACAAAAGGTCAGCTGTTAGATTGGCCTCCTTCAGTCACAAAGCCACACCAAATCTGGGCCAAAACTGAACTTTTGACCAAAAAGGGATCTAATGCCACTTTCCATAGGTTGATGACACTATAGTGCCCGGGTGGGTCATTTCTGGGCCTCTGACTGGGTCCTAGCAGGATCAAAGGCCAGACGGCAGAAGTCTTTCTCTCTGACAATGATGGAATCCGTATTCAACCTTCTGTGCATGCTCCAATTGTTTGCTTGCTGCCCTCCACTCGGCCCCAGAAAAAGATAGCTTTTAAGCTTTTGATGAAAGAGAGTATTTGCTTCCAACCTATGCCTAATAGAAGGGTTAGGGTTGAGTTCTGGCACTTGCCAACAGGTTATGGAGAAAGGGGAGGTCTCGTTTTATTTGTCTAATCAGGCTTTTGACAACAATACCACGCACACCCAAACCAGATCTTCCTAGCCTTAGCAGCAGGGCCAAATACACTTCCATTTCCGGTATGTCAATGTAGCACAGCGTTGGACCTTTCTGCAGGCTGTAGGATATAGTTAAAATGTCATGCATGAGCCAGTCTCTTTATCAACTCTTCCCCTACAAATGGTACCATGCATTCCTGCAAAAAACCTCTCCCACCTGCAGCAGGAAGGCAAAACAAGTGTTTCAAACAATGGCGGTTTTTCTCTCATGACTCCACTCAAAGATCTTGCTGGTATCACTTTAGGCCCTAATCAAATGACATTGGGGACCAATTAATGCTTATTATGGGTAGATATTTAAGAAATCATTGAGTATGCTGTTTTTCCCCTTAAAGTAATCATTTTAATTTTGGATTCCTGAGTTTTAACATTTTGGACAGTAGATTTCTTTGCTGTTTAAAATATGTGAAAAGAAGAATTGCTGTTATGATGAAATTTATGACAGCCTCAGTTAAAATTATGACACAAACGTTTTTTCTATAAATTAATCAAAGCGAGCTTTTCAGGACAGTACAGCATGTTTATTGTATATAAACAAAATATTTTTATACCAATGATGACAACTAAATTAAAAATAATTATACAGAAAATCTAAAATGGATCCTAAACATTATGCCCCTAGAATAAAAGTGAGTGCAAAGTCATGGCTATTTTTACTTAAGAAAACATCTCAGACTTAAGTCAGAGCCAGCAACCACTGAGTGACCCCTCCCCGACCCTCAGCTTTGCAACATTCACAACCTGCAGATGGCCCATCAAGCTATTATCCAATCAGAGTCATGAATGTGGATTCTGCAATGTGCAAGAGGAATTCATGCTGCAGATTAGGAACAACAGTTGTTAGGCTCTGCTAATGTTCACAAAAATGCTTTGTTTCTAAAATACATTCAAAGTACAATGGATTCTTTTGTTAAAATTTTTTAATTATCATGGGGTAATAAATCAGAGCCACACAACCTCAAGGTTTAATTTTATGTACAGCATAGGTTTATTCTTCATTGCATTAATCAACAAAACGTAAAAAAACATGTTTATTTTCAAATCTTAAGTACATTTACTTCTCAATTACTTGAGAAGTAAATGACAGAAAAAAAGTTGGTTGGACTCCTCGGTCCTCACACTGATGGTAAAAAATTTTTTTGGTAAATTAATTCTCCATGCATGATCCTATTATTCACTTGCTGCTCCCCACTCGGCCCCAGAAAAAGATAGCTTTTAGGCTTTTGATGAACGAGAGTCCTTGCTTCCAGCCTATGCCTAATAGAAGGCCTCAGTTGTCATGTTAGGGTTGAGTTCTGGCACTTGCCAACAGGTTATGGAGGAAGTGCCTCGAAGTGCCTCAAAAAGGGGAAAAACCTGAAAGGTCACAAAAGGTCACCAGTCAGACTGGCCTCCTTCAGTAACAAAAGCCTCACCAAACCTTAGACAAAACTGAACTTTTGACCAAAAAGGGATCTAATGCCATTTTCTACATGTTGGTGGCACTACGGGGCCGGGTGGGTAATTTCTGGGCCTCCACTGGGTCCTAACAGGTTCGGAGGCCAGACGGCAAATTTATCCCTCTGACATTGAGGTAACCCCTATTCAGCCTTCTGTTGTTCACTTGCTGCCCCCTACTCAGCCCCAAAAAAGGATAACTTTTAAGCTTTTCATAAAAGAGAGTATTTGTTTCCAGCCTATGCCTAATAGAAAGCCTCAAAGGCCTTAGTCGTCTTGTTAGGGTGGAGTTCTGCCACTTGCCAACAGGTTATGGAGAAAAGGGAGGTCTCATTTTAATCGTCTAATCAGGCTTTTAAAAACTGTAACACGCACATCCAGATCGGATCTTCCTAGCCCTAGCAGCCGGGTCAAACACACTCTCATTTCTGGTGTATCAGTGGAGCACAGGAACCTTCCTACAGCTACTTAGGTTTAGAAACATGACATTCCCAAGCCGCTAATGGGGTTGTGTTCCGCATTACCAGAAGGTGCTACACTGTAAGATTAATCAAAATCCTCCACTGAAAAGTGCCTTAAAAAAGGGAAAAACTTCAAAGGTCACAAAAGGTCAGCAGTCAGATTGGCTTCCTTCAGTCACAAAGCATCACCAAATCTGGGCCAAAATTGAACTTTTGACCAAAAAATAATCTTATGCCACTTTCCATAGGTTGGTGATGCTATGGGTGGGTCATTTCTGGCCCTCCAACCTGGTTCTAGCAGGTTCAGAGACTAGATGGCAAATGTCTCTCTCGGACACTGAGGGAACCCCTATTCAACCTTCTGTGCATGCTCCAATTGTTTGCACGCTCCCCCCACTCAGCCTCAGAAAAAGATAGCTTTTAAGCTTTTGCTGAAAGAGAGTATTTACTCCCAACCTATGCCTAATAGAAAGCCTGAAAGGCCTCAGTCGTCATGTTAGGGTTGTGTTCTAGCACTTGCCAACAGGTTATGGTGAAAGGGGAGGTCTCGTTTTAATCGTCTATTCAGGCTGTTCACAACTATAACATGCACATCCAGATCGGAGCTACCTAGCGGTAGCAGCCGGGTCAGACGGACTCCCATTTCTGGTGTATCAGTGAAGCACAGGAACCTTCTTACAGCTACTTCAGGTTATATACATGATATTCCTTAGCCGCTAATGGTGTTGTGGTATGCATTACCAAGAGATTTTTAACTGTGAGATTAATCAAAATCCTCCACTGAGAAGTGCCTCGAAAAGGGGAAAAACCTGAAAGGTCACAAAAGGCCAGCAGTCAGACTGGTCTGCTTCAGTAACAAAAGCCTCACCAAACCTTAGAAAAAACTGAACTTTTGACCAAAAAGGGATCTAATGCCATTTTCTACAGGTTGGTGGTGCTATGGGGCCTGGGTGGGTCATTTCTGAGCCTCCAACCCGGTCCTACCAGGTTCAGAGGCCAGACGGCAAATGTATCCCTCTGACATTGAGGGAACCCCTATTCAACCTTCTGTGCATGCTCCTATTGTTCACTTGCTGCCCTCCACTCAGCCCCAGAAAAAGATTGCTTTTAGCCTTTTGATGAAAGAGAGTCTTTGCTTCCAGCCTATGCCTAATAGAAAGCCTCAAAGGCCTCAATCATCATTTAGGGTTGAGTTCTGGCACTTGCAAATGGGTTATGGAGAAGGGGGGGACTTGTTTTAATCATCTAATCAGGCTCTTCACAAAAATACCACGCACATCCAGATCTGATCTTCCTAGCCTTAACAACAGTGTCAAACACACTCCCATTTCTAGTATGTCAGTGTAGCACAGCGATGGACCATTCTGCAGGCTGTAGGATATAGTTAAAATGTCATGCATGAGCCAGTCTATTTATCAACTGTTCCACTACAAATGGTACCATGCATTCCTGGAAAAACCTCTCCCACCTGCAGCAGGAAGGCAAAACAAGTGTTTCACAAAATTGCTGGTATCACTTTAGGCCCTATATAAAATGACCTTGGGGACCAATTAATGCTTATTATGGGCAGATATTTAAGAAATCATAGTGTATCTTGTTTTCTTTCTGTAAAGTAATAATTTTAATTTTGGATTCCTGAGTTTTACCATTTTGGACAGTAGATTTATTTGCTGTTTATAATATGTGTAAAGAAGAATTGCTGTTATGATCAAGTATATAACATGCCTCAATTATAATTATGACACAACCCTTTTTCAATAAATTAATCAAAATGGGCTTTTTAGGACAGTACAGCATGTTTATTCTGTATAAACAAAATATTTTATGCCAAAGATAACAACTAAATTAAAAATAATCATACAGAAAAAATAAAAAGGAATCCTAATCAATATGCCCCTACAATAAAAGTGAGTGCAAAGTCATGCCTGTTTTTACAGAAAAAGTCTCAGCCTTAAATCTAAGCCAGCAACCACTGAGTGACCCATCCCCGACCCTCAACTTTGCAACATTCACAACCTGCAGATGGCCCATCAACCTGTTATCCAATCAGAGTCATGCATGTGGATTCTGCAATGTGCAAGAGTAATTCATGCTGCAGATTAGGAACAACAGTTGTTAGGCTCTGCTAATATCCACAAAAAATGCTTTGTTTCTAAAATAAACATTATTCAAAGTACAATGGATTCTTTTGTTAAAATTATTAAATTATCAGGGGGTAATAAATCAGAGCCACACAACCTCAAGCTTTCATTTTTAGTAAAGCATAGGTTTATTCTTCAGTGCATTAATCAGTAAAATGTAAAAAACATGTTTGTTTTCAAATCATAAGTACATTTACTTCTTAATTACTTAAAATGTCAAAAAAGTTGGTTGAACTCCTCGGTCCCCACACTGATGGTAAAAAACTTTTTTGGTAATTTAATTCTTCAAAATCTGAAGTGGTGTATTGTGTGTGGGTGACACCTAGTGACAGAAAATAAAATCCTCATCTTTCTAAGTAGCTCAAAACTACCGGTCCTCACTTTGTGAGTGCTTTTACTCGGTCCTCGGTCCGTAGGTCTTAAACGAATGTGTGTGTGTGTGTTTGTGTGTGTTTGTGTGTATGTATGTACAAACTTATCCTCTTCTAGCTGAACTACATGTGCAACTTCTGTTATTAAAGGTATTCAATCAATGGATAGTGTATGTGTGTGGTTGTTCACATGTGTGTGCATACATACTTGTATTTATAGTATATGCAAATTCTCAACTAGAACCGCAACTCTGTATATCATTACATCATTGAAGATATTTTTGGTCAGTTGTTTACTGTTACTTGCAATGTTGTTATTATTATTATTATTATTATTATTATTATTATTATGCAGAAATGTGTCTTTGCATACACACACTGTGTATGTAATGTATAGATTTACATGTACACTTGAGTGTGTAATTTTTAAAATACACACTCAAGTGTACATGTATATCTATACATTACAGTAGAAACTGAAGCTCTGTGGAGTGCTTATACTGGTTCATTAATTTAACTCTATTGTAAATCTATGTGAGATTTAAAGGCTAATGCACATAAAAGTATATGGTATTTGACATTTTAAAAGTCTTTAGCCCCCATGAACATGAGAAAATCATCGTTGTTCGATGCTGTAGCGCATGTATTCCCTAGTTACCAGGGGAAAATAGGGAGTACCAATATGGCGGCTGGTGGCTTCTCAGCGACGTGTTCTACCTATGGCCAATCAACAATCCAGTGAAGAAATAGAGATCAGTGGCCCCATTTGAATCCATTGGGGGAAAGGAGGAAATTTCAGTAGAACTTTCAGAGTTGATTGGGGGAACTGACACCTACTGCCAGCTTACCAAAGGTTGGTTTTACCCAATCACAGTATCAAATGAAAATGTAAGCAGCAGCTGCTATAAGAAACCACAAGGTAAGCTGTTCAAGGTTCTTCTTATTGTTCTTATTTTAAAGATGAAATTGTGGATTCTGACCAAACAGATGTAACAGCAGCAGCTATGTCCTGCCGCACTACCATGTTGGTTCGGCTGTGAGCTCAACAGCTCTTGCTTTTGTCACAGCTGGTATGTCCCGCCTTAAACCACAATACTGCAATGTGATTGGCCCAAAGTGTTTTAGGTTTGGGCCCTCATGGTTGAAGCAGGAACGGTACGAGATGGATTCTTGTGTGTGTGTGTGTGTGTGTGTGTGTGTGTGTGTGTGTGAACGCACAAGGATCTTGAAAATTCAACTTGCAACCAAGGTTAACTCGTTATATGCTTTACAGGAACACTGATGAATTAGTCCAAAATGTAAAACCAGGATACAGAGGTTCAGTGAAGGTGGTGTTGAAGGTGTAGAGGTGGATCAGTGAGTCAGAGGAGACTCTGTAGAAGGACAAGATGCCAGCAGGTTCATCAACATAAACCGCTACTCTGTTAGAGATGGAGGAGGAGGAGATGGGTGTTACTCTCTTATTGTGCCAAGCAGAGTAACCGTCATGATCTGAGCAGCTCAGACTCCAGGACTGGTTGTTAAATCCTAGAATACAGTCTTCACCACATCTTTTCCTTCTGATTCCTTGGTAACTCATCGATATTCGAACATTTCCATGCCATTCCACCTCCCAGTAACTGCGACCAGTGAGACGATTTCTACACAGCAGCTGACAATGATCAAATCTTTCTGGGTGGTCAGGGTAGGGTTGATCCTGGTCCACACGTGTCACTTTCCTGTTGCCTTCAGACAGTTTGAGTCTTCTGCTCACTGTGTTTGTGTCTATTGTGAGCTGACAGGAATCTGAGGGAGAGAACAAAGACACTCCAGCTGTAGTTATTGACCATTTATTGATGATGACTCCCGAATGAGTGATGGGGCAGTATGGAGAAGGCTGCTTCGTTGTCATGAATCAAATAAAATCACACTTACACTTCTTTAGATCTTGTTTCAACCATTGGACTCCAGTCGGCTTCACCCTGAAAGAGGGAGGGGATCAGATCATCAGCGGCTGATGTAGCTAATGTTATATTCTGATTAAAAAGTGATCCTTTATTTGTTAGCAGTGTATTTCTGCTCTATAAACAACAAGATCAGCTAAACTCCGGAAATGTATGGAGGGAGTTGTTAGAGTGTTGGCTGTTCTGGTGTTAATGACATTAACACGTGGGGTCTCATGTACCACACCTTTGTACACACAAAAAACTTGCAGCACAATATTTCAAGCACAGTTTGGTATGCAAAAACATGAAAGTTGCATCAAAATGGGAGGTAGCCACGCAAATTCTTTTAATCGACAATAACAAAACACAAAGTACTAAACCACACAGCAAGACAAGTTTATTTGTAAAGCACTTTTCAGTAACAGACGATTCAAAGTGCTGAATATAATAAAACTTTCATTTAACTCAACAAGCATCAAATCTGATCCTTATTCATGAGGCCGAGCTTTCATGGTTTAAAACTTTACAAAGAAAGTTTTAAACCAAGATGGAAATCAGCATCAGTCTGAGCGTCTGTGTGCTGATGTGCGTGAAACGCATATAATTCATCTAAGGCAGTCTCACTGAAACAGAAAATGGGTCGGATCAGCAAATCAACTCCTAACCAGTCAGGTGGGATCCTGTCTAAAATAGGGTCATTAATCAAAGGGAATACCTCCTTAAACAACTTGGTTGGGATTGGGTCTAACATACAGGTAGAAGGTTTAGATAAAGCTAAAATTTTAGATAGCTCAGAAAGCTCTACTGCTTCTAGACAGTCCAAACACATCTACTCACGGTTCCATACATCTGACTTTTTAGTGTGCAGCAAGTTTAAAGATTTCTCCCTACCACTAACTTTTAGTATGAGAGCTGCACACTCTTTTGTACATGAGACCCCTGGCAAAAGGGACAACAATGAGACAAGTCCAGAAACAGGAAGGGTTCTGCTGGTTAAAGCGACAGACATGTTACTGCTTTTAAATAGTTTTGCGTTTGATCAGGGTCAGAGTTACTACTGGTACCATGAAGCGATACCTGGACCCTACAGAGGTTGGGTCCAATCAGTCGCATGTGCCATTCTAATTGAGTCTCAAACTAACTTTTGGGTTGTAGCCCTGAGGACCTTGAGGTACTCTGAGGTAGCCTCGTGAGACCATCCTGATCTCGCGAGCTTTCAAGGTTCACTCGCAGATCAGTCTGGCTACTTTCCGTTAAAGAAAATTTGGAGCAGTTCACCAAACGAACGTCCAATCAGCGTTGGCTTTGAGGCAGGTTGAGGTGTGACGCAACGAGAAGCGTGACAGTTCAGTCTAAAGAACATGGCGGCTTCAGCCGATGAAACTAGCGTTAGTGTGGCTATCGAGCAAGTTTTATCGGAACGGCAAATATCCTTTGCCGACATGTTGCTTATTTGCTGAGCTAACGAGCCCTTACCTGCAGCAGCAAGAGTAGCCTGGCTTGTGGTTGTGTTTTCGTCGTCGCTCTGTTAGTACGTCATATGCTTCGTTGATCTGATTGGTTTATTTGGCCCGTCTATCACCAACATAGGCCAATCAGCTAACCAGTATTTTCGCCTCTTCCCAAAATTATTCAACGGAAGGTTTCCAGATGGATATGCGGAGCAAATCCATCTGGCGGAGTCAGGTTAACTCTGAGGAAGGCCACGAGCTGAAACATGTTGGTCACCTAATAAAGTTTTTTCTCAGTATTTTAAAGATACATAGCCACGTAATATGCTTATAAAAAAGACCAAAAACCATTTGATTATGATGAAATAAGGTTATTTACACCAAGCCTTCATCTTGGTAGTGTTTTAGTGGTCCTTTTTGAGCTGAAAGATAATTCGCTCTTGGGTGTGATTAAAAGATATAAACAGATTTGGCGCCATCTAGTGGCAGTGTCACATAACTATCTTAATAATTAGCTTAATTAATAAATTATTATTAAATAATGCCAAACCCAGCCTGACCCTCTGCAATGCCTCGCAGTAAAGCGGCAGCTCGGTGTGATCGAATACCAACGTTATTAATTAAAAAATAAACTGATCTACAGAAACTTTAAGAGCCTCATATCAGAACATTTACTCACGTCAATCAACTATGTGGTCATACTGTATTCTGTATAACGTTCATACTGTATTCCCAACGACATTCCAGTCTTTTCCCTCTTGGAATCATATTTTTTGTGTTTTTTTTCACTGGATCTTGGACCTTTCTCTGGGAGATGCTAATAGCTGTTAGCCACTTTCTTGCTTTAACCCCTGCTGCGCATGCGCAGTACATACTTCCATTAAAATCGTACACAAACATGAAAGGCTTTATTTACTAATAAGTTTAGCAAAACAAAGCAAAAACACCAAAATAACAACTAATATGCCAGCAGGACATGATAATCTTTCATAAAATCTTTGTATCCAACCAATAATAAAATAATGTGGCTATGCACCTTTACGTGTTGTCTTCTCTTCACCAACTGAAACAACAAAAGATTGCAGCATAGCCATAAATAAATCTGGGGCTCTTCATACCTGAGAGTGTCCAGGCTACAGCGTGGATCCTCCAGTCTTTTATTCAGTAGCTTCACTGATTTCTCTCCTGGATCGTTGTAGCTGACGTCCAGCTCTTTCAGAAAGGAGGTGTTGGAGCTCAGAGCTGATGCCAGAGACATACAGCCTTTGTCTGCGATTATACATCCAGACAGCCTGCAGGTATACAGAACAACAGTCATAACAGAGAACAGTATGCATAACAGTCATCCAAAACAGGTTACATTTGACACAAACTTTTAAAACCAGAACTATGATGCCTTCTTCTCTTCTAAAGGGTTTAGGTCTAGGGACTAAGATGTCCATGAAAGAAGGCTGACTTTCTGTCTGGTTGATCACTCTTACTCACTTGTTCATGTTACCACATGTTTATGGATCATTGTCTTCAAAATGTCTCAAAGGCCATTACATTTTTTTAGTGGAATAGCCTATAATTATACCTTCAGTTTTGTTAACCATTTAAATCCCCCCAACCTTAAAAACATACTTCAATTAGGTGCCTGTTCAATTTGTGGTGTTGAATCATTGTACTGCTACAAAAATGTAAATAGCTTTTAACAATGGAAACCATACCTTTGGAAAAGTGTTAAAAATGTAAGATAAAAAAAGAAATCTATGTTAAAAAAATAATTAAATTATTCACCTTTTAACACTGTATATATTAATGCCTTTTATTGAGTTATATAGTTTCAGATGGGCCATCTAAAAATATTCCTTGGGCTATTGTAATTAATTGCTCATCAATTATACTTAAGTCACTATAAAAGTTAAATTGTTTGTTGAATACTTATGCAATAATTTTAACATCCCCTGAGCTCATCTTTTTAAACCGATAAAAAAACAGTGTTTAAAAGCAATTTAATTGATTTTAGGTTTGTATTGAAAGATATTTAAATGATTCAAAACTCTTGATAATAAATAACATTCAATACAGTTTACAGGAAAACTGTGTGAAAATATTTGAAACATATGAAAGATGACAACGTATATGAAAACATAAAGTAAATGCAAATTATTCTGATTAAAAATCCCAGTTGCTTAAAGCAACTCTTGATGACGAATCCAAACCTTAGTATTTCCAATTCACAGTGTGGACTCTTGAGTCCAGCAGACAGCAGCGTGACTCCTGAGTCCTGCAGGTCATTGTTGCTGAGGTCAAGCTCTCTTAGACTGGATGAAGAGCTTAGGACTGAAGCCAAACCCTCACAGCTTTTCTGGGTCAGGTTACAGAAACTGAGCCTGCAGAAACAATAAAAAATTAAAGGTAGGACATTTAACTTGGAAACAATAAAATCAATTTTGACTTTGTGTTAACGATACATGACTGAGCTCATTGTTCTGTATGACTCAGCCGTCTGTAGATATAATGTAGCAGCTTCATTGCAGAAAACAAAGTATATATATGTGTGTGTGTGTGTGTGTGTGTGTGTATATATATATATAAATATATATATATTAGGGCTGTCAAAATAACGCGTTAATTTCGATTAATTAATTTTTAAAAAATTAACGGATTAAAAAAAATAACGCAGATTAATCGATGTCCTATAGGGATTTTCAATAGGTGAGGCGCGCCTCCCCTGGGGGGCGCCAAAGAGTCACAGGGGAGGCGCATGAAGACAGAGAAGAAGACAGCGCTGCCGCTCAACTCTGTGAAACTATGTAGCGATATTCGTGCCTTCTGTTTGAGCGCGCAGGAACCACTCCAAGGGCGCAGTGAAACAACTCTCAAAACCGGTCTGGCACGGTCTGAAAAACTCTTCTCAACCCGCTGTCGTCGCGGTGAGTTCCATCTCTGCTCGCGCGCTACTTTGCTCGCGCACACCTGCTCGTTTCACACTCAACACCAGCTGTGCACTCGCTCGGCTGTTAAAGCCAATCACAGACAGTTTTTTTTCCCATTCAATCAGAGTATGGCTTGCAAATACTGCATTCAGATGAATTAAATCAAAATGCTGCAGCCTTTGGCAGAAATTACTAAACATCACCGAGGGATTGAAGAAAAACAAATAAAAAGTGTAATATTTTAGCCTAAAATATTTAGGCTAAAGTATTTAGACTAAAATATTAGAGTTACTAAGTGAGCTGTGAAAAATGTTTTTGTCTCTTTTCTTTCCAGCTTCTGGGAGGTGATGCAAAAGTTTGTTCTGATCATAATCATCATGAATGTCATTATTATTTAAAGAGCACTTTAACACGAGGTAAAACAAAGTGCCAAACATCAGAAATACATCAGATAAGAGATAACAACTAATAAAATGCTTGTTTGTTAAAATAGCACTAGGTCTAAATTATGTATAATTAGCCTAAAAAGTAGATTGGAATATGGAATATGTTGACGTCTGTAAAATTCAGGTTATCTTTTTTATTATCATTTCAGTTGACGTTTCCTGTTGACGTGAGTTCAGTTTGACATTGGCATCTGTTTAGTTCAGTTTGACTGCTGTTGAAAACAGCACTTTAATGTATCTAATGCTGATTATTCATTGAAACATTTGAATTTAAATATTTTAAATACTTTCACAGCAAAAATTATATGCGATTAATTTAGATTAATTAATTACAGAGTATGTAATTAATTAGATTAATTTTTTTAATCGATTGACAGCCCTAATATATATATATATATATATATATATATATATATATATATATATGTATATGTATGTATATATATATATATATATATATATATATATATATATATATATATATATATATGTATGTATGTATGTATATATATATATATATATATATTAGGGCTGTCAATCGATTAAAAAAATTAATCTAATTAATTACATACTCTGTAATTACTCTGACATGTATATCAGGTGCCTTACAAAGGTAACCTGACAAAAGCCAGCTGTATGTTGCTCCGCCTAGCTCCACTCACATACATCTGGGACACCGCCGGTAGAGAGTGATTTCTCCAACCAAATTTATGGTCTGGCCAATCAGGACGCAGGGCTGGAGTTTCATAGATGTGACGTAGTGGAGACGCGACCATGACGTGAGACTGTTTTGATAGCAATGGCGGCTCGTCGAGGAAGCAAGCGTTAACATCGATGCTGCTATTTCTTCCGTGTTGTCCAATCTACCTAATATTGTTTCATTAAAATAACATCAGAGAACGCCTCTGAAGGCTTTTGTTGGTGGAAACGATGTTTTCGCCCTTCTCCCGACCGGATTTGGCAAGTTTTGTTTTCCGGGGCGCGTCCGCGGCGGACGCGGAAGCGCCCCGGAGCGGTTAGCGGTTAGCTCGAACCATGTTAGGAGGCCTTTAGTCCTCAACGCGGTCGCCCCGGAATCGACTCCGACCCGCGGCGCTTTGCCGCCTGTCTTCCCCCCTCTTCCTGTCAGCTCACTGTCAATAAAACGCATGCCACTAGAGCCGCAAACACATTATTATTATTATTATTTATTTTTTTTCTGCGTCGCTATCATCAGCGTCACTGGTTAGCTTCGGTGTGAGTGGTTGAAATAGCACGTCAATAAAGATGACAGACAAGTGGCTTATCCAATCATATGCAAGAATTTTTGATAAGGCCCAGCCTTCTGTAAAGGCAATTCCTATGGCGGTGTCCCAGATGTATGTGAGTGGAGCTAGGCGGAGCGACATACAGCTGGCTTTTGTCAGGTTATTACAAAGGTGCTGACAAGAATTAAATATTTTTCTTCATTTTGTCACATAGTAACTACAAATTTAAGCAATTTATTTTTTGGGGAATTTATGTGTCAAACCAACACAAAGTAATGCATATCTAAGTTAGAGGGGAAATGAAAAAGGATTTTAATTATTTTTCTATAAGATAAGACAAGTTGTGGAGTACATTCGTATTCAGCCACCTTTGCTCTGGTGCTTATAAATAAAATCCAATCCAACCCATTACTTAAAAGGTTAACGGCTGATCTCTCTTCATTCACTATTCCTCTCACCATAATCAGTGTCACCTGCTGCCACCAATTATCATCAAGCCAATTCACCTGCAGATCTACTTATTTAAACGTGCCTCGCACAACCATGCTTCGCCAGATTGTCTCTTCTTGTTTGCCTGGATGTGCGCTGCCCAGTCCATGTGTGCTCAATGTGCTATCCTCAGCGTTCCTGTGCTCGCTCTGCCAGCAGCTCCAAAAACCAGAAACCTTGTTATAATAAATCCAATTTTGAACACATTTTTAACATCCTTGACTGTCAAAATGGACAAATACAGAGTCCTCCTCTCAGGAGGAGTGCCAAGCTGCAAATGTCCCATCAGAGCACTTTCCAAGGTCTCCTAGCAGAGCATCTCAAAGATTTAGATCGAGTTTTTAAACTATGCCAAGCCCGAACAATTTTTATCTTAAAAGTTCAGTTAAATCAAATAAAGCACAAAGAGGGAGACTTGATTAACTTAAAATAATTCAGACTAGAAAAAGTACTGAGAATAATAATAGAGGGGGTTAAATTAGTTTATTGTAAAGAAAACATTCGGTTCTTGAAGCTTTTGGCAAACATTCTGCTTAAAATAAGATAAATAAAGATGTTGAAAGCAAATAAGTGGGTAAATGAAAGGTTTATGGGTTTCACCACTAAACTTCATTCTGTTTAATGTTTGTCAACCACACAAGTAAATGAAAGAAGTGCTGTACCGTTAACAAGGATTGTTTGACATTGCTTTATTTTAATTTTGTTTGGACTAATTGAACCAACACTGCAGATGAGAAAAGGTGGATAATGTTTAAATTAGACAATGTGACATCATTGATTTGGCAAAGATGTGCAGCATAACACACTTCAGTGGTCATTTGAGATTTCTTATTTAAAAAGGAGTGAAGACAGTTAGAAAGATTTATTTAAAGGAAGCGATATTAAAATATAGTGAGCTGCAAAAATCCATCCAAATTGGACTTAATTAATAAGGGTTAAATAGATAAAACTGAGATTATTCAATAATGTGATTAAAGGAGTTATAAATGAAGTTCACATTAGGCAGAACAGAAAACTGTTTTCAATCTAATGTCAAGCTTTTATGTTGAATAAAAGAAATGTTTAGCAATGTTTCTGTTTTACAAAGGACATATTTCTAAGATCTACAAATTAGTGCATCTTTAAAAACTTTAAAGTTTACTGTTTGGGTCTTTAAAAATACACTTTAACATGTTTATAGTAAGTTCAGCAAAGGTTAAATAAAGGGTTCCACATCAAGCTCATTAAATGTACTAAGCACTAATTGTGCATTAAGTAAAATAAGGAGGAGCTTAACTACATTGTAATAAGCAGAAACATCCATGGAATAAGTAGTACAGATAATCTACTGCCAGGCACTGAAAGGTAAGGCCTTGGATGATTTACGTTAAGAAACGCACATTTAGACATTTAGATTATTTGCATGTAAGTGCAAACTTCTAAGCTAAGAGAAACACAATTTTGGACCAGAATATCTGCTGATAAAATGAAATTATGATCCCGATAAGAATAACAATTGCACTCTGTTGTGTGTTATCTGTTTATGGGTTATAACCAATAGACGGGGGGGTCATCAGCGCCAGGACACCACCAGACAGAACCACCCAGTGAAATGAACTTCTACGAGTCATGAGGAAGACAATAAGACCAAAGAGACTGTTAATTAATCTGATTCATTTACAGACCTAATTATTCTGATTCAAAGTAGAGACATAAAATGGTAAACGGTACCTATCTTGTACTTGTCTAGCACTTTATCAAGTCCAACCACCCCAAAGCACTTTACACTACGGTCAGACATTCACACATTCACACCCTGACGGTGGTGAGCTATGTTAGTGGCCACAGCTGCCCTGGGCATACTGAAAAAGGCGAGGCTGCCCTACATCGGTGCCACCAGACCCTCTGACCACCGCCAGCAGGCAATTCAGGTGAAGTGTCTTGCCCAAAGACACAATGACTGACACGGTCGGAGTGGGAGATCAAACCAGCAGGACAAACTCTCTAACACCTATGCCATTGTTGCCCCACACTGTCTCCCCATACATTAGGAGAATGACTTATTACCATGTTGTTATTTAATTTTAACTTTTCCTATTCCACCAACCTCCGTGATCGGGTTTTACTTTAGAATGGAATCCTGATAAATTAAATCAATTACTTCGATTACAGGCATGTCTTGATGAAGAAAAAGATCAGCAAAACCAACCGATAAGGTATTACAGGTACAAACAACCAACACCACCTGAAGGAGGAGGAGAGAGGGGCCCCAGGAAATCCCCCAATAGCCACAACCCTGAAGCCCCCAGGAGCCATCAGGATGAGCCCGTGGGCTCTGCCGGCAGCCAGCTATGCCGAAGCGGATCCAGCCATGGCCCCCAGGGACCCGAAGCCCAGTTGCACCCCGCCCCCCAGCAGGGCCCCCAACAGAGCCAAAAGCCCCAGGTCCTGTGAAGCAGCCACCAGGAGCAAGCCGGCGCCTGCATTACCACCTACACACTAGCGGGCCAAGGCACCAGAGCCAACAGCGCAGAACAGGACAGGGGATGAGCTCGTGTGAGGACAGAATCCTGAAACTCCTCAACTTGGACAACATGAGGACAAGAGCAAAGCTTGGAGGTCAGATCTCCATCTCTAACTATCAAAGACTTTTCTCCATGTCAGAGCTCATCACTTACATCACCAACCCTTCTTTATTCACAGGAAACTACCAGAACCAGAACCTGGACCCAGGTTTCTGTCCTAGAGGAGCAGTGGTTCAAATACATAGTGAGGACCGTACCTTGACTTCCATAGACTTCCATTCATTTTCTAGCCTTTCTATGGCCTCACCCTGACCCTAACCCTAACATTTGGGGGTTTATATCTCATCCTTTCCTAATTGACACCTCAGTGCTAAACCTAACCCCTAGCTCAGAAAAAAGTGAGGACCAAAACAGCTTAGACTGATAAATGCATACTAGAGTACCCCAGTTTACTGCTGCAAAAGTAAGGTATTTACTGTAAAATCAGCCTAAATCATACTCATTTGTCACCTGGGATGGAAGTAACATTCCCTATAAACAATCGGTTCTCTCCATCAACAATATCTTAGTCCAGTTTTCTCCATTCAAACCAAGCTGCAAACATGGAAGCAAGTAGGGGAAGCGGACCAGAAATAGAACAGTATACAACATCATATACCTGTCCTGTGGAAGTAAAAATTCAGTGGGCTCTCACAGCAACAACGCACCATTGAGTAAAAAGCTGTTCTCCATCAAAGGCTTTGTGTATGGGTTGTTTTGATTTTAACCACTAGGTGTCATTATTACTTATTGTTCCTTTAACTTACACAGACACTGCTCTCCCCTCTTTATTCTCAGGAAACTACCAGAACCTGCACCCAGCTGTGTATCCTTACAGAGCGATGGTTCAAAGGACATTCTTATTCATTTTAATCAGAAAATGGGTGAGCTGTGAACCTCATACGTTTTCCTTTGTCTGTCATGTTGACCAAGTTTAGCTCTTTAAATCTTGTGAAGGTAAGCCATTCAGATTATTTCTGACTGTGATTGGAACAGACTGGAAAGTTCCAGAGTGCTGGTAGGGGTAAAATCTATCTGTGCAGTATCTGTGTAGGCCTTCACAAGAAACTAAGGACACAGCCACGCCAGGAAGGCCATGTGGTGGTCCCTGACGCTCGAAAGGCTGAACGCAGTCCATTGGACCAGTGTTAAACTGGAGGTCCCAGCCAGGATTGCTTGAGCCTTGAGATGACATGCTGTGAATTGGCACTATATAAATTTATAGGATCATAGATGACCAAACTGGTTAGCCTGTTTTCTCCAGCATAAGGAGACCAAGAAGACCACCCCCTACCCAGGCCTGGCAGCCCACCAATGAACACCTGGTGGCCAAGCTTTGTTCGTTGTGTCGCTTTGATAATCTTTACAAATCGTTCAAAGATTATGCATACAGACACAAAACACACCAACCTGAGAATTTCCGGTTGCAAATGTTTATTCTCCAGTCCAGACCACAGCAGGTTCACGCCTGAATCCATCAGGTTGTTGTTACTGAGATCCAACTCTCTTAGACTCCAGCAGGAAGTTCTAATAACTGAGGACAGAGCTTCACAGCTTCGCTCAGAGAGGTCACATCCACTCAGTCTGGAAAGAGATTTATACAGATGGCATTAAGTTATTTTTCTGTCCATTTCATTACAGCCAACAATTACGTATACTTGTAAAAAGGACTCACATAGCTTTGTTGGAGACTTTGACCACTGGCAGTAGCCTGAGGAGAGCCTCCTCTGAAGCAGAGTATTTCTTCAGGTCAAACACATCCAGATTTTTTCCTGATGACAGTAAGATGAAGACCAGAGCTGACCACTGAACAGGGGACAGTTTTTGGGTGGAAAGACTTCCTGAACTCAGAAACTGTTGGATTTCTGTAACTAGAGAATGACTATTCAGTTCATTCAGACAGTGGAACAGGTTGATGCTTTTCTCTACAGACAGGTTTTCACTGATCCTCTTCCTGATGTACTGAACTGTTTCTTGACTGGTTGTATCTTCGGTCACTGAAATCAGACCTCGTAGGAGAGTCTGATTGGTCTGCAATGAAAGACCTAGAAGGAAGCGAAGGAACAAATCCAGATGCCCAGTTGGACTCTGCAAGGCCTTGTTTACAGCAGCCTGGTGAAGCTGAATTATTTTTGGGTTCTGTTTCTTGGAGGTTTGAGCCTCATTCATTCGATTCACACCAGAGTTGATGAAGGTCAGATGAACATGAAGAGCAGCCAGGAACTCCTGAACACTCAGATGGACGAAGCAGAACACCTTGTCCTGGTACAGCCCTCTCTCCTCTTTAAAGATCTGTGTGAACACTCCTGAGTACACTGAGGCTGCTCTGATATCGATGCCACACTCTGTCAGGTCTGATTCATAGAAGATCAGGTTTCCTTTCTGCAGCTGATCAAAAGCCAGTTTTCCCAGAGACTCAATCATCTTCCTGCTCTCTGGACTCCAGTGTGGATCTGTTTCAGCTCCTCCATCATACTTGACCTTCTTCACTTTGGTCTGAACCACCAGGAAGTGGATGTACATCTCAGTCAGGGTCCTAGGTAGTACTGCCCTCTTGTTGGTCTCCAACATCTTCTCCAGAACCGTAGCAGTGATCCAGCAGAAGACTGGGATGTGGCACATGACGTGGAGGCTTCTTGATGTCTCGATGTGGGAGATGATCCTCCTGGCCTGCTCCTTATCTCTGAATCTCTTCCTGAAGTACTCCTCCTTCTGTGGGTCGGTGAATCCACTGACCTCTGTCACCATGCCAACACACTCAGGAGGGATCTGATTGGCTGCTGCAGGTCGTGTGGTTATCCAGAGGTGAGCAGAGGGAAGCAGTTTCCCCCTGATGAGGTTTGTCAGCAGAACATCCACTGAGGTGGACTCTGTAGCATCAGTCAGGATCTCGTGGTTCTGGAAGTCCAGAGGAAGTCGACTTTCATCCAGACCATCAAGGATGAACAGAACCTGGAAGTGTTCAAAGCTGCAGATTTCTTTGGTTTCATTAAAGAAGTGATGAACAAGGTCCACCAAGCTGAATTTCTTGTCTTTCAGCACATTCAGCTCTCTGAATGTGAAAGGAAATATGAAATGGATGTTCTGGTGGGCTTTGTCTTCAGCCCAGTCCAGAGTGAACTTCTGGGTTAAGACCGTTTTCCCAATGCCAGCCACTCCCTTTGTCATCACTGTTCTGATTGGTTGATCTCTTCCTGGTAGGATTTTAAAGATGTCTTCTTGTCTGATGGTTGTTTCTGGTCTGTGTGGTTTCCTGGATGCTGTTTCAATCTGTCTGACCTCATGTTCATCATTGACCTCTCCAGTTCCTCCCTCTGTGATGTAGAGCTCTGTGTAGATCTGGTTCAGGAGGGTTGGACTTCCTGCTTTAGCGATGCCCTCAAACACACACAGGAACTTCTTCTTCAAGGTGTTTTTGAGGTTATGTTGAAAAGCTGAGGGAAGAAGCCCTGGAACATAAATATAAGATTTTTAATGGTATGTTTTATATATATATATATATATATATATATATATATATACTTATTATTAAATTACCATTTAAACTAATGTGACTTCATAAAGAATTAAGCATCAGGGACTTGCATAAATATATAATTTATGTACTACTAAATTAATTAAAACTGGAGCATTTTGGTCTAATTCAATGTCAGACAGTGATAAACATAGTTTCAGTTGATGATATTCATCCATCCATCCATCCATTCTCTTCCGCTTATCCGGGGTCAGTACCAGCTTCAGTAGGGAGGCCCAGACGTCCCTCACCCAGCCACTTGGGCCAGCTCCTCCGGGGGAATCCCAAGGCGTTCCCAGGCCAGCAGAGAGACATAGTCCCTCCAGCGTGTCCTGGGTCTCCCCCTGGGCCTCCTCCCGGTGGACGTGCCCGGAACACCTCACCAGGGAGGCGTCCAGGAGGCATCCTAACCAGAAATGCAGAGCCACCTCAACTGGCTCCTCTCGACGTGGAGGAGCAGCGGCTCTACTCTGAGTCCTCCCCGGATGACTGAGCTCCTCACCCTATCTCTAAGGGAGAGCCCAGACACACTACGGAGAAAACTCATTTCGGCCGCTTGTATCCGGGATCTCGTTCTTTCGGTCATGACCCAAAGCTCGTGACCATAGATGAGGGTAGGAACGTAGATCAACCGGTAAATCAAGAGCTTCACCTTTTGGCTCAGCTCTCTCTTCACCACAACGGACCGGTACAGCGCCCGCTTCACAACAGACGCCGCACCAATCCGCCTGTCGATCTCCCGCTCCATCTTCCCCTCATTCGTGAACAAGACCCCAAGATACTTGAACTCCTCCACTAGGGGCAGCACATCCTCCCCAACCCGGAGGAGGCACTCTACCCTTTTCCGGTTGAAGACCATGGTCTCGGATTTGGAGGCACTGATTTTCATCCCAGCCGCTTCGCACTCGGCTGCGAACCGCTCTAGTGAGAGCTGTAGATCACACCCTGAAGAAGCCGATAGGACCACGTCATCCACGAATAGCAGAGACGCAATCCTAAGGCCACCAAAACGGATCCCCTCAATACCTTGGCTGAGCCTAGAAATTCTGTCCATAAAAGTTATTAACAGAATCAGTGACAAAGGGCAACCTTGGCGGAGTCCAACTCTCACCGGAAACGAGTCCAACTTACTGCCGGCAATGCGGACCAGACTCTGACACTGGTCATACAGAGACCTGACAGCCCTTATTAAAGGGCCCTGTACTCCATACTCCCGGAGTACCCCCCACAGGATCCCCCGAGAGACACGGTCGAATGCCTTCTCCAGATCCACAAAACACATGTAGACTGCTTGGGCAAACTCCCATGCCCCCTCCAGGATTCTACTGAGGGTATAGAGCTGATCCAGTGTTCCACGGCCAGGACGAAAACCACCCTATCCGACGGACCCTCCTTTCCAGAACCCCAGAATAGACCTTACCAGGGAGGCTTAAGAGTGTGATTCCTCTGTAGTTGGAACACATCCTCTGGTCCCTCTTTTTAAATAGGGGAACCACCACCCCAGTCTGTCAATCCAGGGGAACTGCCCCCGATGTCCACGCAATGCTGCAGAGCCGCGTTAACCAACACAGCCCCACAACATCCAGAGCCTTAAGGTACTAAGGGCGAATCTCATCCACCCCCGGGGCCTTGCCACCGAGGAGCTTTTTAACAACCTCAGCACCAGAGATGGGAGAACCTGACTCAGAGTCCTCATGCTCTTTTTCCTCAATGGAAGACGTGATGGTGGAATATTCCGCCGACCGACACACGCCGTCCCGAGTCGAGGTCAGCAGCAAACCTCCCCCACTATAAACAGTGTTGATACTGTACTGCTTCCCCCTCCTAAGGAGTGCTAGCTCCAGGTGCTAGCCAACGTGCCCCACTTTCAGGCCTGGCTCCAGAGTGGGGCCCCAGTGACCCGAGTCCGACCGAGGGAACACGACGTCAATTTATGTTGCTCATCATAAGGGGTCCAGTTGAGGATAGTCAAGATTAATTCGAGTTAAGCAGTGATGAAGATAACATAATGTCATGATGCAGCCTGTCTACTGCAACATGCACATTTTGTTTTGTACTTTTCACCCTCCATACATTCCAGTCTCCTCTCCACTTCAGTAATTATCCACACCTGTCAGTCATCATCAGCCAGCATTCAGCACACCTGTCAGCCTCACTATATAAGCTCCCAGTATTCAGTCCTTCATTGTCGATCCGTCTGTTTTTCCTGCTTACCTCTGTTCTGCCGCTCACCTCATCCAGTCTCATCCAGCCCGAAGTTCCTCCATTCTGTCGTGCTGCTGGTCTAACCTGGTTCCAAGTCTCCATTCTGCTGTGCACCTGGTTCTGCTGCCTCCGTGCTCTGATTCCGACCTGCTTGCCAGTTCCTGCCTTCACCATCCTCCTGCTTCAGCTCAGTATTGACTCTTGGTTCCTTCCTCCACTATCCACAAGCTTCAATAAACTGTTAAAACGTACTCTGTTGTGGTTGTGTTTGGGTTCAGAAAGCAAAACATGACACAACGGATCGACCACATGAACCCGAACCCCACACAGAGCCTCCATGCAGGAGCTGGCGAGAGGGATGTTGCTCTGCTCTCGAGCAACAGCGCAGCGGAGTAACTCTTAGCCCAGTCCCAGGGTTGTTTGGAGATCCTTGCCTCGCTCAGTCCCCCTTGGAGGCGGGTAGGCGCGGTCGCTCAGATACGCAAGCTGTGGACAAGTCAAACCGAGCTCCTTCCACTTTTTGAAGAGACGGGGCTGATGAAGGAGGTCGAGTGGAACAACAAGGCTGCCGTTGCTCAACTCCTCGGCAGGACGCCTCCTCCCAGACCCTCGTTCTCCGCCGCTGCTGCCTCCTCCACTTCTGCTGCTTGCAGCGTTGCTGCTGCCGAGTCCGCCTCAGCTCCCGCCACGGATCCAGACTCAGCTCATCTCGCTCCTGCCGCTGCTATGGTTCCTGCCGCTGCTGTAGCTCCTGCTGATGCTGCTTCCACTTCCTCATCACTAGCAGCAGCCACTCTCTCGCCGCCTGGCTCCTCTCAACGCAGACGCCGGGCTCGTCAATGCCGGAACACCCCCACTGCTCAACCGGAGGCTAAGCTGGTTAGCACTGCTGCGATTCTTCCGCCTGGAGCTGACGTCACCTCCGCGTCCCTGGTGAGTCGGTCCGACGGCGTTGCGGCTGCCCCAGGGAGCCAGAGCAGAAGCCGTCTCGTTCCCCGTCATTTCTGTCACCACCTCCACGACGTTCAGCTGGCTCCTCGGGTTAAGCTTTTAGCTGCTGCTTCCAGCGCTGCTGCTGCTAAGCCCGCCGTAGCTCCAGCCTCAGCTCCTTTCGCTGTTACGGCTTCTGCCGCTGCCGTCTCTGCCGCATCTTCCGTTGCCTCATCTTCGGCAGAAACCTCAACTCCACTGCCCGGTTCCCCCCGGCGCAGAAGTCGAGTCCGCCGGCACAGGACCCCTCTCCATGCCCAGCTAGACGCTGCCACTGCTGACGCGCCAACTGGAGCTGACGTCACCTCTCTTCCCCTGGTGAGTCAGCTGGATACAGTTGCTGCCGCTACTCGGGAGAGTCCAGCTTGAGCACCCCGGATCCATGAAAACCAGTTATGGGATTTATTTTACAGGGGGTAGGGAGGACCTGTTTCCTACCCAGCTCGCAGCCAAAGACGCAGACCCTGCTCGCAGCCAAAGACGCAGACCCTGCTCAGCTCACAGCCAAAGACCCAGATCCTGCTCAGCTCGCAGCCAAAGACCCAGATCCTGCTCAGCTCGCAGCCAAAGACCCAGATCCTGCTCAGCTCGCAGCCAAAGACCCAGATCCTGCTCAGCTCGCAGCCAAAGACCCAGATCCTGCTCAGCTCGCAGCCAAAGACCCAGATCCTGCTCAGCTCGCAGCCAAAGACCCAGATCCTGCTCAGCCCGCTGCCAAAGACCCAGATCCTGCTCTGCCCGCTGCCAAAGACCCAGATCCTGCTCAGCCCGCTGCCAAAGACCCAGGTCCTGCTCAGCCCGCTGCCAAAGACCCAGATCCTGCTCAGCCCGCTGCCAAAGACTCTGTTCCTACCCAGCCCGCAGCAAAAGACTCTGTTCCTGGCCAGCCCGCAGCAAAAGACTCTTTTCCTGCCCAGCCCGCAGCAAAAGACTCTGTTCCTGCTCAGCCTGCAACCCAGGACCCAGTTTCTGCCCAGCCGGCCACAGAAGACTCTGCTCAGCCCGGCGTCCGACGTGGGTGCTGAGCACACCATTTCGGTGTCCGACGGGGTGATCCAGGCGGGTCCACCGTCCACCGTTGACGCAGGGACCCAGGCGGGTCCACCGTCCGCCGTCGACGCAGGGACCCAGGCGGGTCCACCGTCCGCCATCGACGCGGGGACCCAGGCGGGTCCACTGCCTGTCAAAGATGCGGGGACCCAGGTGGGTCCACTGCCTGTCAAAGATGCGGGGACCCAGGAGGGTCCACCGTCTACCAGAGACGTGGGGACCCAGGAGGGTCCACCGTCTGCCAGAGACGTGGGGACCCAGGAGGGTCCACCGCCTATCAGAGACGCTGGGACCCTGGGGGGGTCCGCTGCCTCCTGTAGCCTGTAGCCAGGCGTTTCCTGTAGCCTGTAGCCAGGCGTTTCCTGTAGCCTGTAGACAGGCGTTTCCTGTAGCCTGTAGCCCGGGGCCTCCTGAAGCCTGTAGCTCGGGGCCTCCTGAAGCCTGTAGCCCGGGGCTTGCTGAAGCCTGTAGCCCGGGGCCTCCTGAAGCCTGTAGCCCGGGGCCTCCTGAAGCCTGTAGCCATGTCGTCTCTGTTGCTTGTAGCCCTGTCACCTCTGTAGCTTGTAGCCCTGTGGTCTCAGTAGCCTGTAGCCATGTCGTCTCTGTTGCTTGTAGCCCTGTCGCCTCTGTAGCTTGTAGCCCTGTGGTCTCAGTAGCCTGTAGCCCTGCGGTCTCTGTAGCCTGTAGCTTTGTGACCTCCGTAGCCTCTAGTCTTGTGACCTCTGTAGCCTATAGTCTTGTAACCTCTGTAGCCTCTAGTCCTGCGACATTTGTAGCCTCTAGTCCTGCGACCCCTGTAGCCTCTAGTCTTGTGACCCCTGTAGCCTCTAGTCTTGTGACCCCTGTAGCCTCTAGTTTTGTGACCTCTGTAGCCTCTAGTCTTGTGACCCCTCTAGCCTCTAGTCTTGTGACCCCTGTAGCCTCTAGTCTTGTGACCCCTGTAGCCTATAGTCTTGTGACCCCTGTAGCCTATAGTCCCACGACCTCCGTAGCCTGTGGCCATGCTCCGCCCTTAATTGGTAGCCGTCTGTCCTCCAGGGTGCTCATCCACCGCTGGCCTCACCAGATCATGCCGCTTCATTCAGGTCGCTCTCCGCGACGCCCCTGTCTAGCTTTGCCTCGTCGGGGTCGCCCACAGCGACGCCCGCGTCTAGCTTTGCCTCGTCGGGGTCGCCCACCTCGATGCCGGCGTCTAGCTTTGCCTCGTCGGGGTCGCCCACCGCGACGCCAGCGTCTAGCTTTGCCTCGTCGGGGTCGCCCACCGCGACGCCCACGTCTAGCTTTGCCTCGTCGGGGTCGCCCACTGCGACGCCCGCGTCTAGCTTTGCCTCGTCGGGGTCAACCACCGCGACGCCCGCGTCTAGTTCTGCCACGCCGGGGTCACCCACCTAGGGCCTTTTCGTCCCTGGCCTTCCTTTGTTCGCCCCGTTGGGGTAGATTTGTGTTTTGGTTTCTTCTGGTTTTTTTGGATTTTTTGGTTCCCACCGTCCAGCACCTCCCTCCGCCCACCCTGGGTGGGTCGTTTTTTGTTTATTTCACTGTAGCCCACCGTCCAGTGCCTCCCTCCGCCCACCCTGGGTGGGTTGTTTTTGTTGTTATCTGTTTCCGTTTGGCCGTCTGGGAGCCGGCCTTAAGGGGGGGGGGGTGCTGTCATGATGCAGCCTGTCTACTGCAACATGCACATTTTGTTTTGTACTTTTCGCCCTCCATACATTCCAGTCTCCTCTCCACTTCAGTAATTATCCACACCTGTCAGTCATCATCAGCCAGCATTCAGCACACCTGTCAGCCTCACTATATAAGCTCCCAGTATTCAGTCCTTCATTGTCGATCCGTCTGTTTTTTCCTGCTTACCTCTGTTCTGCCGCTCACCTCTTCTAGTCTCATCCAGCCCGAAGTTCCTCCATTCTGTCGTGCTGCTGGTCTAACCTGGTTCCAAGTCTCCATTCTGCTGTGCACCTGGTTCTGCTGCCTCCGTGCTCTGATTCCGACCTGCACTGTGGCATCTGGAATACTGCTCTTCAACCACTTTTCTGTGATTGATTGCTGTACACCTGTTCATCTTGCGTGCAGCAATTTTTAACCAGATCTGTCGAGTTTGTTGGCGAGGGATCTTACAAGACTTGGTCGTACAGGTCTGTGTGTGTTTGCTATTAACCAGTAGCGCAGGCCCGCACGTCTGCTATTTCCTTTTACGCGTTCACCATAGTGGACCAAAGCTAGAAAGAGGTGATAACGTGAACAAAAAGACAAACCAAAAAAGCATCAAGCCAAACTGCCTTCTTGCTGGATTTTCTGCAGCGCCACACCGCCTCGTTAACTGCACCCGCACCATGGCTGATGTGAATGTACACACTGACAGTGTCACTCAGAGTTAGCATTTCATCCAGTCACACTCAGTCCAGTCCTGGATTTGGAGAGGGAGATTCTCACAATACTCTCTGGGGAAGCTGAAGACACACTAGTGATGAAATCAACTTCACTATCCAACATACAGCTTGTGAGTTAAAGAGCGAAACAGGGTGGCACAGTATGATCCAGACAGCTGTCCTTCTGTTGACTGTCCCTCAGGATGGTCTAAGCCTTCAATCGCAGAGCTGCTGGGTATATGGGCAAACTGGACACCCCATAAGGCATTACCCCAGGTATACACCTGTGCAGGAAAACACATAATGGCTATGTAGGTGGAGTGCACAGGCTGTGCAATCATTGTCAAAGGTTGGCCCCAAAAGGCCGACATTGCCATGATCGGTTGATGGTCACCAGTGTGTCTTGTACAGCTCTCCTGAATACAATATCCACAACACTGGTTCCACCTAGCTTCATTCTAGCTGGAGATGCTGCACAAACAACTAATATGTAACTTAAGAATATGACTTGTGACCTGGCCCCCAAAAGGAGGGGAATATTTCACTACACGGTAGGTGACCTCATTGTGTCTTTGCTGCCAAAGTGAATATTGTGCAGAAGGCTGCAACCTCGAAATTAACTTTTTACGAGTGGTGTGCTATACTTGGCCAAAGGCTTTCGAGCACTTCTCCAAGGGAATATTGTATGGCTTATTCCCTTAGTGTACCCAGCTCATGCTGAGGTATTTGCTTGCACCTTAGAGATCCCTAAATACGTACCAACTAAAAAGCAAGATGAAGAGAAGGAAACATATTACGGAACATCTACTCTTAGCACTTTTTCCTCTCCATGGTCCACTCCTCTCAGCCACCAGTCACCATCCAATAGCTCAGTCACCTGCAAGCCACCACTCAGCAACAGATCAGCTCCACCCGCTGCAACTACTTAGTGGCAACTATGATCACCTGTCACTCTACCTACTTGCCTCACTCTTCCCCTCTCTGCCAGAACATCTTGTTTTTCTACCTGCATGTGTTGTTTGCTCCAGGGACCTCCCTTTAGTTTTTTTGTGTGTTAACCTTGGGACCAGTCATTGTGCTCCCTTTGCTAATCTGCTTGCTAGTGCTTGTGTGGACCACCTTTGAAAAAGGATTCCTGTTGGATATTGTTATTCGCTCTGCTCATGCTGGGAACACATCAGCAGGATCAAGTCAGATTTGTTCTACAGCTTCTCGTCAAGCTCTATTCTTCCTGCAAACATGTCAAAACCTTCTTTTATCAGACAAGCCGTCTCATACTATCTGTGTAGGCCCTCATCCATTATCATGAGAGAGCATGCTGCTCTCTAGTAACTGATGTCTTTAAGGGAGTCAAATATACTGTATAGATAGCCCATTAGCTGGAAGAGCTCCAAACCTTTAATGCCACTGTGCAGAGCAGAGAGCAAAGGGAAGACATTTCAACATGGATGCTCTGTCTCGTCACCCATGTGTGGCATGAGCCTACAATTTCTTTAATGGACATCTGCACAAGGGGCCACTGGACCAGTCCATTGCTCGGCTCTAACAACAACCCTTTAGAGCACTGATTGAAAGGGTGGGTGAGGACCACATGGGCCAGTTTTGTCACATGGTTAGGAAAAACAGTTATCTCCTCACACCCATAGACTATTTTATCAAGTGGCTGCAGGCATGCCGTCCTCGTGGAGGTGGTGTTCTGCTGGTTCGAAACAGCCCGGACCCTTCATGGAAATCAGGCCCAGAAGTTATTCCAGGGGGGATCCTGTCATGTGCCACCTCACCCCCAGAGTGATGGTCTGGTGGAGGGTTTTAATAGGACAATTACGCAGCAGATACTTATCCTCATTTCAGAAAACCAGCAGGACACCTTCCCCTGGTTCTCATGGTTCTCATCAGTAGTTCAAGAATAGGCTGACCAGATGTATCCGATTTGGACAGCCTATCCCTTGAAAAAGCTGTCCCCAGAAATGTCCCCAATTTCTGTATTTTAAGATTGATAAAAAAGTTGTGCAGAGCAAGAGCTACTAAGGTACTTGGTCGCACTGCTGTCAGCATTACAGAGTATTACAAGTAGAGCCAATTACAGCAAATGTTGTCCTGTGATGTAAATTTTCCTTTAATGAACAGTCTCTTATTTCTTATTTTGGTTATCATGTTTTGTAGCCTTGTGTGACTCTACATGCTTCCAGTTAGCCTTTCACTTTGCTGGTAGCATCAACATTGAATCTGGCATCACTGGACACGCTATAAATGTGGACATTTTCAGCCAGACACTCGGCATGTCCTGCATATATACTGACTTGACCTTGATGTTTGTTCAAATTCTGATGAAGGCCAGTTAACTAGGGCAATGCCAACAATACAATACAACATTGAAAAACTTTTTCCCAGATGTTGTAGGTGTGTGCTCCACATTTAGACTCTTTACTTCAAACATTAATTGTTTTGGTTATGGACGCCGAAATCATGGTTCATAACTAAGACATCATGCAAAATAAATCCAAGAAATCTTCTTACTGGTCTGCAGACGCTCAACCAGCTCCTCCTGCTTCATCCTCTTCAACAAGAAAACTGTGATCTTCAATAATGCTTGTTTGCTGCTCCTCTGCTCTTCATCCTCCCCCTCCAACACCTCCTCATCCCCCCACCGACTCTCTGAGCGTTCTGGGTAATCTGGACTCAGAACCTTCTGGATCTTCTTCAGCTCCTTCTTCACAAAAGTGACCATGTTGTCCTCCAGCAGCTGGAACAGAACAATATATGAATGAGACCATGGAGCCAAACATCAGGACCAGGTTGGACAGACATGGAGTCCTCTGGTCCACAAAGTCCAGCATGGAGACGACTGAACAGAACCGATGGAAGACCAGCTGTTGTTCAGGTACAGACCATAAATATGGAGTCCAGCTGTGTCTGATGCTGCTGGGGAGACGGACCACTAGGAACCTCTGGGCTCTGCTGCTCCTCTCTGTGGAGGAACCAGGAACAAATATCATAAATGACAACATTAGCCACCTGTGTCCTGTCTTTGGTTGCCCAGTTGTTGGCCCAGGAAAACACCACAGAAACCAGAAGAGAGAAAAGCGTCTCATTTTAAACGCTTCAACCACAACTTTCCTATCAGAAACACTTTTTCATCTTTAATCACACTCAGAACGGATCTGAATGCCTTAGCTTCACAAGGGTTAGAGAGCTAAACCTGGGCAACATGACAGAGAAAGGAAAAAGTATGAGGTTCACAGCTCACCTCTCTGCTGATGATTTGAAATCAACCCCAATTTCCTTTGAATCACTGCTCCTAAAGGACACACAGCTGGGGTGAGGTTCTGGTAGTTTCCTGTGACGAAAGAGAAATGGGAGATGTGAGTGCTGAAAGCTGAAAGCTACAAAGAGAGGAGTCCTGGTCAATTATGGGACTTTTCTATCGACCCCAATGCACCGTACTCTTTTCCATTCTCTGTGTTTTGAGAGTTTTTGACAGCATTTTTTTTTCAACCCAGATGGGTTTTCTGAACCCTACTCAGAAAATAACAGTGGTAATTGAGTGGAGTAGAGCTCTCATGTGAGCAGATTGCTAGTCCATGGTTGGCCACAGATGTCTTCTGTTCTTTCTCTTCGGTGACGGTTGCTTTCTCTCTCTGCTCTGGCTCTGCCCCCCCCCCCCCACCCTCCTGCTGCTGCTGTGTTTTCGTCTTTCTGAGCACTTTTTTCATATCAACCGAACGCTGTAAACTATGGATCTGGAAAACGGTCTCTCAATGATATTGATAAAAAAAATTCGACAGGTAGACAACGAAAGGGGGACCCGTCCGGTCCTGATTTGACTCATTTCGTGGGATACACCCTATATTCTTGAATGGAAAATGGTGTGTCTTTCAACTTAGTCAGTCCTGGACGTGGAAACGTTGCATGTTTGGATTCAGGATACTTGGAATTCTACTTATTGGATTTGGTGGATTTTTGATGTATCAGCAAATACAGCGGATGTCAGTAGCCATTTGGCCTCGATCAGTCTACCGGCTGCATATGACGCCCTCACTAAGGCGGTGAACGGACAGACCTGGAAGGTGGAGGAGCAGAGCCGAAAAGCTGGATGTGCTGGTACGCAGACTGGCTTCGGTGGTTTGAACTCAAGGGAGATGGGATAAAATCTGGAAGTGAAACGCGGAAAAGCCCAATAATTTGGAATATTGGATTCGCCATTTGGAGCCAGCAAAAGACTTGAAGCTGAGGGGAAAGGCAGTGCAGCTTGCCCTCAACAATTAACATATTTGCCCTCCCTATCTCTGTTTCTAGATTGTTATGGCAGAGAATGCTCAGAAATGCTCCCCGGCTACCCTCCTCCCCCGCTAACATCTGCGGATGCTTTCTGAACTGTTGGCCGGCTGATAACATCAAGGACAATGGCCTCTGGAGAGCGTTCATGGAAATATAAACACTTTCACCCAAACAGACACACATAACTGATGCTCATATAAATATATGACCTTCATGCGATTAGTCTCCAAGGTCTCCTGCTTAAATGTTGTCTCGTCACATGTGCTTTTCTCGTGGGAGGTTTCTTTGATATCTCAAACTGTATCCTGGAATCAGGATAAAGTGTGAAATATGTCTTCCCCCCCCCCCCCCCCCCCCCAATATGTGGCTCCTATGATTCCACAGAGTTAAAGGCAGCGCCCTATGGTAACCGCGTCAGGTGGGGTCCTCGGCAGCAAGGCCTCAGTCAATCGTTCCCCTGAAATGTTTGTGATGGATGTGATGGATGGTTGTACTGGAACTGTACTTTCCCTCTGGGATTATTAAAGTATTTCTGATTCTGATTTCTGATTCTTATGTAGCCAGCCAGGAGTGGAGCGAGGGGGAAGAAATTACCATGATTTGCTAACTAATTACTACTGAGAGGGAAACACAGGACTCCTTTTTGAGCTGCTCTTTATTCCTGCTCCAAAAAGAACCATGAGGTCGATGGGACAACAGCCCACTTCTTAACATTAAATCTGTACAAACTCTGGATCGTTTTAAATCAATTTTGAAGACACATTTCGATGATCTGGCTTTTAGTATAAGATGACCCAAGTGTTTTGTTTTTTATAGTCGTTGTTTTAAAGAATCTGAATGCCTTAGCTTCACAAGAGTTAGAGAGCTAAACCTGGGCAACATGACAGAGAAAGGAAAAAGTACAAGGTTCACAGCTCACCTCTCTGCTGATGATTTGAAATCAACCCCAATTTCCTTTGAATCACTGCTCCTAAAGGACACACAGCTGGGGTGAGGTTCTGGTAGTTTCCTGTGACGAAAGAGAAATGGGAGATGTGAGTGCTGAAAGCTGAAAGCTACATAGAGAGGAGTCCTGGTCAATCATGGGTCATAACCCACCTATTTGCTGCTCTCTATTCCTGCTCCAAAAAGAACCATGAGGTCGATGGGAAAACATCCCGTCTCTTAATATTAAATATGTACAAACTCTGGATGGTTTTAAATCAATTTTGAATATGCATTTCTATGATCTGGCTTTTAGTGCAAGATGACCCAAGTGTTTTGTTTTTATTGTCATTGTTTTAAATAGTTGTTTTTGTATTTTATTTTTCTTGATTTTTATGTTTGCTTGATTTTTTCCTTAACTTATTTTACACAGTTTTTTTTCATTGAGTTGTTTTGCTTGTAACATACTTTATGCAGCTAGAGTTGTCGGAAATGGGCTCAATAAATAAATTTGACCTTGACTATTGTGAATGGTAGAGCTCTCTCTCTCTCTCTCTCTCTCTCTCTCTCTCTCTGTGTGTGGTGTTAGTGTTGAGCTTCACATGTGAACACGGACATGTGTGAGATAGTTGTGTTCTCATTAATATGTTGCAGAGAAATTAGTTTAAACTCAATAGTTTGAACTTTTAGAAACACTCACCTGTTGGCAGGTGAAGGTTGGTCTGATTGAAAATCAACTCCAAGCTCCTTTGAATCCCCTTTATTTAAGTATTTGGGATTACATTTAGTTTCAGGTTCTGGTTCTGGTGTTTTCCTGTGAACAAAGACGGGTTGGTGATGTGAGTGCTGAGCTCTGACATGGAGAAGAGTCCTGGACAGTGAGAGAAGGTGATCTGACCTCTGGTCCTCAGGTTCTCCATGCTGAGGTGTCTCACAGGGAGGGACTCTGTCCTCTCTGTCCTCACGCTGGTCCATGCTGCTCAGTTCACCTCAGCTCACACACCTTCTACCTTCATCTGAGCAGAAAACATTGATGTTGTTATGGAGCTGCAGCTTAACAGGTATAAGATGATGGAGCAACATCTACAGTCCTGTTCAGTAAACATTTAGACCCTTTCAGCTGATAGATGATACGGCATCAGTGTTCAAAGCTTCCAGCTCCGTTTTCAGCCTATTTGCTTTTGCCATGACTCGGATCACTGAGAATTTGCATTTTCATTATGAGGTTTTCAGCCGTTCTGGTGAAGAGAAGTTGAACAAAGCAAGTCTCAGGTATCTTTAATAATGATGGTAACAGGCTGAAACTGAATTCTTTTAGAAAACCTCTAAACAAAAGCTTTTAAAGTGGATCCTGTCTGACTATGAACTCTGACAGATGCAGCTTCACATCCCCAGACTGTAGGTTCTGAGGCGCTCTACGGTTTCCTGCAGAAGATGCGCAGCGCAGTGTGTTGGAGGACTAAGCTGAAGCTGCAGGAAACAGATTTATCAGGCTTTAATAATAGAGGCAATGGTTTGATTCCAGCAAATAGTTTGTTTAATGAAGCACAAAGAAACATCTTTAGCCTTTGCTAATGTACAGCACTTATCCCAAGATGGACAAAAATGTCGAGCTTTCAAACATTTAAATCCAATAATACATTAAAAATGTAACAAAGGTGTTGAAGTTCATCATGTTCAGTTTTTAAGAGCAGGGCAGTGATGCAGTCTAACAGGTTTCCTGTCTAAGAATTCAGGAAACTCTGCTGCAGGAAGTGGAAGAAAATCTTTAATTAGTCTAAAGGAATGTGGGCTGCCCTCAGTATTCTGCTCATCATTTTAACAGGTTTTTCACACTTAAGATGAGAATCCTGACTAAAACCAAAATGTTTCCTTCTGAGACTGTCTCAATGGTTAAACAGTCATTTTCTAATTGAAATCACTGACCGCGCACAGGGCCGTTAAGCAAAAGGAAAGAATATGTGGGAAAGAACTTTTCCACACATTCTCACATTACGACCACACACATAATAATAATATGTCGTTTATTGGATTTTATTTGAAAGACCAACACAAGGTGGTTTACCACTGCAGAAGAGAAAGAAATTATAAATGATTTAAAACATTTTTCACAATTAAAAATCTGATTTTGCAAAATGAGTCAATGCTTTGTGGAACCACGTTTTTGCTGCAGCTGCAGCTGCAAGCCTTTCAGGGTACGTCTAGTGACTGAAGTTTCTTCCCATCAACTCTGACCATCTTCCCTGTCCCTACTGAAGAGAAGCACCCCCAGAGCATGATGCTGCCACTGCCATGTCTGACAGTGGGGATGGTGTGTTCAGAGTGATGTGCAGTCTTAGTTCTCCGCCACTCATACAGTAGCGTTTTGCATGTTGGCCTAAAGTAAAATTTTGGTCTCGTCTGACCAAAGCACCTTTCTTCTATATATGTTTGTGTCCTGTAATGGAACATTTTCTTGTCTACTTCTAAATTTAAAAGTTGTGGAAAACGTTGTCACCTTTAACAGAATGGCATGCTACTGTAACATTACTGCTGTGCTGAGACAGCCCTAGTGTCCTAGGCTATTATGGGGCTAAGTCTTCAGAAATAAGATCATTTGTTTCACAGCGACTCCGTCCTTTCAGAGTCGCTGAGAGGAAACAAAGAGCCGACTGTTCATGAACGCCTCACAATGATTTGAAATTGACTGCAGAAGAAAAACACCCAAACAACTGAAATCATCCCTGAAATGAGTAATCTAGACAAGAAATGATGACTTATTATTATCTGTAAACTGTTAATAATAAAATATAATACCTGGAGACTTTCTGGCATCCTGTCGGTCCCATAGAGCTCAGACACTGTCAGAGTGTTTGTTTATCTGCTAACCTACCAGACCTGCTGAGCAGCTCATCGTCTATGGGCTCAGCTGGGTATGAGCTGATAATAAGGTGGGAAAACATTCAGGTGCTTTCCACAGATCAACATCATGACACCTCAAGGCAATTTTAGGACTTTTTGCATCCTTTATCTGTTGAGCTGCAACATAAGGACATTGAACTAGAAAAGCACTTTAAGCAAAAATTTAAAAAGGGATTTTCAATTTTGAAAGAGGAAGCATAAATCTTAGGCTTTCATAAGCAATGTTTTATTAGTACTGAATTTCCTCTTTAAGTAACTTCCTGTTATGACATCACACAGAAACAAGCAGCAACAGATAATCACCAGTCAGAAGAAATGGCTGGTTTAGCTTTTAGATGTCACTTTCTTTATCAATGAAATCTAAAGAGAAACAATGATTCTGCGTATTTCCCAAATAGTTTTCCACATTCAGCCAGGCCTCAGCAAAAATAATTAGGTGGGACCTAATTCCTTCTTTTTTTGGATTTTTCTCTTCCTGAATCATCGATATTCATCACAACCAGCCTCGGCATTATTAAATTGCAACAAACTGACTATATCAGAAGTTTAACGAATTCAAACACTGCATGGATGATTAAAACTTTTTATTAATTTATTTCCTTTTAACTGAATTTCCCTTCCAACAAATGTCTGATTTCATTTAACCATATTAAACAAGATCAAATCCCCTCAGATTAGTTGATAGAAATTATATAACTAGTATTTTCCAACTTGCAGAACAATAAGGCTATTTACTTCCTTGCTTGTCAAACAGGTACATGTAAGAGAACAGAGTAAAGGTTGAATTATTGTTCTTATTGGAGAAAAGTAAGGGACACAAACCAGATGAAGACTGGCTGTTAATTAGATTAAGTAGAGATGAGATGGACCTAAAATAACACGTTTATTTATTAACAGTCAAATACCAATGGTAAAATCCATGTCCTAATTTACTGACGTCATACTTCTTAAAGTCATATTTTTACAATATTTTAACTGAGACTGAATCTAGTTTATTAACTACTTTGGGCATGAACTTTATTTTATCTTTAGAATATTTATATTTTTCTTCTGAAAGAAAATTTATTTTATTTCTGTTGATTTTTTATTGCTCACATGAATCTGATCACATTATAATCATCCAGTCAATGTTTATTCTCTCCCAGCTGCCAATAACGTTAATAAACAGATTTTTGCCTTAATGTTGGTTGACTGTTTAACTCACTGAGCTTTCCTGCTAATTACAAAATTAAAGGCAACAACTTATATATTTAATTTTGAAAGTTTGATGGCAGTTTTTGCGTAATCATAGTTTGTAGGGAAGTGATGCTCTTTAAACATGGAGCAAACGGTACCTGAACGTTTATCTCCATTATTTAACATATTGGATCAGAACCGCATCATCGGCTGGAAGCTTTTATTTCATTCAACTCATTTACATTTAAAAAAAAAAAAAAAAACATTAAACCTGGAGAAAAGGCATAGTTAAAGTTGAGAAACCCAGTTTGCTACAATGTGATGGGTTGAAATCAGTAGTGGAAGAAATAAGATGCTTCTGCTCTTATATCCAATTTTTAACAGAAACCATCAGATAAAAATGAACTGCGGTAAACCTCCCAGGAGGAAACATTAAATTAGAGATGATTATATTTATGATCCAGAGCCCACAACACCAGTGGAATCAATTCTGGATCTACTGCGAAAGAGGATTAGTTCATCGCTGGGATTTCTGGGCTTGGCTTGTGTGTTATGTTCATTTGGGTTATTATCCTTCTATACAGTCTGTGTCTGGTTCCAGCTCCGGTTTATTCAATAACCGGGTTTCCACATTTTGACCAGCAGATGGACCCAACCTACAACGATCCGTTGTTGCCCTGCAGGTTCATGTGGGAGGAGGAGGGTGCTGGTACCAGCAGCCAATCAAGACAGGACAAGTTTCCTCCAAAACAAAAGTTTTATCTTTTTCTAGGAATCATCGAAAATGCAAAGCCTGGTATAACTGATCTGCTGGGTCTAGGTCTTTTTTTCCAGAAAGAGGTTCTGAAATATTAGAAGTACTTTCTGCATCTGCTTATGTGAAATGTAAAATATTTAAATCTTTGTTAAAGGCTGAAAACATAAAGACCTGCACTGTAAATGTGTTTTTAATTTTCTCTAGTTCTCTACAGTTACTGTTTAAACTAATGAGAATAAAGTCTCTATATTCATCAGGCCCGATTACCATAAAAAGCTGTGTAGAAGCGCAATGATTATTACAAGGATTCAGCGAAGCGTCGAGGCCCAGCCGCAGTTTTCTGCTCGACATCACAGCCAGAACTGTGAAGGATGAGCGGTTCTGACTGCTGGTTCTGATGAAAACAACCTTCTCACGGCTAATTCTAATGGGTTAAAGACGGAAAACAAGCTCTTACTTTACCTTTAAGAGGATCTTTCTGGAGACGCTTTTTTTCCCCCGCGTCATAACAAGAGGAAACGAAAGTAGTTTGTTCAGGAAGAGGAGGAAATCCTCTGGTCTCTGATGCGATAATAAATAAAGTTCTGCTCAACAGAACCGGTGATCAGATGAACATCTGCAGTTTAATGTAGGATTGATCTCTGGTCATAAAGTTTAAGTTATGCATTTAATTCTTAATGTTTTATGGCTGATTGGGTTCATGTTTTTGTTGCTTTCAGACAAACGGAACCAACAGGTTTTATTTTTAATGGTTAATTCATGATTTGAAGGAAGGGATGCGCTGTAAACCCACGGAGCAAACGGTACCTGATCATATTGGATCAGAACCGCAGCATCAGCTGGAAGGTTTGATTTCATTCAACTCGTTTACATTTTTAAAAGGGAAACATTAAACCTTTTGCTACATTAGAAATCAGCAGTGGAAGGAAGAAAATGCTGCTGCTCTTATAAACCTCTGATTTTTACCAGAAACATCAGATAAATATGACCTGCAGTAAACTTCTCAGGAGGAAACATTACCTTCCAGATTATTTGGTTTATAACCCAGAGCAGGATTCGGATCCACCTTTGGGCTGGGCCACAGTTGATCACGTGATTTCCGAGAAACGCAGCACTTGCTCCATGCAGGGCAAATTATGGCCACCAGATGGAGACAAAGTTGCTCATATCCACTGTCGTACAGGATCACAGGGAGGAGGAGAGAGTTCAGTTGTCTAAACTTCAGTCTGATGCAGTTTCAGCCCGGGTGGATTTCCCCAGGCAGAAGTTCTTAGTCCAGTGGGAACAAAAAAACTCCTAATAAGAAACATGAAAACCCAAACCTGACCAGAGCTGCACATTATATCCACTTATAATAATCCTCCTAATGTCAACATGTTTAGGAAATAGTGTCCATGCATCCCACTAACATATTCATCCAGATTGATGGACTTTCCAGATCTTGACATCATAATATTCAACAATAATATCTCAGATTGATGTTTCGTTGACCTCGAGCAGCCTTAAAGGGGAAGTCCGGTCAACAAGGAAAAATCAGGGTATAATTAGCTATAACTAAAACTAATACGTTCGTGGTTATTTAATGAACTTATCTTTAATCAATAAGAAAATAAAAACATAAATTGTCGTCTGAATCACTGTGTATGGGGGCTGACATTACTGCCCATATTTGGGCAGTAAGGGGCGTTTGACATCACATCCTGCGACGTAGAAAAGCGGAAGCGGCGACAGTATTTCTCTACGCTTTCCATGCAAAGTCAATAGGAGCCGTTCTACACAGCTGCGATCATCAATAATTATTTCGGATTTCCAGAGGACTTCACCGCTGACATTCCCAAGAGCTATTGCTGAAGCAACAATGCCCACGTGCATGGCCATCGGATGTTCCAACACAACTGGTAAAAGTGGAAAAAACATTGCTTATTTCAACTTCCCGATCTCTCCTCCGCTGTGTGTGTGTGTGTGTGTGTTTGTGTGTGCGCGTGCGCTTTGCTGCAGCGCCGGCAAAGCCGTGCTCCGCCCAGCATGTGCTGAAATGCTTTTATATTTTATTATTTATACAATAATGACCACCTGCCCTATTTACTAGGGGGCAAATATATAACTTAAGTCACTTCAGCGCGATCTCTCCTCCGCTCTCCTCCGCTGTGTGTGTGTGTGTGTGTGTGACACACACACACACACGCGTGTATATATATATACTGTAGGACCCGACTGAGTTTGCAATGGAAATAGGTACGCTGGATTCCGTCAAAAGTCCGGTTTCTGTCAAGAAACTCTTCTAAAACATCCATATCGCTATCAGATGATGATGACTCCACGGAACTCTCATCACTGTCACTAAATACTTCATCACTCTCTGCTTCGTACAGAGCACCAGTCGCCATCTTGGAAAATAGTGCGCCGTGACAAACAGAGCGTTGAAACTTGCTCAACAGCAGGTCCGCCGAGTGACGTCACAAAATGGGAGGTGACAGTACTATTCTTGACCAAGATGGATTCCTCCACATAAACATGATTAAATGAGAATTATTCTTAATTAAAAAAACGTATAATTTTTTGCACAGTATGTAGTAGTTTTATATTTAAAGTACTTTCAGCAGTTTGAATTCTGATTTTGACCGGACTTCTCCTTTAAATCAGACTCTTCACTAATTTTGTTAAAGACAATAAGTTCCTGGTCTAATAAAACTTTTAAAACTCTAACTTTTAATTCTATAAAAAATTTACCAGGGAGAAATATTCATTAAAGCAAATAATTTTTTCAGTTGACAACCAGCCAGAAATTAAGTTATTTGTAATAAAGTGAATTGGCACAGGGAAAAAGTACTAAACATACTTACTGAAATTTATTTAAAACTTTGTACAAAAACCTTTGTTGGCAATGACAGCTTCGGAGAACTTAGTTTTCCCATTCTTCCACAAAAACAGTCTTCAAATATTGAAATATATTTTCCATCAGTATTGCTGTTTTTGTCTACACAATGGAGGACAATTGCCATATGCTTGGGTGCAGTAGAGGCTAAATTTTTTTTTTTTTTTTTTTTTTTTCTTTTTTTTTTTTTATAACTTTATTTATCAATTTTCACAGCATATTCTTTACAGCATTTATGTTTTATACAGCGCTGTCTTACTTAACATATATAACCCTTACATAAAACACACATACCCAAAAAATAAAAAGTAAAAATTAAAAAATAAAGTAAAAACAATACAATAAATAGATAAATAATAAAGACAGACAAAAATACAAAAATTTGTTCATAGCTGACTAAGAGAATATAGCAGTAGTTTAGTTATGATAAAATACTCATTTTAAATGTTTCCATGTAAAGTAAAAATGGCTGCCAAGTTTTGAAAAATTTAGCAGTTGAACCTGCCAGTGTACACCTCATCTTTTCTAAATGTAAGAACCTCATGAGCTCTGAGAGCCACTGTTCATGTGTGGGTGGGGCCTTCTGTTTCCACCTCAACAGTATCAGGCGTCTCGCAATCAACGTAGCAAAAGCTATTGCATTTGAATTATATTTGGAGAGTAAACTATTAGGGGGTATGATTCCAAAAATTGCAGTTAGAGCAGAAGGTTCAAATGCAACATTGTATATTTCTGAGAATGTATTGAATATAGACAACCAATAGGTGTGAAGTTTTGAACATGCCCAGAAAGCGTGAATAAGGGAGCTGACCTCTGACCTGCATCGATTACATAAGGGATCAGTCCCTGGATAAAACTTAGCTAGCTTTTCATTAGAGAAATGCAACCGGTGCAAGACTTTGAACTGAAGGAGTCCATGTCTAGCGCATATTGAAGAAGAGTGAACCCTGTGAAGAATGGATTGCCAGAGCTCATCTGTTAATGTAATTGCAAGGTCTTTCTCCCAATGCGACTTAATAATAGAGAGCGAAGGAGATTGTAGATCTAGCAGTATGGTATAAATCTTTTTAATCGCCCCCCTTTGATGGATGTCTATACCTATGATTTTATCCAGAGCTGTTTCTTCAGGCAGTTCAGGAAATGTGGGATATCTATTTTTCACAAAATGCCGCAGTTGTAAATAGCGGAAAAAGTGTGTGTGCGGAATATTAAACTGTTCCATGAGTTGTGTGAACGAAGCAAAAATCCCATCAATGAAAAGGTGTTTAATTTCACTGAGTCCATTTCTTTTCCAGATTTTGAAGGCAGAATCAGACATAGAGGGTGGGAATATGTGATTTGAACAGATAGGAGTTTTAATTGACATAAAATGTTGTCCTAATTTTTTCCTGCACTGCACCCAGATTCTCAGGGAATTATATAGCAGAGGATTGCATTTATAGGTACAAACCTCTAACGGGAGAGCAGAGGTCAACAAAGCAGGTAAACTAGTCCGACCACAATAAGACGACTCAATTTGAAGCCAAGACGGGGTTTCTGCAGAAAAGTCACTCATCCAATATAGCATGTTTCGTATATTTGCTGCCCAGTAATAAGACTGAAAATTTGGCAAAGCTAAACCGCCCATAGGTCTAGGTCTCTGCATAAAATCTTTACGAATTCTGGGGGATTTTTTTATTCCAAATAAAAGCTGAAACGTGTTTATCTAGTGTCACAAAGAATTCCTTTGGGATGTAACATGGAATACACTGAAATAAATAAAGGAACTTGGGCAGTATGTTCATTTTTATAGAGTTGACACGGCCCATTAACGATAGTGGCATATCACTCCACCTCCGAAAATCTAGTTTAGTATGCTCAAGAAGTGGTATAAAAATTTTTTTAAAGAGATCTTTATATTTGCGAGTAACTTTGACCCCCAAATAGGTCACGTAGTCTGATTTAACTTTAAAAGGGAACTTTACAAATGAAATATTCCTGGCTTTAGAGTTTATACTAAATAGTTCACTTTTATGTAAATTTAATTTATAACCCGAGATAGTGCCGAATTGTTCAAGTATGGTAAGAGCATGGGGAAGAGAGCTCAGAGGATCTGAAATATACAGCAGGAGGTCATCAGCATATAAAGATAATTTGTGCTCCTGATCAGCTCTGTAGATGCCCTTAACCTTATCTTCTGCTCGCAGCTTAATCGCCAACGGTTCAATTGCTAACGCAAATAAAAGAGGGGATAAAGGGCACCCCTGTCTTGTCCCACGATGGAGTGGGAAGTAACAGGAATATAATGAATTTGTTCGAACACACGCCATAGGTGAGGAGTAAAGTACACGAACCCAAGAAATGAATTTAGGGCCAAATCCAAATTTATTTAATATGTAAAATAAGTAGTCCCACTCCACCCGATCAAAAGCCTTTTCCGCGTCAAGTGACACGGCGACTTCCGGGGTTGCAGTTGACTCCGTGTATAATATGTTCACAAATCTACGCAAGTTAAAAAAGCCATGTCTTCCCTTTACAAATCCTGTTTGATCAGAAGAAATAATATGAGGTAAACATCGTTCTAGTCTGTGAGCCAGGATCTTAGATAATATTTTTAAATCCACATTTAACAGCGATATTGGACGATATGATGAACATTCAGTTGGATCCTTATTTGGCTTTAATAACAAAGAAATAGTGGCTTGACGAAGCGTTGGGGGGAGACATTGCCAATTGAATGATTCAACAAACACGTTTTGTAATAACGGAGACAAACTATCTTTAAAGGTCTTGAAAAACTCAACCGGGTAACCATCTGGTCCCAGAGATTTTGCATTCTGCATTGAGCCAATTGCAAATTTAATTTCTTCTACAGTGATCTGTTCTTCCAGTTGATCCCTAAGTGTAGAGTCTAAAGTTGGGATCGTCATTTTTTCAAAAAATTCGTCAAACAAGCCAGGCATTCTTAAAGACTCTGATTTATAAAGGTTAGAGTAAAACATTTTAAAACTCTCATTTATGTCTTGTGGATCTGTAGTAATCTGTCCAGATTGGGTTTTAATTTCAGGAATTAAATGTGCAGTTTCGGATTTACGGAGCTGGTGTGCCAAAAGTCTAGTCGCTTTTTCCCCGTGCTCATACCACATACTCCTGGACTTAAGGATCGCACGTTCAGACTTTTCAGTAGAATTTAGATTAAACTCAGTTTGCAAGGTCAATCTTTGTTTATATAAATCCGGAGACGGAGTTATAGAGTGCTGTTTGTCTAATTGTGAAATCAGATCTGTCAATTCAGATAAACGTTTTACCTTTTGTTTTTTAATATGTGAGCAATAGGAAATAATGTGACCACGTAGAAATGCTTTCAAGCTTTCCCAAACTGTACTAAAAGCTATACCTGGTGAAATGTTTATTTTTAAGAAAAGTTCAATTTGTTCCGAAACATATTGTACAAATTCTTTATCTGACAAAAGAAGAGGATTGAGTCGCCAAGAATACACTGAACGTTTGTCTGGAAAGCTAAGTTCCAAAATAAGTGGGCTATGATCAGATATAATAATACTATCGTATCTGCAAGTTTTTGTATTAGGAATTAGTTTTTTATTTACGAAAAAATAATCTATACGTGAATATGTTTGATGGACTGCAGAAAAAAAGGAATATTGTCGGGAATGTGGATATAGATATCTCCAAATATCTACTGCACCGTAATTTTGCAGAAAAGATTGTAAAACTATTGAAGACTTTGGGAGTGAAAAGTTTTTGGTCGAAGAGCGATCTAAAACTGAGTCCATGACAGTGTTCATGTCTCCTCCAAGTATCAGTTGGTGGGTATCAGTTAGAGGAAGGGAGTGAATCAGGTTATTGAAAAATTTAGAGTCATCAAAGTTAGGGGCATATATGTTTGCTAAAATAATGGGAGTGTTAAAAAGTGACCCGGTCACAATTACGTACCGGCCATTCGAGTCAGTCATTATATCCGACATTATAAATGGAGTGTTTTTATTGACCAGAATTGCTGCGCCTCGTGCTTTACCATTAAAACTAGAATGAAAAATTTGCCCAACCCAACTTCTTTTAAGTCTTGAATGGTCTATATCTTTAAGGTGCGTTTCTTGCAGAAATGCTATATGTACCTTAAGGCGGCGGAGATGAGAAAGCACCTTATTTCGTTTCACTGGATGATTCAATCCTTTTACATTCCAACTAATAAAATTAACATTGCAATCATTACTCACAGAGGTATAGTTAGTGGAACTTGACATCTACATACACGATGAGAGAAAATGGTCCAGATCACCTTGATTAGTCCTGTCCACGGTGTACACTATTAGTTTGTAGTTAGCCAGCATCTGTACAAATAATAAATGACAAAAAGAAAACAAAAAGCACACACACAAAGCAAGAGAAGAAAAGAAAAAAACCAAAGACAAGTACCTAGACAAGTACCCACCCATCCTTTTACATTCAGTGTTGTCCCCAACTGACAAACACAACATCCCCAAAGCCTCTCTGCTTTCTGTAGGAATCTCTCACCATAAACTCAACCACTGTCCCAAGTAAAAAAAAAAAAAAAGGGAATCTAAACTATAAATCACCCATTTGCCCTGAAGCGTATTAGAGAAAGTCACATCAAACAATGTGTGTAGTTGTACTTTTAAAACAAGAACGAACTTCTATAACAACTAAAACAACATAACCTATGATGCGTTTGTTTAACATCAAATATACGCTAGTTCGGACGGTACAGTTCGTTTGGTACCCAATTTAACAACTCAGCTGTCCAGAAATACAAACAAACGTACCATCCGTATGCATCAGTCTGCAGATGCAGGAGAGTCGTTCAAAATTTTTCAAACGAATCTTGTATCCTGCTCATTCAGGACGGGAACCAAACTTGGATTCAATAAAGGTTTTCGCTGATTCAGGGGAATCAAACACTTTTGTTTCGCCATTCATGGAGATCCGAAAGCGAGCAGGATAGATAAGGCCGTAGCGAACTCCGTCTTTTTCCTGTAGTAGCTTCTTTATTCCATTGAAGGCAGCCCGGCGTCTGGACAGGTCGATGCTGTAGTCGGGAAAGATAAAGATCTGCTCCCCTCGAAACTCCAACTTGCCTTTCCGTCTAGCCAGCTGTTGTATCCGCTCCTTCTCCTGGTAGTAATGGATCCGCACAATAAAGGCCCGCGGGCGTTTTCCCTTCGGAGGTACCGGTGCTACCACCCGATGAGCACTGTCCAGGAGTGGAGCCTTTTCCAGGCCGTCGGGACCTCCCAGCACGTCGAATAACAGGTCTGCGATGAATCTGGTGGGATTCCCCTGCTCCATTCCTTCAGGTATTCCCAGTATGCGAAGGTTACAACGTCTTCCCCTATTTTCCAAGTCGTCTGTTTTTGCCAATAACTTCTTATATTGGTTGCTTAGGTCCGCATAACTGGTTTCCACAACTTCCAAGCGCTTGTCCAAATTCTCCAGGCCTTCGTCATAGTCACCCAGTTTCTTTGTGAATTCGTCAACAGCAGCTTGAATGGGTGAAACGGCTTTGGCGATTTCTTCTTTAATTTCACCTCGTAGGTTTTCGTTTTCCTCTCGAATTACTTCTTTAACAATATCGCGGAATGTAAGCAACATGGCCTGGTCTATAGCCGCTTTGCTAGCACCCTCCGGGTTATTAGCTTGCGCTCCTTTAGCAGAGGATTTAGGTGGCATCTTGATCCAGAAAAGACGGAAGTATGCACAATGACGTCGACTCTCCAGTTACAACTCAGAATATCCAAGAGTTGAGCTGTTTTGGGCGATTTTTAAACTATTTTTACAAAAATGTTGGGACCTCGTGGTTTGCACGTCTACTCCATAACGCGCCCCTAGTGGTCTCCAGTAGAGGCTAAATTTGTGTATCAAATAAAAAGAAAACAAAACAAAATAAAATAACCACTTTATTGCTAACTGTGATATAATAATTATTTAGGGCATGATCAATGATGAGATCTCTAGAAGCTCAGCAACCCTGTCCAAGAAGGCTCAAAAGCTGCGAGATGTTTGCACTACTGCGATGGACAGATATCAGCGAGCAACAGGCCAGTACATTGGAGGGTGGCAGCAGTTTGTCACCATTGATCAGAGCCACTTCAGACACAAAAGAAAGGCAAGCAGCATATACTATTAACAAGTTAGTAATGTACATTACGACATTATTACAAAATTATAACCAAGATACAAAATGTATAAACAAGAGCTATAGCTCACCATGTTAAAGTGGAATCTACAAAAAGTCATGAGTGGCGGGCTTATCGCAATGCTTTACCTCAGCGAGGTTACACCCATTTCACTGTCAATCACAGTGTGTCATATGTTGATGCCCAGACAGGTGCACATACTCAGCACATAAAGAGGGCCTGGAGAACGGTTAAGGAAAATGTGTGGAGACTCAGGGGGAATCATACAGAGGAGTAACTGGTAGACCATCTCAGAGTTACTGAATGATACGAGTGGCTAGCCCAAAAGCATCACAGGGGGCCATTAGGACGGATAATCCATGACATTGCTGTGATGTATTGACATTAAATGTCTCTCTGAAATATTCTGTTTATTAAATGTTTAGCACAAACAGTGCCCAAACCTCATGGGTTTGATTCCTGTTGTATACCGCTGTTCTGCCATGGGATGGCTCAGGATGTGTGTTTCTGTACATTAAAGACAATGTTCAACATGTTATCTGTTGTATATCTTTGGTAAAATTTAGTACACATAAAAGTCTATGGGTGGAAGAAGGTTGAGGTACAAAAATGTGATATTTTAAATATAACATCAAATTTCTGTACCTTGAACTTGTTTCACCCATTTGCTGTAATACAAAGTTTCACAGGTATTAGTAGATGGTTCACAAACTATTTACAAGTGATCTGTAAAGTGCGAGTTAATGTAGTAGTTAAGTATTAGTTATAATCTTATGTATGTTATTGAGACGTTATTCTAAAGTTGCAGCTATTCCTCATTTACCAGCAGTTAATAAATGAGGAATCGTTGAAACTTTAGAATAACGTCCCAATAACACATATAAACATATGTGTTATTGGGACATATGTGATATATAATAACACATATGTATAATATGATTGAACTTGATTTTGTAAAGTGCCTTGAGATGACATGTTTCATGATTTGGCGCTATATAAATAAAATTGAATTGAATTGAATTAAACTATTTACTGATACTTAACAAGAAAGTAGTAAGTAATTCACAAAAAGTTTATTAATGTTCTATTAACTATCTATAAGGCATAGTTATAAATCCTTGGCAAACTATTCATAAACACTTAACAAGTGATTAATAACTCATTAGCAGTTTACAATTTATCTATTAACTGGTTATAATGGATAGTTATTATAAAGTGTTGCCAAATATTTTTATTTTTTTATTTATTTATATTTTGCTTTGGCTAGTTTCCTTCACTTTATCCATATGGTCTCTGATCAGAAAAGCGGCTGTTACGCTATCTTTATGAGATTGCTAGGGGGCCATCTAAACCCAATTTCCAATTTGGCTGGGGGCTTTTAAAAAATTTTAGGGATGTTTTTGGACTTCAAACCAAAGCCATTGCGCGCCCATTTTTCAGAGGGTGGATTTCTACTGTGTGAAGACGAAGAGAAGAAAGAAAAAATATATGTTTTCATCTTCATATAGCAGTGGGACTCGAAACCAGCTCTCCTTGATCACCGTCTTCTGTCGTGGGCTGGTTCCTTGGCCCCTCAGGACGTTAAAACATTAGGCATCAACGCATACTTAGACCCGTTTAAAATCAATCATCCTGAATCATTCCTCTGCCCTTAAAATTTACAAAAAACTCTGCTCACATAGGATCTGACATCACAGCTCCTAGAGATTTAATAAAAAGTAAATCTCACCTTATTTTCTTCGCAGCTGCTGCTGTGTTGTCATCTCCTCTGCGGCTCAAAATTCAAAACACCACTTCAGTCAGGGCAGAATCACCATTTGTTACTGAATGTTGACCTTGCTTCGGTCACCCCAGGTTCTTTTACAGAATAAGGTGGTGTTTCTACTGTAGACCTCTCTAGGAGTAAAAAGACTCCTGAAACCATAATTATATTTACCATATTTAATCTAAAAGGCAGAGAAGTGCTTCAGTCCCAGTACTGGTTTCTCACACAATGCTGACGTCTTTTCAGTACTTCAGAGAGAGAGAGAGAGACAGACTTAGAGCGAGTCTGACATTTATCCTTCACCCAGACCTTTTATAGGATCAGTTGTGTTACACCCATTCAGGAGCGTGTACAGCATGAAAACAGCCTTTCGTTCATCACATTGGTGGAAAGGATATTATAATGCAGACGTGTCCCAGCCGGCACGTTTATCCAATCAGTCATTCCGTCCAATCTATGTATGTCAGCCTCTGGTCTCCAGAGTCCGTTCCTCTGCAATCTCCAAGGCAACCGATAATGCAGTCCAGTCTCTGGGGTCACATAATCTCTTACAACACTTTCATCTGAATTTCAAAATTAAACCAAATCACACAAGCTAATATCAAGAGATTTTGAGAGGCTTTAATTTTGTTCCTTGGTTCCTGTAAAAGTCTCACATTTCTTTGTGGCTTAGACTTTAGTCTGATTTTTCCTCATGGCTTGATTGCACAGCACCAGTGTTCTGGTTCAATTCATCTAATGACCAAAGAGCTGACATTAATTAATCTTTAGTGTCAATGATGTTGAGACAGTTTAACAGCTTTAGACATTTTTCTAATGCAAAGCTACAAAACTGCTCCTCAGTGTTCTTCCTCTTTGTCCACAGCTCTCCACATGCTGCACTGAAGGACACATGCAGGGACATCTTGATCTCTAGTGAAAGACTGCGTCAGTGAAGAAACCTTGGTTCCAGAATAAGCTCAGCAAAGAGTCACAGAGGAATCGGTAAAGACAGCAAACCCAGGATACAGAGGTTCACTGAATGTAGTGTTGAAGGTGTGGAGGTGGATGAGTGAGTCAGAGGAGACTCTGTAGAAGGACAGGATGCCAGCAGGATGGTCCACGTAGACTGCTATTCTGGTACAGACTGAGGAGGACGAGGAGACGGATGTTCCTGTGTTATTAGACCAAACACAGTTACCATGGCGATCAGAGCAGTTCAAGCTCCATGAACGATCATTCATTCCAAACCGGCAGTCATTGCTGTATCCTTTTCTTCCAATTCCTTTGCAACTCACTGATACATCAACTCCTTTTCTTATCTTGACCTCCCAGTAACAGCGACCAGTAAGGGCATCCCTACACAGCAGCTGAGGAAGATCAAATCTGTCTGGATGATCAGGATATGACTGAAGCTCCTCCACATGTGTCACCTTCCTGTTGTCTTCAGACAGTATGAGGTTTCTGCTCACTGTGTTTGTGTCGATTGTGAGCTGGTAGGAATCTGATGGAGAGAACAAAGACAATCCAGCTGCAGTTATTGATCATTTATTGATGATGACTCCTGAATGAGTGATGGAACAGTCTGGAGATGGCTGAATGTGACCTGGTTTGTTGTCATGAATCAAGGTAAAACACACTTACACTTCCTCAGACCTGGAGTCAACCATTGTTCTCCAGCAGGCTCCACCCTGAAAGGAGGGGGGGGGGTCAGACCATCAATCTCTTCCAGCAGGAAAACATGGACATTATAAGGCTCTCAGAAACACATTGTTCTCCATGGAGAAAAGAGCTAAGATAGCTAGTTCGTCAAACACAAAATACTGTCTTTTAAACTGAATTATTGATGTTTTTCCATGACTTGATTCATTACAGGTCACACCAACAGAGGTAGATTGAAAGCAGGAGAAAATATTTGGTCTTTCTCCTTTACCAGACATTACTGCTGATTAATCCATCTCCTTACCTGAGAGTCTCTAGTCTCCATTCTGGATCCTCCAGTCCAGCTGTCAGCAGCTTCACTCCTGCCTCTCCTGGATGGTTGTAGCTCAGGTCCAGCTCTTTCAGACGAGAGGGGTTGGACCTCAGAGCTGATGCCAGAGAAGAACAGCCTTCCTCTGTGATCAGACAGCCTGACAAGCTGCAAACAAATATGAAAATACAGTAGAAACATCCTTTATTGTCCCACAGTGGGGGTGAAGTGTGCAACTGAGGAGGGGGATTTCTAAAAAAAAAATGTAAAATGTGTCTGTGCTTCTAGTTAGAGTAGCTTACGTTACCCTGAGCTAACTCTGTAGTTATGCTGCTAAAAGCTGCTAGAGGACATCATTACCCTCACTCCACTGTATCCTCATCCTACTCCAGTCTTGCATTAATTGTTGTTATTTCAACTTTTAACTGTCAGGATCCTCAGAGGTTTGATTACTTATTGTAGCCCCCTGGGGATACTGCAGCCTGTTAACGTTTTGCACTTTTACTATTGTTTATCCAGAGATCCTTGTTTCTGTCATTAGTTTAGTTTTCTATTCAGTATTTGTTAATGGTATATTCTTGTATCTGTTAGATTCGGTTTCTGTTTTAGTCACCTTCTGTTCATTATGATTTCAGTAATTCTTTTAAAATTTATGTTCTGACTGTTCTTACTTAGTTTAGTTAGGTTATTCCCTCATGTCTGGCCATTCCCATGTTTCTCTGTTAGAATCAGCTCTCCTTCTACCCGTACCAGTTCACAGCTCTTCCTTTCCTTCTGTTTAATGGCTTTACTCGTCTCATCTGTGTAATTTTCTACACCTGCTGCTCCTTCCTGTCTCCTCCCCTATATATTCAGTTAGCTCAGCCTTAACCAGTTGTGAGGTCCTCTGTAATGATACTCCTGTTCTCGTCACCTCCTTATCACATTCCTGTATTCTACTTCACCTACCTACCTGTATGTTTTGTCTTCTACATTATTAATAGACCATTCACTTCAAAATTTGGTTTCCCACCTCGTCTGCACTCCGGTCCACAAAACAAAACTAAAAACTTGACATTAACTTTATATTCTCTCTGTCTTTTTTCTGTGTTTTTATATAATAGCTACATCTGGCCTGGCATTCTGTTTAGCTGTGACATCATCCTGGGGGGCAGATTGGCTGAGCGACTGCTGCCAACTAATTTATCTTCTAGATGATCCAGCTGGTCCTGTCTCTCAGAGATCTCTTTCATCCTCCTCAAACCTGAAACAGAGTTTATCTGTTTAACTGTGTTTTTTCTCTCCCAGATGCAGCCACAAAAGGAGCTACTGCTTGCAGTACCTTTCACCTTTCTCTCACAGAGAAAGTATTCCTGGGTCAATGTGAGCTTCTGTGCTTTCTGTGTCTCTGCTCTGTCTTCTCTAAGCCCCAGTGGGTCGAGGCAGATGAGCGTTCACACTGAGCCTGGTTCTGGTTCTGCTGGAGGTTCTCCTCCCTGTTAAAGGGGAGTTTTCCTCTCCACTGTTGCTTCATGCATGCTCAGTATGAGGGATTGCTGCAAAGCCATCAACAATGCAGACGACTGTCCACTGTGGCTCTACGCTCTTTGAGGAGGAGTGAATGCTGCTTGGAGAGACTTGATGCAACCTGCTGGGTTTCCTTAGAGAGGAAACTTTCTGACCAACCTGGAGGACTTGATGGAATCTGACTGGAAAGATCCTTGAGATGATGTGTGTTGTGAATATGCGCTATATACAGTAAATAAGATTTAATTGAAATGAATAGAAAAAGATTTTACCTTAGAATCTCCAACATGCATTGTGGACTTCTCAGTCCTTCACACAGCAGCACTACTCCTGAATCCATTAGGTCGTTGTTACTCAGGTCTAACTCTCTTAAACTTGAGGACTGAGAGCTGAGGACGGAAGACAGTGCTGGACAGCTTCTCTCAGAGAGATTACAGCCACTCGCCCTAAAGAACATAAACCATTTAAGACAAGAAGTATATTACGAAGGTCTGGTTATCTTTCTGTATATAAACTTACACAACTTTGGCTGTTGTTTTGACCACTGGCAGCAGTCTGAGAAGGGCCTCCTCTGAAGCAGAGTATTTCTTCAGGTCAAACACATCCAGATCTTGTTCTGATGACTGTAAGATGAAGACCCAAGCTGACCACTGAGCCGGAGACAGTTCTGTGGAGAGACTTCCTGAACTCAGAGACTGTTGGATCTCCTGGACCAGAGCACGATCATTCAGTTCATTCAGACAGTGGAACAGGTTGATGCTTTTCTCTGCAGGCAGGTTCTCACTGATCTTCTTCTTGATGTACTGAACTGTTTCCTGATTGGTCTGTGAGCTACTTCCTGTCTGTGTCAGTAGACCTTGAAGGAGTCTCTGATTGGTCTGCAGGGAAAGACCCAGGAGAAAGCGGAGGAACAAGTCCAGGTGTCCATTTGGACTCTCTATTGCTCTGTCTACCGCCCTTTGGTAAAGATGTGTGGGGTCTGGTTTGTTTAATAACATGGATGACAACGACTTTGTTTGTTGTTCTTCCATGAGATTGAGTCCAGAGTTAATAAAGGTCAGGTGGACATGAAGAGCAGCCAGGAACTCCTGAACACTCAGATGTACGAAGCAGAACACCTTGTCCTGGTACAGCCCTCTCTCCTCTTTAAAGATCTGTGTGAACACTCCTGAGTACACCGAGGCTGCTCTGATATCGATGTCACACTCTGTCAGGTCTGATTCATAGAAGATCAGGTTTCCTTTCTGCAGCTGATCAAAAGCCAGTTTTCCCAGAGACTCAATCATCTTCCTGGTCTCTGCACTCCAGTGTGAATCTGTTACAGCTCCTCCATCATACTTGACCTTCTTCATTTTGGTCTGAACCACCAGGAAGTGGATGTACATCTCAGTCAGGGTCCTAGGTAGTACTGCTCTCTTGTTGGTGTCCAACACGTTCTCCAGAACCGTAGCAGTCATCCAGCAGAAGACTGGGATGTGGCACATGATGTGGAGGCTTCTTGAAGTCTTTATGTGGGAGATGATCCTCCTGGCCTGCTCCTCATCTCTGAATCTCTTCCTGAAGTACTCCTCCTTCTGTGGGTCAGTGAACCCTCTGACCTCTGTCACCATGCCATCACACTCATGAGGGATCTGATTGGCTGCTGCAGGTCGTGTGGTTATCCAGAGGCGAGCAGAGGGAAGCAGTTTCCCCCTGATGAGGTTTGTCAGCAGAACATCCACTGAGGTGGACTCTGTAGGATCAGTCAGGATCTCATGGTTCTGGAAGTCCAGAGGAAGTCGACTCTCATCCAGACTGTCAATGATGAACAGAACCTGGAAATGTTCAAAGCTGCAAATTCCTTTGGTTTCACTAAAGAAATAATGAACAAGGTCCACTAAGCTGAACTTTTTCTCTTTCAGCACATTCAGCTCTCTGAAGGTGAATGGAAATATGAAGTGGAAGTTCTGGTTGGTTCTGCCTTCAGCCCAGTCCAGAGTGAACTTCTGGGTTAAGACTGTTTTCCCAATGCCAGCTGCTCCTTTGGTCACCACTGTTCTGATTGGTTGATCTCTTCCCGGTGGGACTTTAAAGATGTCTTCTAGTTTGATTATGGTTTCTGGTCTCTGGGTTTTCCTGTATGCTGCTTCAATCTGTCTGACCTCATGTTCCTCATTGACCTCTCCAGTCCCTCCCTCTGTGATGTAGAGCTCTGTGTAGATCTGGTTCAGGAGGGCTGGGTTTCCTGCTTTAGCGATGCCCTCCATCACACATTGAAAGTTTCTCTTCAGGTTAGATTTGAGGTTATGAATGCACATAACTGAAGATCCTGAATTTAGAAAAGAAAAAAAACACATGTCAGACTAATAATGAAACTACCCATTTATCTGACTACCATCAAACATTAAGAAACCAAATAGTAAATTCAGATCAAGGACAAAACCAAATCTAAACCTGAACGCCCTCTGTCTCCTAGTATTTAGACTTCTCGCCTGTTCCTTCCCTCTGGCGTTGTCGTACGCCTGTTGTCGTACGTTATTTTGGTTCACCTTGGTTAGATTAGTTTTGGTTTTGCCTTTAGCCCGCCATCCTTAGCCTCCCTCCGCCCACCCTGGTTAGATTAGGTTTAGTGTCTATGACTCTTGCCCGCCTTCCTACCTCCCTCCGCCCACCCTGGTTGGTTAGTGGTTAGTTTGTTAGGCCGTCCGGAGACCGGCCTTGGGGGGGGGGGGGTGCTCTGTTCTGGTGATGGGGGTTGTGCTCTGGTCTCCCCTGCCGTGCTGAAGAAACCGTGGTTGTGCTCTGGTTCACTCTCTGCCGTGCTGTGAGACCTGTACTGTGCTCTGGCTCGCAAAGGACTCTCTCCGGACCGTCAGCTCCTGCCATCATCTACACCCCTGTTCCTGTGCAGTCCTGTCTATCTGGTTTTATCATCAAACATCTCATTCAATAAACTCACAAAAGATTCTTACCTCTGTGTGCAGTGTGTTCGGGACAAAACATGACAAAACCCCAGGTAGATGTGCAACCAGGGTAATATCAATGACATCTGGTGCTTCAGGTTCTAGTTAGGCCTAACATTGCAACACTGTCCTAAGTGGACTGGTCAGACTATGAGGCACTTGAGGACTTCCTTAGCAAATGACAACCGATTAAAGGGGTCCACGATTAGTTGAACATGTTGGCTGAAATATGTTGTAATACCTATTAACTTAGAAACAGCTTTTTGTGATACATAAAAACTCATAATTAATTCAAAAATAGAACATAAATTGTTATTTTTTCCACACATGGAGTTCGCCAATTTTTCACCTGCACAATGCATGCTAGGTGTTTAGGTGTTAATGGAATTATTAGAGCAAAATCACTCCTGACCTATCTTCTAGATATAGAAGCAGCTGTACTCAGGGAGAAGATGGCTACACCCTACCCCGGTTGAATCTAGGTCAACGCTTGTGTATTTTCTAGGTAAGACTGTAAATGTTTGGATTTGAGATGTTTGTATTACATCTGCTCTAGTCAGTGACAAGGAAATAGACAGATTCAGAGGAGATCGGAGCTGAAGGAAGACAGGGTGGAAGACTGTGGCCTTGCCAGTGGTGGGATTACTTTGTCTCTGCTCTGGCTTTCAATAAAGTGCCTGAACTTGATTGAATCATTGTTTCCTTTTATTTAATAAGTAACCGGGGAATCAGTTATCATTTATTTCCCACAATAGGTCCTACTGGACTGGAACCTACAGAGTTAACACATTACCAGAGTTGTTTGTTAATGACGTCATGATCCTTGGGTGTTTGTGCTTTGATCTAGTTATGTGGTAGGTTCTTGTTTCTAAAAAGTTTTTCCCTGTGTTTCATCCCTGTGTTTCATCCCTGTCTGCCACCTTGTAATCCTACTCACCTGTGTCAGCTCATTATCCTTCATGCAACGAGTATTTCTAGAGTGTGCCTTTTGGTAAGACTGTGTTTGGTGTTTAAGTAATGTCAACGATTTGTATTAACACATAATTCAATGGTCATATTTTACAATGTCCTGTCAACTTTTAATTTTTTGGGGGTTTTGGTTGCCCTAGCAGCACCTACCACCAGGCTTACCCAGTTTTCTGGGGGAAAACCTGAAAATTGGACACTTTTATAATCACAGTTGAAGCTATTCTGGCACAAACTAGAGCTTGTTGCTAGTGCTTAGCCTCAGGGTTCCACCGGATGAAGTACCATGATAAAGGCAATCACTGCTGATTTCCCAATTTGTCTGTTCTTGTGTATCTGTCCATATCATTTCCAGTACATCTTAAAAACATGTACATTTTGGCTGACATTGTAAAGCTTTGACTAAATCTTACTGCTCTGCAGAAGGTCAGCGAGCCCCTCCTGATTCATCGTCTTCAGGAAGTTTACAGTGATCTTCAGAAATGCCTCTCTGCTGTTCCTTTGTTTTTCATCTTCATCCTCCAGCACTTCACCTTCTCTCTGGCGTTTTAAGGTTTCTTTGTCATCAATGCTGAGAACCTTCTGAATTTTCTTCAGCTCATTCTTCTCAAAAGTGAAAATGTTGTCCTTTAGGGCCTGAAACAAAGTAATACACGAGTGAGCCACCAGACAGAGATTATAGATCAAACATCAGATCCATGTTGGACAGACTTAGAGTCCATTGATCTACAAAGTCCAGCATGGAGATGACTGTGAACAGAACCAAAGGACAGCTGGCTGTTGTTCATGTATGTACCATAAATATGGAGTCCAGCTGTGCTTGATGCTGCCGGGCAGACGGACCACTGGGAACCTTGGAGGTCTGCTCGTCCACCCTGTGAAGGAACCAATAAGAATTATCTCACATCGTCTCTACACTATTAATTGTTTTGATTTTGCTACATGTTTAGGAGTGAAGAAGATGTGAGTTCAAAATAAAGTTTGTGTCCCAGCTTGGAAAGCTCAATCTATTTGGGCAAGGTAAAGCAAGTTGGACAATACAAAATAAATCTAACACAAAATAATCTGAACAGCTACACATAAATTAAAAGCAAAATGTATCATTATATGAACAAAAATAGTCAAATGTAAATTCAAAAAGATTAATAGCTCTGAAAAAATTATTTGACCTGAGCATGCCTTACAAGGTCTCAAATATGTTTGTGACGGCTCAACCTCGGTACATAGAGATTGGAAAGTTAACTCTGCTGCCTGGCAAGAGGTATTTGATGGGAATCACAACTTACCACATCTGTGTTTTCCTTTAAGTTGAGTTTGATCTGTAAAACTGTGTTTTACAAGGGGGTTAAGGAAACAGCACTAGGTTTCTTTACATATTATTTCTCCAATTGAAAAATAAGATTTGTTCATGTAAATAAATCTTCTTCAAGCTGTAGGGTCACTTGTGGAGTACCACAGGGTTCAGTGCTTGGACCAATTCTCTTTACTATATATACAGGGGTTGGACAATGAAACTGAAACACCTGGTTTTAGACCACAATAATTTATTAGTATGGTGTAGGGCCTCCTTTTGCGGCCAATACAGCGTCAATTTGTCTTGGGAATGACATATACAAGTCCTGCACAGTGGTCAGAGGGATTTTAAGACATTCTTCTTGCAGGATAGTGGCCAGGTCACGACGTGATGCTGGTGGAGGAAAATGTTTCCTGACTCGCTCCTCCAAAACACCCCAAAGTGGCTCAATAATATTTAGATGTGGTGACTGTGCAGGCCATGGGAGATGTTCAACTTCACTTTCATGTTCATCAAACCAATCTTTCACCAGTCTTGCTGTGTGTATTGGTGCATTGTCATCCTGATACACGGCACCTCCTTCAGGATACAATGTTTGAACCATTGGATGCACATGGTCCTCCAGAATGGTTCGGTAGTCCTTGGCAGTGACGCGCCCATCTAGCACAAGTATGGGGCCAAGGGAATGCCATGATATGGCAGCCCAAACCATCACTGATCCACCCCCATGCTTCACTCTGGGCATGCAACAGTCTGGGTGGTACGCTTCTTTGGGGCTTCTCCACACCGTAACTCTCCCGGATGTGGGGAAAACAGTAAAGGTGGACTCATCAGAGAACAATACATGTTTCAAATTGTCCACAGCCCAAGATTTGCGCTCCTTGCACCATTGAAACCGACGTTTGGCATTGGCACGAGTGACCAAAGGTTTGGCTATAGCAGCCCGGCCGTGGATATTGACCCTGTGGAGCTCCCGACGGACAGTTTTGGTGGAAACAGGAGAGTTGAGGTGCACATTTAATTCTGCCGTGATTTGGGGAGCCGTGGTTTTATGTTTTTTGGATACAATCCGGGTTAGCAGCCGAACATCCCTTTCAGACAGCTTCCTCTTGCGTCCACAGTTAATCCTGTTGGATGTGGTTCGTCCTTCTTGGTGGTATGCTGACATTACCCTGGATACCGTGGCACCAGCAAGACGTGCACCAACAATTTGTCCTCTTTTGAACTCTGGTATGTCACCCATAATGTTGTGTGCATTGCAATATTTTGAGCAAAACTGTGCTCTTACCCTGCTAATTGGACCCTCACACTCTGCTCTTATTGGTTCAATGTGCAATTAATGAAGATTGGCCAGTAGGCTGGTCCAATTTAGCCATGAAACCTCCCACACTAAAATGAGGGGTCTTTCAGTTTCATTGTCCAACCCATGTATGCTTCTGATTGGTAAAATAATCAGACAGCATGGGATTAATTTCCACTGTTATACTGATGATGGTCAGCTATATTTACTCATAAATACCGACAAATCCAATCAATTACTTTTACTACAGGCATGTCTTGATGACATCAAAACCTTAGGCTGCTGGAAGATCTATCTCTCTCACTCTGTTCTCCAATTTTGTCCTGTTTTTGTTATTTCAGCTTTAAACTTTATGTTCGCTCTGTCTTTTTTCTCTTCATAGTAGGTTTATCTGACCTGACATACTGTTTAGCTGTGACACCATCCAGCTTCATCTTCTAAATGATCCAGCTGGCCCAGTTTCTCAGAGTCTAACTATGTTTCTCTCCTTGACATACCGGTGCAAATTCTCAGTTATCATCAGTCATCACAATAGCAAACAGGCTTAAATTGGAGGAAACCAGACTTTGGCCTAGTCTTTCTGAAAATGTTACAACACCTATCCAGGAGTCTCTGTCTATTCTGGTGGCTTGCACTAGAGCAACATGTAGTTGGAGCGCTGCAGTTTTTAAGGACATGGAGGATCCATCCTCCTAGGCACATTCTCGGTCAGATGCAAATCAATGACCCACCCCAACTGTCCTGGGTTGTTAGAAGCTATTGCTTGGTGTGACAAAGACGGATGGATAAAGCAGAGCCAGCTGCGCACTTGTCTCCGCTGTACCAGCAATGATCCTGTTTGAACTCTGACCCGTGTCTCCTCCCTCCTGAGTGAAGGTTTGAGATGAAGGACAAGAACCTTAGAGACTCAGAAACATCTGAGACTTGGACATTTTTCACTCCCATGTGACCAGGTCACATTTACAGGCAAACGTCTGATTTCATATTACTTTATTGTGGTTGATATTCAGGGTGTTTCAATCCCCAGATTTTACACCATGTCAGAGTAAATGATGTCACAAACTTTCTGTCATAAAATGTGTAGAAAATATGCAGTACCAAAACAGAAAATGGTCTTTTATTTCTGAAATGTGAGCTAATAAAAGCTGAAGTCATGCTGGGATGGAGGATAAAGTTACAATATCCAGCTCACCTCTTTGGTCCCAAAGGTTGGTCTGATTTAAAATCAGTTAATCGTCCACTTGACTTGTTGCTCTTCAAGGACAGGCAGCTGGGTACCGGTTCAGATCCAGGTTCTGATCCAGGTTTCTTCCTGAAAATAGAAATGTTTTAATCCTGAGTGCTCAGCTCTGACATGGAGAGATACCATTAATGATCCTGTTTGAACTCTGACCCGTGTCTCCTCACTCCTGAGTGAAGGTTCCTACCAACAGTGTTTGAGATGAAGGACAAGAACCTGAGAGACTCAGAAACATCTGAGACTTGGACATTTTTCACTCCCATGTGACCAGGTCACATTTACAGGCAAATGTCTGATTTCATATTACTTTATTGTGGTTGATATTCAGGGTGTTTCAATCCCCAGATTTTACACCATGTCAGAGGAAATGATGTCACAAACTTTCTGCAGTAAAATGTGTAGAAAATATGCAGTAGCAAAACAGAAAATGGTCTTTTATTTCCGAAACGTGAGCTAATAAAAGCTGAAGTCATGCTGGGATGGAGGATAAAGTTACAATATCCAGCTCACCTCTTTGGTCCCAAAGGTTGGTCTAATTTAAAATCAGTTAATCGTCCACTTGACTTGTTGCTCTTCAAGGACAGGCAGCTGGGTCCTGGTTCAGATCCAGGTTCTGATCCAGGTCTCTTCCTGAAAATAGAAATGTTTTAATCCTGAGTGCTCAGCTCTGACATGGAGAGATACCATTAATGATCCTGTTTGAACTCTGACCCGTGTCTCCTCCCTCCTGAGTGAAGGTTTGAGATGAAGGACAAGAACCTGAGAGACTCAGAAACATCTGAGACTTGGACATTTTTCACTCCCATGTGACCAGGTCACATTTACAGGCAAATGTCTGATTTCATATTACTTTATTGTGGTTGATATTCAGGGTGTTTCAATCCCCAGATTTTACACCATGTCAGAGGAAATGATGTCACAAACTTTCTGCAGTAAAATGTGTAGAAAATATGCAGTAGCAAAACAGAAAATGGTCTTTTATTTCTGAAATGTGAGCTAATAAAAGCTGAAGTCATGCTGGGATGGAGGATAAAGTTACAATATCCAGCTCACCTCTTTGGTCCCAAAGGTTGGTCTGATTTAAAATCAGTTAATCGTCCACTTGACTTGTTGCTCTTCAAGGACAGGCAGCTGGGCTCCCTTTCAGGTGCAGATTCTGGTTTAGCATCAGGTTTGGGTGCAGTCCTGTAAAAAAAGATGGGATGCTGATGTTGAGCTGTCTTGACTAAGATGAGAAGGAGTGAAGCACTTTAAAGTATGTTGATGACATTCTTCTTTAAAGTAACAGGAATGTGGCCAGCCATTGACGTTATCCTTCATGTCATACTCAATAAACCAAACAAAGTCTCATTAATTTCTGCTCTTATATTTGTCATGACTCTTCCTGGTCATTTAGTCCTTGTAGTGTTGGGCATTTAGACATGTTGATCTCACCTCTGGTCCTGCTGTCCCCCACTCAGAGTGGGTTTAGAGGGAGGGACTCCATCCTCTCTGTCGTCGTCACCCTGGTCCATGGTGCTCAGCTCACAGAAGCTCACACACCTTCACCTGCAGAGGAAACCCAAGAGCAGATCATCAGCTTCCTGATGATGGAGAAACTGACTGACAAACCGATACGTTTTGACTGGAAGCGCTTTACTTTCATAGATTAAGCACTGCTGATGTCCCAGTCAGTCAACATCTGGACGTCTCATCTTTGTTCTGTACTGCTGATAGTTGGTACATCGACCTTTTAGAGCAACTCTACCACAACAAAGCCAATGAAAAATCACAGCTGGTTCTCCAAACAGAAACAGGAAAATACTTTTTTCCAACTATAGGCTGAGGTACAGTTTTTCTCTCTCAGCCCCTTAACTTCCCAGAACCTTTTCATCTACTTGGCTGTTCTCGGTGTCTACCTGGGGTCTAAAAGTCACCGCTTCCTTAGATAATGTCCCTGACTGAGCAGATCCTGCTCCTGCAGCCTGGGGACATAAGTCTACACCACAAACAGCAGAGACCAGATATAAACAGTGTCATCAGACTAAAACAGCATGAGGCTTCATGTGGTCAGACTATCAATCTACCCTCTAAAGAAATTATTGCGTAATATTTGAAAGAGGTTCATTTACATTTATACATGTTCCTTCGTTGCTTTCTTTAACTAAACATCATGTGGGCAGAGTTTATCAGTGTCTGTCAATGCAAACTCTGACTGATGTTCTGACAACATAAACAGCAGAACTCCTGTAGGGATTTAGATTTTGCAGAAAATATCACCTGCAGAGGAGGATGAGTTGGGAGGTGACTGCAATAAATGCTGGAAATATTTGACACCACCCACCCTGAAAGCTCCAGGGTCCAGTTACTGGTTCTCCCTCTGTATCACTTAATAACTGCAGGTGGCGTGAAGTTTGTCCTCTCCTTATCTCCTTATGAGGCCTAATAAAGTTTATCAGAGGACTCCACGCCTCCCTTTCTGTTCATCAAATGGCTAACTGGGCTAGCTGATCATGAAAGTGTCCAGAAGTGCACTTTTTCATTCCTGTAGTCAACACAGAATACAAAACAACACCAGAATGGTAGAGTCAAAACTCTGATGGAGAATGTCAGAATACAAGCTATGGGTGCAAAATGAAAATAAAAAGAAGCAAATAAAACACATTGTGAGAGGAGTAAAGCTGTATAGAGAACCGGTAGGACAACAGCTTGTTAGAGACGTGGCGTGAGAGGCTGCTAGCAGAGTTTTACTCTCCTGGTTAATGAAGGAGTGGAAGGAGCGCTAATTACCCCCCTAACTGTAGTGAACGCTGTCCTTACACAAAGAAACAGCTGTATTTCTGGCATCACAGGAAGCTGAACTCAAGTTTTCCACATTGGATAAATGGCAACAACATGAAGAGGAGGAATATAAAGTTAGAGATGGACCGTCAAAAGATCTTGGTGAATATCAAGGGAAGGATAGACCGACGGGTAGAGCAGACCGACATAAACACCAGTTAGAACCTGATCAGCTAGTGTCACCACTCCCACTGTGGCTTCCCAATATGTGTCAGTAAAATAAGAACATCCGTTTAGTCCTATTTCCAACCCGGAGAGTCAGAACCGTGTCGGGCCGAGCCCAGTCCGCCTTTAGTGGCTGATCCAGGGACTAAAAGCTGCCTTCAGCCGCCAGGAAGAGCCGCTCCACGGTAACTTTCCTCTGATCAGCATTAGATCTTATTAGACCGATCCTGCTTTAAACAGACCCAACATGGACAGGCTCCATGTTGGACTCCATGGGACTGTCTGCAGTTCCTGTCTGGTCAAACCAACTATAGAGCTCTGCTGCAATGCAGCAACTGAGCTGAAAGAGGATTTCAAATAATTAGTAGATTAAATCTTGTTGCATACCTTCAGACGGAGGCTTTTCATGGAGAAAACTATCTGTGTCACAGCTTTGTGTCAGAGTGAAAGGAATCGTGGAGGATATGGGGGGAAGTCTTACTGATAAGGTTTATCATGTTTGATAAGAATGATAAGAAGAGTGTCAGCATTTAGTTACACAGTGGAATATGCTTTATTCCACTACATACTTTCACTTTATTCTTATGCTTTATTAATATTTAGATTGATAATAATTATTAAACAACTGTCTGATCCACTTTTTAGGCAGACCTGTGAAAACACCGTTGCAGTGATCAGTTCTACTAAAGATAAACATGGATTAGTTTTTCCAGATCCTGCTGAGACATCAGTCCTTTAATCCTGGAAATGTTCTCCAGGTTCTAGAAGGTCCACTTTGGGATTGTCTTTAGATGGAGGTTCAGGTCTGAGTCCATCACTACTCCCAGATTTCAGGCCTGATCAGTGGTTCCTAGCTGAAGCAGCTGAAGCTGTGAGCTAACTTTTGATCTCTCCTCTCCACCCATTTTCTGTCACGCTTGTCCCTGTTGGTGTCTATCTCCAGCTATCAGTGGGTGAGAGGCGGGGTTCACCCTGGACAGGTCACCAGTCTATCACAGGGCAACACAGAGACAGACAGGACAGACAACCATTCACACATGCCTCCTGCATTTAAATTCTGACAAGACAGAAGTTATAATCTTTGGGCCAGAGTCCTCAAAAAATAAACTTCTTAACCAATCACTTAATCTGGGTGGCATTAACTTGGCCTCTGGTAGTAAAATAAAAAATCTTGGTGTTGTTTTTGACCAAGACATGTCATTTAAATCCCATATTAAACAGGTTTCCAGAGTTTCCTTTTTTCACCTCAGGAATATCGCCAAAATTAGAAACATTCTGTCCAGGAGTGATGCTGAAAAACTAGTCCATGCATTTGTTACTTCAAGGCTGGACTATTGTAATTCTTTACTATCAGGAAGTCCACAAAATGCAGTTCAAAGTCTTCAGCTGATCCAAAATGCTGCAGCAAGAGTTCTGATGAAAATCAACAAGAGGGATCATATTTCTCCAATTTTAGCTTCCCTTCATTGGCTTCCTGTTAAATCAAGAATAGAATTTAAAATTCTTCTTCTAACGTATAAAGCCCTTAATAATCAAGCTCCATCATATATCAGAGCTCTGATTACCCCGTATGTTCCTAACAGAGCACTTCGCTCTCAGACTGCAGGTCTGCTGGTGGTTCCTAGAGTCTCTGAGCATATATACACACACACACACACACACACACACACACACACACACAACCATCCATTGTTTGGATCCTTTCCCCTGCAGATTTATGGAGGAGGAGGAGGTGCTTGGAGCAGCTCCAGCCAATCTAGACAGGACAAGTTTCCTCTAAAACAAAAGTTTTGTCTTTTTCTAGGAATCATCGAAAATGCAAAGCCTGGTATAACTGATCTGCTGGGTCTAGGTCTATTTTTCCAGAAAAATGTTCTGATATTAGAAGTACTTTCTGCCTCTGCTTATGTGAAATGTAAAATCTTTAAATCATTGTTAAAGGCTGAAACCATAAAATTCCTGCACTATACACGTGTTTTAAATTTTCTCTAGTTACTAGGTCTTTACAGTTACTGTTTAAACTAATAAGAATAAAGTCTCTATATTCATCAAGCCCGATTACCATAATAACCTGTGTAGAAGCGCAATGATTATTACCAGGATTCAGCGAAGCGTCGAGGCCCAGCCGCAGTTTTCTGCTCGACATCACAGCCAGAACTGTGAAGGATGAGCGGTTCTGACTGCTGGTTCTGATGAAAACAACCTTCTTACGGCTAATTCTAATGGGTTAAAGGCGGAAAACAAGCTCTTACTTTACCTTTTACAGGATCTTTCTGGAGACGCTTTTTTTCCCCCTGCGTCATAACAAGAGAAAGCGAAAGTAGTTTGTTCAGGAAGAGGAGGAGGATCCCCTTTGGTCCGATAATAAATAAAGTTCTGCTCACCAGAACCGGTGATCAGATGAATATCTGCAGTTTAATGTAGGATTGATCTCTGGTCATAAAGTTTAAGTTATGCATTTAGTTCTTAATGTTTTATGGGTGATTGAGTTCATGTTTTTGTTTTCAGACAAACGGAACCAACAGGTTTTATTTTTAATGGTTAATTCATGATTTGAAGGAAGGGATGCGCTGTAAACCCACGGAGCAAACGGTACCTGATCATATTGGATCAGAACCGCAGCATCAGCTGGAAGGTTTGATTTCATTCAACTCGTTTACATTTTTAAAAGGGAAACATTAAACCTGCAGAAAAAGGCATAGTTAAAGCACTGGTGCTGGTCCAATCCATAACTCAGGACCTACATGCTACACCAACGTAGCATCTCCAGACCTTCTGCGTTACATTAACGCACAGTCTACTGTGTATACAGCTGATTCTGTATATATATATCTTTTTTTGTCTGCACCATCAACACCAAGTCAAATTCCTTGTGCAAACCTTGGCAATAAACTTGATTCTGATTCTGATGCAGCATCTCCCAGTTGTATCTAAGTATAACAAGATGCAATTTCACCGATCCAATGTTAATGTGTCATTTACCAGACAGCTGTGGATGACTCTCCTTGAGTCAACATCAACCTCAGTAACAACCATCTCTGGGCTGGGATAGAGATGTTCTGTCTAAACATGCTCCACCACAAACATCAGCACAAGTTTTGTCCCTTGCTAACCTCGGCTCAGACTTCCTTTGCATGCAGTTGCCTGGTAAACAACTGATGAGCAACCTGTTATTTATTGTGCCTGCCTTCAACCAAAGTTAAACCATGTAGGGTAAACAGTATTAAGCTGATGATAAAGTACCAATTCAGGCATGTCCATTTCCACACACATTCCATTCTCTGTTTATGAGCTGTATGAGGGATTGCTGCAAAGCTGCAGACGACTGTCAAGAGGAGTGAATGCTGCTTGTCAAGACTTGATGCAACCTGCCGGGTTTCCTTAAAGAGGAAAGTTTCTGACCTGGAGAATAAACTGCACATGACTGAAATGTAGGTTTGATGGGGCCAGGGACAGGCTGAACTGGGTGTCCTTGTCTTGTAATCTCGCTGCAAGGTTTGATTTAACTGACATTTTTTGAATGGTTTGAGACAATGTGTGAATAGGGGTTCTATGAATGGAGCACCAAATACTGGGGAAGTTTGAAGATGGTGTGTCTGTCTAGTTTGTCCATCGAGGACGTGGATGATGCGTACATAATTTGGAGGCATAAGCGAACTAAGCGCCTGGCCACCAGGGGGCCCCCCAATCGTTTCTTTTTTTTTTATATATAATTAAATAACTTAAACAAGTGATATAAATGAATGATTGCATATTGATGAAATAATTTATTTTATATGTTTTGTGACAGTTTGTATTCAGAAGTTTTAATAAGAGTGAAGTATTTTAAGTATCATTTATTTATATATTTTGTATTAATATATAACCTCACTGTATTGGTTTATAATATTCGCTATAACATTATAGCGTGACACTTGTGTCAACAATCTTTTAGCATAGGTGATTCTGCGTGGTGGGAGGGGGGCCCCAAATCAAATTCTGCTTAGGGCCCCTAAGAGGTTTGTGCCGGCACTGTGGTCTTGGTAAGGCTGCTGGGAGTGTGGGAAGGAAAATGGTTTGGCTCTAGCTCAATTCACAGCAAAACACCAACAAATTTGGCTGTTTGGGAGTGCCATGAAGAGGACCAGCAAAGACATGAAGGCTGATGGAAATATAAATTTTTTCAAATTTTCTTTAACAGTGTCCAGTCTGGCAATGTGGCAATAAGAATTGTCCAAATGCCAAAAAGTGCCCAACAGATTTTACTTTCACAAGTGGAGCAGTACGGTTTGGCCATAGAGCTCCGTTTGATTTAAGCATGTAAATAGTTTTATTATAATTCATGAAGGGAGTATTTCAAATTATATGGATACTATAATGAGAAAGAAGAAGAGGAAAGGAAAAAACAAGAAAAAAAGAGAAAAGATGAAAGAAAGAGGAGATAAAAGGGAGAAAATGATAAAACGTCTTCAGTCTGCTTCATCACCTGCACAGAGAGATTTAAAACGAACAGCACAACCAACAGATATAGTATTACAGATACAATAAAGTAACACCTTGATACCATCACTGAAGTATATGTAGCATTATTTAATCCGACATATATAAACTTGGTGTGTTGGTCCAAAAGAGACACCTAAAACTGAAAGATCAGCATTGACCTAATGAGAAATTACGAAGATGATGCTAATGAGTCAGAAGGTGTGAAAACAGTGATTTTTTAATAAAGAATGATGCAAGGGCAGATATCCACAGAAGGTAGTTGGCCACTAGATGGTTTTACATAAAGTAAATATAAAATCCAAGATTAAAAGAGCATCATTCAAAGTTGAACAATCATTACAAGGGAAAATATTTACGACATTTTATCAGGAAGCATGAATAAAAAGGAAAGAAAACCCCATGTAACATGAAATGACCTAGAAAACAAGTTGCAACTTAAATCCTCAGCAGTTTAATAACAATGACATAAACTCTGGATCCTAATGGACCTGCACTATATTTAAACCAAATGGATTTTGATTTTACTGATGCACACTTTAAAACATTTAACACAGACAAAAACATTTTCAAAGATCACATTTAGTGTATTTACAATGATTGAACCCAGTAAAGCTACCACTGGATACGGAGAAAATCCATTAATATGACCAAAGGAAAACAGAAATCTAAGCAAAATAAAGTAAAGTCATTAAAAGACACTCTGAGATTCCTTTGAATGAAGCAGGATCTCCTTGTTAGCTGGTTCTTGGTCCTTGTCACTGAGGCCCCAGAAACAGCAGGGTGCTGACCAATAACTAGGTTTTCACAGAAAACAGGTTGTTCATTTCTCAATGTCTGGAAAAGTTCAATTTCAGTCTCATCTGATCGTCATAACGTTCTTCAATTCAAAGTCCAAATGGAAGGAGAATGGTGAGAAGAACCAGTAAAGACCAGCTAAAACCGCTAAATGCTTTTACAGTCTTATGTTTATCTCTTATTGGAAGACAACCCTTTGAGCCATGATGATGCTGCACCTGAAGAGGAAAATACCGACTGACTAAACCCTAACTCTAACCCTCGTTCTACGTCTAGACCAGACAGAGAGACACAGAGGAACCGGGCCTGAACCCAACTCCAAACCCAGGATGCAGAGGTTCAGTGAAGGTGGTGTTGAAGGTGTGGATGTGGATCAGAGAGCCAGAGGAGACTCTGTAGAAGGACAGAGAACCAGCAGGATGGTCCAGGTAGACCGCTACTCTGCTGGTGATGGAGGAGGAAGACGATGAGGAGTAGGAGGAGGAGGGGGTGGAGATTGAGTTGAGACTGATGGATGTCCCTTTGTTATTGTGATAAATAGAGTAAATGCCATCAGAGCAGAACAGACTCCAGGACTTGCTGTTGTATCCAAACTCACAGGTATCACTGTCTCCCTTCCGTCCGATTCCTCGGTAGCTCACTGATACATGAACCCTCCCTTTTCGCTCCACCTCCCAGTAGCAGCGACCAGTCAGAGCATTTGTGCAAAGAAGCTGACGACACCAGTCGAATCTGTCTGGATGATCAGGATAGAGCTGCTCCTCCTCCACATGGGTGACCTTCCTGTTGCCTTCAGACAGTTTGAGATTTCTGTTCATCGTGTTTGTGTCGATAACAAGTCGACAGGAATCTGATGGAGAGAAACACAACCCAGCTGCAGTTATTAATTAATGATCCTTAGCCTTAATAGTAAAAAATTAACTAGAGGTGAAGATGGTTGAATGAGCTGCTTTGCTGTAACGGAAACAATAAAACATCCTTACACTTCCTTAGACCCGGCTTCAGGTACTGGACTCCAGCAGGTTCCACCCTGAAAAGAGGAGGGTCAGACAATCAGTCTTTTTAAATATGGAAGCATGGACACGACATGGCCTTTACAAACTCAGAAGGAAACAATTTAATGTAGACCATAACCAGTTTAACAGAGATAAAATAGTTAAACATTAATACAGCAGATATATGTCACTGAAGAAGTTCAGGATTTATTCAACATCAACCAATAGTATTATTCCTCTAATGTGTTGTGCCTAGAATAAATCCTTATAAACCAGTTTTATATATATATATATATTTATATATATATATAGTTTATGATACGGCTTTAATTTTCCGCTTGATATTTATCCTGGTCCTTTTTACGCTTTTATAATTTAATCACATGTTCCTTCAGTGTGCCAATCATGAGCACAGATGTCCAGATTAGAACTGGCCAAGGTTTAGTTTAGAGAGCACCTTCAGATCCATGGATTTCTTTTTTTTTTAGAAAACCTTCATGAAAAAGAGCCAGAAGTAGAGGACAATGAAGAATAAGCTGATGTTTTAGTTATATTAATCTGTTTGTTTTGGCCTAAAAAGTTCATGTTCTTTACCTGAGAGTCTCCAGTTTTGAATTATCATCCACCAGCCTAGCCTTCATCACTTTCTCTCCATCTGATCCTGGATGGTTGTAGCTCAGGTCCAGCTCTTCCAGGTGGGAGGGGTTGGAGCTCAGAGCTGATGCCAGAGAAGCACAGCCTTCCTCCGTGATCAGACACCCTGAGAGGCTGTAAATAGGAAAGAAAAGCATTGGGAACATTTATTTACATTGTTTTATAATCCAATACTTTTCATAATATGTAGGAATGGATCATAGCCTTAAATATAACCTTATATAGTAAAATACAAAATTATACAGTTGAATTACTTTAACAATTAAGGAGCTAGAAACAGGAAGTGAAACCTAGCTTGACCTTGGAGTGGCCATGAGATATCTATGGGAAACAAAGTTCATCTTGATATTGGCAGATAGGGATCTCCATTCCAACCTCACAGACAACATGTTGATGTGCCCATGAGCAAAGCGGGACCTAAACAAAACTTACTAACGTATCAGTGTATAAATACAGGTTTGAGAGTGTTTTTGTGAGTGTAACATATTTTATAAATATGTTTATATAATCTTTAACTAATGCATTACATAAGCTTAGGATGACAAATGCATGAAGTTGCTCTATAGTGCTTTGTATATAAATCACAGAAGAAACAGAAACCAAAAACAAATCTATAACTAAATATGCGATCAATACTGACCTCAGATTCTTCAGTTTACAGTTTGGACTTGCCAGTCCCTCAGACAGAAGGTTCACTCCCAAATCTTTCAAGTCATTGTTTGTGAGGTCCAGCTCAATCAGACTAGAGGACTGGGAGCTCAGTACTGAGGACAGATGAAAGCAGCTGCTACCTGACAGGTTACACGTCCTCAGCCTGAAAAACACAGAATTTAAAATATCACACTGAATACTAAAGTGATTAAAGGTCAACCGATATATTGGCTGGCCGATATTTTCAGCCAATATTTGCGTTTTTGTCTTGTACCGGCCGATTCATTTATGCATTGGTTGATCCATGAGTGCCTTCATCAGCTATGCCTTGATGTCATGTGACGCACACAGATTGCCGCTCTCTCCCTGGCAGAGAGCGGCTGGTAATGTTGTCAGACTGATTCCTAACAACAATAAGATACATTTTTTAATTTTTGTTGTATTTCTAACCGTCTAATTGAGCTTTAATAGCCCTTTGGATGTCTCCCTCTTTCACAGTGAGTGGGAGGGAACCACGTCTGTTTCACCCTGAGAACGGGCAGATGGGAGTGTTTTTTTTAGTTTCACTTTCAGTTTGCCACTGAAACTTGCATGTCAATGTTAGTTTTCAAATGGTGGTTGAGCCACTTAAAGTTGGAATAAAACTCCTTTCCCACCGTCTAAGAACCCATATCTGATCTCCGGCATGGCGCGTTGCCATGGAGAATCATATAGGCACATGAAAACAATCACTACACTAACAGCATCTACACTACTGCTCCCCGGGCGTGGTGATAGCTGCCCATTGTTCCCTAAGTGAAGGGGTAAATGCAGAAGACAAGTTTCATTGGAATGTACAATTGCAATGACAAATAAAGATTTCTTTTTTCATTCTTTCTTTTAATTGAAGTCCTTTTTAATTGCTTGAAAGCAGTTGAAAACATTTGCTGAGAAGCAGAAGCACACAGATGATGTGAACAAAATAAAAGTGGCCTTCAAAATAAATGCTATCACTGCGTTTTATGCATCTCTAATAAGTAATAGCAGTTACACTTTCAGAAAAAAATATACTTTATAGCCAGTCAAAGGTAATCAACTGGCTATACAGTACCCAGGTCGGGTCTAGATCCTTGAATGATTGAAATTAAATTATAATGTAATCATTCAAAAAACTCACAATGCTTACCTGAGAATCTGGAGTGAACAATGCTGACTCTTGAGTCCAGCACATAAGAGGTTAACTCCTGAGTCCTTCAGGTTGTTGTTACTCAGGTTGAGCTCTATCAGGTTGGATGTAAAGGAACCAAGAACTGAGGACAGTGGTTCACAGCTTCTGTCCGTGAGGTTACACTGACTCAGGCTGCAAAATAAGAAAAACAAAAACTTAACATGTACACCAAATAACTTTTCTGTCATTCTGCTGTCTTGTTATATTATAAAAATAAAGCCAAAAGCTGTGTACTCACATAGCTTTCTTTGACTGCTTGACCACCGGCAGCAACCTTAGAAAGCCCTCCTCTGACGCTGAATACTTCTTCAGGTCAAATACATCTAGATTTTGTTCAGATGACAATAATATAAAAGCAAGAGTGGACCACTGGGCAGGCGACAGTCGTTCTGGGGAGAGGCTTTCTGAATTCAGAGACTGCTGAATTTCCTGCACCAAGGAATGGTCATTAAGCTCGTTCAGACAGTGGAAAAGGTTGATGCTTCTTTCTGCTGATAGATTCTCACTGATTTTCTTCTTGACATACTGGATAATTTCCTGATTGGTCTGGGAACTGCATTCAGTTTGTCTCAACAGACCTTCAAGGAGGCTCTGGTTGGCCTGCAGTGAAAGACCCATGAGGAAGCGAAGGAACAAGTCCAAGTGCCCATCTGAACTCTGCAATGCCTTGTCAACAGCACTTCTGTAAATGTCTGTTTCTCTAGATTTATCTTCTCTGGTTTCAGATCTCCAGGATGTCGACTGATCTTCCATCAGATTGACGCCGGAGTTGATGAAGGTCAGGTGGACATGGAGAGCAGCCAGGAACTCCTGAACGCTCAGATGGACGAAGCAGAACACCTTGTCCTGGTACAGCCCTCTCTCCTCTCTAAACATCTGTGTGAACACTCCTGAGTACACTGAGGCTGCTCTGATATCTATGCCACACTCTGTCAGGTCTGATTCATAGAAGATCAGGTTTCCTTTCTGCAGCTGATTGAAAGCCAGTTTCGCCAGGGACACAATGATTTTTCTGCTCTCTGGACTCCAGTGTGGATTACATGCTCCATCATATTTGGCTTTCCTCAAGTTGGTCTGAAGCACTAGAAAGTGAACATACATCTGAGTTAGCGTCTTGGGAAGTTCCCCATTTCCTCCTTCTCCTAACATCTCCTCCAGAACCGTAGCAGTGATCCAGCAGAAGACTGGGATGTGACACATGATGAAGAGGCTTCTTGATGTCTTGATGTGGGAGATGATCCTCCTGGCCTGCTCCTCATCCCTGAACCTCTTCCTGAAGTAATTCTCCTTCTGTGGGTCAGTGAACCCTCTGATCTCTGTCACCATGCCAACACACTCAGGAGGGATCTGATTGGCTGCTGCAGGTCTTGTGGTTATCCAGATGAGAGCAGAGGGAAGCAGGTTCCCCCTGATGAGGTTTGTCAGCAGAACATCCACTGAGGTGGACTCTGTGGGATCAGTCAGGATCTCATTGTTGTGGAAGTCCAGAGGAAGTCGACTCTCATCCAGACCATCAAAGATGAACAGAACATGGAACTCTTTGAGCTGATAAATCCCAGATTCCTTGGTTTCAGAAAAGAAGTGATGAACAAGGTCCACCAAGCTGAATTTCTTCTCTTTCACTGTATTCAGCTCTCTGAAGGTGAATGGAAATATGAAGTGGATGTTCTGGTGGGCTTTGCCTTCAGCCCAGTCCAGAGTGAACTTCTGGGTTAAGACAGTTTTCCCAATGCCAGCCACTCCCTTTGTCATCACTGTTCTGATTGGTTGATCTCTTCCAGGTGGGACTTTAAAGATGTCTTCTTGTCTGATGGTTGTTTCTGGTCTGTGTGGTTTCCTGGATGCTGCTTCAATCTGTCTGACCTCATGTTCCTCATTGACCTCTCCAGTTCCTCCCTCTGTGATGTAGAGCTCTGTGTAGATCTGGTTCAGGAGGGTTGGACTTCCTGCTTTAGCGATGCCCTCAAACACACACTGGAACTTCTTCTTCAAGTTTGACTTGAGTTTGTTTTGACAAGTTCCAGCACGAGTCCCTACATGAATACAATAATAATAATATTAATATTAATAATGATGAGCAATTTGTGCCTGAAATTACATACCTGATATAAATCTAGTACAGCTTTAACTTTTAGTACTTTTGTGATGCTAAGGCATTAAGTGATATTTTTTCAAGAGGAACCACTATTGCAAACATTACTATGTCTAATTTATAGGTGATTAAAAAACGAAAATAATCAAATTATTTGAGCCTCCCTTACAATAGTTCTCAAATAAATCACTGCAAAAACTACATGAAACCCCTTTTGAAAATATAGGCCAAGCCTCAGACTTTGTATACTACATCTTGACAATAGCTGTAGCAAATCTGGACTGAATCAGCTTAAGGATATTTGTTTCAAAAATGACTTAGTAGGCAGTGTGAAAGGCAACCTCTGATTTTGGCCCAATTTAGTGGAATGTGCCAAAACTGTGCCTAATGTGTTTTTCACTTAATAAAGCAGGTAGGTAGGAAGTAGGTCAAATAAAAGCACAGATTTTTATTGTGGGACTCCCACACATGAAAAAGCCTTTGGCAATAAGATTTACCATGTTTCATTAAAACTCATATCATGTTACAAATCTCCTGGAGATGACAATTTACTCCTTTGCACTGCTCTAGTGATAGAGAAAAAACAGCACAGCAGAAAGTTACATTTTCTTAATGAGGAACAGCTGCTGTGCATTTAGCTGTGGAAATTCCCCTGGGAAAGTTCCCGTGAACACAACAGCGGTGACTGACAGTTTTGTAAGGTCCATTACGCAGTAGTATTACTTCACTGGCACAGATGGGACAAAGACATGTTATATCTTGTGTAAAAGGTTGAACTCTCCAATGATACCAACTTTGGGGTTGGAGTTAAGTATTTCTGTACAGTGAAGCAATTTTGATAGGCAGTTAAATTGCATCTTGTTGTTATGAATAGATCTGGAGAACCCAATATCAGCCAGACACAGAGTTTAGTTCTAAAAAGTTTATTGCAATAATAAAAAGTAGATGAAGAGGCAGACACAGTAATGGGCAGGAGACCAGAGGATGCAGGTGAGGTGACTGGCAGAACCAGACTTGAACAGGTGTAGCAGGCACTGACAGACTTGAACCAGAGACGGGAGGGGGGGGGGCTGGTCAGGTCTGGCACTGACAGCATACAACAGTGAGGGTTGAATACATATAAAGCAGAAGAATCCAGCCAGCTGGGCACACAGAAACTAGTAGAGGCATGGCAGCAGAGCACATACAGCAAGACGAGATGTCCTGGCAGTGAGTGGATGAAAGACGCAGGTATATGAAGGCGGGTGAACAGGTGAGCAGTATTGACTGCAATTAGTGACAGCAGGTGGATCTGATCAAGAGCAGAGTGGTGGCTGGGCTGATAGAAAAAGTCCAGAAAGTCCAAAACAAACAGAAACCTGAATCATGAAAGTGCTGTAAAAGTATCTGTGAAAAATGGGGACTTTTATAGAAGCATTAAAGGGACAGTGTGTAACTAATTTGGCTTTTAATTAGCAAAAATAAAGTATTGGTACTATGAATACATTTTTTTCTTGCGAAGTCTAATACCATCACATGAAAAATGAAAGCATTCTCCTAGCTCGGCTTCAGTGCACTCACTGGGAGATGGCATGTTGCACTGAAATTTTCTGATTTCAGCAACCGAAAGGGGCCAACCATTTTCCCTATCTGCCTTTTATATGCAAAGACACCGTAGCTCATTCAATTTGTCGTTTTCTGTTGAAATGAAGGACCATCCATACTCTTTGCCCAGTGAGAGGGAAGAGAAAGTAACCGAAAAAGAAGTGATAACCAGGAGAAAACAAGAGTCTATATCGATGTAGCTATTATTACCAGGGGGAGAATATTCATGAGGGAGTGCAGACTCAAAACTGATGCAGAGGTTGCAGGTTTTCTGCTGGGCAGCAGATGAGTTATTTCAATATAACAGTGAAGTTTATGTTGCCGTTATGCTAGAAACGGGGCAGTGTAGTCCAGCACCTACTGTCCAACAGGCAGAGATGGCTAGCGAGAACTGTCGCTTTTTGGAGCTTAAATAAGTGACTGCGCGTTCAAAAACGAGCCCAAAAGAACTCGACCAACAGAATTTACAAGTAACTATAGAAAAAAACAAGCAGACTTGGCAACACCGCCCCTCCCTCCCTCAAGGTGTTCATGCTAAGGCACATGGTGGCTTTGTTACGGCAGTTTTGTTGCTGCTTTCTAACCGAACCGCTCTATACAGACTGTCCCCTGCTATCCCACATAAAGATCATGCTGAACATGCATAAATGTTTATGTTTGATCCTCTGCCTTGTTGCTGTGAGTTCATGAGTTGTCAGAGCATGCAGTGTCACAGCGCCACCAATGGGCCTGGCATACCTGCTGCAGCGTTTTTATTGGTGCTGCGTTATTTTTCCTTAATAGTTTAGCGGGTTCAGCTTCGTGTGGACAGGGCCTAAGACTGAAATTACTGCACTGTTCATTATGATTGTATCTGTTAATTTCATGTTTTCAGTTATTTGCAGACTCCATGTTGCTGCTAATCTACAAAGTGAACTTGTGAATGAATACATTTACACATGTGATCCCTGTATATTTTCAACATGGAAGGCGCACATGCAGGTTTTAGAAGTCTGGAACAAAGCAATAAATTGTTCAGATTATTGTTTCCACTTTGGCGTTAAAATATTCTTTCAGTTTTTGCTCAGGAAAGCTGCTCTTACTGCTCTGCAGACGCTCAGCCAGCTCCTCCTGCTTCATCCTCCTCAGGAAGTCCAGGGTGATCTTCACAAAGGCCTCTCTGCTGCTGCTCCTCTGCTCTTCATCCTCCCCCTCCGACACCTCCTCATCCTCCCACCGACTCTCTGAGCATTCTGGGTAATCTGGACTCAGACTCTTCTGGATCTTCTTCAGCTCCTTCTTCACAAAAGTGACCATGTTGTCCTCCAGCAGCTGGAACAGAACAATATATGAATGAGACCATGGAGCCAAACATCAGGACCAGGACGGACGGACATGGAGTCCTCTGGTCCACAAAGTCCAGCATGGAGACGACTGAACAGAACCGATGGAAAACCAGCTGTTGTTCAAGTACAGACCATAAATATGGAGTCCAGCTGTGTCTGATGCTGCTGGACAGACGGACCCCTGGGAACCTCTGGGCTCTGCTGCTCCTCTCTGTGGAGGAACCAGGAAGTAAGAACATCATGTTGATCCACACTGAGACACTGAAACAGATCTATGTGGCGTTGAAAACCTACACCCAGCAACACCTGGTAGATGAATGGGACTTCCTTCCTGCTTTTATACTGGGGACAATCCGCATTAATTAAATCACTATCTTTGTATCCACATGGAGACAAACACAAGCTTTCTAAAATCGATATCTGGGTCTCGTCTTTACGTTCCTCTCATCGGGTTTTTCCTGCCCTGAGGACCGTGTAGCTGCATCACTGGCAATAAGTAAAAGCCTTCTCAGTTAATCAGTACTCTACTGAGCTAAGACCTGACCACATGAAGCTGGAACGACGAGTCATCAGCAATAAATGGTCGATGCTAAAAGGTATTGTCGATGCTTCTTTATGAACCGTGTCAGTGTTTTTAATAACAACAACGGACGACAGGACGGTGTGGGGACAGAACCGTCTCCTTTGTCTGATCGCTTCATGCTGCAGGAGCAGAATAGTTAGACATGCCTCACACGTTGGTGACACATCCCTCTTCCTTTGCACTTAAGTCAGTTACCTTATGGCTACTGCTTCTGGTACTAACCCTAACCCTAACCATATTGGCCTGAATTTAACAAGACATGATGAGGGACGCCTGCCTACTGGCCAAAATGTTCCTGGTGGAGCTAAAAATAAAGAGCAATGGTAAATAATGACACTTTGACTTATAGTCTGAGTAACGATTGCAGTGTTTGTAACAACAATTGACCACTTTTAGTTCGCGTTCAGAATCTAATTAAGAACAATCTACAAATATCATGACTGCTGAACACAGTAATGGGTCCCAGCAGTGAGATTCAGGACATTTAGATATTGACGCATCATTAAAATACCTTTAATTTAATGTATCAGTTAGAATCTTTTACCTCTGACCCGGTAAGACATGCTTCCCAGACTCGTTACTCTTTAGGGACAGGATGTCGTGTTCAGGTACAGGCGGCTCGTCACTTTCCAACCTCTTCCTACGAAAGCACACAGATAAAATCCACCCTGTGATAAAACGTCTGGGAAATAAGTTGCTTTAGTTTCCTAAAACGTCAAAGGGGCAAATTTCAGCGGCCTCTAGCTAAGAAACATCTAAATATGAAAGGTCAGAAACGTGAGAGAGATATTTAGAGCTCGTTTAGTGAAAACTGACACCAAACTAATGAATGCAGTGTTTAGATTTAAAGATTTCCATCTTTATTATCCATGAAGAATTCCCTGTTTCAGAGTCGTGCTCCGATGGCACACAACCCACATGCTGAGTCCTTAGTCCGCGACTCGGCTGACCCGGGTTCGATTCCAGCCTGAGGTCCCCCCCACCTCCACTCCTCTCTCGGGGAGCTCCGGTCGAGCCGCTCAGAAACAGAAGAAAGTGACTAAAAGAGTCACTTCCTTCAGAAATGTTCTGCTGAGTCAGAAAATTCTGCTTGTCTGCAGGGAGGAAGTGAAACAGAGCGGGAAACACTATCAGGGCCTCGGTGGACTGCTGCAGCCCCAGGGAGGAGGTCCCTGCTCCACCTACTGGCCTCTAGCCTCCCATGGAGGCGCTGGAACCAGGCAGGGAGCTTTCTGCATCTGGAGCCCCCTCCTCTGTTATTTCATGGTATCTCTGTTGTGAAGGTCTGCTGATGCTGCCGTGGCTGAACGGCTCCCGGACTCCAACGTCAGTCCGGATCTTCGGTCGTCACAAGCGTCGTGTTGATGAATTAATGACAGATGCCAACGCCTCCCAGGCTGGTAGAGACACTAACAGGGATCCAGTGAGGTGGTTTCCAGCGATCAGCTGAGCGAGGAATCCTCCCTCTGATCCTTGAAAGTTCCTTTCTATTTCTAGAAACCGTGACTTTCTCATGCGGTTCTGCTGCTGGAGACCCAGGTTCCTCATTTAGCCTAATAGTAACATGACCTTTAGAAACGGTCCATCAGGACCACGTTGGACCAACAAGGACCTCTGGCTGCTCAGATGGAAGCAGAGGCAACAACAGTTTGCAGAACTGATCCATCCGGACCCGTCTCACCTCTTTGCTGCTGGGGGTCGGTCCGGTTTGAACAGAATGACGATTTCCTTTGAAGCGTCGCTCCGACAGGAAACGCAGCTGGGCTCAGCTCCAGTTTCTGGTTCTGCTGCTTTCCTGTGAATAAAGACGCGTTAGTGACGTGATGCTGAGCTCTGACATGGAGACCAGTCCTACACGGTTAGAGACGGTGATCTGACCTCTGGCCCTCAGGGGCTCCACAGGGAGGGACTCGGCCCTCGGTCCACTCCATGCTGCTCCTCAGCGCCGTCAGCACCACCCAGCTGGCATCTAAACACAGACGGATCAGTTAGCGGCTCTGCAGGAGCTCCAGAGACATGATCCCAGGCATTCTGGAAGTTTCATTATTTCACGTATTTATTTACATCTATTTACTGCTTTACTCAACGGCTCCATGGTGAAAATCTGCATTTTTATCTGTTTATTTTCCAGAAATTGCCGAAGCATAATTTGCTTAAATCTGTTCAGCTGTTAATGTTTTTATTTGTGTAAATCGAACATTTGAACTAATGTTTTAGCAGCGATATTGGAGGAATATTGAAGAAGAAGAAAGTGCTGAAGGCGATTCCCTCTGCTTCATCCAACACTGAAGAATTATCCATAATTAGCAGTTTAATTGTTTCCAAGCATTGCCTATTATAACACATCTTTAGCTGCTGGTTTACCTTCAGGAGTTTCTCCTTTGTAGAGTTAAATTATTAACTGACCTTTTAAGTCTAGGGAGAAAATGAAGAATTCACCAACTTATGTACTTGTGATGATTGAACTGATGAACGAGACAAAAACCCAGATTAACTGCTAACAGTTAAACACCTGGAGCATAAAAACATTCAGCCGATCAGAAGAGAACGTGGATAAACTAAACCTGGTTTAATCGGTGGTGTAACGTCTGAAGGTGTCAATGATAAACCTGATTCCAGCTGAAAGTGGACCAGAAGTTCCCTGATTGGACTGCCGCCGTTAATTGATCCGCTGTGATTGGACACAGTTAATCAGGATCCTCACTGGTTGTCTTCTTTCCTGTCATCAGTCATCAGCTTTACTGCCAGTATATCCAACTTTCCTGGGTGTTCCCAAAGCTTTCATTTCTTCCAGCGTTGCTTCAGAACATTGACATCCAGCGGTTCTTCTGCCTGGAACCAGGTCCTACTGGACCTGCAGCTTCTCTGGACTCAACGTGTCTGAGTGGAGAAACATGGAGGCTCCGTCTGTTGCTTTAATTAAGTGTCTGTTTGACCGGCTTCAGTCTGCTTTAACGCGTCTGTTTAAAACAGATAAAGGTGAAATAAAAGAATAAATACATAAACGCTTCAGGAGAACGTAAATATGGACCGAACTAGTTATCTGACAAACTGATTTAGAATGTTAAAACGGTGGATGTGGAGTAAATAGATGTTATTTACTCTTTATATCAAACAGTTAACTGTATAATAATGATTTACTCGTCCCTAAAAAGTCTGGACACCCCTGCTCTAAACCCTCCTGGCCTTAAAGACGAACAAGCTCAGTTTGGGTAGAAAGAGGAAATTAGATTGGGCCTGAAACGAGTTAAAAAGACACTTTGTGGAAAATAAACTGACCTTCAGCCATTTTTTCCTCTCCAGGCTCCTTAAAGGAGTCAAACTAGGGATTTCTCTGTTAATCAGTAAAATCCCAACATCTGCTGAGCTCCACAGACTCTGAGGGGAAACATCTGGGACAGCCTGAGCTCCAGGACCAGGCCGCACAGGCGCTCACGGAGCCGGAGCGTCGGAGAGCGGCCAGACGCGCGGCTGCTGCCCGCCTCCCCCTCAGCTTGAGCCGGCAGATCAGCTCCAGCAGCTCCTAAGAGAACAGGGAGGAAGAAAATATGGATTTCTTACCGACAGAAGAGAGGAACAGTGAAGGCGACCAGAGTCGGGGTCTGATGAAAGTAAAAGTAAGGCTCCAGAGACGTTCAGGGACCCGCTTAGAAATCAGAAAGCTCAGACACGCCGGAGGAACGTCTTTAAAGTCGCTTCTGCCACAGACATATATACGTAGACGCGTCATTGGGCGCAGGTTTGTACGTCAACGTCACCGCCATATTGTATGTGGCAGAAAGTAGTGAACGTCTGTTCCCAGTGTATAAGTTTTAAGTATTCGGATAGAAAGATATGGATGGAGCTTATATATACTTGTAAAAACATATATAGAGATTAATTGATAGAGATTGGCAGCCAAATTGACTTTTGATCGACGTTTTGATATATGTGCATATATAGATTTTGAAGTATTCTAAATAAATAGGTGTGTTTATATATAAGTATATGTCCAGATTATAGATGTATATATATATATATATATATATATATATATATATATATATATATATATATATATATATATATATATATATATATATATATATATATCAGCAACAGACTTTTTGGGGGAGTATTAAAGAGATAAAATTACTAATATGAGAAAAAGTCATAGGAGAATGACTTTTACAAGACAAAAGTGGTAATATTATGAGAAAAACGTCATATTATGACAATTAAGGGGGGACATTTCCAGAATAGTCACAGTTTGCAGAACTATCTTAGTCCTGGAGTAATAGGGCCAGGTTAAATTCTTTTAATTATTTTTATTCTTTACGAGCGTAAAGTCAGGAGAATGAAGTCAAAGGGATACGAAAATAAACTCATAATATTACAAAAATAAGAATATTACGAATATAAAGTTTGTTCTGAGATTAAAGTCCCTCTGATACTGTTTAAGTGACTCAGACTAACTGCAGATTTGCCACATTCAACATGGCGGACGCTCTGACGCATTCGCAGCAGGCAGAACCCGCCCAACGACGCGTCTACGTATATGATGTCTATGACTTCTGCCCCCAGTTATTTCTATTAAAAGTAGTTTTAGTTCACTTTTTATCCTCCCACAACGTAGAGCTTCTGTTTTTATGGCCTTAATGAAAGAAAAAAAAAGTTTTCAGGAAATATTAAGTCACATGGCAGAGCCGAGTCAGTCTCTGAATCACAGGTTTACCTCACAGATTTTCATGTAAAGTAAATCACAAAGCGTATTTAAAAACAAGAAATGAAAATGTCTGTGTAATATAACACAATGTTTTTAAAAACTATTTTAAATATTCTACGGTTACGGAGTCATGGAGGCCAAATGAGTATGTCTCCACTGACTAGGTTTACCTTTTTACTGAATGTAAAACAAATAAAAAAAAGCCAGTAAACACAGCGTTTTACTACCAATATAAACATTTGCCAGTACACTTTAACCCAGAGCAGTGTGGTTTTCGTCCTGGCCGTGGAACACTGGACCAGCTCTATACCCTCAGCAGGATTCTTGAGGGGGCATGGGAGTTTGCCCAACCAGTCTACATGTGTTTTGTGGATCTGGAGAAGGCATTCGACCGTGTCCCCCGGGGGATCCTGTGGGGGGTACTCCGGGAGTATGGAGTACCGGACCCTTTAATAAGGGCTGTCAGGTCTCTGTACGACCGGTGTCAGAGTCTGGTCCGCATTGCCGGCAGTAAGTCGGACTCGTTTCCGGTGAGAGTTGGACTCCGCCAAGGCTGCCCTTTGTCACCGATTCTGTTCATAACTTTTATGGACAGAATTTCTAGGCGCAGCCAAGGTGTTGAGGGGATCCGCTTTGGTGACCTTAGGATTGCGTCTCTGCTATTCGCGGATGACGTGGTCCTATTGGCTTCATCAGGGCGTGATCTACAGCTCTCACTGGAGCGGTTTGCAGCCGAGTGCGAAGCGGCCAGGATGAAAATCAGGATGAAAATCAGTGCCTCCAAATCCGAGACCATGGTCTTGAACCGGAAAAGGGTAGAGTGCCTTCTCCGGGTTGGGGAGGATGTCCTGCCCCTAGTGGAGGAGTTCAAGTATCTTGGGGTCTTGTTCACGAATGAGGGGAAGATGGAGCGGGAGATCGACAGGCGGATTGGTGCAGCGTCTGCTGTGAAGCGGGCGCTGTACCAATCCGTTGTGGTGAAGAGAGAGCTGAGCCAAAAGGCGAAGCTCTCGATTTACCGGTCGATCTACGTTCCTACCCTCATCTATGGTCACGAGCTTTGGGTCGTGACCGAAAGAACGAGATCCCGGATACAAGCGGCTGAAATGAGTTTTCTCCGTAGTGTGTCTGGGCTCTCCCTTAGAGATAGGGTGAGGAGCTCAGTCATCCGGGGAGGACTCAGAGTAGAGCCGCTGCTCCTCCACATCGAGAGGAGCCAGTTGAGGTGGCTCGGGCATCTGGTCAGGATGCCTCCTGGACGCCTCCCTGGAGAGGTGTTCCAGGCACGTCCCACCGGGAGGAGGCCCAGGGGAAGACCCAGGACACGCTGGAGGGACTATGTCTCCCGGCTGGCCTGGGAACGCCTTGGGGTTCCTCCTGAGGAGCTGGCCCAAGTGGCTGGGGAGAGGGACGTCTGGGCCTCCCTACTGAAGCTGCTACCCCCGCGACCCGACCCCGGATAAGCGGAAGACAACGGACGGACGGACGGACTTTAACCCAAATAAAAGATATATGAGAAAATACATGAATTATTTATAAAACAGCACTTTTTAATTATGTCTCCCAGTTTTGTTCAACCCCATAACAGCAATCCCCCCATTTCTAAAAAATAATGGTTCAGATCAACTTCCTCAGCGTCCAGGAAGCGAAATCTCTCCAGTCTTGTCCCACTCGCACTGTAAAGAGAAGTGTTAACATACTTTCTCACCAGTATTTCTGTTTTTAATCCACAGAGTGACATCGTCAACCTTTCAACACTGTTATGCCCATTAATGACATTTACTATTGTAAATTATAGTAATACCTTGTTTTCCTCATGACATATGCTGCTCCATAAACTAGCTAATGTGGATTTATGGCTACTTTTAGCTAAAATCTTCAACCCCATAACAAAACAAACACTGTTACGGGGTTCAATCATTGTTAACCGTCTCCTTGTTGAATCATTGAGGTTCATCAGTCTCTTTTCTCTACATGCTATTTTATGATTGTTATTGTTGTTAGTTATTAGATTATTAAGATGATTCCAGTGAGAAAGTGATTATTTAAATGAAAAGACGCCTCTCCTTCAGTCATCTGCCATGGTGGCTGATGGTCACCAGCAGTTATTCAGTGTTTCGGACCATAAACTCTCCTGATGACGGGTCAGCGGTGGTGGCCAGCCGCTCCTCTCTCCCTCCTGGTCCACAGCAGACATGATGCTCTCTCTGCTCCTTTCCTCTCACTTCCTATCAACCCCACTGCTGAGACCGGGCAGAATTACCTCCATTTTGCCCACAGAGCAGACGTGTTGGATTGTCCTTTCTGCCCCATCTATGCCTAGAATAACTGTGACAGGAATTACAACAAGGAGGTCCCATTAGTCCAAAGGTATTCAGTGTATGTACTCAGTTATTGACATTCTGTGTAATAAATCACCCACATTATCAGGGCAGACACTCTTTTGATTGTGAACTTTGTCTCAGTCAGTTTGCCGATGACGCCGTCTTCTTCCTGAAAGATAACTCTAAGGTAATGCATCGCAAATTATCTCAGTTTTTTCCTCCAAAGCTTCTGGTCTTCACCTAAACACTAAAACTCCGTACATCATATGGGTGCACAGACACGGAAATAACGTCACTTCGTGCAAAAAAAGAAGTCAAATGTCTCGGTGTCAAATTAATCAAGGATAAAAAAACGACGACAGATGTTGACCATGAGAGAAAAAGTTACTTAAATTCAACCCTTGAACGACTGAGTCAGCACAGGTGTTGGACAGAACCTAGTGTCTAAAGCTGAGGGTGTTTTATTTATATATATATATATATATATATATATATATATATATATATATATATATATATATATATATATATATCCATGCCAGTCTTTAAACTTTACATCAAACGGTGTTAGAAAGGTCAACTCTATCATAAATAAGTTCATTTAGAGAAATGAGCCCCATTACGTCAGAAAATCAGTTATTTAAAGATACAATATGGAGGTTATTAAAGCAGTGGCCTCTGAGGCAAAGGGTCCGGAAATTTAAATTAAAATGGCTGAAAGAAGTCATGTTGAAGCAAGATTCACTATTGTGAAATCTCAAAACTTCCTATTAAAAATATCCATAAAAAAAAAAAAAAAATCCATAAACAAGTCATTGGAAGATTTGCCCATATCGCTACGTCTTAGGGCGCCACCTGGTGGAATAACAGAGTAATTGCAACAAAAAGTCAACCAGCTCTGGTTTGATCATGGTGTTCTTTGTACATGACGTAAATTCTACATAATTTTAAAGCAGATTTAATTCAACGTTATCAAAAATAAAAATGTAAAGCTGTCCATCCAGCTCTGCAGCTGATAAAAAAATAAAATTATCTTTTCCTAAAGTTCAAATTAAACTTCCAAACCTGTTGATCAGAGATTTGAAGATTACAGACAAAAAAATCTTGATACGTTTAGAATATTTAAAAGGGACTTATAATATTCTAACAAAAGGCAAAATATAAAATACTAAATCAGTGGAAATTTGTACAACTGGCCAATTATACCCAAAGAAATGCAGTGACTAGCCTCAGCAGAGACTTTGAGGCGTAGATTTGGTTTTAAAGTGCATTTTGTCATGAAAAGCTAGAAAAATTAACATCTTTTCTTCTATTTTTCAGTAGGAAATCAATTTACAGCTGATATTATTTGTTATATACTTAGACAAGAGAAATTTCACTTTGACTAATGTAATTATGGGTAAACACCATCTTTAATAAAAATAAATGGAAAACACACACCTGGCAAATTTAAACTGCTTTAAAAATGAGTAAAACGTCTTTGTTCTAGCAGAACATTTTATAATTCTCGTTCGTGATTGTCTCGACGAGAAGTTGTAACAAAGTTTTTTTCTTCCCATTAAAAGAGTGAAGTAATAAGACACCACTGGAGCAGAAATAATCATATTTATTATAAGAAGCTAAGAGTTCTAGCCGTCTGGAGGCCCGTTAAGTGACCCAGTCCAACAGCTGAGGTCAACATGACAAAGTTCTGGACGAACGGGTTCAGGGAGTCCTGTTGGCGCTGAACGCACCGTTTCTCTGAGAGTCGCACATTTTCCCAGGGAACCTGAACGCACCACCGGCAGCAGACGATGGAGACGTGAAGCATCTGTCCAGGTTCAGGACTGAACCCGCTGCAGCTTGGGTTCTGATGGAGCCTCGATGGTTTCCCCAGACATGAAGAGCTCCTGAGGCACAGAGAGCAAAGTGTCAGAGACGTTTGGGTTACAGGAAGTTCAAGGAGCAGACAGAGAAATTAAAGGAACTCTAAAAACACAAAAGAAATGAGAATCCTGCTGGAGCGGACCGGACCGGACCGGACCGGACCGGGTGACGGTGTCTGAGGAAGATGATCGACCCTCAGTCACAGGAAGTGCTGACGGGCTGAGGACCTCCGGCGGCCCGGTCCAGTCTCCTAGAATCTCCTCCCTGCTCTTGAGACGGCGCTGAGAGACACAGCAAACGTTCTGGCCCGCATTGATGATCCGTCCTGGTGGAGGTGGCCTGCCGGGTCAACCTCTCTAGGGTCCAGGTAGGACCTCCTGGTACCTGCTCATCCATCCATATCTGGCTGCTCTGCAGAGAGGAGGCTCTACGATCTCTGATGCTGCGTTCAGACCGAGCTCCTTCTGAGCGTCAGGACTGTCGGGTTTACCTGCAGATCTACGGTGGAGGCGTCTCGGGTGCTTCCAGAGGTCCTGCATCTCTCAGAATCAGAAATACTTTAATAATCCCAGAGTTCTGAAGCTTCCGGCGCATTTCGTGCTGCAGATTTGGTTTGACGCGTTAAAACGCATCTAGAGCGACCGACGCTACAGTTGGAAAATCTGAGCTGTTGCAGCCGGACGCAGGTCAACCAATCAGAGAGAGAGTCCGCTAAGTGACGTAGCGTGGGATTTTCCCACAGGGAAAACATCTTTACTTCAGATGCCTGATAAATGTTAACATGACTGCAGGTAGTAAACCGGGCTGGGGGAGAGAATACCTTATCATAGATGACTTTAACGATGAGCGAGCAGCTGGGACATGTGGCCACCTCCTCCCCGTTCTCCAGGTCCTCCTAAAATAAAAACACAAAATGGGTTCAGATCAGGGCTCAAGCTGCAGGTCAAAGGTCACGGTGTTGCTACAGCAACCATACAGTATTTTTACGCAGAAGTGAAAGCAGAGGTCAGGCTATGCTGAGAGGTGAGGGGTTGATGTGAATGAGGCATAAATCCCTGAATACAACAGGAGAACTACACAAAGACGTGTTTAAGGAGTTAATTAAACGAATAGATCTAAAATTCAGCTAAAAGGGTTTCCCTACAGAAAAACACCATGTAAACAATACAAAATAATGACATAACTTCTAAAGATGAGCAGAAATAATTCATCAGACCCAGCCGAACTAAGCCGAGCAGTTCACTGAACCATTTGCCGTGTTTTCCTCCCAGCAGGTCCGGGTCTCCGTGTCCCACAGGGCGGCTGCACCTAAACCCGCCAGATTTCCACGGGAGTCTGGCGGCTGGACCCACCTTAGTTATACAGAAGCGGTCTCCGCAGGGACACGGGAAGTAGTAGACCTCCGTCTCCTCGTCGAACTCAAAGTCTTCGATCTCCACCTCGTCGTGAAACACCGCCATGGTTCCCCGGCGGAACCATCTGCTGGGTTTGTGACGGGCCGCACGCTGGACGCAGCCGGCGAGCTGCGCAGGGTGATGACGTCAGTGTCCCAGGCAGTGACGACGCAGTGGCCGTTTCTCAATATGCGTTCTTGAGCGTTCTCGTGTGCTCGTGTGCTCGTGACACGTCATCAGCCTCAGCCCGAGCACTGTTCCAATCCAGAGAACGCCAAATCGAGAACGCGCCGAATTCCCCGGATGTTGTTCTCGCCCCGCCCTCTTTATCGAGCATGCATCAGAGCAGACTTGTGCGTTCTTCAGACTGACCGCTTGCCCAGAATGCACCGCGGCCGCAGCTTGATTCCAGACAGCGCAAACAGAGCTCACAGCGGTAAGAAAAAAAATTCTCTTTTCTGCTGCTGTTGTTCTTCAAAAGTACGTTTTCAGATCGTTTGAGGTGAGAACATTATACTTTTAAGCTTCCCTATGTGGCCTGTTTACAGAGTTAGTGCGTAATTAAAAAAGTAGTGTGCATAATACCGCTGGTTATGATTTATTTGTTTTGTGTTTATCTGACTGACGTGTGTTGCTTTATTAACTCAATACTTGCTGGAATAAATTGAAAATCTCTCCCTAGGACGACAGCAGCATATAAAATAAATAAATAAATTCTATAAATGTTTTTCCTATCTAAGTGAGTTTCTTCTGAGTCAGGACACGAATAATTGAGAGGAGAAAGAGGGAAAGAAAACAATAGTAATAATAGTATATGAAAAAACAGACATTTATTTTATACAAATGTTTAATCTTTGGAACAGAATGAAGGTGTAATATATTCAACAAATTATTAACAGTTACTAACATGGTTTAAAACAAAGAAATAACTCCTATTAAGATCTCATCCAAATAGACAACGCCTATAAACTTACAATTAAAAATAGTTGGAATGGAAATTCATTTAATGATTATTTAATGTATTTTTCCAGGTGGTGAAAAAAAAAAAAATGAAGCAGCATGTGAACATGACTCCAACTGATCTACATTAGGTCACATGTAGTCATGTTCACTTAAACATGCAGCCAGCTGGAGCAGCTCCCTGTCTTCAGCCGCCGGATGGTCATCCTCTTCTGGGTCCACCGTCTCGTCCTCCACGTCCAGCTGGTCCCCTGCCTCTATACTAATATTGTGGAGGATGCAGCAGGCGGTGATTACTTTTGGGGCAAACGTCGGGCAGACCTACAGCGCCCTTAAGAAGATGAAACGCCACCGTGTCTTCAGACCACCAAAGACACGCTCAATGATGTTTCTCACCTTGGCGTGGTGTCTGTTGTAGCGTGCCTCCACTAGACCTGTACCAAATATAAAATTAACTTGTAATTTAGGTAATATGCTGATATGTCTTAATCTTCTATCCAATTAATATAATCTATGTATCAATTGTGTTTCATTGTTGGCTCTATTTAAGGACAAGAAGGTAAGAGATCTTACTGGCAAGCTGTTTCCCTATAGGATGCACCGCAGGCCAGCCAGTAGAGGGTCACCAGCACCTCCATCTCCTGTGGCCATCCATGGACCTTCTGGATGGGCAGCAGCTGAAGGAGGAGGACGATGGTGGACCTGTTTAGCCTGAAGGCTGGTTTCAGGTCCCCTTCATTAAAAAATATTTGGAGGATCGGCACAGAGGTGTTTATCCTCACATATTTGGTTTCTGTTTCTTCCTGTAAAGAAAAAATGCCAAATGTTACCATAATTGTTTTTTTTCAGTTGTCACCTTTTCACAGCATAAAACTATACCTGCTTAACATGCAGATTATTATAGTTCTCAAGAAAGAAAAGGTAAAATGTAAAGTAAATGTAGCAAATGGCTTCCCTTCTCTGGTATTTTTACCATTTCACTGAAAAAATGGGCTGAACTAACTGCACATAATTTATAGATTAATCATTGTAAAGGTGGACAGACATAAAAACATGTTTTTTCCTTTCTTAATCAATGCTGTGAAGGTCAGTAGGTGCAATAAAGTAGCTTAACCCTACTGTTATTAATGTTAAAATTGGGTCTTCATTTTAATTATTTATTGAAAAATAGTCACAATTTCAACCTGATCACGTTTTTAATACCATCCTCAATGTTTTTTTAAAGATAAAAGTAGGAAATAGGCTGTCAATCTTAAAATGCCTACCAGTTGGCAATAGATGGGTGAGCAGAGCCTGCCTTCTGAGCCTCCTCTGCCGCATCTATCTTCTCCTTGCTCGGATTTGCCTTCTCAACTGCATCACCTCCTCTTCAGCCTGCTGGTAAAGCTGACCAACGACCGAAGCAACAGCTATATTACTCGTATCGCTCATTTTGGTTCTATAAAGTGCTGATTTTTAAAGAAGATTCAATCGCCTCTACAACTACAACAATTACAACTCCCAACAAAGAAATTCCCGCTATTGCTGGTTTTAAACCCACAGTTCTGTAATTATTTTAGATATTTTTTATACTTTTTAGAAATTAATAAAAAAACGTTTTCAATAAGATATGATGGTGTAGTGTATAAACAGTTTTGAACGTTAAAGAAATGCTCAAGCGCTGTGGATGTGATGACGTCACGAGTATACTTCTGTTCCAATGCACAATGCGTGCTGCGTGCTCGCGTTCTCGTCAAGTCCGATCTTCCTGTGTTCTTACCGAGAACAGACTTGACGAGAACGCGAGTCCGTTCTCGCGTTCTCGTGAATTGAGAAACGGCCAGTGTTTCCCTTGTGAAAATCTGTTTCCCCCCCCCCCCCCCCCCCCCCCCAGTGTCGGGAGCGCGCATTGCAGCGGCGCTTCTGATTAATTTCTCGGTAAATAACTCATAATGTCAAGGTTGTAACATTCAGTTTAATCAACAGCAAATTTATACAATTAAAAATAAATAAACAAGGTCTTACGCTGTTTTGTGTTATTTTAAACTCCAAGACAATTTTCTTTTTCCAACTTTTGTTACTTAAACCTGACAAATAAAAGTAAGCCACCAAACAGAGTATTCCAACACGTAGTGTGTATTTATGATTTTCCGTTGCTGAAATAAGAGGATGGAAACTGATAGCAGGGCACAAAAGACAAGAGACTTCCTGGTAAATCCCGTTGTTATGTAAAACATGTCAGATTACTGGGTTAAGGAAAATTCTAGTATACTACATGCTATCACACATAATTTTTGAGAATTTGGAAACAGTTGGTCTTTATTTCCCAAAGTTATGGGGGGAAGAGATGAGAGAATGGACATTTCAGCTGCCTGAAGACAGCGTTTATTTATTTTTATTTTACAATTTTGTAAACAACAGCTGCCAATTAAACTGAATGTTACAACCTTGACGTGATTATATGAGTTGTTTTACCGAGAAACCGATCAGAAGCGCCGTGAAAACGGTCAGATCCGCCTCTCTGGCTGCAATGCGCGCTCCCGACACAGAGGGGAACAAAGTTTCATAGGGGAACTGAATTTCACACAACACCTGGATGCTCCTTGACGGAAAACAGCTGTTAATAGTCAGATTATGACAAAGACTTCCTGTTATCTCATGGCGGAATGACCTAAATTACGACAACAAAGCAGCTGTGGGTTTATTTTAAGTGTTAGTCCAACTTCCTGTTGTCATAGAGAGAGAATCAGGACCGCAAATGAAGCCTGTTGTGTCAAAGACTTTCTACTGTTTCCTGCGGAGTCCCATAAAAACGGTTATTAAAGACACATTTAGTAAGTTTAGTTCATTGAGTAACTTTCAACCTGCAGATCAGTTTTTTATACTTACCAGACCATCTTGTACAAAACACTTAAAAACAGTCTCCAGCTGAAACAAAGTGCAGGTTAAACACATCCATTAAAATAAGAATTAAAAAAATAAAAAGATAATGCATCAAAACACTTAAAAGAAATAATAAAACCAGTTTTAAATGAAAACTAAAAGTGTTAAAGCAAAGAACAATAGTGGATTTTAAGGCAAGTTTTAAAGGTGGGCAGTGAAGGAGCCTCTCTGATGTCCAGGGGCGGTTATTCTGTAACTGAGCCTCCCTTTCTCTGAGCTTCCTCTCCTCCAGGAGATGCAGCTCAGCTGACCTGAGGGGCCGAGAGGGCGAGTAGGGATGAAGAAGCTCAGAGGTGGGGCAGGGCGAGCTCATTTATACACTTAAAGACAAAATAAAAGGTTTTAAATGAACTCTTAAATGTCCTGAGAGCCCATGGAGGCGAATAGGCGTGATACGCTCTGTTTTTGGAGTAGCTGTTAAAAGACGCGCAGCAGTGTTTAGAACCAGCTGTAGACCAGAAAGCAAAGACTGATTCACTCCGACATAGAGTCCGTTACAGTAATCCAGGCGGGATGATATAAAAGCATGGATCAGTGTTTAAAGGAGTTGTCTAGACAGAAAGAATTTAAAATTTACCAGCTGCCTTAAGTGATAAAACCATGATCTAACAACTGATCTGATCATCTAATTTAACATCACTGTCTAACTTAAAACCCAAATCAGTGACACTTGGGTCACAGGAGAGACTCGGTCCAAACAGTGTCACCTCAGTTCACCAGCATCACAAAGATGCTTTCAGATTATGTAGGGGGGGGGGCAACTTTACAAACAGGCAACATGAGGAAGGCAACATCTGACTCGTGTTGCCTTCCTTTAACCAGGGAAACTGAAAAGATCAGCTGTAGGAGGCTCCACTGCCCCCCTGGTGCAATATGCTTACCAGTTCTGTTTCATCCAGAGATGTTCAGCTTCTCTCATTTCCTTTGTCATTTATAGTTTTAAAGATGAAAGATTTCACTTTAAAACTATAAATATTTATCGATGTGCAAAGTTCTTAAGTTTAAGGTTTGACAGTACTGTAACTTTTGTTAAAAAGGTTTAGAAACTCAGGAACATCTTTTCTACAGTCGTCTTTTGTTTAAGTTGTTTTGGGAGAAAATGTATGAATGAATCTAAACAAAAAATATGGTACCTAATTTGAATATAAAGATGTTAAATTTGGTATTACATGTCAAAACAAAGATGTGGAACTGGTGTGTGATAATATTTTTATTATTGGAACATTTTATATACACAAGTGCAGATTCTTTAAGGTTTCTCCAAACTTTCAAGCATTTTCGAATGATTTAAAATATCTCTACGCCTCGATTAAGATACTGGAAAATAATACTTCCTTAAAGTTTTCAGAAATGTTAGCACAATATATGAGCTGTTTTTTTATTTTCCTTCTGCTTCCTAACAGCTGTTTTGGATGACATCTTATGTTTCCTCTCTTCTGCTGTGACCTCACTGATGATGTCAGCGTCACATTTTCACTCACCTTCAATTCCACCTCTGTAAACCTTAGGTTCCTGAAAACCATCCATAGGGATTTCACAGTAAAGCAGTGAAAGTTTGCAAACTTTCTAAAAACTCCTGTAGGATCTTTAAATGCAGGATGCAGCTGGTAGGGAAACCAAATCATGTTTAGTTATAACAGAATGTCCAGTAAAAGTAGAGGTTGTAACAAAAAATACAGTAGGGATGTCCTTTCTGTAGCTGTTTTAATAAAAGCAAAAGAATAAAATAAATCCAATTTCTCCTCAGGGTTAGTACACTTCCCTCTATCGCACAGCCTGCTGTGGCCAGATGAGAATATTTGGAAGTAGGTGGGCAGTGATTTATCCGCCCTGATTCTGATGGTTCGGGCAGATTTGCTTCATTTAGTTCATTTCTAATTTTTCCCCAGTGAATCACAGCAAAACTGTTAAAAAAGCACAGAAAGTATATCTTAAAGAAGACATGTTTATTAAAATAAGTAGTGTTTTGTGTGTTCTTTAAAAGACATTAATGCAATAATATTTCTGCTGACTAAACAACCAGCATCATTTCAAGAGGTGTATTTCCTGCTCCACCTGTAAAGGATTGCTGTATCAGCGGCCCTCAGGTAAAAACATTTATGTTGTTAGAAACAGGGACGCAAACTCAAGAACGTGGCAGACCACCACAGAAATAACACGAAAACACATAACATAACCGTGTTCTTCAGTGACGTCAGTGATTCTCTGTAAACAAGTCTAGATTTGCTCTTTTCTGCTGGTGCAGCTGTATTTCCCCCACTGTGGGACCATAGCGGACCTTTCCTTTCTAGTCTGAGTGTTTTCCAGACTTTCTGCTCTGAGGAGTCGGGCAGCATCCTGAGACGAGCACCAATCGGAGGAGGAACTGCAGACTGCATCATGTTGCTGCGTTTCAGTCAATATCCCGCTGCCAATCAAATGCTTACTTCACTCAGCGACATTGAAATGCATTTCTAACATGTTTCATTTTTACTAAGATTCAGTTTCCACATTAAATTTAAACCCCAGTAGCGAGTTCATTTAGTTTTAGCAAACGTACAAAATCAAAAATAGCATACAAAGTGACAAAATTGTACATATTTCTTGTGCACAATAATACTTAACAGTAATATTTAATTGAACAATCCAAAGTTAACGGTGTTTAGCAGATTTTTTCTGTCTCTATGAGGAGTAAACGCTACTCGACTGAACAAAGAGCGACCGAGGAGCCTGGCCAGAAGCCAAAACCCGGATAAAGCGGCTCGGTGAAATCTATCTTGAGGGTGTGGAGATGGATGGGAGTTGCTGAAGAAGCTCTGAAGAAGGACAGGGTCCCAGCTGTGCGGTCCACATACACGCCTACTTTGTGGTAGAGTGCAGACGACGAGAAGGAGGAGATGAACTCCCGTTGGTGATCGTGGCAGACGGAATAACGGCCGTCGTCGGAGCAGCTCAGACTCCAGGACATGTTGTTGAAGCCAAACTCACAGTCGTTACTGCTTCCTTTGCGTCGGACCCCTCTGTAGCTCACAGCGACCTCCACCTTCCCGCTCCACACCACCTCCCAGTAGGAGCGGTCAGCAAGGCTTTCGTTGCACAGGACCTGGGGCCAGTAATCAAACCTTTCTTCGCAGTCAGGGTAGGGCTGGACGTCGTCTACTCCAGTCACCTTCCTGTTGTCTTCAGACAGCCGGAGTTTTTTGTTCACTGTGTTCATGTCGAGTGAGAGCTGGCAGGAGTCTGATGGGGAGAACAAACACAGTTACACAGACCATTTACTGACGATGACTCCTGAATGAGTGACGGGACAGTCTGGAGGTTGAACGTGAGCCGTTTTGTTGCCATGGAAAGGCGACGTGTCGCCTCTGCTTCTGAAAGCTATCTGACTGGACCCTCTCACATTTACAAAAGATATGCCGGTCCTTGCGCTGTTTCTTTAGCGTCCCGAAAGAATCCATTCCTCTTAATTGAACAAAATTTCAAATGCTTCTGATGCCATTGGTTTAATCAGATGAAAAACACACTTACACTTCCCCAGACCAGGTTTCAACCATTCGACTCCAGCAGGCTCCACCCTGAAAGGAGAAAGAGGTCAGACCATCATGTTGTTTCAGCAGGAAAACATGGACATTATAAGGCTCTCAAAAGTGTTCACACCCATTTAAAATAAATGGGACCCTGATAAGTAATCTGAGATAAACTAAATATTATCAGATGATATAATGTTGGCGCATAAATGTGCAACTCTTTGAAATGTTTTTATTGTCTGAAAGTAGCTGCATTCATAATCTCCTGGAGATCTCTGGCAGTTTCTAAACTCTGTCATGCTGGGTCCCTGTGCAAGACCGTTGACCACAGATTGTTGCCACAGTCTGGCCGCAGAATACTTCCTAAGCGATGGTTAAAGCAAGAGACTAATTTCCCCTCTGTGGAAACAGAAATGATTTTTTATTTACAGTAAATTCCTTTTCATAGGAACCATGAAGCAAACAGCTGTTTTGTAAAAACAGGACTAAGTGTGTGCAGCTTTCTCTCCTGAATCAGATATGGGTGTGGCTGCATGCCTCACCATACCTGAGCGTTTCTGGTCTCCAGGGAGAATCCTCTGCAGTCAGCAGCCTCACGCCAGTTTCCCCCGGATGGTTGTAGCTCACGTCCAGCTCTTTCAGATGAGAAGGGTTGGAGCGCAGAGCCGATGCCAGAGAAGCACAGCCTTCCTCTGTGATCAGACAGCCTGAGAGGCTACAGACACGCAAACCCACAGTATGATGAACGAGGCTTATTATTAAAGCAGGTTAACGAGCAGTGACAACAGAACACTATATTTAATGCAAACAACCAGTTTACAGGATATTCCCTTTTTACGATTCAAAGGGCCTAGATATCTCTATGGAACAGGCATATTTAAGTTCACTGCACAAAAATTATCGAATTACTTGAGATTAATAAAGGAAGGACCTCCCTTAATTCACAGGTGTGGCATGCATAAACAAATGGACAGTTATCTCGGGGCAGAATGGACACATGGATATGCTATGAGCCAGACCAACAGTGACACGTATCCCAAAAGACAACATGGAAAGAATCGACCAATCCTGGAGCAGGTCTTTGCTGATCCATATAAGCTCACCAAGAGTTTGGCACTCTATCACTTCCAGATCTTAACCTGTCTGAATGGTTTATGTATGAGAGTCTAGCACTGAACCTGTTAACATCCCTCTGCCTTGTTAGATTAAATATTTTAAAGTATAGTTTATGTTTCAAGAGTCTTTTTATTACTACATAAGTCTACAATAGAGAAGACCACCGTTTACAGGTAAAGAACCTAGGAGAACCACAACAAAGTACGGTTAATTCTTAACAAATCCAGCAAAAGCATACTAACGTATACTGGCACAATTAACGGGGAGAAGTCATCTCCACCTCCACCACCCAGCCCCAGAGGACCCCTAAAGTGATTGAAAATCCAATGAGAAATTAGCAAAAATAAAGCACTACCCAGCTGCACCCAATAGGAAGATGACACTTCCTAGAAACACTTTGGACAAAGGTGGCCCAGCCAGCCTTGAAAGACTTTGCCCCTAACTTCCCAGCCACCACCTCTGCCTCGTATTTCATACTGCATCCTGGGCCTAACCCAAAACTCTTCAATCTACCAAGTAATGTATTTAGTTATCCAGACCCAGACCCTACACAAAGATCGCTAACCTCCTCAGTCTGGGGGAAAAAACTGTGTCCAAACTCAAATAGAGCATTCTAGCTTTTTTCAGTTTCCTATCCTGGCAGCTTTGCACACCGCTGAAGACACATGGCCACCCTTGTGAATGATGAAAATCATGGTTTGAAGATACTAACATAACCACATCACCAGTCTGAGGTTATAAAACCAGACACACTCCTCCCCATGACTAGACCTTGATAATCGAAGTATGAATACTACAAATGAGATCACTGACAAGCGGTAGTGCCAGCTTGCACAAGAAGCAAGCTCAGTGTTGTACCAAAATGAAGACACAGCTCTTGATTTAGTTATACATTGACTGGATAGCCAATCAAAGCCACTCCTATCCCCCTAAATGCCTCAAGGCACATGTTCATAAGCCTTCTCCAGGTCTACAAAGACCTTATGGACTGGAAAATCAAACTGCCAGGACCCCATATGGAATTCCACATGGCTAAAGTTATGGACCTTTTGTCCTTGACCCCCTAAGGGCCAAAACAAAGATTGTGGCAAGCAGGCGGAAAAACTACACTGAACCTCCTAAATCTGTAGGTTGATTGAAGGTTTCCTCTCAAACAGCCTTAACCCATGTTTGAAATGTTACTAATGCAACTATATAAGCCACAGTCTTCCTGCCCATTGGTAAACTAGGAGCATCCAGATACCCCCTTCTTTAGCAAGACAGCTTTCATCACCACTAGTTTGTATCAGCAGGTTATCTAGTTGTTACTGCAAAAAACAACAATGATCTTCTTGTCATATTTTCTTTAAGCCACATCAGCATTTTAGATCTTCTACATGACCCATCTGAGTTGCTAACTCTGACCAACGTCCCGACATTAGAAAAATACTGCCAGAGGTAGGAGCTGAAGAACCAGCGAACATCCATCTCCAACAGACAATCCCAGCTCACCACCACTACCAGGGGACAAAGGGGCTGGCAAGTCTCATTCTATTGTCGCTTGAGCATGGAAGACAAAGGTACAGATGACAATTATAAAGTTTATAATCACCTTTAGGCCAAAGGAGACATTTGTATCAAGGACATTTAATGGACAACAGTGTTCATTATTGTGTTTATTCGCCAAGCACGTATGCCAAAGAAAGATACACCCACAAGGGTAGTCAAGTCCTCCAGAGCACAAAGGAATCAACACATTTTTAAATGTAAAGGACCATATTTCATAACAGCCACTAGTTAAAGTTTATGTGTTACTTTTGATGTGTGATTAGATATGACCTCAACAAAACTGTACCTCTCAAGAGACTCAATTTAAATTGACTGAAAAAATAAAGATTTAATGTTTCAAGGACAGGTTACCTTAGACTCCTTAGAGTACAGTGTTGACTCCCAAGTCCTCCGGAAAGAAGTTTGACTCCCGAATCCTTCAGGTCATTGTTACTCAGGTCTAACTCTCTCAGATGAGAAGACTGGGAGCTTAGAACTGTGGACAGGACCTCACCACTTCTTGGCAGAAGGTTACAGACACTTAATCTAAGAAGAGAAAAGTGGGAGCAGTACTACTTAAAATCTGACCTTTTCCATCAGATGCAACCCATCAGTCCATTTTTAATTTAAAATACAATTAGTTGTATACTCACAGGGCTTTGTTGGACACTTGGAGGACTGGTAGTAACCTCAAAAACGCCTCATTGGAATTGAAAAATTTCTTCAGATCAAAGTCATCCAGATCTTCTTCTGATGACAGTAAGATGAATACCAAAGCTGACCACTGAGCAGGAGACAGAGTATTTGTGGAGAGACTTCCTGAACTCAGAAACTGTTGGACTTCTTTAACTAGGGTGAGATCATTCATTTCATTAAGGCAGTCAAAAAGATTGATGATTTTGTCAGCGGTCAACTCCTCACTCGTCCTCCTCTTTATGTATTTGACTGTTGTGTCATTGGTCTCTGAGCTAGGCCCTGTTTGTGTAAACAGGTCCTTCAAGAGATTCTGATTAGTTGCTAATGAAAGACCCAGGAAGAAGCGAAGGAACAAGTCCAGGTGCCCATTTGGACTTTTTAAGGTAATGTCTACTGCATTCTGGTAGAAGTGCTCTTCTTTGAGTTTTTCTGTTTTAAACTTTTGGAGAATTGTCTGTTTTTCTTCAAGTACATTGAGTCCGGAGTTGATGAAGGTCAGGTGGACATGAAGAGCAGCCAGGAACTCCTGAACACTCAGATGGACGAAGCAGAACACCTTGTCCTGGTGCAGCCCTCTCTCCTCTTTAAAGATCTGTGTGAACACTCCTGAGTACACTGAGGCTGCTCGGATATCTATGCCACACTTTGTCAGGTCTGATTCATAGAAGATGGGGTTTCCTTTCTGCAGCTGATCAAAAGCCAGTTTTCCCAGAGACTCAATCATCTTCCTGTTCTCTAGACTCCAGGGTGAATCTGTTGCAGCTCCTCCATCATACTTGACCTTCTTCACTTTGGTCTGAACCACCAGGAAGTGGATGTACATCTCAGTCAGGGTGCTGGGCAGCTCTCCTCCCTCTGTGGTCTCCAACATCTCCTCCAGAACCGTAGCAGTGATCCAGCAGAAGACTGGGATGTGGCACATGATGTGGAGATTTCTTGATGACCTGATGTGGGAGATGATCCTCCTGGCCTGATCCTCATCTCTGAATCTTTTCCTGAAGTACTTCTCCTTCTGTGGGTCATTGAACCCTCTGACCTCTGTCACCATGCCAACACACTCAGGAGGGATCTGATTGGCTGCTGCAGGTCGTGTGGTTATCCAGATGAGAGCAGAAGGAAGCAGTTTCCCCCTGATGAGGTTTGTCAGCAGAACATCCACTGAGGTGGACTCTGTGGGATCAGTCAGGATCTTCTGGTTCTGGAAGTCCAGAGGAAGTCGACTCTCATCCAGACCATCAAGGATGAACAGAACCTGGAAATGTTCAAAGCTGCGGATTTCTTTGGTTTCAGTAAAGAAGTGATGAACAAGGTCCACCAAGCTGAACTTCTTCTCTTTCAGCAGATTCAGCTCTCTGAAGGTGAATGGAAATATGAAGTGGATGTTCTGGTGGACTTTGCCTTCAGCCCAGTCCAGAGTGAACTTCTGGGTTAAGACTGTTTTCCCAATGCCAGCCACTCCATTTGTCATCACTGTTCTGATTGGTCGATCTCTTCCATGTGGGACTTTAAAGATGTCTTCTAGTATGATTGTGTTTTCTCGTCTGTGTGGTTTCTTGGATGCTGCTTCAATCTGTCGGACCTCATGTTCTCGGTTGACTCCCTCTGTGATGAAGAGTTCTATATAGATCTGATTAAGATGGGTTGGCTTTCCTGCTTTAGCGATCCCCTCAAAGACATGTTGGAATTTATCCTTCATGTTGGTTTTGAGATTACTTTGGCAGTTGATAGGAGAACCTAAAATAACAAATAAGAGCAGTTAATGTATAAGTAGTTCCTCTTCTCCTCTGGTTGTAATAACAGTAATAACAGACTAAAACGTTAGGCGTTAACTCTTGGGTCCAACAGCAAGGCTACTGCTAAATGAGAAATCCAACAAAGTGGTATACTGTTGGTGAGCTGACCAGACCAGTCCGGTAACAAGCCAACAGCTTTTCAGTCCTCTTGCTCTTCTTTTGAGATTTTGGCAAGATGTGGCTCTTTGCCTCACACATGAGGAGCAAACTACCTTCTCAGGTGGTACCACAACTAGGGGTGGGTACCGAAACCCGGTATCAAAACGGCCCCAGGGTCACGTCGGAGGGTCCTCGGGGACTGACAAGCTTCAGCCTCATCGGTCCACTTAATGGCATTTTGAAGGTTGCACTCAATGTTTCATGGAGACTTCAACCGAAACAACATTGTTTTGCTGGTCTTCTCCACCTAATCTCTGGGCTAATCCACTGGCCTTAGTACCAATAACAGGAAAATCTTCAGGTCCGATCTCAGTGACAAAATTTTATCTGTGATGTTTGGCAACAAGTGAGGGTTGATGGACATTTACCATCAAGATGAAAGACACACTGACACTGTGGTTGCTAGGAGAATGGTTTTCATGACAAGTGGTACTAATCTTTTCAGTAGAATGCAGATTGACCATTGTAAATGTGGCATACTGAGCAAGCAGTGGGTTGAAACACCTACCCAATGATTAGATACATTATTAATATAATTTACATGTAATACAGTTTATGTTCAGACTGTTAAAGTTGTGTTTTCTGTTAAGGAAAGTTTGTTTTGTTGTTTGAAGATGAGTGATGGAGCAGTATGCACTGGCTAACCCTGACCAGCAGGGGGCGCGTTCGCTACACTGTGTGTTCTTGGTTATTCAGAGAATAAGAACACATGAATGTGAAGTAGAATTGCGTGTGGCGAACTGTGTTGTTAAAAATAACTTTTGGCTCCTTGCAGGTAAGAAAGGGGGGTTAGAACTGGATAGTAATTGGTAAAAGCGAGTTTATGATCTCAGCCGATTTAGGGTATTGTTTATGACTGTTGTGTGGCAAATAGAAAGTACCGAAAATGGTTAGCTTATAGTTAGCGCCAGTTGCTAACTACCTTGGGTGAGCGCGGGGCTGGGGAAAACAAACAGTGAGCCTGCACTGCGTGGGAGGAGTTTGTCAGCCTGTGTAAATAAGCTAAAATACAGAATGATTTATTTGATTAATGGTAATTTGATTAACGTTGACAATGTTTGTTAAATATGATTGGATGACTGTATTTCAGCAAATTTGCTAGAGAATGTATAACAAAACGGATCTGAAATAGATGCAAAGGCTATGATTTATTCTTTATATGTGGTGCAAAAGTTCAGAATTGCACTGTATGTTCTTGGTTATTCAGAGAATAAGAACACATGAATGTGAAGTAGAATTGCGTGTGGCGAACTTTGTTAAAAATAACTTTTGGCTCCTTGCAGATTGCAATAAAGCTGATTCATCAAGTTAAATTTGTAGGGGAGGACAGTTTCATTCTGGACCACGCTACATAAAGGGTGTCCATGGATAAGCAACAAACTGCACTTTATAGTTGCTTAATTTTTAGTTGTGTTGTTTGGTGTTGCTTAAAGGATAACTCACCCCCTAAATGACTTATTCTTGCTAATAAATTGTTAACATGGATGTCTTTTAGGGCTGTCTACATGTCCAGGTAATGATTTAGACAATTTACCACACATTCGTTGAAATGCAGCTTTTGTGTCTAAAAGCATCTGTGTGGCGCCCTCTTCATGTTGAACGAGTGTACTGCACTTGAAGTATGAATCAGTATCACTATTGTCTCAAGAGAAATCCTCGGTTTTGTGTTGGACTTTGCTTATTTGTATCATTCCTTCAGTTGTTATTTGTAGTGTTCTATCTATTTATTAGTTCCTTGTGTCCTGCTTTGGTTAGATTTATGTTTCCTCCCTGTCTGCCCTGCCATCTTTCCTCCTTCAGTTTCTTTGCTGGCTCCTGTCACTTTAATTATTGATTCAATGTCTTCGCCCGTGCTTCTGATTCTTTGTCCTTCCCCTCTATTTAAAGCCACCTGTCTCCCATCACTAATTGTCAGTTCCTCCGCTGCATTCTCTAGTTTTGGGTTTCCATCTCAGCAGAGTCTGCTTCTTCTCCTATGGGGCTCCCAAGGAGAGGGGGGCTAGCGAGCCCCCTTGCAAGCCACATGGTCTCCTTCCTGCCTGGGACATCTGAAGGAGTGTGGCTGGGCCAGCCACGACTGATCCAGAGTCCGCTTTGACCAGCAGCCAGGTGACTCAAGGCCCAAAAAGCCAAGCTGCACGGAAGTGCTGTGAAACTCATCTGCCTGCTTCGATGGAGTGACCAGAGCGAAAGAGGGGAATTCTCCTCCTCTGCGGAGCGGAGGACCTGACTGAATCTAGAGAATCATCACACAGATCGAAGCTAAGTTGCACTCTGACTTCTGCGCAAAAGAGCAGCGAAGGACAGAATGCCAAAACAGCTTTGTTTATTTTTGTCAGCTGTTGCAGTAAAGCTGACTTGAGACGACGCGGATCGATCGCCTTCCCTCACCAGACAAGCTGAGAGATCAGAGACGCTGCAGGGCCTCGAGGCTACCCCCACCCACATGTTCGCTGCTGCATGGGTGCAGAGCTGCATGCTAGCCCGCTGCTGAACAGACCAACGATTTTCCCTGCTTTTCCATTGTCTTTCCTTGGATGACCAAAGTGGACCAAACTCACATGAGGCACTGACAGGTTGGGCAGAGAAACCAGAGGGAAAGGGTAAATGGTTGATTTGGAAAAGTTTGTGTAATATGTTGCATGGTGTTTAAAACAATGAAAGAGCTAACGGAGGTAGCTCGTTGCTAGCATTCGGTACCATGTCATTGTCGAGTGTGTTTTTTATGGTTATAACAAACATTGTCTCCACAGGGGTTTCATACATTGATGGGACATTAATGTTTATGTTATCCGGCCCACTCATCATGACTAAAACTAAAGCTGGTCTTTAAAGTTAATGCCAAAAATCCACTAGCCAAAATGCTATTAGCTTCTGGTAATTTCCGGTTGTGGTTTTTCTACAAAAGCCGTTCCAAGAATAAAGCTTGATCGTTTTGCTCCGCCATCATTCATTAGTGCTATGAGCCTTATTCCCATATTAATATGGAATATTAGTGTTGATTTGAAGACTTTTAGTTAACTTTAGGAGTAAACGATTTTAGCGTCCGATCGCTACAGCGACTCCTAGCTCCTGGAGGTAGAACCGCATTAACCAAATCGGCCATCCCTAAAGTAAATGATATTACTGGGCAAATCGTTCTTTAAAATGTTATTTTCTCAAATAATGTTTTGTGTAACTCGGGATTTGCATTGTGAATGGGTTGAAACACATACCAAATGTTGTTCTGAATTAGTGAAGCTAATTTAACCTCAATTTGCATTCTTTGAGATGAACTTTGGTTCTTTGACTTAAACAAAATGTTATTTAGTCAAATAATGTTTTGTGTAACTCAGGAATTGCATTGTGAATGAATTGAAAACATGCCAAAGGTTTTTCTAAATTAGTTAAGCTAATTTAACTCTATTCCATGCTTTTAGAATCAGATCTGCAGTGAACAGGATTCAATGAATTATTCTGATTATGATCAACCACTTTTGTTTTGTCTTTTGTTCTGTTTTTGCATGTAAATAGTTCCTTAGCTTAGCTTCTTTTTATCTTTAATTTTGCTTAGTAGTTTAGTTAAGTTTCACTAGCCTAGTAGAGAGAATTTATTGACTGAAATATAGTGTTAATTCAGATAAACAGCATTATATAGTGATGTTCTCTGGATGTTCATTTTATTTCTGTTATTAAATTCTTGAAAAGAAGTTGTCACTCCTTTATACTATGTGTGCAGGTTTTGCTGTTAAAAGATCGCTAGTGCTCACATTCATCCCTTTTGACCATTGTCCCGATATCAGCTTAAGAGCTGATCATCACCAGACAATACTTAACAGAGTTATTTATGAAACATTAAATAACTTTAAAGAGTGTGCAATTGCACAACTTCATCGTGCTGCTTCTCACCTCTGTTCTGCACTCTGGTACAGCTACTCTGTCTCAGCAAAACATGACAGATATTAAGACGTCACTCAGAAAAACTGATGACAATACAAGTTTTGCGATCCTTCTATCAATTTACAGGTTGGCAACTTGTTAGCTTAGCTTTAAGTTAGTTTGTTTAGCTTGTTCTAGTATCCCAGACCACGCATCGCCCTCACCCCTCGCACGCACCCTAGTCTGACGGACACCGCCTCCTTTGGGGTGTATGGAGCTAAAATGGTGACAGCTTGCAGCGACTTTGAAAAGACAATTGGCATTGTAAAGTCAAATGTTGAAAAATTAACCATTGAAAAATCACTTGCAATGACAAGAGATTTGGCATTGAAAGATTAGACATTTGATTCCTTTTTCCAAGTCACTTGACACATCTTTCCGTGTTGGTCTCCAACTTCCTATAACTCGGTAAATCCTGGTTACGAAATAAGACAGTGAACCAAAGCGGAGTGCATCATTTAATCACTTACTGTTGTGCAGGCGTTCAGCCAGCTTCTCCTGCTTCATCTTCCTCAGGAAGTTCACAGTGACGTTAAGCAAGGCCTCTCTGCTCCTCCTCCTCCTCCTCCGCTTTTCATCTTCATCTTCATCCTCACCCTTCAACCCCTCCTCGTCTTCCCCCTGACTCTCTGAGCATTCTGGGTAATCTGGACTCAGAAGTTTCTTGAACTCCTTCAGCTCGCCCTTCAAAAAAGCGACCATGTCTTGTTCCAGCTCCTGGAAAGAAAGACCAAACAAAGGGAGACGTTGGACTGAGATCCAGGAGCCACACATCAGAACCACGTTGGACAGACTGATGGTCCACTGGTCTACAAAGTCCAGTACGGAGACGGTCGAACAGAAGCAACACTATTAGTTGGACATGTACAGACCATAAATATGGAGTCCAGCTGCGCTTGATGCCTTTGGGTAGATGGACCATTGTGACCCTCTGGGCTCTGCTGGTCCTCTCTGTGGAGGAACCAGAACCAGTTAGCTGACGTTATGTCTTTCTAAAGTGAAGATGCAAAAAGTCATTTTGGTTGAGAGCTGCCAGAACGTTTGCTAGTTGTGTTGCACTGCAAAAAAGGGAACTAAATGTAGGTAAAATTTTCTTGAAATGAGTACATCATTCTTTGATTTTAGCAGCTAAATAGGACTAAGTGCCAGCGGGATATAGTATTTTTTACCCCTAAAATAAGATAATTAGATATCATGCTCTTGAAATAAGATAAGATGAGATGAATTGTTCTTGTTTTAAGTGCAAAATTTGTATTCTATTGGCAAATAGTCTTATTACCAGCTCAAATCAAGGAAAAATACACTAATTTCAAGAAAATTTTACATACTTTTAGTTCCCTTGTTGCAGTGTGAACAGGACTTTGACTGAATAGCGGGGTCTGGAAGTGTTTGTAGGGTTCAACTCTGGTGGATGTTGTCCCATCAGCTCTCTGCAGTCGCTGGTAACGCCTCCCTCCCTCCCATGAGTCTGTGTTTAGCTGCAGCAGACTAGTGGGAAGCTCCCGGTAAGCTTGCCTTTGACTCAGATGTCTCTGAATCTTATTTTCTGAAGATTTAACACGTCGCTGGAATGTGTTAAATTTACACATTAAAACATTTATGCGCCTATATTCCTACAAATGTCAGACAAAATGTCGAGGAAAAGCTGAGTGTTTTTTGTTGACGTCACCACCAGGATTTATCGTAGCGTCTACTAGTTCGTCTCGTGGTCGAACCGGAGCTGCTCCACGTTGATAACCTGCCCTGCATCTGACGTTGTCCTTTATGGTACTCTGTGTCAGAGGAAGGACAGAAAAGACTATTGGCTAATCTCTGTGATTTACTCTATGCTCCGTGTGCAGATCGCAGGGTTCAAAGAAACTCTCCATTTCAAAATCTTTACTTTTCTAGACTTCATAGATTTTTCTGGTAGTTTTTTTATTTATTAATTCTTTACAAAACTCTGGACATTTGAGCAGAAAACCTATAAGAAGACAACTTTTATTATCAGTATAGACGGCGCGGTGCTATTTCAAGCCTACAATTCGTTAGAGGAACCATAATAGATTTGACAAATTCTTTAGAACTGAGAAATTGTTTTGTGGATTTAGCTCTTGGTTCAGTCCGTGACTCATAACCCAAAAAAAATCAGTGATCTGGACAAAGCATTGACTTTGATAATCAAACACAAAATCTTTTGCTCTGGTCTTGTCCCTTCCAGGGGTCTCCTCAGCAAGTCGTCTGTCTCCATCTAACCCCGTGGCATCCATCTTCTTCTCTCACACCAACTACCTTTAGGTCCTCTTTAGCTTCCCGTCCCCATCAGCTTTATACGAGCAGCCATCTTCTCTCTTTTATGTCTCTATCGTGTAAATTTATACATTTTGAAGGCCACCTGCCTTTCTTCTTTCCAGCTTCTTGATTGAATGAAAATCTCTTTAAAATCCAGATCTGCCAGAGTTTACAATATTTTTCAGCATAACTTTATTAAATTTTAATTTTACTACATTTGGGATCTGTTTCTGATCCATTCATGGGGTCCATCTAGCAACAAAAATGCATTTTCCAAGAATAAAGCAGCACCTGTTTTCATAGATGGACTCAGAAAGGTGGATTTTAGTTTCCAACAGACAGAAAGCAAATGGTATTTTTTTAGGACATCTGAAAATGACCATAGAGACGTTTACTTGTTGAGAATGAGCTGCACTGAGCGTTAATGCTTATAATAATCCAGTTTAAACAGACACGATCATCTTCATATTTGTAAGAGGCAAACATTCTCAGCATACTGAAGTAATCAGGGCACCATGTGAATTAAACACACGTCCTTTTTTAGTTGTAACACAACAGAAAAGGATTTAAACTCGTTAAACTAAGCTCTGCACCTACGTGTCCGCGGACTCATGTCTGTCTTATTTTGTGGAGCCCAGAGACAGAAGCAGCTCAGGATGTTGGTCTGCCGTTATTCAAAGAGGCTAATTTTAATAAAATTAACCGCAAACACACATTAACATGTAATAATTTACTACTACATGTGATTTTGTTGGCGTGGTGGGGCGCCCCCCTTGTTGAATGGTAGGGGAACACCGACTGGGGTCTCTCTCATTCACACACATGGATTCAGTCTTGCTACGGCTAACCGTCATTCCTCTGCTCTCAGGGGCAAACCTCCACCTCTCCAGATGTTCCTCCGCCTGTTCCTCGCTCTCAGCACAGATCACAACGTCATCAGCAAACATCATAATCCATGGAGGTTCCTGTCCGACCTCACCTGTCACCCTGTCCATCAGAGCCGATCCTTGATGCAGTCCCAGCTTGACCTCACCTCACCACCGTCCTGCAGCTCTCCTCCACGTCCTGCACCACCCTAACATACTTCCTCATGCAATACCACAGCCCCCCCCCCCAGCACCCCGCCATGCTTTATCTAGATCAGGGGTCTGCAACCTGTGGCTCCAGAGCCGCATGTGGCTCTTTGGACCTTCAGCTTTGGCTCTTAAAAACTTAGACCAAACATGCGGGGGGAAAAAATTGGTCAATGTTTCCAAATGTAAAGGTAATTTAAAATGGCTAGCTTTAGGATGCATTTAGTTCTGCAATATATGCATTACATTCCCAGAAAGAAACTAATGGTGTATAGAATATTTTACTATAGATAAATTAAGCATCTTTTTGTCAATAGGTTGCAAACGACTTGCTTTTTCATCATTTTGATGCCATTTGCTATAAAAATCAAATGTCCAATTGACAAAAATGCATTAAACCTAAACATAAAAATTGTGTTGGTTAAATAATAAAAACTGTTGATATTTAATTAAAAAAAATTTAAACAAAATCCTATAGTATACTATGAAAACAAGCTCTTGTTTTAAAGAGATGTGTAACTTTTGTGGCTCTAAACAAAATTTGTTTAGCTGGACCGAGGGCAAAAATGGCTCTGTGGGTTGTAAAGGTTGCTGAGCCCTGCTCTAGATCTATAAAAAAAAACAATGCAGCTCCCTCTGAGCCTCACCGGTCTTCTCCATCAACATCCTCAAAGCAAATCCTGCGTCTGTGGGACTTTTATCTATCATGACACCAAACTGCTGCTCACAGGTTACCTCAGTCCAGCTTCCGCTGCTCTTTCTCATAACTTCATTGTAAGTCATCAACTTTATTCCTTCCTCGCTGCCACAGCTCTGATAATGACATACAAAATAAAGTCTGCGAAAGTCAGCAACTTTCCATCCTCCATCCTTCTTTCCACACTTATCCAGACATGGAAAACTAGAAAGCAGAATTCCAGACTCTTCTTAACCTTCTAACACTGCACAGGAACCTTATAGCTGCTACATTTGGGGATGTATAAAGTGAGTAAAGCCAGGGAGTACGGCTGCAGAGCGAAGCTTAAGAAACACGATAAACTGTCCAGCAGACTGAATGCAGACCAGCTGGAGCAACTAAACTTTCTGCTCATCACTGACAGAGAACAAAGAAGATCTTCAAACTTCTTCTTTCGTGGGTGCAGAGACCAGGAGCCCCGTTTCATTCGCTAACCAAACTCTTCAGGCTCATGTTATCAACCTCAGCCTGGTTAGTGTCAGCCGTTCTGCAGCTAGTGGCGCTGGAGGAGCCGTTCTTACATTTAACACTCTTAATGCTCTTTGGAGGCTGAAACGTCTCCGTCTGCTGTGAGGAGACGCTGTGCCTCGTAGAGAAAGCAGGATTTTCAGCAAAACGGACAGTTCTGAAACTGTAAAGGTAACCAGGTGTTGGTTTCACGTTGTTACCACGCGCCTGAGTAGGAGCATAGAGCTGTAATGCATAGAATGTGACGATCCAGCGTGTTCAGATCCAGGTCCAGTCCTGTCGTAGCCCTTAGTGAACTTAAACGATTCAGCCCGAGCTCACCTGAAGTCAATGAAAAAGCCCTTTGACACGTCGCTCCGCAGGGAGACACCGCTGGGACAAGAATCCGGCGCAGGTTCTGGTTCTGGTGGCTTCCTGTGAACACAGATGGTCTGATGAGCAGGATTTAGAACGAGCTGGCAGGAGACGCCTAACAGACGTGACGGTAAGAACTGAGCAGCAGCGCCGGCCGCCTCAGCAGCCAGAAAGTGCCCGAAGAAAGGCCTCTGCAGAAAAGTCTGCTGCTGTGTTCCTGCCTACTTCCTGCTGTCAGGCAGGTTCTGTTTGCTGCTCAGCGGTTCCGCACCTCTCAGAACAACGTCAGGTGAAACAATCAGAGCAGTAAAACACATTACTAAGATAAAATGCACATTTAAATGCAGCACTTAGAGAGAGCTCACCTCTTTTTAGACGGCCGGTCTGCTTTAAAATCAACGAAGCGACCAATCGACCTGTCGCCCCGCAGGGACACACAGCTGGGCCCAGGTTCTGGTTCTGGTGGCTTCCTGTGAACACAGAGGGTCTGATGAGAAGGATTTGGATCGGGCCGGCAGGAGACGTCTGCCAGACGTGACGGTAAGAACTGAGCAGCAGCAGCACCGGCCGCCTCAGCAGGACGGGTGTGGCGTGTTTCACACCCGTCCTGCTCTGGAGCCCAAAGACCCAGAAAAGTCTGCTGCTGTGTTCCTGCCTACTTCCTGCTGTCAGGCAGGTTCTGTTTGCTGCTCAGCGGTTCTGCACGTCTCAGAACAACGTCAGGTGAAACAATCAGAGCAGTAAAACACATTACTAAGATAAAATGCACATTTAAATGCAGCACTTAGAGAGAGCTCACCTCTTTTTAGACGGCCGGTCTGCTTTAAAATCAACGGAGCGACCAATCGACCTGTCCCCCCCCAGGGACACACAGCTGGGCCCAGGTTCTGGTTCCGTCCGCTTCCTGTGAACACAGAGGCGCCGGTGAGAGAATGCTGAGCTCTGACAGGGAGGAGAGACCTGGACAGTCAGGGACGGGGGGGTCTGACCTTTGACCCTTGGGTCCTCCGGGCTGAGCGGATCCAGAGGGAGGGGCCTCTGGGTCTTCACACGGGTCCATGCTGCTCAGCTCACGCACCTTCCGCCTTCACCTGAGGAGGAAACGCTCACCGTTATCTGGTCGGCTCCGCTGCTGATTGGAGGAGAGGAACTGCTGCGGTTCTATTCCCAGGAACCCGACCCGATGAATTACGGGGGGTGGAACGCCGCACCCTGGAGATTTGCACCTACAGCCGCCGAGCATGTCTCATGTCCCGGGGATGGACTAACCACCGCATGATGCCAAACGGCTGCCGGTAAAAACTGACCAATGTCCTTAAAGCTGTTAAACGCCCGATAATTAACGTGATGCGGGTTGGTTTACAGCTGCTGGCAGGAAATCCAGCAGCTAGATCTCTCCCTCCTGTGAGAGAAGACGAGCCACGCCACTGATCTAACATCATTTCATCCTGGTACGCTCCACGTATGCCCGGTAAGAGGGATTGCTGCAGACTCAACGGCTCGACGCCAGCAACCGTCCGCTGTGGCTCCGCCCTCCTCCAGGAGGATTTACCGCTGCAGGTCAGCGACTGGGTGCAACCTGCTGGGTTCCTGAGAGAGAAACTCTGAACCAGCCTGGAGGATAAACTGGACTTGGCTGCATCAAACTGACTCTGAATCAGTTCTGGAGAAACTGGAGCTTTCTGCAACATTTCCTTCAGGGGAGACTCGCTGCCGATCGGTGCTACCACCATGAACTGGACTGGAGCTGCCACAGCCCAGACGGTCCGGTGAAAAGTATTAGCAGCCCTCGTTGACCTTAAACACCCAGCTCTTTCTAACCAAATATTCACCTGCTGATGGTGGTTTGGTTTCAGTCCTCCTTTAATCAGCCTCTTTCTGATTGGTCAGGCATGACCTGCAGGTCTCATGGTGACCTTTAGGGTCAGGAACCCGCCTGGACATGTTGGCAGCGGTCCAGAACGTCTCTGTCTTGATTTCCTGACCCAGAACCTGCTCCAGGCGCCCCTCTGAGGCCTCGGGCCAATCGGTGGACCTCCTGGTGTTCTTCACTCTCACTTCTACAGTCAGGAGCGGCAGACTGGACATGTGACGTTTAAACAGAACCTCCCCCATGATGGCGGGTGGAGACGTCCTCCTGCCGTCACACAGCCTCTGTGTGGCTGATCTTAGCCTTCTGAAGCTGGACAGAAGGTCAAATCCGTTTATTATAAGCATTTTACTTTGCTTTGTTTGTTTGCTCCACTGCAAGATGTTCAATAAGTTAAACACTGTTGCATCCAAACATGTTAGAAAACACACAAACGCTGCCATGTGGCATTTTTCCGCACACCTGTGAGTGAACAACGTCTTAAAGGCGCAGCTCTGAACATTTATCTGATCTGCTTCATGAAAAACAATCCTGAATTACACTTTTTTTCCCAGTTTGAGAATCTGAAAACCAATCAGGTTCCAGTCAGAAACAGGCTCCATGTGAACCATGAAGGTAGGAAATAAAGTTTTATTTTCCATTCAGAAATCTATCAGCCATAGGCGTAACTTCCTTAAGGACTGGTGTGGACATGTCCCCACCAATCTTGACCAGTAGGGGGACAGTCCCCACCAATATTTTGTACACGTATTTTACTTTCGGTGCTGTGTATATCTGATTAAAACCCCATTCAGGCCGCTCCTCAGAAAGAAAATAAAAAAGTTCTCCCCGCTGCTCACCGTCCACAAACCCCTACAAAAAAAAACTCCGCCGCTCCTCAGGAAAAAAAAAAAATCTGTTGCCTCTCGCTTTCTCCCCATCTCCGCCCTCCCCCTCTCCTGTCGCTTCCTTTCAAAAGCCCCCGCTATTGCTACTCCCACCATTTGATGTGATCGACAGGAGGAGAGAAAGCAACACAGCGGTGTTCATTAAATTTAACCGGTAGCTAACCTATTGGACTCAGGGTTGGCAAAAAATGCCACCGAAAAAGCCGCCTGACATCCGGAGCTTTTTCACCAAACAGCAGCAACGTGTAAGTTTTTTTGGGTGAATTAAAATGAGTGACAAAACATGACAGCATTTAATGCAGGTCATTTTTCTTTCTAACAGAGAACAAATATAATTCAGATCGCTTCCTCAGTGGAAGATGCTACGGGTTTTCAGGTAAAATGCAAACAGTGTTGCGAAAATATTCTTGATGAGATGTGAGATAAAGGAATAAAGGACAGTTTAAGGTTCTATTGTTGTATATCTGTGTCATTCAGCAGGCCACAAGCATGCTAACCGATTCAGGGATAGCAGTGGACTCAGACTTGCAGGTGAGAGGGACTTGTGGAAATATTAAGACCTAATTTTACTCAGGAGAGACTTAAAGTAGTAAAAGAATAGAGAATTGTGTAAAAATAAGTGAATACCTTATTTAAAATATAACTGAACCGTTGGGAAAAAAAACTCAAACCACTTTTTTCCCGCCCTGTTATGTCAGCTACACTACATTCAGTATCGTTACCATAGAAACAGACAACAGCGTCAATATATCAGAATTATACTAAAAGACACGCAAATAATTTCCCACATGCTTGACATTGTTGATATGCAATTTCAGGAGAGGTTCACTCAGTCTGAGTTTAAGGACTTTCTGGAGATGTGGATGAAACTGTGGACCAGTATCCAGAATTAAGTACCCACAGTCTGAAGGTTCAGTTGAACATGTTTTATGCAAAATATGCTTGCAAGTCCGGTGATGAGGTGGTTACATTTCTCAGAGAGATGACAACAGAAGTCAGAGGGTTGTTTGATCAAGTGGAAACGCTTGTTAGATTGCTTTTGGTGAACCCAGTGTCTTCAGCTGAGGCAGAGAGGAGTTTTAGTGCTCTCAGGAGGCTAAAGACATGGCTCAGATCAACAATGACTCAAGTAAGGCTTAACAATGCTGCTGTGTGCCATGTCCACCAAACAAAACTAGACAATTTAGACATTGATCAAATATGTCAGCAGTTTGTGTCAGTGAGTGACAGAAGAAGGCAGGTGTTTTGCACTTTTAAATGAGTCTGTGCTGGGCCTTCTTTCAAAGTTTAGGTTTAATGTCAAAATCTCAGATGGAAGGCAGGGGTATAAAGCTGTTAATCAATATTGAATCTGTTTTCCTGTTCAGAGTTGTTCAGTTTCTGATGTAGAAAGCTTTGATTGTTTTTGGCTTTTGGTAGTTTGTCTCTTGTATCGGCTTATTTTTGGGGAAACTTGTTAAGTTTAGATTTATGTGATATTTTTGCACAAAATATATTAGTGAATATTGTAACAGTTATGTTTTCAACTGTAAGCATTAAATTAATATATGTTATTCACATTTTTTTTTGGCTTTATCCTTTCCAACAAAAAAAAAAAATGCGTCGCGCAGGTAGCTCCCTTTCCCTATGAGCCGTCCCCACCAACTTTCAACACAAAGTTACACCCTTGCTATCAGCACTGGTTTGCTGGATGAGAGCCAGCGGCTGAGCTTTATGACGCTCTCTCTGTGGAAGTGATTTATCTTTATTATAATAAAGATAAATGTATCTTTATTATGATAAAGTTAAATCAGCCTTTAGACCAGGGGTCACCAACATGGCGCCCGCCCTCCAGGACCGAGGATGCCTGATCAAAACACAGCAAAAACCCCCAGTGAGCTGCATCTAAAATGTTATGTTAGTTAGTTCTTTCTTTTTAATCATACTTACATAGATTTAAAACGATGAATGCATTAAAAACATGTTTATATTACATAAAGTTAAGGTGAGCTCTGACTCTTCTAGGTCAAAGGTCAGCACAGGTGATATGACTCAACACCTATGAAGCAGCTCTCGGTTTCTAAAAGGTTGCTGACCCCTGCTTTAGGACAATAACGCCTGTTTTAAACACTTTGATGGTTAAACGGAGGCCTTTCCTGCTGGGAGCCGCCAGCGGAGCTCAGGCCGCCTTCAGCGCGTCAGTCCGCGGGGAAAGCAGCGGCTCCTCTCCCCCTCAGAGGAGATCTGGGTGGTTTGAGCCCAGATTCCCCCCCAGCGGAGCAGCGGCTCTTCCTGCGGCTCCAGCGTTCCCTTCAGAGGGATTTCTGCGCGAATAACGAGAACTGCGCCACAGCCACGACGAAAGCGAAAGTAAAACTTCAGCCGAGTTTGAAAAGCGTGACAAGTTCAGACAAAGCGGAACATTTTTCTCCCGGCGACGCCGAGACAGACCATGATATAACTACCTGTAGAAATAAAGCTGGACGCTGTCAGTCATGGTGAGCTCTGCGGCGGATCGATCATCGCGGCGCTGGAGACGCTTTCCGGCGGCGGTGCGGGGTTGCCAGGTCTGACAAAACCCCGCCCACCTCCATAAAAACCAGCCTGAACCAGCACCTCTGCTCACAGAAAGGTAATGAGTGTCAGAAAGGTGATAAGAACACCTACACTACCCCCCCCCCCCCACACACACACACACACACACACACACCTCATTTGAATCATTATAATTAATAATTATTGTTCTAAAGCCAAAAAGAGCCCAACAGATTTACTTTCACAAGTGGAGCCTTACTGCTTTCCTCATGCTGCTCCGCTTGGTTTATATATGCATCTTCTTCTTCTTTTTGTTTAATGGCAGGTTTATATATGCAAGAAGCTTTATTAGATTTTATGCTGAGACTATTTTATGTTCAATGGACACAGAAACAGCTAGAAGAGGAAAATGGAGAGAAACAGATGAGAGAAAACGCTAAAAGGGAGAAAATGTGAAAGTGAAAGAGGAGAGAAAAGGGAGAGAGCATGTAACCCTGGTTGACCTAAGTTCAGTGAATCATTTACTTCTTCTCACTACCACACACACCTTCATTCTTTGCACATTCATTCTGTAAACATCATCCACACACATTTCTAATAAAATATCTTATAATAAAACCATTTCTGGAGGACTGGGCCAGGTGAACCAGGAGAAGAGAGGATGCTGCCCTCTAGAGGCGATCAGTGAATCCACCTGGAGCTACTATGATCACCTGGTCACTGACATGCTTCAGCTTCCACTGCTGTGTTTTCACAAGCTCTGCATAGAACACATTAGTCGTTTTACTTTCCTTATATAGCCATATGCACATACTAGAACTATCTTTATTCTGTCAGTGCAACCCAACCACCATTTGTGTCGCTAATATGCTTCAGATTAGAACCTAGAAACCTATAAAACAAGATCCTGACTCCAGCAGAATGAGAAGCACCATGACTAAAGGACATTAGATCGCCCCATCCAAGTTTCCAAAATGTTGTCGCCTCAACAGACGAGCGCATTTCTTGGAAGAAAAATCAATTTGCCTTCTGCTCCTTGCAGTTTAGAGAAATACCCTTATGTTTAACATTATTTTTCAATCCCCTGGTGTTTAAAAGTTACAAGGACAGCATGGATTAAACTGAATAAATGTGCAACAACCTCAGAAATGAGTGTTGCAGAGCAGCACAAAGCCCTATGAAGCTTTCACACTCAGGGGAGACTTGTGGGGGGGGGGGGGGGGGGACCTTTACAAAACACAAATACAGCGCAGAGAAACACACGGCAAGTTGTGCGCCTGCCAGACCCCTTGCTGACCTTACATGGTCTACAATGGAGCGAGAAAAGTAAAGTAAAGGAAGGAGGAGCAGAGAGGGTGAGAGACTCCTGCACACGTTTAATAAGGAGGTTTCCTCACTTTTAAGGAACTGAACTCAATTAAACAAGAAAATGTTTAAATATGGTTAACAAAGAGCCAGTGGAGAAGAAATGCTAAAATGTTCTTGAATTCAGATCTAGTGTACCCTGCATAAACTCAAGTTATAAATCCTAAAACAACATAATGAGTTTCTTTGTTATGTGAATAACAAAGAAAAGAGTTAACTTTTTTAACTCTTTTCTTTCTTCATAGTAGGTACACCTGGTCTGACGTTCTGTTAACTGTGACATCATCCAGAGAAGACAGATCACGACTACTACCATCTAATGTAGAACAGATTACTAGATCAATGTGTGCTTCTGTGCTTGTTTGTCTCTCTTGTTGTGTCTCTGCTCTGTCTTCTGTAACCCCCAGTCGGTCGAGGCAGATGACCGTTCACACTGAGCCTGGTTCTGGTTCTGCTGGAGGTTTTTCCTTTCCGCTAACGGGTGTTTTTTCTTTCCACTGTCGCTTCATGCTTGCTCAGTATGAGGGATTGCTGCAAAGCCATGGACAATGCAGATGACTCTCCCTGTGGCTCTACGCTTCTCCAGGAGTGAATGCTGCTTGTCGGGACTTTGAATCAGCTGGTTCCCTTATATAGGACATTTTTGACCAATCTGTATAATCTGACCCAATCTGTATAATATGATTGATTTTGACTTTGTAAAGTGCCTTGAGATGACATGTTTCATGAATTGGCGCTATATAAATAAAAGCAGTTTCGGTTCACTATAGTGGTAGTGCTGCTATAGCTACACCTGCAGGTTCTTTGTGGGCGTGACCTGAATTATTGTCCCCGGCTGAAAGCAACCAAAATAACTCTAGACTGATTCTAGATCAGCTTGATTACAGGAACTTGGCTTTAACATGCCATTTGACACCATTAAACACATGGTTTTACTGGAAATACTTGACTTTTTAGACTTTGGGGAAAAACTTTTGTAAAATGATCGGGATCTTTTATAATAATATCTAGAGTTCAGTTTTCTTTAATACTGGTATGTCCCCCACATTTCATGTATGCCAAGACAAGGATGCCCAATTTCAACCAAAATGTTCATTTTAGCCTTTCAGACACTCACTGCGCTTATTAACAATAACATCTAAATGTAAATACATTTTTTGACAAAGAATTTAAAATTAGCCAATTTGCTGACGAAACAGTAATTAAAAATAATTAAACTGTAAATGTTGCACTAAACTCTCTAATTTTATTCTTTGAAGCATCTGTTTTGTCGATTAAAATAAAAAATGTGAATCACTTCCCATCCACAGCTCTACCAGTTCAGTAATATCCATAGACATAATTTAAAGAGTAGACCCCACATCGACCGCTTTCGCCTATGGGCACTGACGAGATTTGGGGGCGCCATCTTGGTGCGGTCGACAGCTCTGCTCAGTGTAATGTGTTGATATTCTGATAGGGTGTATGTTGCGAAACACTGCCACTCATATATATTTTTTTATTACTATATACACAAACACATTTATACACACACATATATATGTTTCAAATTATTGTTTTTTTATTATATTATTATTTAAATTAGCCTATTTTGTCAGGAATAACTCGTTTGGCACAACACCAGCACCAAACATTAGCAGGTGTAGTGACTACTTGTCCATGAAAACCAAAAAACTCAAGATTTAAAGGTGAACTAACTAGGACTGAAGGACTGGTAAAAAAACATATGACCCATGTTCATCCCGAGCTACCTAAAGTCTATGTATATATGTGACACACCCAAGACCCAAACAAAATCAATTAACTAATTAAACAAGAAACTTGCAAATAATTTTCTAAACAACTAAACTTAAACAACAAATAAGCAAATAAAACAAAATGAACAGAACAAAAATAGAGAAATTGCTCCTACAGCAAACCTGAATTTTGTTGGTGGACAAAAATCCCGAAACATAACATTGTAATCAAAAATACAAACAATATCCGTTTAGCTTAATTGTGAAAAGTTTTTCCTCGAGCCCTGATGTCAGTAGTTCGTCGATTCAAATGAAAATACGTCGCACAGTGCTGATTCATCCTTCGTCTGATCACCTTAAACCAGCAGATTAGGGTAGCTGGTCGACCGCCCCAAGATGGCGGCCGTAATATCTGCGCCACGACATTCAATACGGGGTCTACCATTATATTATGGCCGTTTCTCAATATGCGTTCTTGAGCGTTCTTGTGTGCTCGTGTGCTCGTGACACGTCATCAGCCTCAGCCCGAGCACTGTTCCAATACTGAGAACGCCAAATCGAGAACGCGCCGAATTCCCCGGATGTTGTTCTCGCCCCGCCCTCTTTATCGAGCATGCATCAGAGCAGACTTGTGCGTTCTTCAGACTGACCGCTTTCCCAGAATGCACCGCGGCAAGATAATTTTTAGGCTTTTTAGAAATTAAAAATGTTGTTTTAAAAAAAATTGTCAATAAGATTTATTGTGGTGTAGTATATAAATAGTTTTGAATGTTAAAGAAATGCTAAAGAACTGTGCGTCTCATGACGTCACAAGTACGCTTCTGTTCCAATACACCATACGTGCTGCGTGCTCGCGTTCTTGTCAAGTCCGATCTTCCTGTGTTCTCGCCAAGACCGGACTTGACGAGAACGCGAGTCCGTACTCGCGTTCTCGTGAATTGAGAAACGGCCTATGTCTATGGTTAGATCTTCAATCTGTGTACATTGTTAACTTGTTTGTTTAATCGTAAATAAAGTTATTAAAAAAACGTGCAGCCGCGTTGATCTTTTCCGGATTCCTTGTTCTTGTTTACCGAAGTCAAGGGAGCCCTTTTTTTTTTTTTACAGGCCACACATCCACCATGAATTACGGTAGCAATGCTGGGTTGGACCTTTCAAAATAAAAGCGACATTTTTAACGTTCATTAACGTCAGTTATTCTTACCCCTCTGTTAAAAAATATCATGTCCTCCTGTGAATCTGGATAGATGAGAATGATTAAATGTTTTTTTTTCTGATTGTTTTAGTCACTGATTCACATAGTTAACTGGATGCTTCTTATTTCAAAATGCCCATTTATTTAACCCAAGTCTCCATGGTTATTAAATCGTAACTGTTTTCAGTGAATACTTTCCCTTTAGGATGACAATAGAACACCTCAGGTGTTGCTCACCAAAGATCATCAAGATCTGATGTGGATTTTCAAAATAACAAAATGTCACTAAAATGTAAAATACAATGACATTAAAATACGTCTCACATATTCATATTCACTGGAGGACATAAATAAATATTTTTTAGGGCAGCGGTAAGAATATAAACTGGCTTCACTATGAATTTTACTTTGAAAGGTCCAAGACAAAGTAAAATCCATGGTGTTTGCGTGATCCATAAAAACCCAGTAAGGGCTGGCGACGTGACTTCAGCTCTGGTTTTGTTGTGAGGCCAGAATCGGGAGTGTTGGTGAGGCTGAAAGAGAGCAGCAGCTGCTGCAGGTGATGAAGTCTGGAAAGAAGTCCAGCAGCTGGAGGCACAGCGGAGAAACTGGAGGGAAGCAGGAGCTCAAAGAGCGGCAGGACGCAGCAGAGGAGACACCAATGATGGGGGATGTTTTCCAGCCCAGAGTTCTGCTGCACCCATCAGGTTTGGAGATTTCCTTCTTCATGCTAACTGTGTGGATGGAGCTAAAGTTTAGGAGCCGTTTTCAGCAGCTGATGGATTCCTCCTCTTCATCACAACTCGTTGCAGGGTTTCCTCCAGAAAACTGGCTAAGCCTGCAGCTCTGCTTAGGAGGTGCTAATGCTAGCTTAGCATGTAGCATAGGAGGTGCTAACGCTAGCTTAGCTTGTAGCATAGGAAAGCTAATGCTAGTTTAGCATTTGGTATAAGAGGTACTAATGCTAGCTAAGCATGTAACTTAGTTAGCATGGTCTGCCTGCCTGGGAAAGTTCCTGTAAGCAACTCTTTTTGGTTTATCTTGTCTAGAAAGCTATATAAGTTCAGTCCATTTACTGTTTAGAAAGAGAGTCTCATGTTTTCTTCTGGCTGTTTTACTGTGGAGGACCAATCCTGCCATAATTTAGTATACAGAAATAAATCAATGACTCAATTAAAGAAATACTGAGCAAAAAAGTAGCTAATTACATAAAATTGTGTGCCATTTAATGCAACCAAACAATAAAAATAAGACAATAAATTATCAGTTAATCAGCTATAAATATGTAATTCTACATTCTACAAAATTCATTGGATTCACCCGCCAGGCGTGTGTTCACAGGTGAATAGACCCCTTGCAACCACGTGACTCGTTACCCAGAACCCCTTGCGTGGCGGCCATATTGGTTGGCATGCCATTGTCTACACAACGCGCCAACATGCAAACAAAGTCTTACGTGGATGAGTTACAGCCTTCTGATAAGGCAGCTTACTTCGCTAAATGTGCAAGGATCGGTAATGCGGACCCTTTGACTCTTCCTGATAAGGTTTTTTCTAGTAATCCCGATGATTGGCCATCAGTTTGCTACGCGGATCTGGTGAACTACCTTGTGTTGTCACCCACCCCAACGTACAGTGGCGATCAGATGAAGGCGTACAAGAGTTTGGAAGCGCACAAACAGTTCACTGCCGGATGGATACGTGAACTGTCTGTTTGTTACCTGAATGATGTAGCAGTTGTCCGTGGAAGGGTGAGTCTAATGTTTTTTATTCTCATAACTTAGCCGGGCGTACACTGTACACGCTGGCCGTCTTTTTCCGTACGGGGGTGCGGGCCGGGCGGTCTGCCGTGCCGCGCGGCCGGCGGCGCGTCTCGTCTTTCCTCTCTCCCCTCCGTTCCCCCTGACGCCCGGTGCCTCCCGTGGTCTGGGTCCCTGTCACCCACCGGGGCACGAACAGTATGAGCACTCCGGTCGCGCCGTACACAGGTCGTGAGCGGTGATCTTTTAAACCCCGCGGTTCCGTAGCTGAATATAAGTACCACGACTGAAAAACTCGTAGAGTGTATGCCCGTGAACGGGCGGGTGGGGAGGTGGCGATCGTTACACTGGCCGGAGAGCCGCCGCTGTCTGGAGAGGCAAGAAGCGGGTGCTGCTCCAGACAGCGGCGGCTACAGCAGCAACAGCGGCTTCTCCAGCCGGTGTAGCGATCGCTACACCGGCTGGAGAAGCCGCCGCTGTCTCCTGCTTCAGACAGCGGCGGCTGCTGTAGCGCATTAACTCCGCTTCTCCGGCCCGTGTAGCGATCGCCACCTCCCCTCCGCCACTATTTAAGTAGAACAATGAATAGAGCAGAATTAAGTTGTATTTACCGGAGATGAAGTGTAGACTGCAAATTCTCTCGTAGTATGATGGCTCCCCCAGTCCATTTGGAGTGTCTGCCTGCGCTCTTTTCATTGAAAATATCCATTTCTTTCTTCTTTCCTCATCCTTTGGTAAACGACAGAAACGTACATCCAACGATTTGGAATGCCTCTCTGTGCAACCGGGAGCACAACAAGTGGTAGGCATTGTTTACATTCCAAAAATAAACTAACTAAAAGTACGCTCTAAATCACCCGTTTTGTCATGTAGTAGACGGGCTGTCAGGCTAGCGTGCCCACCAAGATGGAGGCGCGCGCCCCCGATCACGTGACTGTGACGTCAGATGCAAGGGGTCTATTGATCTGTTTCCTTGGGCCTGTTAACCAAATTTTATTGTGATTTTATGTTATTGACATCTCATCTGTTTGTGTCCACTCTGTTCTCTCCTGTAGTGTCTTTTTCCACTGTTCTTACCTGCCTTAGGACAGTGGATGCAAATTAGCTCTTGTGCTAATTCTGGCATATTTACATTGTTGCTTTAAGCTGGCATGTGGATGAATGTGCATTGTCCTAATTAAAAAAAAAAAAAAAAAAATTTACCATCTATTTCAATTTTTAACTCATATTTATGGTTCTGCATGTTTTTTATTTCAACCACTCATTTTCAGATATCCGTTTCCTTTAACTCTTTATTTTATCGGTTGTATTTATTACAAGTAAGGTTTGTTTTCTCCACCCAAACATATTAAAAAGTTTTTTTTGTTTGTTTAAAAAAACATTATTTTCAAATTTTATAGTCTTTTTAATAATCAAAAACGGATGTATTTTCACTGTCTGACAGTTGTTAAAAACATGGCCACTAGGGCTGGGTATCATCTAGGATGACCCTATTCAATAAGTTTCTGTCAGGTTCAAACACCTAAAACATTCATTAACAACACAAGAAGGAGAGACAACAATGAGGTTTGGTTTTCAAATTATCTTGCAAGGAGAGGAGCTGAGATGCTTAATCCAGATCTCCAAAACTGGCTCTGAAGCACTCCGTCCCCTCCTTTCTTTTTATTAGGCATTGTCAAGCTAAGGGGTAGGGAGAAGCAAAACAACTGTGACCTTGGAGATAATACCAAGCAGTTCACACAGTACAGTTATGGGTAAGCACTCCAGATGCTGAATAGAGTTCATAAAAACACTGATTATAGTCACAACATAGTTCTCTGCTTTCTGCAGACCTTCTGCAAAGATGAGAGAAAGATCAGCCACATGAAATACACTTTAATATCTAAAACCTTAAAACTTCTTAGTAGTAAAGAGTAAATATATATGAACATAGTAAATAAGATAAATAGTAAGAATAATTCTATCAGTTTCTCAATACATAACTCAGCTTGAGTTGATTTGACTACAATATCGATATTTATTGCTTTCAAATTAACGCTCAGTCATTCAATTAACAAAACCAGCCACATATTATATTTATGTTCAATTTATTGAACAATGACATATTAACAGGAAAATAAAGTTGCAGTTGGTTCAATGCATTTAATGAATCACAGAAACCAAAAAATGTTCCCAAACATCTGATTTTTAGGAACAAAGGCGCCTCCAACATCCTGTCGGCCGTTCCGCAAATTCGTCTCGTTTGCTCTTCTTCGCTGTGAATAGTAATGGCGCACTGTTATAACGCCCCTTAAACCGGTTATGAAGCATTAATCGTTGAAGTGGCAGATCAGAGAGATTTTTCTCACAGATGATGTCCACATAGCTATTTATTAATTCTGATAATTTTTTTTCGGTCTCCTACCCGCATCTGTCGTTTTTTGCGTTCGCAAAATCCATGGGATCAAAACGATCTCGCCAGGCGGACTTTCCCACTGACGTCATAGCGGGAGTCACTGGAAGCCGGCACCCGCTGTACTGTCTGAGTACTAAATGGATAACGTTGTTTTGCTTTCACGGCTTTTTTTACAAGATGCCTCGTCATTGTGTCGCTATGTACTGTTAAAATGAAGATTGAAGATTGCATGAGTGGCCAAAAGACACACTTAGAGCCCGTTTGTGGCTCGTCCTTTTAAAGACGACTGCCTCGGTGCTCCGGGGGAGGGGGACTTTGGCTCTTCACATTCACAACCGCTGCTCTTCCTCTTTAGATTTTAACGGTAGCTTGCATCCATTATTGTTGCACTACTGCCATCTATTGGATCCTAATATCTATTTCTCAAATTCTCTGATCCCAGTATTTTTTTTAAACCTAAAAATCTTCTTTTTCCCCTAAATACTATTTAGCTTATAAACCACATTCTCAAATTTAAATTCCTATTAAAACATAATTCCGTTTTTAATAATCTTTGATTTACATATCTTCTACAATTAATAAAAACATGTTCTATTGTTTCCACATCATGACACCAACTACAAAAACCAGTAAGATGTTTCCTGTGACCGGTTCTTATTCTATTTATAATTATTTCCTCCCTCCTGTTTATTCCTCTAATCCTTACTACATCAACTGTATTTTTTATCCTATATAAGTGCCTTCCATTTATTTAATTATCCCACCTACCTTTCCATATCTTCTTGCTTTCTCTCCAAACTATACTTTTGCCTTCAGATTTGGATAACTTTACTGGCAAATCAATACATTCTTTTTTAATAGCCTCCTTAGCCAACCTATCTGCTCTTTCATTACCCAAAAAACCTACATGAGCAGGAGTCCAAAATAAAATTAAATTTTTATTTTGTTCACATATTCTATGATGAACAGCCATAACCTCATATAATATATTTTGATTATTTGTACATTCATTTTGAATACTCAATGCAGATATTCACTACAAATTATTTTATTTATATTAGTATCCTCCACCCATTCTCACGCTAATAATATAGCACATAATTCTACTGCATATATACTGAGATAATTAGATGTTCTTTTTTTAAATAATCTTTGTCAGGAATCACCACTGCTATACTAGTTGCTTCACTCTTTGTCTTTTTATTTTCATGTATGTATATCTACGTGTGTTGTCTCTTACTTTCCTGTATCTGTTTATTTGTGTGTAAATGCACCCCAGCAATCAAAAAAAATGTTATGAGAAATTTTACTCACTGCTGCTTTTTGTTTCAGACTATGTAGACGACTGTTTCGAGATGCTGCTAGCAGAGCTGGAGAAAATAAAAAACTAACCAGATTGATGCAGCATCAGACCCCCGATCACTGACAAGTTCATTTGTGAAACCAACAAAAGATGATGCCATCAATCTCTCATTCAGTCGATTTTCAAAAAGACCATGAAATCATTTTATTAGTAATTGCTTATATTACATAATAACCACAACAATTTTGTTTACATGCATGTTTTAGATTTTATTCTTTCAGCTTGGGTATTTTTTTTAACTGCCAACAGGTGACCTCTAAAGGTAAAATCATCTTCATGTCCTGGGGTTGGGAAGTGGGCCCTTATACAGCTGACTGCACACGAGGGGATCACAGCCCTGGTATCTTTGCCTAAATAGTCCCAACACCATCTCACAAATTGTCTATAGGCTATATGCCTATGCTGTTGCTTGTATTGGGACCAAGCAACCTGCAATGCCCAAACATTTAGACACACCGCTTCCATGTCAGGATGGTCTGTGATACAGCCAGGGATTTCTCCATCCATCTCCTCTCTGGCTTCTTCCATCTTAGCAACAACCAAGCTGATTTCCTGGCAACAGATGCACTCTCTCACAGAATCCATATTTGGCAGTGAGAACAGGAACACCTAAAAAATAAGATTGATTAATTGTATATTTGTATATGAATTACACACCATAACTGATTTGCTAAATTCACTATTAATGCATTTATGGTAAGTTGGAAATGGATTTACAATAAGGAAATCTTTAGGCCTCAATATTACTCAGTGTATATTTTTGATATATTATTATTTTTGACTTTTGTTATGCTAGTATGTAGGTAGGCTAAATATAATTATATGTACCGATACTGTTTATAAATTGTTGTCAAGTGATTCTTTATAAGTAGCACGTCATCATTGGGCCTAACTAGGCCATGGCATAAATTCATTTTTAGCTGTGAATACATGCTCATTCATTGTAGTGATACATTTTGTCCTCATCTCTTCATTTAATATAAGATAAGATAGACGTTGTTGATTTCACAGTGGAGAAATTCGCTTACGTCGGCTCAGTAAAAGTGACAAAAGTTGGAAAAAGACCGATTATCTTGGCGTTTAAAATAACACAAAACAGCGCAAGAAGACCTCGTTTATTTATTTTTATTTTATAATTTTGTAAACAGCTGCCGATTAAACTGAAGGTTACAACCGTGACACGATTATATGCGCTGTTTTACCGAAAAATAAATTATACGAGCCTAGAAAACGGCTGCAAGGCGCGCTCCCGACAAAGGGAGGGGGGAAAACAGATTTTCACAGGGGAACTGAATTTCGCACAACACCGGCATTTTATCCATTAAATATCTATGGTGCCTAAAATAAAATGATGTCAACATACGAATAAATATTTGAACTGCGTAGTTAAAAGAAAAAACGTGTCCTACCATTCATCTAATCTCCCGACGTCCAATCTCCACTCCTTGTCCGACTCGGAAGGCTGTAGTTCGTCCGCTGCCTTCTCTTCATCTGAAACGTCTGGGTCGAACATGTGAGGCTCGAGAAACAAACATTCTTCCTCCGACACATCAGAATCGTCACCTGGTAGGAATCGCTCGGTTGAAATCGAAATTTCACTTTCAGACTTCTTGTCGTCGAAGTGCAGTAATCCGCCATGTTGAGATGAACGCTCACGACATGACGTCACCACTTCCGGGTTGGAGGGCGCATGAAAAGTTATCAGAATCTTTAACGATTTTCTCTTAAATGTGAATTTTTTTTAAAAAAAATTCGGTGGTATATTTATTTTTTCATATTTTGCTATATATATACAGAAGGTTAAATCAAACTGACGGACGCTTCATAACCGGTTTAAGGGTTAGGAGGTATATTCAATTCAATTAAATTTTATTTATATTGCGCCAATTCATGAAACATGTCATCTCAAGGCACTTTACAAAGTCAAATTCAATCATATTATACAGATTGGGTCAGATTATTAAAATTGGCAAAAATGTCCTATATAAGGAAACCAGTTGATTACATCAAAGTCCCGACAAGCAGCATTCACTCCTGGAGAACCGTAGAGCCACAGGGAGAGTCGTCTGCATTGTCCATGGCTTTGCTGCAATCCCTCATACTGAGCAAGCATGAAGCGACAGCAGAAAGAAAAACTCCCCATTAACGGGAAGGAAAACCTCCAGCAGAACCAGAACCAGGCTCAGTATGAACGGTCATCTGCCTCAACCGACTGGGGGTTACAGAAGACAGAGCAGAGACACAACAAGACAGACAAAAAGCACAGAAGCTCACATTGATCCAGTAATCTGTTCTACATTAGATGGTAATAGTGGATGATCTGTCTACCTGGATGATGTCACAGCTAACAGAACGTCAGACCAGGTGTACCTACTATGAAGAAAAAAGAGAGAGAACAAAAACTTAAAAGCAAAATGATGACAAGCAATGCATAATTGAAGAACAGTAGAACTCAACAGAGTGAGGAAAATAGGCCCTGATGTCCTCCAGCAGCCTAAGCCTATAGCAGCATAACTATAGAGGTAGCTCAGGGTAACATGAGCCACTCTAACTATAAGCTTTGTCAAAAAGGAAAGTTTTAAGATTAGTCTTAAAAGTAGACGGGGTGTCTGCCTCACGGACCAAAACTGGGAGTTGGTTCCACAGGAGAGGAGCCTGATAGCTAAAGGATCTGCCTCCCATTCTACTTTTAGAGACTCTAGGAACCACCAGCAGACCTGCAGTCTGAGAGCAGAGTGCTCTGTTAGGAACATACGGAGTAATCAGAGCTCTGATATATGATGGAGCTTGATTATTAAGGGTTTTATACGTTAGAAGGAGAATTTTAAATTCTATTCTTGATTTAACAGGAAGCCAATGAAGGGAAGCTAAAATTGGAGAAATATGATCCCTCTGGTTGATTTTCATCAGAACTCTTGCAGCATTTTGGATATCGATATCAATATCGATATATATCGATATTGAAAGCCAGAATATCGAAATTAAATCGTTTTTAAAAACATCGATATTAATCTTTGTATTGATTTTTATGCACAGCCCTAATGGCCACTCTTGTTCTTAATTGCTTGTATCCAGGGCGGTTCATTTCAGGGGCCAACAGGGGCCAGTGCCCCTGTAGAAATGGTCCTGGCTCCTGCCATGGCCCCTGCACTAAAGACATAACATTAAATTCACTTTTTACGATTATATGCATTGGTGAAGAAACCATAACTGATTGGTCACTTTGATCAATTTTATTTTTTTACCTTTACAGTTTTACTCTAAAATTAGGATTTAGCAGTTTTCATCTGCTAGATCATGGGTCTGAAACTGCAGTTCCAGAGCCACAAGTGGCTCACTTAATGTTATTAAGTAATTAAATATTGCCCAGTTCTATTGTTTAATTATTTTGTTCTGTGCCCTTATGATACAACACTGGCCCCACATTGGCCTCCCTGGTAAATTTGGTCTAGAACCGCCACTGCTTGTATCTAAACCACTTTTGCCACGGCTCCAACAATATGTGGATGGCGTGGTAATTAACAGTGTTGTAGTTTACTGCATGCCCCCAATAAGGTCAGGGCATTTAGTAAACTACTGTGCTTCTGTGTGTGTTCACGGTTAATTTCATTAAAATTTGCCTTTTTGAACAGCGACAGACAGCATCTTGAGCCATTTCTGTCTGTAGGCTCCACAAAGTAAGACGGACATGAGTCCGCAGACAGGTAGGTGAAGAGCTCAGTTTAACGAGCGTATAAACCGCTCTGCGGGAGGAAGTCTCCAAGGCGGCTGCGACTCCAAGCTCCTGCAGCCTCTCTGCACCATGGACTGCACTGCAAGAAGGGAACTCAAAGACTATTTGCCAATGGAATAAGATTTATGCACTTAAAATAAGAACAATTCATCTCCATCATCTTATTTCAAGTGCAGGATGTCTATTTATCTTATTTTAGGGGTAAAAATACTCATCCCATTGGCAAATAGTGTTATTTAGCTGCCCAAATGAAGGAAGAATATACTAATTTCAAGAAAATTTGACTTACTTTCAGTTCCCTTTTTGCGGTGTGACAGGTGTGTGGTGGGTGCTGCTGTGGGAAATGTAGGAATTTAACACAATAAACAGCCACTAAGGGCGCTCAACATTGAAGTTTAAGATGTCTACAAAGGGTCAGCGCGGTACAACCAGGTGTGCAGTGGCCTCTAATGTTTCTCCTAAGCTAGTCGTCCCTCCTTTACTCTCAGCTCAGAGTCACCTGCGTTTGCAAGCAGGTAAACTCCCACCAGGTGAGAGAGCTCAGAGTGATCACATATTTTTACCTGCCTTGGTAAATGTTTCCGCGTTTTGTAAACGGACTCAGTTTCTGAGGACTGCTGCAGTAAAAACTCCCACCAAGTCTCCTGGCTGTGAAGACGTCGGTGGAGGCTGTTCTGATGGGGGAACATTAAAGACAAAATGCTTAGATCACTGGGATCCGGCGGTATAAATACAAACTTTTTCTGTTGTGTTACAACTAAAAAAGGACGATTTGTTGATTTAACGTGGTGCCCTGATTACTTCATTATGCTGAGAATGTTTGCCTCTTACAAATATGAAGATGATTATACCTGTTTAAACTGGATTATTATAAAAGTTAAAGCTCAGAGCAGCTTGTTCTCAAACAACAATCCACCTTCCTGAGTCCATCTATGAAATAAGATGGCTGCTTTATACTTGGAAAACGCATTTTTGTTGCTAGCTGGACCCCATTTAGCAGCCTCCCCTGCATCTCTTGCAGAGTTACCATTGTCACCTTGACTGCTTCTCTCATTAAAGCTCTCCTTATCCAACCCATTCTGGCAGGGCTCTGCAAACTGTGGCTTTGGGGCCACAAGAGGCTCTTTGGACCTTCAACAGTGGCTCTGATAATTTAACTGGCTAAAACTGATAAAGAACCTACTAATGTTTTTAAAATAAATACAATAACAGATGCAGAATTTAGTTATTGAATGTTTAGTTATTAAATATTTTAACCACATAATTGAATTTACACAACAGAATGACACTAAATAATATTTCTATTTCAATATTCAACTGTTGCTTTATCTCTTTGCATTAATGTGTGTTTCTTATTTAAACCACTGATTTCCAATCATGTTTTTCTTTGACTATTATATCTAGTGAGTTTTATCACAGGGGACTTTTCATTTTTCTTCTTTTGGTTCCATACTTATTTACATCTAAATGTATTAAAACACAATTTTTCCCTCAAAAGTATTTTTTCACATTCTTTTATTAATTCTAAAACACCGCTCTAGTTCCACCTCTAATTCCCTCCTGTCTGAAAGTCATTAGAAACATGGCCGCTGGTATTCTTAGTTGCTTGAATCAGGCCACTGATGAGTGGTCAGGGTGATGAACAGTGTTGGTGTAGAGCCTAACATGAAGCTTTTGGCAGTTTGATCAGTTTTAGTCTTATTTGTTGACATTTTGAAGGAATCTCCTACATGGTTGTAACAAACTCCTACAGGACTTCTTCTGGCTTTCTTCTCACCACTTGCCCATAACATCTCTAGTTATGAGACACACCAGAAAACTTGTCCTGTGGTCAGATTGTCCCACCTGAGCTGCTGATCTCTGCATCTCCTCCAGAGTTTCCATTGTAACAGTGGCTCTAATAACTTAACTGGCTAAAAAAGATAAGGAACCTCTTAATGTTTTTAAAATAGATATAACAGATGCATAATTTAGCAGATATTACAGGTTTTAACAGAATAATTACATTAAATTCCCACAACAGAATGACACTAAAGTTACCAGTGATCATTTCTAGGGTGAAACTGTCAGTTCCTGAGGTTCAGTTTTCTCTACACTGCTGATCAAATCTTTTTCTCTAAACTGAATCTTTCCCATTGTTGTAACATTGTAAAGATCTAGTTGTTGATAAAGCATGTAATGTGTTTCAGTGTTGGCTGCAGATGTTAAAGAAGAGGCTCCTGAAGAACAGAGTCCTGAGGGGGAGCAGCAGGAGTCAGAGCCCCTCCACATAAAGGAGGAACAGGAGGAACCCGGGGCCCGTCAGGAAGGAGAGCAGCTCCTTGTGAAGGAGGAGACTGATAGCAGCTTTCCATTAACTGCTGCTCCTATCAACAGTAACGATTGCTTTACTTTGTTTCTGTGTCCTGTGTTGCAGCTAAAGGACAAAACAAATTGGATTCATTGGAGAAATATGATTTCTCAAATGTGTTTTTTTTTCTGCAGCTGTTTAGACACCAGTCAGGCACAGAGCTTAAAGACCTGCACCTAAACTCATAGAAGCTGGGGTAACAATAATTCAAAAGCTGTTTCCTAAAGGCTTTTTAGTCCCTTAAAGAATATTATTCCATTTTAGCTTTAAATATTACCCATCCTTTCCTTAGCGCTCGAGGAAAGGAGTTAGTCTTAAGTTCTCAGAAGCCAAACTAATTTATTTTGGCCACAGATAAAAATGAAGAACAAAACAAAGAAAGAAATGACAATTTCCGAGTCTCGCCCAAATATATTTCAAAATAAACACTGCAAAACTACATGAAAAACCTTTTGATAGAAGCCTCAGACTTTATAAAAATTACATCTTGTCTATAACTATCAGGTCTGGAGTGAATCATCTGAATTCACCCTGCGTTTCATCAACATGTGCAAATGTGCGCAGCATAAAACCAGTACAACTGTAGCGAAACCTCATAAAACATAGCTCATAAGTTCTTACAAAGTTTCTAGAGCTGCCAATTTATCCATCTGCGCTGCTATGGTGGTAGACATTGGGAGAGAAAAACAGCGCATCAGAAAATTACATTTTCTCAAAGAGACACACCGTGCAGCTGTGGGAAATTCCCCTGGGAAAGCCCAGCTGTGGGCAACACAGCAGTAATTGTTTCCATTACCCAACAAATTTGCAAATTGTAATTACAAAAAAACAAATTTAACGGAAACATGGCAATTTCGGAAATACTCCTGTTTTTTTTTTTTTTAAATCGTTTTTTTTTTGCAGTTTGGTTGAGGTGGTTTGTCAGTTATATGGTATATGTTGCAAAACTGCAATCGAAACAGAAATACCTGGTGGAGAAGAGAAAGCTCGGTAAAAGTGACCCCGGTGGAAATAATAAAATTTGTTTCAAATACTACCCTCGTAGACGATATAGTCGTTTGAATAAACATCTCAACATATGATTTTATTGCATTTCTTATTTAATGGAAACACAGCAATTGCAAAAATGTGTTGTATTGAAATTAGAGCAGCAGAAAGTTACATTTTATTAACGCAATGCAAACAGTTTTTTCGCATCACACGAGTCACATGCTCAACAACCGGATGTTACTAATGGTGAAATAGAGGAAGAAGATGACAGGAAGTAGTAGCAGGATGTTGGCGCGGCATGTTTGGATTCACAAGGAGACGGCAAATTTTTTACATGTGGTTTGTGACAGACGTATTTCCAACATACTAGATTCAAAAAAGCAAAGAAATGCGAGTATTTAGCAAGATCTTGAAGCAGCCATGCAGGAAGCAGGCTTCCACAAGCCGTGTAAAATCTTACGTTCAAAATGGAAAACTCTACACAGAAATACCTGGCGGAGAAGAGAAAGCTCGGCAAAAGTGGCACCGGTGGAAAAGATAAAATTTGTTTCAAATACTACCCTCATGGACGAGATACTCGCGTGAATAAATGTATCAACGTATGATTTTAATTGCATTTCTTATTTAATGGAAACGCACCAATTGCAAAAATGTGTTGTATTGAAATTAGCAGAATATCGACCATGTTTTGTGCACATTTGTAATGGAAATGCAACTAGTGCATTATGCAGTTCATAATGCATGTAATGTGTTTCAGTGTTGGCTGCAGATGTTAAAGAAGAGGCTCCTGAAGAACAGAGTCCTGAGGGGGAGCAGCAGGAGTCAGAGCCCCTCCACATAAAGGAGGAACAGGAGGAACCCGGGGCCCGTCAGGAAGGAGAGCAGCTCCTTGTGAAGGAGGAGACTGATAGCAGCTTTCCATTAACTGCTGCTCCTATCAACAGTAAGGATTGCTTTACTTTGTTTCTGTGTCCTGTGTTGTAGCTAAAGGACAAAACTCACTGGATTCATTAGACAAAATATCAGTTCTGTCCGCCTCTATGCTCTAATCCTATTTCTTCAAAACGTGTTGGCCCTGACTAGAGGGTCCAGTGTTGCTGGTTGTGCTAGAGTCTGCTGGTCTGTGAGGAAATACAAAGCTGCTGACAAGCAGCATTCACTCCTCCTGAAAGAGCGTAGAGCCACAGTGGACAGTCGTCTGCATTGTTGATGGCTTTGCAGCAATCCCTCATACTGAGCATGCATGAAGCGACAGTGGAGAGGAAAACTCCCCTTTAACAGGGAGGAGAACCTCCAGCAGAACCAGAACCAGGCTCAGTGTGAACGCTCATCTGCCTCGACCCACTGGGGCTTAGAGAAGACAGAGCAGAGACACAGAAAGCACAGAAGCTCACATTGATCCAGGAGTACTTTCTGTTATTTGGTAATAGTGGATGATCTGTCTCCCCTGATGATGTCACAGCTAACAGAACGCCAGACCAGGTGTACCTTCTATGAAGAATAAATGAAAGAGAACAAAAAGTTAAAAGATGAAATAACAATCGAGCAATGCAAATTGGAGAACAGTAGGAGAACTCGGCAATGTGAGAAAAATAGACCCTGCTGGCCTCACAGACCAAACTGGGAGTTGGTTCCACAGGAGAGGAGCCCGATAGCTACTTTTCTACTTTTAGAGACTCTAGAAACTTTAGGTAAACAGAGCTCTCAAATATGATGGAGCTTGATTATTAAGGGCTTTATATGTTAGAAGGAGAATTTTAAATTATTCTCTTGGTTTAACAGGAAGCCAATGAAGGCAGGGTAAAATAGGAGATATATAATATCTCTTGTAAATAAAGCGTCATCAGCAAAAAAAGTGGAAAATAATCCCATGCTATCTGATAATTTTGCCAATCGGAAGCATAGTAAAGAGAATTGGCCCAAGGACTGAACCCTGTGGTACTCCACAAGTGACCCTAGAATTTGAAGATTTATTCTTAACATGAACAAACTGGAATCTGTCCGACAGATAAGATTTAAACCTCCCTAATGCTTTCCCCTTAATCCCTACAGTATGCCCAAGTCTTTATAGGAGAATATTGTGATCAACTGTATCAAATGCAGCACTGAGATCTAATAGGACAAGTATAGACACAAGTCCATTATCTGAGGCCATGAGAATATCATTAGTGACCATCACCAGAGCTGTTTCAGTACTATGATGAGCTCAGAAGCCTGGCTGAAATTCTTCAAATAGGTCATTACTTTATAAATGTTCATATAGTTCATTAGCAACTACTTTCTCAAGAATTTTAGATGTATAAAAAAAGATTAGATATAGGTCTATAATTTATTAAGTCATCTTGATCAAAAGATGATTTTATAAGTAACGGTTTAATAACAGCTACTTTAACAGTGGTACATATCCATTTACTAAGGATAGATTAATCATGTCTAAAATAGGGCCACTGATCAAAGGGAATACCTCCTTAAACAACTTGGTTGGAATTGGGTCTAACATACAGGTAGAAGGTTTAGATGAAGCTAAAATTTTAGATAGCTCAGAAAGCTCTACTCCTTCTAAACAGTTCAGACACTGCGCAGGTTCTAAAGATTCCTCCAATGCTGCCTCACTTACTGAGGACAAGGTAATCATGTTTGGGAGGATGCCAATTATTTTATTTTTAATGGAATCAATTTTATTTATGAAGAATCCCATAAAGTCATTACTGCTAAGAGCTAAGGGAATGGATGGATCAACGGAGCTATGACTCTCAGGAAGTTTGGCAACTGTACTGAAGAGAAATCTAGGATTATTTTTATTCTCCTCAATTAATGATGAAAGATATGCTGCTCTAACTCTGTGTAGAGCGCCATTTTCTCTCCTATTTCCTAACGTTGTGCTTCAAAGAACGCAGCTCTAAATTAAACCAGGGAGCCAGCTTCCTGTGAATAATCACCTTCTTTTTCAAGGGAGCTACATTATCTAATGCAGAACGCAACAAGGAAGTGACACTGTCAACGAAGGCGTCAATTTGTGAATGGGAAGAAAAAACATCTGCTGGGCATTTCTGTGATACTGAGGATATTAAAATGGGGAATTTAATACAGCATTATCTTACAAAGATCTACTATAATCTACTATAATGAAACCTTCTGTTGGGGGTGGAGACCTCAGCTAAATTGAACTAAAAGGTTATCAAAAATGGTCATATAGGACAAGGTTGTGAGGGAATGCTGTTAATTATTCACAATCAGTGCCAAATGTCATCACAAGATCCAAAGTATGAAGGCAAGAGTGTGTTGGTTTATGCACATTTTGAGCAAAACCAATTGAATAAAGGATAGTATTAAAGGCTACATTAAGGTTATCACATTCTGTGGCAACATGAATGTTAAAATCACCCACTATTATTATCTTGTCCGTGTTTAACTCCAAATCAGATACGAAGTCTGACAACTGATTGACAAACTGAGAGTAAGGGCCTGGTGGACGATACAAATCAACAAAGAGAAGAGCTTTGCTGTTAGGATAAGGGAAACTGAGGGTTAACTGTTCAAAAGAATTGTAGTTATTAATTGGGCTGGGACTAATTAATAAGTCAGACTGAAAGGTGGTTGGTACTCCTCCTACTCTTCCTGTAGTTCTGGGAATGTGGAAATTTAAATCTCTGGAGGGATTGTCTCATCTATGATAACATAATCCCCTTGCTGACAAGTTTCTGTGAGACAAAATAAGGATTTGCTCCTTTTTAGATCTGTTTTTAATCTCTTCCGTTGTGGCTGTGGGAAAGACACTGTCTCAATAGGGTAATGGGTGGGTAACAGTGTGGAAGCTGCAGAGAGATGTGTTAAACTACAGCTCTGTGTTGCCTTCAGATATTAAAGAAGAGGCCTCTGAAGAACAGACTCCTAATGTGTACCAGCAAGAGCTCCAGCTACTCCACATAAAGGAGGAACATGAAATAATCTGCTGCAGGCAGGAAGGAGAACAACTCAAGTTCAAGGAAAAGACTGAAGATACCAGGTTTCCATTAACTGTTTATATGAAGAGTGAAGAGGATGAAGAGAAACCTCTATGTTCTTACTTTCCTCAACAGCAAAACGAAGTCAGTGTATTTCCAACCAGCAATTCAGCTGACTATATTCAAGGGAAAATGAAAGATGATGACTCAAATGTTGGTTCAATGAAAAAACTTGTAACGAAAAACATCACAATCCACACTAGGGAGAAATCCTTTGGGTGTGATGCATGTGGTAAAAGCTTTTCCTATAAGTCACATTTAAAAGGACACATGAGAATCCATACAGGAGAAAAAACTTTTAGTTGTGATGATTGTGGAAAAAGATTTTCTTTTAAGCCAGATTTGACCAAACATGTTAGGATCCACACAGGAGAGAAACCTTTTGGCTGTGATGATTGTGGAAAAATATTTTCTTCAAAGTCATATATGAGAAAACATGTTAGGATCCACACAGGAGAGAAACCTTTTGGTTGTGATGATTGTGGAAAAAGATTTTCTTTTAAGCCAGATTTGACCAAACATGTTAGGATCCACACAGGAGAGAAACCTTTTGGTTGTGATGATTGTGGAAAAAGATTTTCTTCAAACTCAGATCTCACCAAACATGTTAGGATCCACACGGGAGAGAAACGTTTTGGTTGTGATGATTGTGGAAAAAGATTTTCTTCAAACTCAGATCTGACCAAACATGTTAGAATCCACACGGGAGAGAAACGTTTTGGTTGTGATGATTGTGGAAAAAGATTTTCTTCAAACTCAGATCTGACCAAACATGTTAGGATCCACACAGGAGAGAAACGTTTTGGTTGTGATGTTTGTGGAAAAAGATTTTTTATGAAGTCTCATTTAAATATACACACAAGGAGCCACACAGGAGAGAAACCTTTTGGTTGTGATGTTTGTGGAAAAAGATTTTCTTTAAAGTCAGGTTTAAGCAAACATGTTAGGATCCACACGGGAGGGAAACGTTTGGGTTGTCATGATTGTGGAAAAAGATTTTTCACTAAGTCAGATTTAAATATACACATGAGGAGCCACACAGGCGAGAAACCTTTTGGTTGTGATGCATGTGGGAAAAGATGTTTCTCAAAATCAGACTTAAATAAGCATCTTAGAATCCACACAGGAGAAAAACCTTTTGGTTGTGATGATTGTGGAAAAAGGTTTTTTATAAAGTCACATTTAAATGCACACGAAAGGATCCACACAGGAGATAAACCTTTTAGTTGTGATGATTGTGCAAAAAGATTTTTTATCAAGTCTCATTTAAATAAACACAAAAGGAGCCACACAGGAGAGAAGCCTTTTGGTTGTGACATATGTTGTAAAAGATATTTCTCTAAGTATGAACTTAATAGACACACGAGGAGCCACACGGGAGAGAAACCCTTTGACTGTGATGATTGTGGGAAAAGTTTTTCCTTCAAGTCAGTTTTAAAAAGACACAGGAGGATCCACACGGGAGTGAAGCCTTTTGGTTGTGATGATTGTGGAAAAAGATTTTTAAGCAAGACATATTTGAATAGTCACATGAAAACCCACACTGGAGATAAACCTTTTGGATGTGATGACTGTGGAAAAAGATTTTCAAGAAAGGCTCATTTAAATAAACACATTACAAGCCACACAGGAGAGAAACCTTTTAGTTGTGATGCATGTGGGAAAAGATGTTTCTCAAAATCAGACTTAAATCAGCATCTTAGAATCCACACAGGAGAAAAACCTTTTGGTTGTGATGATTGTGGAAAAAGATTTTTTATAAAGTCACATTTAAATGCACACAAAAGAATCCACACAGGAGATAAACCTCTTAGTTGTGATGATTGTGGAAAAAGATTTTTTATAAAGTCACATTTAAATGCACACAAAAGGATCCACACAGGAGATAAACCTTTTAGTTGTGATGATTGTGGAAAAAGATTTTTTAACAAGTCTCATTTAAATAAACACAAAAGGAGCCACACAGGAGAGAAGCCTTTTGGTTGTGACATATGTTGTAAAAGATATTTCTCTAAGTATGAACTTAATGGACACACGAGGAGCCACACGGGAGAGAAACCCTTTGACTGTGATGATTGTGGGAAAAGGTTTTCCTTCAAGTCAGTTTTAAAAAGACACAGGAGGAGCCACACAGGAGAGAAGCCTTTTGGTTGTGATGATTGTGGAAAAAGATTTTCAAAAAAGGCTCATTTAAATAAACACATGAGAAGCCACACAGGAGAGAAACCTTTTAGTTGTGACATGTTGTAAAAGATATTCCTCAAAGTCAGAGCTAAATAGATACATGAGAAGCCACACAGGAGAGAAACCTTTTGGCTGTGACGATTGTGGAAAAAGATTTTTCATTAAGTCAACATTAAACACACACATGAGAAGCCACTCAGGAGCCACACAACACTTTGGTTGTAATACATGTGGGGAAAAATGTTTTCAAAGACAGACTTAAATAGACATACAAAAATCCACACCAGAAAGAAACCCTTTGGCCGTGTTGCTTGTGGAAAAATAAGATGGAACATAACAGTCCTATTTTCCCACAATGGGGAAATTAGGCATGGCAGTGCCAAAAGGCAGTGCTATTCACCAAATCATTAAAAAATAGCTAAAGTTAAGTTTGTTCTAAAGGTCATAGAAAAATTAACCAGAGTAAATATTTCACCCTTATTGATAATATGGCATGTTCAGGTAAAATAACATTTTTAAAGATAGAGTGGGTGATTTTTCTGGAAATGTAGGTAAGAAATGCCTGAATACTCAGTATATAAAACTAACTGTATCAAAAAGACAGATATCAGAGGCACAGAAAGTAAAAGAGGTGAATAAGTGATTCAAGATTTATTTTAGTGCAACTGTTTCAGAGACAAAATAGTGTTACTGTTTGTTGACCCTGCTGCGGTCACCCCAGGTTTTATTTTTTTACTGAATAATGTGGTGTTTCTATTGTAGACTTCTGTAGGAGTAAAAAGACTCATGAAACCATAATTATGTTTACCATATTTAATCTAAAAGGCAGAAAAAGGCTTCAGTTCAGTACTATTATTTTACACAACAATGCTGACGTGTGATCTGTGATCTCCATGGCAAACGATTTTACAGTCCAGTCTCTGTAACCACATAATCTCTTACAATTCCCCTTGTTCATGTGCTCCAAAAGCACATCACAACAAAAAAGTTCAAATGTCTGCCTTTCCCCACCAGAAACCCCAATCCCCTCTAAGAAATGGTAAACACTGACGATACCCTCAGAGAAATCCCACTCTCGCCCATTCTCAGCAAGAAGCCTTCGTATTGAATCTGAAAATTATCATAACTAAGGATTTTAAGGATTTTTGGTGCCAATCAGATCCTGGCTCTCCCTATGTCAAACCAAAATATTGCATAAACTGTAGGTCTTGGTGTGTGGGTCTGAAGCGGCAGTTTGTATTCTTTACCATAAAACCATAATGCAACATCACAGTATAAATGTCATAACATAAAATCAAACATGTGGAATAATTCAGTTGAAAAACACAGTAATAAAATATCAAAAGAGTCCGTACGTTAAGAAGACATTGTAAAGAAAGCCTTCAGGCCATTCAGAGCACATGGCAGACGTGAATCTAATTGCGCATAAGTGGTCGGCTCAGGGTTCTTGTGCAACTGTTCTCTGTTTCCGAATAAGATATCATAGTTCTCTGGCTTGTTCCTCCCAAACTTCTTAAGCTCTTTTCTTGCTCCTCCACTTGAACAGGATGATTGAGCTGAATGGCAATGAGTGTTCAGTTGTGGCTCAGGCAATGAGCAATTTTTTCCCAGCAAAACGCTTTGTGGAGATGGTTATCAGACACCAGGCCTTGTTTTCTGTTGAGGAACAGAAACAAGGTGTAAATAGTGTTCTTATCAACACTCTCAATCATGTGTCATTTATCCTAAACCTCCTTCAAATATTCACATCCAGAAATTCACGCTGACAAATATTTATCACTTAGCATAAACTTCTGCACTGTGATCATTACGTCTTGCATTACTCCTATATTAAAGGAGTCATCTTAAGTTTAAATGTATTTGCAGTGGTTTTCTCAGCAATTCTTAACAGAATGCATTCAATGTGTATCTTAACTCTTCAATGTCTTCTCTTGAGCATAATTACCCATACGTTTGTAAAAGATGCACCACTATGAAGATTTCTAGATTTTAATCAGAAGCATTCCTATATATCTTTTGTCTTATTTTGAAAACCTCAGTTGGGAAAAAGGAAGTGTCTGCAAGCCCCAAGAACACACCAAGTCGTAATTGGTTGATATTCAGGAAGTGGGCATAGCCTAGGGAGGAGACAGGAAGTAGTTCTGTGAATCAGTTTCAGCTTGACGTGCATCCAACCAAAGGACTTCTAATGCGGTACCGCACGCGAGCTATTTTTAGAAACACAACGTCACGATGACGTCACATCACGTGGTACGCAGTAGGGCAAACTCCCAAACGCGCCGCTGTTTTGGTGTGGAAGAGACGTGCGTTAGCCTAGGTTTTACTCGGTAAACGACTGCTTTTTCCAACATCTAAGACCATGGTTTATAAACATTGTTGCTATGGGACGTGCAACAGCGACTCGAGGTACGCTGATCGGCCGCATATGAAGGATGTTTTCTTCATTAATTTCCCGAAACTCAAGAGTGCCAAGGAGAAATGTGTGCGTTGGGTACACTTGTGCGGGCGGCCTACACAACATTTCAACCCGGAAAAAGTTACCAAATTCACCTACATATGTAGCAAGCATTTTGTCGGTGGAAAGGGTGATGATAGCATATAGGCTAGCATGTTAGCAGGCGCTAACATGGTACCCTGCTACCGGGATAGATTACTCAAAAACAAACGCCCTGAATCTCTTAAGCGAAAGATTCTGAGATGTGAACAATCGTTTTGTAGCTACCTATTGGCAAGATATACAGATTCCTGGACGTTGATTGCAAACAAACAAAAAAGGCCGACGTGAACGGAGCACGGTGGAAATCATAACAAAGGCATGAACGCCGAGCAGGGAAAAAAACAAAGCTTACCGTTGAATCAACTCGGCCCGTCTTCCGGTTTTTTTGAGCCCTCGACACTCAAGCCACCGTTTCAGCTGAAGGTTGGTGTGCTCTTCCACAGTGCGACCAGTAAACCGTGCGCCTGGGACATCGTCTTGGGTAAGTTTAATGGCTGCAAAGTCGGTCATATCGCTGGTTCTGTTGCGCTTGTAATGGCTGGTTTGTATGTGCGTTCTACGACTGTTTGCCCTACCGGTGCGGCAAAAGGGGCGTTACTCTTAAGGCCGTGACGTCACGTGCACGGTACCGCATTGAATACTCCTTTCGCCTAAAGCGAAGAGCAATAGACCCCTTGCAACCACGTGACTCGTTACCCAGAACCCCTTGCGTGGCGGCCATATTGGTTGGCATGCCATTGTCTACACAACGCGCCAACATGCAAACAAAGTCTTACGTGGATGAGTTACAGCCTTCTGATAAGGCAGCTTACTTCGCTAAATGTGCAAGGATCGGTAATGCGGACCCTTTGGCTCTTCCTGATAAGGTTTTTTCTAGTAATCCCGATGATTGGCCATCAGTTTGCTACGCGGATCTGGTGAACTACCTTGTGTTGTCACCCACCCCAACGTACAGTGGCGATCAGATGAAGGCGTACAAGAGTTTGGAAGCGCACAAACAGTTCACTGCCGGATGGATACGTGAACTGTCTGTTTGTTACCTGAATGATGTAGCAGTTGTCCGTGGAAGGATGAGTCTAATGTTTTTTTATTCTCATAACTTAGCCGGGCGTACACTGTACGTGCTGGCCGTCTTTTTCCGTACGGGGGTGCGGGCCGGGCGGTCTGCCGTGCCGCGCGGCCGGCGGCGCGTCTCGTCTTTCCTCTCTCCCCTCCGTTCCCCCTGACGCCCGGTGCCTCCCGTGGTCTGGGTCCCTGTCACCCACCGGGGCACGAACAGTATGAGCACTCCGGTCGCGCCGTACACAGGTCGTGAGCGGTGATCTTTTAAACCCCGCGGTTCCGTAGCTGAATATAAGTACCACGACTGAAAAACTCGTAGAGTGTATGCCCGTGAACGGGCGGGAGGGGAGGTGGCGATCGTTACACTGGCCGGAGAGCCGCCGCTGTCTGGAGCAGCAAGAAGCGGGTGCTGCTCCAGACAGCGGCGGCTACAGCAGCAACAGCGGCTTCTCCGGCCGGTGCAGCGATCGCTACACCGGCCGGAGAAGCCGCCGCTGTCTGGAGCAGCAAGAAGCGGGTGCTGCTCCAGACAGCGGCGGCTACAGCAGCAACAGCGGCTTCTCCGGCCGGTGTAGCGATCGCTACACCGGCCGGAGAAGCCGCCGCTGTCTGCTGCTTCAGACAGCGGCGGCTGCTGTAGCGCATTAACTCCGCTTCTCCGGCCCGTGTAGCAATCGCCACCTCCCCTCCGCCGCTATTTAAGTAGAACAATGAATAGAGCAGAATTAAGTTGTATTTACCGGAGTATGATGGATCCCCCAGTCCATTTGGAGTGTCTGCCTGCGCTCTTTTCATTGAAAATATCCATTTCTTTCTTCTTTCCTCATCCTTTGGTAAACGACAGAAACGTACATCCAACGATTTGGAATGCCTCTCTGTGCAACCGGGAGCACAACAAGTGGTAGGCATTGTTTAGATTCCAAAAATAAACTAACTAAAAGTACGCTCTAAATCACCCGTTTTGTCATGTAGTAGACGGGCTGTCAGGCTAGCGTGCCCACCAAGATGGAGGCGCGCGCCCCCGATCACGTGACTCTGACGTCAGATGCAAGGGGTCTATTCCAACTCCTTTAATTACCTATTATAATAATTTGTTGGTTTTAGCAGACAGTTTATCTACTCAACCCTGGATGTACTCTATATCCAGGGTCCGAAATTAACACTCGCCACTCGCCAAATGCGAGTAAATTTCCCGTTTGGCGAGTGAATTTCAGAGGGCTAGCTGCCACATGGCAAGTAAATCTTTGCACCAAATAAATTAAAAATAAAATAAAAATAACAAAGCCCATCTGGGCTGTGGATGATCCGTTCACAGAGCTCAGTCTAGACCCGCCTTCTGCGGAGCTGGTTCAGCTTCTTTCACATCTTATTTCTGGGGAGAGCGGCTCCCAGATAAAGCCTTCATTCAAAACCAGTCTGTTTTCTGATCCAGCTGCACGCTGGATCAGAAAACAGATCTGCTAACCAGATACAGTCTAAAACGCCCATTAGTCTGTTTATAAGTTTCGTTTTTATTAATTCTACATTTAACTAAGTGCACTCCGAGGGAAGGGAGGAGAGAGGCGCTGTTTCTGTGCCTCAGCGCTGTAACTGCGCCTCTCTCCTCCCTTCCCTCGGAGCCAGGTGCTTTTATCAGCGACCAGCCTTCAAAACGTGAATCACTGCGTTTAATGTCCTTCCACTCGTACCAAAATGTCCCAATTAAAATCAATAGGAGAGTCAGTAGCTGTGTTTCATGCTCTTTTGTATTTAACGACACAGAGCCAGTGGTGCCTCGGTGGGCTGCTGCCTTGCGCTTGAAGTCAGGTGCGCAAAATTACGTTACATGTAATTTAGGTGTGGACTTTTTAAGGAACTTGTAACATCAGGGGCTTCAGCTAAGACCCATTATTCATTCTCTTCCCTCTAAAGGAGCCCTTTACAGTCTTTATTTATGCATTTTCCCCACTGTTTATCCCTTGCGCGCAACGCACAAGGGTAAAATCCAGCAGCTGGATTATGCGTAAAGACGCAGCGTGAACCCCTGCGTGCTTTAAGTGTTGCAGCTGAGAGAAAAATGTTGAACCGTATAGGCTTGATAAAACTCATTCACAAATTAGACCAACACAGATAGAATAATGATAATCTGTAGAGTTTTTTTATTGCCTGGATGTAAATGTGACAATTCGTATTGTGCCTTTTTATAATCAACTACAATATTTTCTTATTAAAGTCAGGAAACAAAGATTTCTCTTCCAGGGTCCAGAACGCCACGCCCCCAACCACGCCCCCCGAAAATTAACATAATCTCTTAATTTTTGATAAAAATTGAGGTCTGGTCAGGATTAATATTTTGGCCTGGCCGGTTGATTTTTACATCTACCGGCCAACTTGGCCGGTGAATCAGGAAGTTAATTTCGGACACTGTCTATATCCCCGTTTGACTGTGTTTGAAACAAACCTTTAAACTCATCATCCTGTAAACAGTAACCCATTGTTTCTCTTCAAAAACAACACCCCCTGTTCATTTAACTGCTCCATACAGCTCTAAGTAAAAAAATATGAGACTTTAAACCAGTGTCATTCATCTAACATTTGTATAATAGACCCCTTGCATCTGACGTCACAGTCACGTGATCGGGGGTGCGCGCCTCCATCTTGGTGGGCACGCTAGCCTGACAGCCCGTCTACTACATGACAAAACGGGTGATTTAGAGCGTACTTTTAGTTAGTTTATTTTTGGAATCTAAACAATGCCTACGACTTGTTGTGCTCCCGGTTGCACACAGAGGCATTCCAAATCATTGGATGTACGTTTCTGTCGTTTACCAAAGGATGAGGAAAGAAGAAAGAAATGGATATTTTCAATGAAAAGAGCACAGGCAGACACTCCCAATGGACTGGGGGATCCATCATACTACGAGAGAATTTGCAGTCTACACTTCATCTCCGGTAAATACAACTTAATTCTGCTCTATTCATTGTTCTACTTAAATAGCGGCGGAGGGGAGGTGGCGATCGCTACACGGGCCGGAGAAGCGGCTGTTGCTGCTGTAGCCGCCGCTGTCTGGAGCAGCAGGAAGCGGGTGCTGCTCCAGACAGCGGCGGCTCTCCGGCCAGTGTAACGATCGCCACCTCCCCTCCGCCCGTTCACGGGCGCTAGTACTTCTGTGTTTACGCGCTTCTGTGTTTACGCTGCAATGTCGCCGACACCCCCACCCATTTTAACAAGACAAAAACACCAAAATAATCCGTAGTGAATAATGTTTTTTAACCTACCGGGCGGGTCTTCCTCTCTGCTTTGTGCTGTTGCACAAACATGTCTGAACATCCATCCATCCATTTTCTGACCCGCTTAATCCCTCATGGCGTCGCGGGCGTTGCTGGAGCCTTTTTCCTGATATAAAATAATTGCAGCCGTCCAGTGGTTTCAGGGGCTTTCGTGCTCTCTTGTCCGTACTGGCCTGCGTGTTTATAAGGCAGCTGTATATGTCGCGGTACGAAACCCTTGGCCAGCATTTCACAGACTCGCTCCGTCCCTTCAGGCTTTTGCTGTGTGGATCTGGCAATCTGATACCATCAACCATCAACTTAGTCTTAAAACGATCTTGTGATACGTTATCTAAAGAAGAAAAATACGTGGAGAACTCGTCATTTCGTCAAATGGCGTGCCAACCAATATGGCCGCCACGCAAGGGGTTCTGGGTAACGGAGTCACGTGGTTGCAAGGGGTCTATTGATAATACACACAATCATAATTTTAACCTCGTCCAATTCAGTCCTTTATCGGGTATTCTATTCTCAGTTCTCATGTGTTAAGTCTAAACCTTAAAGGAAAAATTTAAGCAGACATTCAGTGATTTTCTTACACCTTCACTCATCCATTATTATTACTATTTCTTACAGTTCTTCCAAAGTAGCAGCAGTTTCTGTGTAATTTTCATCACTTAGCGTACCTAGTCTAATGTAAAATTAAAATAATGTGCGCATAGGAACCTAAAACAGGCCTGTGTGAGGGAGCTGGGGAGGCAGATGTAATGAAAAAAGGCCAGGCGCAGACTGTAGCAGCACTGTTGGGTGTGATTACTATCTGGTCTCTGCTCTGTTTCTCAAAAAAAGTGCTGAAACTTCATCACTCCATCGTTTCCTTAATCAATAGGTCTAGGAAGTCAGTTATTGTTTTGGATTCCTACCACAGCATGCGGGTCGCTTTGCGGTCTTGAACCGTTCAGACGGAACTCTGATGGCGGTTGCATTTAATAGTAGTATGAACGGCTAGGGCTGGACGATATAGAAAAAAAGCTTATCGATTAAAAAAAAAAATGCATATTGATCGATATCGATAATTATTGAAAATATTTAAAACCATATTTTATGTGCAGCTCTGCCTGGACATTTTATGATATTGCTAAATGATTTAATTTTAATAAAGAACACAAACACAGAATTCCAATTAAATCTTTATTTAACCAACTTTTTTTAACCATAACAGAATTTTTTTAAAGAAAAATAACTTAAGAGACCTGAGTTATGTTATTAAATACTGACAAAGAATAAACTAAAGTGACCAGTAAAATGACCAAAATAAATATACCAAATAAATAAATAAAATAGCCTATTTAGGTGGGAATAGTACACTAGTTACTTCTCAGGTTTCATAATTGAGAGGCTGATGCAGGGCTGAGGTCAGAGGTCATGGCGTGGGAAGACACAGACTGCAGCTCATTTTGCACTGATTCCCTGCACTCGTTGCACAATTTAGGGAGCGCTGTTAGAGAAAAATCTGCGTCCCGGAACTTTATATCGCGGATCAAGAGTGGCGAGTAATTGTTTGAAGCCAGGTTTTTCAACTGCAGACAACAGCAGCATGTCCATCACTATGAAGCACGTTACTGCATGCGTGATGTCCTTATGCCGCTTGGACGCTTTTTCATTTTATCACAAAGAAGGGAGCCCAGTTTAACTGCTGTACCTGCTTTGTTATGGAAGAACTTCCAGAAGATTCCTACGAAGAGGACGCGGAGCCGTGCTGCTGCGGGTGTCAGCGGCTTACGCGATGAAACAAGTTGGTTACGTTACCAGACTTTGTTTTTACCGGTTCCTTGCAAGTTTTACAAATCACTGGTTTATTTCTGTCAGACTGGCGAACTAGTAAAACCCCGTTTTGGGACAGTTTCCTCCGCCGCTCCTTGCTGCGACATATTCACGTGCTCTGTGTTGTGGTTTGAGAGGGCGGCGCTTTGTGACACCGTGCCTGGGTCTGCGATTACGATTGGTCGAGAGGAAGTAGTGACTGTAGCATCAACTAATATGATAGGCTGAAAGGAAGGAAGGAAAACTCTCTATCGAACTTTTATCGACCCTATTTTTTCCTATCGCGCCACACGTCTATCGATCGATATATATTGTTATTGAATTATCGTCCAGCCCTATGAACGACCACCTGAAAAAAGATTTTGGCAAAAGATCGGAATTGAGCATCAAAAGCTGCAGTGTGAACGTAGCCTAAAAAAATCTGCCTCCCATTCTACTTTTAGAGACTCTCGGAACCACCAGTACAGCAGACCTGCAGTCTGAGAGCGAAGTGCTCTGTTAGGAACATTTGGAACAACACCGCCCTGGAAAGCGAGATGCTTTCTGAGCATATAAAGCCAGAGAGTAGAAGGCATCACACAAGCTTGTAGATAACCATTTAACACTGTTACTTTCGATTAATGATGACACGAAACCAAGTTTAAAATCGGACAAAAATGTGATGACTTTTCCTAGATTGACCCCAGCATTAGAAAACTAAAATGTTTCCTTTTATTCATATTGTAAGGTAAGCCGCACAAAAAAGTAACAAATCTTTTCTTTGGGTCAGTTTGACCCGACAGTCATTTTGCATTGAAGTAACAATCATAGAGTCAATTTAACACTGCAAAGATGTGAAAAGGCTTTAGTTCTGATATTTATCAGCAGGAGACAAAAACATGACAAAACACGTGTTCTTCTCCACCAACTGGCTCTATGGATGTGGATGTCTAGATTCTGTTGACTAGTGTCTAGAAAAGATTTCTTGAAGTAACAGCTCTTACTTAGGAAAGGAGGAGAGAATAGAAGATGTGTTGTTATTTTTCAGTGGCACAAAAAGGACTTATTCAGATGAATAAAACAAATGAAATTTGCTGCATATTTCTGCTACTTAAGTCTATTGAAATACCAGTTAACACTGCCCTTGAAGTAAGCTGGATAAATGCAGTCTTTCTGCCAAGAGGCATTCAGGCATTCCCTCAATCAAATTAAACTGCTTTATATTCATTATGACCCGGTGGACATGGGGCGTGTACAGAATATGAGGACCGCAGGAGGATTACGATCTGGTCCCCCTGCTCGGTTTTTGCACCGCTTGGCTCCGCCCACTTGGAGTCTTTCCAGATTGTTGTTTTTTCACAGCCAGCCGGGTTCCTCCGGTCTTCTTCTACACCAGGGTCAAACCAAGCAGCCTTGAAAAAGGCATTTCCAAAGTAATGCATCATTATCTTTGCACTACAAACATGGTTGAACATTCTTCTGCACACTTTTTTTAAAACTGCTTTTCTCCTGCACTGTACATTCTGATCACTGCTGCACTCTATATTGTAATGTTATTTTATTTCATTTGCAACCTCATTACATTGACGTAAGCTGCATGCAACGAAATTTCATTTTGTATGCACTCTGTATATACAATATGACAATAAAGTTTGTCTAAGTCTAAGAAATTGGAGTTTTGACGCAAACGCACTACTTTTTAGTGACTGGGCGAGAAGGAATGGAGGAAGTCCAGGAAAACTGAGGAGCAAAATAAAATTTTACTGATTACAAACCCATGAGCCACCCTTGAAGGAAAAGAGAGGGACATGACCAGCTTTCTAGAAGCATAGATCTATAGATTAGAGCTGGACGATGGTTCAGTAACAATATATATCAATCGATGATAGAAAAAAGGGTCGATAAAAAGATCAATAACAGTTTTCCTTCCTTTTGCATGCTACCCATGAAGGTTGTCAAAAAATTTAAAACATATTTTAAGTGCAGACCTGCCCATTTGATGCCGTTGCTTAGCAACTTAGTTTTAGATACAGAACACACAAACCCTGAATTTTAACTCAACCCTTTATCAAACCAACTTTATATATTGTTATTGAATTATGGCCCAGCCCTAACAAGTATGTGAAGGGGGTGCCAGGAAAGTCAAGCAGGCTGAGGAGCGAGAAGCCGTGCTTGAGGAGAGCGTGATGCCACACACAATGGCAACCTGTGCAAGTCTTGAAGGACAAGCAGCAGTCCACACAATGAAAGTCTAACAAAGAAAAAATGTAGATCTGGACAACTGAGTGCAATAAATTCACTTTCTTCAAATCAAGCTGTCTGTGTGTCATTATTTAGAAATTCAAGTTTAGCTTCTTTTATCTTGATTGACGACTGTTTGAGCAGCACTGTGATATTTAGGGAGATTCAAGGTGAGAGAAACAGTTATTAGCACAACACAGAGGTCCACTTAAGTAGCACACGTGAATATATATATATATATATATATATATATATATATAATGTCATGATTTGTCTTGGATGAACCCAGAACACAGCACACACACACACAGAGCTAGTTTTCAGAGTTTATTGAAGCAGCGAGAAGTGGATGATGAAAGCCAGAGTCATTTACCAGACGGAGGTTGCAGGGGAACAGGAACTGGCAGACGGGAACAGACAGGACCAGAACCAGGACAGGCATGATGTTCAGAGGACTGGAGACGAACCGGTAACCATGAACAAACTGAGGTGAGTTTATATATATATATATATATATATATATATATATATATATATATATATATATGAAATCTCCTTCAGCAGCAATAAAGAGTCAAAGCAGGAACGTCCAGGTACAAAGCACACCTGCAGGTTCTGCTGTTTGGGGGCGTGACCTGAATAATTGTCCCTGGCTGAAAGCAACCAAAATAACTCTAGACTGATTCTAGATCAGCTTGATTACAGGAACTTGGCTTTAACATGCCATTTGACACCATTAAACACATGGTTTTACTGGAAATACTTGACTTTTTAGACTTTGGGGAAAAACTTTTGTAAAATGATCGGGATCTTTTATAATAATATCTAGAATTCAGTTTTCTTTAATACTGGTATGTCCCCCACATTTTATGTATGCCAAGACAAGGATGCCCAATTTCAACCAAAATGTTCATTTTAGCCTTTCAGACACTCATTGTGCTTGTTAATAATAAAATGTAAATGTAAATACCTTTTTTGATAAAGCATTTGAAATTAGCCAATTTGCTGACGACACAGAAATTAAAAATAATTAAATTGTAAATGTTGCATTAAACTCTCTAATGTTCTTTGAAGCATCTGTCCAGGCTGTCACTTAAAATAATGAAATATGAATAACTTCCCATCCACAGCTCTACCGGTTCAGTTATATCTCCAATCTGTGTACATTGTTAACCTGTTTGTTTCATCGTAAAATAAAGTTATTTAAAGCACGTGCAGCCGCATTGATCTTTTCCAGTGGCGCAAAAAGTGGGTATGCACTATATGCAGTGCATAGGGGCGCAGCACCATGGGGGCGCCAAAGTGATGGTAAAAAAAAAAAGTTTTGGTATTTTCTATATGTAGCTGCTATTGTGCTTTTCTTTAACATTTTTGAATTTCCTCAATGTTGTAAATAACATTTTAGAACAAAACATGTTAGAGTAGACGCCCTTTATCATAAGATTCCACTGTAGAATTTTGACACAAGAGGGAGCGGGGAGAAGCATCCCGCTGCAGCCTGCGGGAAGGCTGCAGCGGGATGTACTTGGGAGCGGGGGCGCCGTGAGCGCTGAGCGAGCAGATAGAATAGCCTACGAGTAGTGAGTTTAGTTGTCTATGGAAAATGGATAAATCAAGAAAGCTGTGGGGGGCGAAAAATATAAAAAGGAAGAGGGAAAGGGAGATGGCATGTCAAGGGATGCAACAGCAGTTAAACAAGTGGATGGTGAAAGGCAACAGGTAGGAATTAAAGTTTGACGGCTGTGCTTGGAGGCTTGCAAATAACGTTATTCCCGTTAAGAGACTAGCTAGCGATTACTAACGTAGCAGCCAAATGGGGGTTCACAGCTTGCTTAGAATGTGCAAAACCGAGGTTGCTGAGTTGAAAACTGGAAAATATAAGGCAGGAATTTGCTTAAGCGAGACAGTGAATAGACCCCTTGCATCTGACGTCACAGTCACGTGATCGGGGGTGCGCGCCTCCATCTTGGTGGGCACGCTAGCCTGACAGCCCGTCTACTACATGACAAAACGGGTGATTTAGAGCGTACTTTTAGTTAGTTTATTTTTGGAATCTAAACAATGCCAACGACTTGTTGTGCTTCCGGTTGCACACAGAGGCATTCCAAATCGTTGGATGTACGTTTCTGTCGTTTACCGAAGGACGAAGAAAGAAATGGATATTTTCAATGAAAAGAGCGCAGGCAGACACTCCCAATGGACTGGGGGATCCATCATACTACGACAGAATATGCTGTCTACACTTCATCTCCGGTAAATACAACTTAATTCTGCTCTAGTCATTGTTCTACTTAAATAGCGGCGGAGGGGAGGTGGCGATCGCTACACGGACCGGAGAAGCGGCCCGTGTAGCGATCGCTACAGCAGCCGCCGCAGCCTGAAGCAGCAGACAGCGGCGGCTGCGGCGGCTGCTGTAGCGATCGTTACACGGGCCGGAGAAGCCGCTGTTGCTGCTTCAAAGACAAAAACACCAAAATAATCCGTAGTGAGTGATGTTTTTTTAACCTACCGGGCGGGTCTTCCTCTCTGCTTTGTGCTGTTGCACAAACATGTGTGAACAACATCCATCCATCCATCCATTTTCTAACCCGCTTAATCCCTCATGGCGTCGCGGGCGTTTGCTGGAGCCTTTTTCCTGATATAAAATAATTGCAGCCGTCCAGTGGTTTCAGGGGCTTTCGTGCTCTCTTGTCCGTACTGGCCTGCGTGTTTATAAAGCAGCTGTGTCGCGGTACGAAACCCTTGGCCAGCATTTCACAGACTCGCTCCGTCCCTTCAGGCTTTTGCTGTGTGGATCTGGCAATCTGATACCATCAACCATCAACTTAGTCTTAAAACGATCTTGTGATACGTTATCTAAAGAAGAAAAATACCTGGAGAACTCGTCATTTCGTCAAATGGCATGCCAACCAATATGGCCGCCACGCAAGAGGTTCTGGGTAACGGAGTCACGTGGTTGCAAGGGGTCTATTGGCGGGGCGACAAGTTTTGCGTGGATCGACTGGGGGGGGGGGGGGGGGGGGGAGGCGGTAGCGTGAGTATAGCGCTGCGGGAAACCCTGTAAGGTAGCAGGTACAATACAGGACAAGAATCTGGAAAACAGATACATAAACTGGTTTATCATGGAATCATTAATATATTTTGTTTTACCATTAGCTGTTGATGTATATAACTAATGCAATGACTTTGGTTTACCATGGAATCATGCATAGATTTGCTCCCGTTACTTAGGCTTGTATATTCATACAATATGAATATATATGAACAGACTAGCTTGTGTTTGCTAACAGTGGGAATGTAGCAGCCAAATGGGGGTTTACAGCTAGCTTCTAGCTTAATGCAAAACCAATGTTGCTGCGCTGACATAGTGGAAAATATAAGGTAGCATGTACAATAAATGACCAGAATCCAGAAAACATAACTTATGCAGTAACTCATGCATAAATAATATGCAATAAAGATGTTGTTTTACCATTAGCTGTTCATGTTAGCTGTGCTGTCAGACATGTAGGCTGCTTTACATTTGTTGGGTGACATGGAAGCTGTAATTACAGGGTCACATCTCTCTCTCTAAAGGTCTGTGCTAAGGCTATCCATATTTCTACTTTTTAAAATCCAAAATGTGAATGTAATTTCAACAGCAGCAAAACCTTACTGCATAATAGTTGTCTTATCTGATGCCATCACTAGGCTGATTTAGAAAGGCTGCATTAAGTTGCATTGGTTATAATGATAATGTTAATGTTTGTCAATTTGCAACTGTTTATTATGTGTTAACATTGTTAATAATATACCATCTAATTATTATTATGGCAGGCCTACAGTGGCTGATATACTTTAAAATAAACCTTTATTATTTAAATTTATATATTTAGTATATTTACATGATGATGTCTGGCACTTATTTATTTATTTTAATCCGGGGGGGGCGCCAAAACTGATGCTGCATACCCCTCTTATACTGGGTAGTTGCGCCCCTGATCTTTTCCGAGTTCTTTGTTCTTGTTTGCCGAAGTTAAACAGCCCGCAATGGGTTTTTTTTGTTTTTTTTTCACTGATTCCTGTGTTTAACTGGATGCTCCTTATTTCAGAAAACCCATTTATTTAACCCAAGTCTCCGTGGTTATTAAATCGTAACTATTTTCAGTGAATACTTTCCCTTTAGGATGACAATAGAACACCTCAGGTGTTGCTCACCAAAGGTCATCAAGATCTGATGTGGAATTTCATAATAACAAAATGTTAATAAAATTTAAAATATAGTAACGTTAAAATAATTCACATATATCCATATTCACTGGAGGACATCATATATATTTTTTATAACACAGCGGCAATAATATAAACTGACTTCACTATGGCTTTTGTTTTGAAAGGTCCAAGCCAGCGGGACTACCGTAATTCATGGTGTTTGCGTAACCCATAAAAACCCAGTGAGTGCTGGCTTGACTTCCGTTCTGGTTTTGCTGTGAGGCCAGAATCGGGAGTGTTGGTGAGGCTGGAAGAGAGCAGCAGCTGCTGCAGGTGATGAAGTCTGGAAAGAAGTCCAGCAGCTGGAGGCACAGCGGAGAAACTGGAGGGAAGCAGGAGCTCAAAGAGCGGCAGGACGCAGCAGAGGAGACACCAAAGATGGGGGATGTTTTCCAGCCCAGAGTTCTGCTGCACCCATCAGGTTTGGAGATTTCCTTCTTCATGCTAACTGTGTGGATGGAGCTAAAGTTTAGGAGCCGTTTTCAGCAGCTGATGGATTCCTCCTCTTCATCAGAACTCGTTGCAGGGTTTCCCCCAGAAAACTGGCTAAGCCTGCAGCTCTGCATAGGAGGTGCAAATGCTAGTTTAGCATGTAGCATAGGAGGTGCTAATGCTAGCTTAGCATGTAGCTAAGCTTGGCTGTTTTACTATGGAGGACCAATCCTGCTATAATTCAGTATACAGAAATAAATCAATGACTCAATTAAAGAAATACTGAGCAAAAAAGTAGCTAATGACTAGGGTTGTCAAACGATTAAAAATTTAAATTGCATATTGTCGATAGTTAACTCGAGATTAATTGCAAATTTATCACACATTTTATCCTTTTATTTCTGAAAGTGGAATGTGCCCTGTTTGGGCATTTTAATATGCAATTTTGCAATAATGACATTAATTAAAAAAAACATGCTTGTACAAAATATATTTTAATGTTTTTATTTTTCAAGCACTTTTCAGAATTGGAATGAAAACATCCTGGTGCCTTAAAATGTTAAACTCTGGCCAATAATGTCTAAATCACTAATCATGACGCCCTGATGTTTACACAATGTGTAAATACGTGTAAATAAATATCTGTTTTCATGCCGAAATATTTTTTCACCTTTTAAACAAAGACAGCCATGGCATTACGCATATACATATAAATTAATAAAAAATTTACATTTCAATAAAGTCATAAATTTTGTTCTTTTTTTCGCTCTCTCTCACACACATCTAATTCTGAGCTTTCATGCCAACAACAATAATTTCTTTGAATATTTTTGCTTGCTGTTTATATCCATATTCATATAGTTTAAAGCCTGGAAAAGGGTTTTAAATTTCCAGGTCATTCCAGTCTTACACTTGGCTTGCAACTGGGCAGGAGCTTAATACCCTTGAAAGCGACTGTTTAACAGCTGTTTAACTCCAGGTACTTCGTTTGGCAATGTGATTCAGCTTAGTTTGTGAAATAAAAAGAGAACAAATTAATAAGCGTTAAAAGTACGGTTTATAGGTTGGGTTTCTGCAATGTTATCAGCGTGTAAAAACTCATCTTCAGAACCAATCTCTGTTCAAAATAGTGATCTGCACCACCTAATCTACTTTCAGCAGTTGTCACGGGTTATTGCAACCGTAAACTGCAGGAAATACGGGCAGAGTTTCTCCCTCTGCCTTTACTCCCTTGGCTCCCATGGCGGAGCTGGTTATACTCGAAGTGTCTGTAGTGCAGGCAGGTCTCTTAATAACTCCTGTTTATCGTCACTTAGGCTACGTTCACACTGCAGGCCTTGATGCTCAATTCCGATTTTTTTGTGAAATCGGATTTTTTTGCGTGTCCGTTCACACTTCCAAATATATGCGACTTGTATGTGATCTCTGTGTGAACTGCATTCATGCAACTTAAGTGTCCCGCATGCGCTGTAGAGGACGCAATGACGTCACACATAGCAAGCGTGCTCAGTGTTTGCGGAAGTAAACATGGTTCGTAATGCTGCAGCGTATCTTACATTCTTTAAGTTCTTCTCCAGCCGGAGCCAGCACATTACCGCCGCAATCTTTTTAAGAAGATCGAAACGAAAGAGCCAATTTTTTGGCAATGGCGTTTTGTGCGGCAGTAACGTCCGTACAGAGAAACGTGTGGGTGCGGAGTCGAAGCCAGGAATGGTGGGATAGCGAGGTGAGCGGCTTTACTGATACGGATTTCATTCACAATTTTCGAATGACAAAGGTAACCTTTATGTGCGTCTGGACGGATCTCTTTAACGCTCTCACGTAAAAACACACATCTTCGGCGGGCTATAGCAGCGAGTAAACGCGTTGCCGTGGGGCTGTGCTGACTTGCAACAGGTGCTTGTTACCGTATCAATAATAAGTATCAATGACGTGTAGGTCGGATGAATGCGACCTGGCCGTACAGCACAGATCGCATTTGAAAAGATCAGATACATATCGGATTCAGGACCACATATCCAAGTGACCTGGGTCGTATTTGAAAAAATCCGATCTGTGTCGTTCAGACTGTCATAAAAAGATCAGATACAGGTCGCATATGGGCAAAAAAATCGGAATTGGGTCACTTCAGGCTGCAGTGTGAACGTAGCCTTAGTTTAGAGCCCAAAAAAGCGAATTCCCTTTCAGAAACATGCCCAAAAAAAACGCAACCTGCGACTCATGAAATTTCCAAGCGACTTTAGATAAAAGAAGCCCAAAGTCGCATGAAATAAGCAGTCTTAGCAACAGTGAGCGTGGGTCTGTTTTGCTACAGTCTCTAGCGTTCTTGAAACTACGGAAAGTGCCGAGGGTAAAAACACAACACAGTCCAGAGAGCGTGGCGGGGAAAAAACATTATGGAACGGTGTGTTATATGACGCGCAATTCAAGGCGACAAAAAAAATTGCCGCCGTTATGGTCTAACAAAGTTAACGCATTAATAACGCGTTAAAACTGACAGCCCTACTAATAACATAAAAGGGTGTGCCATTAAATGCAACCAAACAATAAAAAGAAGACAATCAATTTTCAATTAATCAGCTATAAATATGTAATTATACATTCTACAAAATTCACTGGATTCATCTGCCATTTACCATGTATTTATATATATATATATATATATATATATATATATATATATATATATATATATATATATATATATATATATATATAACTGTTTTTATATTTTATCTCTCTGCATGTTTGATATTTAAACCACTCATTTTCAGATATCTATTTGCTTGAACTCTATCTTATCGTGTGTATTTATTGCAAGTAAGTTTTATATTCTTCAAGTCATTTTATAGTCTTTAATAATCAAAAACAGATATATTTTCACTGCCTGAAAGTTGTTAAAAACATGGCCACTCGTGTTCTTAAATGATTGTATCTGACCACTTTTGCCATGGCCCCAATAATATGGGGATGGCGTGGTAATTAGCAGTGTTGTAGTTTACTGCATGACCCCAAGAAGGTCATTAAAGCTCTCATTGTCCAATCCATTCTGGCAGGGCTCTGCAAACTGTGGCTTTGGAGACACAAGAGGCTCTTTGGACCTTCAACAGTGACTCTATTAACTTAACTGGCTAAAAATGATAAAGAACTTACTAATGTTTTTAAAAAAGATGTAAAAACAGATGCAAAATTTAGCAGTTATTAAATGTTTTATCAGAATAACTGCATTGAATTCCCACAACAGAATGACCCTAAAGTTAGCGGTGATCATTTCTAGGGTGAAACTGTCAGTTCCTGAGGTTCAGTTTTCTCTTCACTGCTGATCAAATCTTTTTCTCTAAACTGAATCTTTCCCATTGTTGTAACATTGTAAAGATCTAGTTGTTGATAAAGCATGTAATGTGTTTCAGTGTTGGCTGCAGATGTTAAAGAAGAGGCTCCTGAAGAACAGAGTCCTGAGGGGGAGCAGCAGGAGTCAGAGCCCCTCCACATAAAGGAGGAACAGGAGGAACCCGGGGCCCGTCAGGAAGGAGAGCAGCTCCTTGTGAAGGAGGAGACTGATAGCAGCTTTCCATTAACTGCTGCTCCTATCAACAGTAAGGATTGCTTTACTTTGTTTCTTTTTGCTGTGTTGTAGCTAATGGCCAAAACTCTCTGGATTCATTAGAATCCCGTAGGAGCTCAGAAGTAGCTTGGAGGCCAATGTGGCCCCATGCATGGCTGCTGGTCCTCCAGCCACCCTCTCCTCCAGAGTCCCAGGAAAAAGTGGAGATCAGTGAGGTGGAGGCTGGCTCCATAACAGGGCACCCTGCTGAGAGAGGCTGTCTCTGCATGGATGTGTGAAATTCTTTTGCTTACAACTCATTCAGACTTCTCCCCCATGGTACATGTTCCCAATTCAATCTGAATTCTAGTCCATGGCTAGATGGGACAACACATAAGAAAGTGAAAAAGGGGATCTCTCAGCTTGTTCAAGCACCAACTGCAGCTTTATGTTTACTGTTCGACTTACATTTGCTGCTGGAGTTATAGAACTTACATGACAATTAGATAATATCAAACCATTAATTAGAGTCTGGATTTATGGATTTTCCCCTCTACATTCATCCTCCGCTGACAATGCAGCACTGAAAAAAATAAAATCACGGCCACCTCAAAGCCTCTGCCCAGGATCATAGACAATAAATTTTCTGCAGCTGTTTAGACACCAGTCAGGCACAGAGCTTAAAGACCTGCACCTAAACTCATAGAAACTGGGGTAACAATAATTCAAAAGCTGTTTCTTAAAGGCTTTTTAGTCCCTTTCAGACTATTATTCCTTTTTAGCTTTAAATATTACCCAGTCCATGAAATATCATAAAACAAATACAATCAATACTTTCACACAGACTAACAGTATGTCTAATATCACCTCAAACACAGTTAATAACCAGTAAATTACTAATATAGCTTAATCACTAAAGGCCAATTCTAATACCCTTGATCCTCAGAGGACTTAAGGAGCTGTAGCCAACTGCAATTACATGCCTGATAGAAATCTAGTGCAGCTCCTCAGTTATAAAGTGTAAATGTAAACTTTTATTGTTTGTATGAAGCTAAGACATTAAATAATATTTTTCAAGTGGAACCAAATGTTCACTATGTCTCAATAATAGGTGAATATATGACAATTTCTGAGCCTCACCTAAATATATTTCAAACTAAACACTGCAAAACTACACGAAAAGCCTTTTGATAGAAGCCTCAGACTTTATAAAAATTACATTTTGTCTATAATTCCATCAAATCTGAATCAGCTGAATTTACCCTGCATTTAATCAATGTGTGCGCAGAATAAAACCAATAAAATGTAGAGAAACTTCATAAAATATGGCTCATAAGTTCTTACAAAGCTTGTAGAGCTGCCAATTTACTCACCTGCACTGCTATGGTGATAGTCGTTGAGTGAAAAAAACAGAGCAGCAGAAAGTTACATTTTCTTAACGCAATGCAAACAGTTTTTTCGCATCACACGAGTCACATGCTCAACAACCGGATGTTACCACTGGTGAAATAGAGGAAGAAGATGACAGGAAGTAGTAGCAGGATGTTGGCGCGGCATGTTTGGATTCACAAGGAGACGGCAAATTTTTTACATGTGGTTTGTGACAGACGTATTTCCAACATACTAGATTCAAAAAAGCGAAATGTGAGTATTTAGCAAGATCTTGAAGCAGCCATGAAGGAAGCAGGCTTCCACAAGCCGTGTAAAATCTTACGTTCAAAATGGAAAACTCTACACAGAAATACCTGGCGGAGAAGAGAAAGCCCGGCAAAAGTGGCACCGGTGGAAAAGATAAAATTTGTTTCAAATACTACCCTCATGGACGAGATACTCGCGTGAATAAATGTATCAACGTATGATTTTAATTGCATTTCTTATTTAATGGAAACGCACCAATTGCAAAAATGTGTTTTATTGAAATTAGCAGAATATCGACCATGTTTTGCGCACATTTGTAATGGAAATGCAACTAGTGACTGAAAATCTAGTTCATAATGCATGTAATGTGTTTCAGTGTTGGCTGCAGATGTTAAAGAAGAGGCTCCTGAAGAACAGAGTCCTGAGGGGGAGCAGCAGGAGTCAGAGCCCCTCCACATAAAGGAGGAACAGGAGGAACCCGGGGCCCGTCAGGAAGGAGAGCAGCTCCTTGTGAAGGAGGAGACTGATAGCAGCTTTCCATTAACTGCTGCTCCTATCAACAGTAAGGATTGCTTTACTTTGTTTCTGTGTCCTGTGTTGTAGCTAAAAGACAACAATCACTGGATTCATTAGACAAAATATCAGTTCTGTCCGCCTCTATGCTCTAATCCTATTTCTTCAAAACGTGTTGGCCCTGACTAGAGGGTCCAGTGTTGCTGGTTGTGCTAGAGTCTGCTGGTCTGTGAGGAAATACAAAGCTGCTGACAAGCAGCATTCACTCCTCCTGAAAGAGCGTAGAGCCACAGTGGACAGTCGTCTGCATTGTTGATGGCTTTGCAGCAATCCCTCATACTGAGCATGCATGAAGCGACAGTGGAGAGGAAAACTCCCCTTTAACAGGGAGGAGAACCTCCAGCAGAACCAGAACCAGGCTCAGTGTGAACGCTCATCTGCCTCGACCCACTGGGTGTTTATGCACATTTTAAGCAAAACCAATCGACTCTTGGATAGTTTTATAGGCTACATTAAGGTGATCACATTCAATGCCAACATGAATGTTAAAATCCCCCACTATAATAACCTTGTCAGTGTTTAACACCAAATCAGATAAGAAGTCTGCAAACTGATCCAAAAACTGAGAGGAAGGGCCTGGTGGACGATACAAAACAATAAACAGAAGAGGTTTTATTGCTTAGCAGTTTGGATGAGGGAAACTGAGAGTTAAATGTTCAAAAGAATTGTAGTTATTAATTGGCCTGGGACTAATTAATAAATCAGACTGAAAGATGGTTGCTTCTCCTTTTCCCGTAGATCTGGGAATGTGGAAATTTAAATAATTGGAGGGATTTGACTGATTTGCACCCTGTGAGACATTTATTGTCTCAGGTTTCCGTGAGACAATAAATCAATGATTTTTATGAGATTTTTATGATTTGCTCCTTTAAGATCTGTTTTTAATCTGCTCAGTTTTGGCTGTGGGAAAGACACTGTCTCAATGGGTTAATGGGTGGGTAACAGTATGGAAGCTGCAGAGAGGTGTGTTAAACTACGGCTCTGTGTTTCCTTCAGATATTAAAGAAGAGGCCTCTGAAGACCAGAATTCTAATGGGTACCAGCAAGAGCTGCAGCTACTCTACATAAAGAAGGAAAATGAAATAATCTGCAGCAGCCAGGAAGGAGAACAACTGAATTTCAAGGAAAAGACTGAAGATACCAGGTTTCCATTAACTGTTGTTCATATGAAGAGTGAAGAGGAAGAAGAGAAACCTCTATGTTCTTACTTTCCTCAACAGCAAAAAGAAGTCAGCGTATTTCCAACAAACATAACAATCCACACTAGGGAGAAATCCTTTGGGTGTGATGCATGTGGTAAAAGCTTTTCCTATAAGTCACATTTAAAAGAACACATGAGAATCCATACAGGAGAAAAACCTTTTAGTTGTGATAATTGTGGAAAAAGATTTACCTTCAAGTCAGTCTTAAATGAACATGTAAGAATCCATACTGGAGAGAGACCTTTTGTTTGTGATACTTGTGGTAAAAGATGTTCATCAAAGTCACATTTAAAAACACATATCAGAAGCCACACAGGGGAGAAACCCTTTAGTTGTGATGTATGTGGGAAAAGATATTCATCAAAGTCGGATTTAAACAAGCATATTAGAATTCACATGGGAGACAAACCTTTTGGTTGTGACTATTGTGGAAAAAGATTTATAATGCAGTCACATTTAAACGTACATATGAGAACCCACACAGAAGATAAACCTTTTGGTTGTGATGATTGTGGTAAAAGATTCATCTTAAAATCAGTCTTAAGTAGACACATGAGAATCCACACAGGAGAGAAACCTTTTGTATGTGATGTTTGTGGAAAAAGATATTCCATGATGTCACATTTAAATGTACACATGAGAATACACACAGGAGAAAAACCCTTTGGTTGTAGTGCATGTGGAAAAATGTTTTCTTCAAAGTCAGATTTAAGCAAACATGTAAGGATCCACATGGTAGAGAAACCTTTTGGTTGTGATGATTGTGGGAAAAGATTTTTAAGAAAGCCACATTTAAATAGACATATGAAAAGCCACGCTGGAGATAAACCTTTTGGTTGTGACTATTGTGGAAAAAGATATTCCATCAAGTCACAGTTAAACATACACAGGAGAAGCCATACAGGGGAGAAACCTTTTGGTTGTGATGCATGTGGGAAAAGATGTTTCTCAAATCAGATTTAAATAAACATCTTAGAATCCACACAGGGGAAAAACCTTTTAGTTGTGATAATTGTGGGAAAAGATTTTTTATTAGGTCACATTTAAAAACACACATGAGGAGCCATACAGGGGAGAAACCTTTTGGTTGTGCTGATTGTGGAAAAAGATTTTCTATCAAATCACATTTAAACATGCACATGAGAAGCCACACAGGACAGAAATCCTTTGGTTGTGATTTATGTGATAAAAGATATTTCTCAAAGTCAGACTTAAATAAACATGTTAGAGTCCACATGGGAGACAAACCTTTTGGTTGTGATAATTGTGGAAAAAGATTTTTTATGAAGTCGCATTTAAATACACACATGAGGAGCCACACGGGAGAGAAACCTTTCGATTGTGACACATGTTGTAAAAGATATTCCTCAAAGTCAGAGCTAAATAGACACATGAGAAGCCACACAGGAGAGAAACCATTTGGCTGTGATGATTGTGGAAAAAGTTTTTCCCTCAAGTCAGTTTTAAATAGACACAGGAGGAGCCATACAGGAGAGAAGCCTTTTGGTTGTGATAATTGCGGAAAAAGATTTTTCATTAAGTCACATTTAAACGCACACATGAGGACCCACACAGGAGAGAAACCTTTTGGCTGTGATTATTGTGGAAAAAGATTTTCCATCAAGTCACACTTAAACATACACATGAGAAGCCACACAGGAGAGAAATCCTTTGGTTGTCATGCATGTGATAAAAAATATTTCTCAAAGTCAGATTTAAATAAGCATGTTAGAGTCCACATGGGAGATAAACCTTTTGGTTGTGATGATTGTGGAAAAAGATATTTTATTAAATCACATTTAAATACACACATGAGGAGCCACACAGGAGAGAAACCTTTTGAATGCAAAATATGTTGTAAAAGGTATTCCTCAAAGTCAGAGCTAAATAGACACATGAGAAGCCACACAGGAGAGAAACATTTTGGTTGTGATAAATGTGGGAAAAGATGTTTCTGAAAGTCAGACTTAGACATGAAAATCCACACCAGAGAGAAACCCTTTGGCCGTGTTGCTTGTGGAAAAATAAGATAGAACATAACAGTCCTATTGTCCTAAAATGGGGAACTTAGGCAAGGCAGTGGCAAAAAGGCAGACCTATTCACCAAATCATTAACAAAAGCTAAAGTTAAGTTTGTTCTAATGGCCACTATAAATTATTTTACCATAGGAAATATTTAACCCCTATTGATAATATGGCATATTCAGGTAAAATAAATGATTAAAGATAGAACAGATGATTTTTCTGGAAATGTAGGTAGATATGAAACGCCTGAATACCATCAATCCATCCATTCTCTTCCGCTTATCCGGGGTCACGTCGCGGGGGTAGCAGTTTCAGTAGGGAGGCCCAGACGTCCCTCTCCCCAGCCACTTGGACCAGCTCCTCCGGGGAATCCCAAGGCGTTCCCAGGCCAGCAGAGAGACATAGTCCCTCCAGCGTGTCCTGGGTCTCCCTCTGGGCCTCCTCCCGGTGGGACGTGCCCGGAACACCTCACCAGGGAGGCGTCCAGGAGGCATCCTAACCAGATGCCCGAGCCACCTCAACTGGCTCCTCTTGACGTGGAGGAGCAGCGGCTCTACTCTGAGTCCTCCCCGGATGACTGAGCTCCTCACCCTATCTCTAAGGGAGAGCCCAGACACACTATGGAGAAAACTCATTTCAGCCGCTTGTATCCGGGATCTCGTTCTTTTAGTCACTACCCAAAGCTCGTGACCATAGATGAGGGTAGGAAGCTTTGCCTTTTAGCTCAGCTCTCACTTCACCACAACGGACCGGTACAGCGCCCGCTTCACAGCAGACCCCGCACCAATCTGTCTGTCGATCTCCCGATCAATCTTCCCCTCATTCGTGAACAAGACCCCAAGATACTTAAACTCCTCCCCTAGGGGTAGCACATCCTCCCCAAACCCGGAGGAGGCACTCTACCCCTTTCTGGCTCAAGACCATGGACCTGGATTTGGAGGCACTGATCTTCATCCCGGCTGCTTCACACTCGGCTGTGAACCGCTCCAGTGAGAGCTGTAGATCACGCCCTGATGAAGCCAATAGGACCACATCATCCGCGAATAGCAGAAACGCAATCCTAAGGCCACCAAAACGGATCCCCTCAACACCTTGGCTGCACCTAGAAATTCTGTCCATAAAAGTTATGAACAGAATCGGTGACAAAGGGCAACCTTGGCGGAGTCCGACTTACTGCCGGCAACGCGGACCAGGCTCTGACACCCGTCATACAGAAACCTAACAGCCCTTATTAAAGGGCCCGGTACTCCATACTCCCGGAGTACCCCTTGAGAGACACGGCCAGCCGAGCCGCCTGTCGCTTTGACTGCCGGTGCACATCAGCTGCTTCTGGAGTCCCACAGGCCAAGAAAGCCTGATAGGACTCCTTCTTCAGCTTGACAGCTTCCCTCTCTCTTGGGACGCCTGAATACTCACTATATAAAACTAACTGTATTTTAAGATATTATCTTATCTTAAAAAGACAGATATTAGAGGCACAGAAAGTGAAAGAGGTGAATAAGTGATTGAAGCTGTGTGTGAATCAAATTCAGGGAGTTATTTTAGTCCAACTGTTTCAGAGACAAAATAGACTGCTGCCCAGAACCACCAGAATGACTGGTGCTTTCGGTAAAGTTGCCCTGAAAACAAAAAAAGATTTGCTAGACTTGTTGCTAGTCGTGTTTTGTACGAAAATTGTTAGAGGGGTCTGAAAAGAGACTAAATATAGCAACAAAGTCAAGTTTATTTGTATAACACATTTCAGCAGCAAGGTGATTCAAAGTGCTTTACGTCTTGAAATTATAAAAACATCATAGACACAGTCACTGGTTGTGCGACCAGTAACAAACAAATAGTATAGTCGTTCTGCAATCGGGTGGTTGTGGGTTCGACTCCAGCTTCCCCTTGTCACATGTAGATGTACTCCTGGGCAAGGCACTTAACCCCAAGTTACCTAGTGAGCTGCGTATCGGTGTATTAATGTGTGCACGTTAGTGAGTGCGATTAGGTGAAAGTGGCTCTAGTGTACAGCCTTTTGAGTGGTCAGTATGAGTGGAAAAATGCTCTATAAGTTCACTCCATTTACCATCAGGTTAAAATATCAATACACATCAAATATGTTGGTCAGTGTTCCTGTTATTCTGGTCTGACAGCAACTTTAAATAGGTGGGTTTTCCGTCTTGATGTAAAGTAACTCGGTGTTTGGACTGATTTGCAGTTTTCTGAAAGTTTGTTCTAGATTTGTGGAACATAGAAGGAAAATGCTGCGTCTCCATGTTTGTTCTGGTTCTTGCTATGCAGAGTAGACCAGAACCAGGTCTGGAGGGTTGATACAGAAACAACAGGTCTTTAATGTTTTTTGGTGCTAAGCCGTTCAGTAATTTATAGACTAACAGAAGTATGTTAAAGTCTATTCTCTGAGCTGCAGGGAACCAGTGTAAGGACTTTAGAACTGGGTCAATGTGCTCTAACCTCCTGGTTAGAGCATTATCTATTGACACAAAGAAGGCACAAAGAAGTCCCTGTTCAATTGGTAGCAAAATCAGATTGTGCGTGAACAACCGCAAAAGTTTTGTACTTCTTCATGCAGAAAAAACAAACAAAGGCGGACGTGTGTTTGTTCTGACTGTTATGAGCACATAGAATGGACCGAAATCTTGGTGAGACATTCCTAATGATAATTCAATTTTCAATTCAATTCAATTCAATTTTATTTATATAGCGCCAAATCATGAAACATGTCATCTCAAGGCACTTTACAAAATCAAGTTCAATCATATTATACAGATTGGGTCAGATTATACAGATTGGTCAAAATGTCCTATATAAGGAAACCAGTTGATTGCATCAAAGTCTTGACAAGCAGCATTCACTCCTGGGGAACCGTAGAGCCACAGGGAGAGTCGTCTGCATTGTACATGGTTTTGCTGCAATCCCTCATACTGAGCAAGCATGAAGCGACAGTGGGAAGAAAAACCACCCATTAACGGGAAAAAAAAAAACTCCGGCAGAACCAGGCTCAGTATGAACGGTCATCTGCCTCGACCGACTGGGGTTACAGAAGACAGAGCAGAGACACAACAAGAGAGACAAAAAAGCACAGAAGCACACATTGATCTAGTAATCTGTTCTACATTAGAGGGTAGTAACGGGTGAGCCGTCTTCTCTGGATGATGTCAAGATAAGAGACAGACCCAAACTAAAAACACTCACAGAAAAACAAGATATTATAATTCCTAAAGGACACCCTCAAAAATGTAAAACCCTGAGAAAAAATAAAAAGTATTAAATATCTAACACCTTTTTTGGTTGTGAACCAATCGAGTGCTGTACCAGAGAGTCTGACCCAGCTCTCCAGTCGCTTTAATAATATATTATGGTCAACAGTTTCAAATGATGTGGTGAGGTCCAACAGAACCAGCACTATGGTTCTTCCACAGCCTGTATTTATGTGGATGTCATGGAACCCTTTGACGAGGACTGTGTCAGTGCCTTGGTGAGAAAACCTGACTGGAAAATATAAAAGGGGTTGGTAATGTAAGGAAGCTATTTAACTGTTGAAACAGCTTTTTAAATAATTTTACTGATAAATGTCAGGTTGGAGATCGGCCTGTAATTCTGCAGATGTGATTTGTCCAGATTGTTCTTTTTTTATCAGTGTTTTTTTTTTTCTCTCCCCAGTGTCCTGTCTAGCAATGTGGCAATTAGAATTGATGTCTTAATGCCAAATAGAGCTCGACAGATTTTGCTTTCACAAGTGGAGCAAACAGCTTTCGCCATAATGCTCCGCTTGATTTATGCATGTAAATAGCTTTATTGTGATTCCTGCAGGGAGAATTTCAAATTATGTGGACACTACAATGGGAAAGTAAAGGAAGAACAAGAAGAGAAAAAAACGAAAGAGAAGAGGTGAAAGAAAGAAGAGAAAAAAGGGAAAGAATGATAAAACGTCCTCTGTCTGCTTCATCACCTGGAAAGAGACGCAAAAAGAACAGCACAACCAACGGATATAGTATAACAGATACAATAGAGTAACACCCTGATACCATTGGTAAATCATATGTATTATTATTTAAGCTGACATGTGTAAAGTGATACCTGAGAAAAGAAAGTGAAAAAAATAAAATAAATAAATTACGGGCTTTCTGTATATAAGTGAACACTTAGAACCCGGAACCCAGCACCTGTGGGTGTTTGTGAGAGTGCACTAGTGTAGGTGAAATTTATCCAGAAGGAAATGGCTCGATAGTGGTTGTGAAGAACCGAAGGCCCGCCTTCTCCGAGCACCGAGGCAGGCGCCAGGGGACCCATAACCCCGGACTCCCAAGAGGGGCCAACACAGGAAATCTGCAACCCCCCCCCCCCCAAGGAAAGAGGAGAGACGACCCCGAGGAAATCCCCCAGCCACCGCAATGCCGAAGCCCCCAGGAGCCGCGGGGGCGAGCCCGTGGGCTCCGCCGGCAGCCAGCTACGCTGAAGTGGTCCCGGCCATGGGCTCCGAGGCCCAGAGGCCCCGCGGCGGGGGCCCCGGCCAAGCCCCGGGGTGCCAGGCCCCGCGAAGCAGCCACCGGGAATGGGCCGGCACCCACCCGGCAACCCGCCCCAAATCCGAGGGCCGCCAATGCGCCAGCGGGCCCAGGCGCCAGCCAGCGGAGGGGGGCAGGACGTGGGGGGATGGGCTCCACACCTAGCGGAGACTTGAGATGTTCTTGTGAGAGGGAGCGGACCGGACCCGAACCTGGCAAAAAAAAAAAAAAAAAAAACTCATTCATACCATCCCACCCTAGTGCCCCACTCACCACACACATGCAAAAAAAAAAAAACGCTGTACACACATTACCACATAACACTCGCATCCAACAATCCCAAGTGGGGGGGGGGGGGGCACCACAATCCGACAGTGGTTTAAAGGCATACTATGCAACATTTTTCAGTTAATTAATATGTTCCATATCGTTTTGGATGATTAAATGAGTCATTTCAGGTCGAATAAAGGTTTTCTCGGTCACCCTGGTGGTCTGTGGGGGAAATACCGTACTTGCAACTGCAGGAGCCCTCGGCCCGCACCCACAGGCTCAGAATCTCGTGCAAGATCGCGAGAGTCGGTCTTGCTTTACGGCGAGAACTGCTACACGCCCCCAGTGAAAGGCATGCTCGTTGCTAGCGTAGTGGAGATATCTGTACAGTTATCATGGCGGAACCAGCGAGAAAACAGTGAAAGCCCATGTTGGAGCAGGCAAGAAAGAGGAAAAGGGCTCTGGACAGAGAGAGGAGTCGTACACGGTGAACATCGGGCAAGCTTTTTCCGAATGGCGAGAGCTAAAAGAAAGAGAAGTCTCCAAGGCTGACGCGGGCCTCGCGTTTCTGCTGATGCGACTGTAAGTAACATTGTGGGGTTTCCCTCACGCTACCGCCTCCCAACATTCCAAAAAAAAAAAAAACTAACTCGATATGCGCGCAAAGCTTGTCTCCCGCCCGCTCCGCCGGTCGTCCGCTAAGCAAATTCCTAGGGGAAACACTGCATTGGAATGGTTTCTCTCTCTCTGTGTGGATGTTCATACTTTCACTGTGTTAGTCATTGCTTGTACTGCCGTGTTTTCGACTTTTGTATTCGTTGCGTTCGCCTGTCTGCTAAGCTCAAAACAACCGCGCCTGGCTTGACGGAGAAACCAGGGAACAGCTGATTTACGACAGTGCACTTTTACTTTCGCCCTCTGGGGGGAGCCTCGCTGGAAAATCAACCCCGGTTGCATAGTATACCTTTAATAACCGCTGTTTTCAAAGCCTGGGGGAAAACCCTGATGAGAGGGATGAATTTACTATGTGGATCAGGTCAGATGCAATGACAGGCTGGACCTTTTATAAGGAAGGTTGTTGGTAGTATATCAAGACAGCAGGAGGATGAGCTTAACTGATTTATAATTTCTTCTAAGCTTTTACAGTTGAGTAGTTGAAATGTAGTAATTTTTTCTGCATTTATGTTTGAACATAACATTGATACTGGATTTGGTGTGGATGTGCAGATTAACCCTCAAATTTTTTTGAAATTTCTCTGCAAAGAAGTTTGCAGATTCCAGCTAAACGGTCAGAGATGGGTGGAGTTGACCGAAGTGGAGCGTAAGGAAAAGGCGACTTTAGTGATCCTGGTGGGGCACATATGATATGCTCTCTGTGTTTAGGAAGTTGATAAGTGTGATTTTCTCTGGTAAAATCCCAGAGAACAGTGGTGAGGGAGTCTGAGTTTTTTACTTGTGTTGTAGGGAGAAAAATAACTTTTATTCCTTTCATGAATTACCAAGAATTATTAATGACCCCTTTGATTGTAAAAGAAATGCTACTCTTTTAGAATCAAATAAATAGTTAAACAGCAAAAATGTATTTAACATAATTAACATCTGTGTGTAAGTTAACTACATTCACACAGAGCCCTCCGACAATAGAGAACAGTTAGAATTACACGGTCATTCCCTGAGGAGGCAACAACTCTGTCAGGTGGAAACTTAGATTTTCATGTCTGTCAAAACATTCATCAAACTATTGGGCAGGGAATTCTTTTTTTTTGGCTTTTTTAATCTTCCCACAAAACAAATTTTTCTATTTTTACCCAGTTGGAGATTTTGACTTTTGAGGGTTTTTTTTGCTTGTTTTAATGTCTCTGCTCTGTATTTGATGTTTATTGTGCTTTTGCTCTCAGTGTTTTATTCTGTCATGTTCTGAATTATTTGCTTTTTAGGATCTGTAAAACACTTTGTCCCTCTGAGTTGTATCTTAAAGTGCTTTATTAATAAAGTTGTTGAATCGAGTTGTTTCTGGTTTACTTATGAATGAGTCAAAACTTCATCTTGACTTAACTTGGATAAAGTTAAATCTGTTAAATTTGTCCTACAGTTTATAAACCCTGTAAATTGAACCTAGCTATAATTTATTACTAATTAAAGACTCTTCAAGCATTCTTATTAGAAATATATCCCTTATTTTAGTTGGATTTTTGCCTTATTTGAACCTGTAACCATTATAATAAAATGAGACAAGGATATTTTATGTATTTTAACATTGGATGAGCATTTTTGTCCAGTGATCTTGAGGCTTCATTTATAGAAATGTGCAATTTAATATTCCTGAGAGAAGTATTATGCCATCAAAGCCATGGACAAAATTCATATTGAATTGAAGGCTAAATAAGTTTTACAGGAACCAAAGCTATTTCACATCCAAAGCAGAGACAGCCTCACAGCAGGGTTACCTCTGCTGTTGAGCCAGACCCCTCCCCACAGAGGATCCCTTCAGACTGCACCTCTCAGCTCCCTTCATTATTCTCCACCTCTTCTGCCTGGGACAGCTGGAGGAGAGCGTGGCTGGGGCCAGACCAGCACCACGCGGGCCTCAAAGCCCCCCAAAAGCCTACAAGCTGCACAGAACGAGCGTTTTATGAAACTCCTCTGCCTCGCTTCAATGGAGCGAAAAAGGGGGAAATTCTCATCCTCTGCGGAGTGGAGGACCTCCCTGGCATCGGAGGAACTGCTGGAACAAAGCTAAGTTGCACTCTGACTGCTGTGCAGGATTTTAAGATGAGATCTAAATAATTGTGAAGGGGAATATCTGGATGTGAAGGTGCTTGAAGAAGGTTTTAAATAAATGACACATGAATGGGAGTTTCATAAGAACACTAATTTCACTTTTGTTTCTGTTTTGGAACAGAAAGCAAAGCCTTGTGTTTGCCGACCATCTACAAGAAGGGGGGAAATGCAAAATTAGATGCTCATTGCCCGAGCCAGAACTGAACACGTCTGCCATGTGCTCTGAATGGCCTGAAAGCTTCCTTTATGTTGCGTTCTTAACGTACTGACTCTTTTCATATTGTGTTTTTTCAACTGCCCTGTTCCACTGACTTACATGATCCTGTTTGATTTTCTGTTATGCCATCTATACTGTGATGTTGCATTATGTTGATCGTTATGGTTTTATGATAAAGAATGGAAACTGTCTGCTTCAGACCCACACACCAAGACAGTTTGTGAAAATCTGACTTTGACATAGGGAGAACCAGGATCTGATTGGCACCAATAACCCCTAAAATACCGCCCTGTAACACCCCTAATGGTACACCCTTGGTTACTGAACAGGCTTAGTTTACCTAGTCTAATGTAAAGTAGAGATGCTAAACCTTTGATCTTGTGTGTTAAAACTCTTTGAAGCACCTTTTTGGGTTCCACATTATGATTATAACTGTTATGGTTCCTTTGTCTTTTCTTCACATATTCACGTGATGGGTCATCTTGTTTCTCTCTTTTGTGAGTGATCACATACATAAAACATTATCGCTGTCATCAAAGGGGTGGAATGTTATTGGAATATTTTTCTGAAGTCACTATGACCTGATGCCACTTCAGACATGTGAGCACTGGAGACCCTGGCTCTACTGTCTGCTGATTGCCACAGCCAAATGCTTGTGTTTCTTCTGTTCTTTCTCATGGCAAGCCTGCTGTCAGGTAGTAGTGGGAGCCAGGGAGGCAGATAGAATGAAAAAAGGGCAGACTGTAGCGGGACCGTTGGGTGCAATTACTTTTCATCTATGTGATCTCTGCTGTGCTTCTCAATAAAGTGCTGGAACTTCATCACTCCACTGTTTCCTCATTCAATAAGTCTTGGAAGTCATTTATTGTTTTGAATTCCTACCACAACATGCGGGTCGCTTTGCAATCTTGAACCGTTCAGACGGAAATCTGATGGCAGTCGCATTTAATAGTAGTATGAACGGCCACCTGAAAGATTTTGGCAAAAGATCAGAATTGAGCATCAAGAGCTGCAGTGTGAATGTAGCCTAAAACATCTGCCTCCCATTCTACTTTCAGAGACCTTTTATTCATATTATACTGTAAGCCACACAAAAAAGTAACAAATCTTTTCTTTGGGTCAGTTTGACCCGACAGTCATTTTGCATTGAAATCCCAATCATAGAGTCAATTAAACACCATACAGATGTAAAAAGTCTTTAGTTCTGAGATTTATCAGCAGGGGACATAAACATGAAAAAACATGTGGTCTTCTCCGGCAACTGGCCCTATAGATGAGGGTGTCGAGACATGCAGGAACGTACAGAATCTTGTGATTGCTCCTGGTCAGCAGGTCCCAACCTATAGAGAACCAGAGGAAAGCCGTGCAGGAAATGCAGGTAATAAAAGTGCTAGTCTGAGGCTGTTCAGAGCCTATAAAGGTGCTGCAGATGACAGTGAGTCCTCTCTGATTCTGTTGACCAGCATCTAGAAAAGATTTCTTCAAGTAACAGCTCTTAATCACCTCTTAAAGTTTAATCTGCTGTTCTTTAATAGTCGTACTAGTATATGCCACTAGTATATTAATTTGTTCTCATTTGAATGATGAAATGGACAACTACTCATGTAACAATTCAGTCTTGGTGTCACCAATCTTACTCAAAGTACAGTACTGGGTCATCTATGCTGCTTATGTATTAAGATTTACTGCACACTTAAACATTGACAACTCACTATTGTTAGGGAAATAATTAGTTGTCTGAGAGGATGTAGGTAAGGAGAAGCTGTTATCTATACTTCAGATATATGATGTAAGAAATGTGTTTGGAATGTTAAGATAAATCACATGAAATGGGCTAAAGAGAGTAACTACAACCCAATTGTACATTTGTTGAAATTTGAATTTAATATTTGAAATGCTGTTAGTATCAGTTACACTTCTACTTCCAGTACAGAGTAAATACAACAAATTTATTACTACCAAAGTTCAAATCAAACCTACGTCCTTGCATCTTTGTTTCATAATCAGACCATGATGGGACCACAGATATTTTTAGTTGCTAAAAAAAGCAGAGCGCAGCTATTCTTGCCATTTAGATCTATTTCTATTTGAAAATTTTACATCTGCAGCTATATTCTTTTCTGCACATGTGGCATCTGTCTCCGAAGCGCTTCAGCTGTTCTAATGAATTGTTTCTAAACATGAGCTCAGTAGATGCAGTCGTGGATTCAGAATGCCTGTCTGAAAAGTCAAATCTAAAACTGTATGTTTTTTTTCCTAATAAGGAAACTGTTTCTCTTAATCTGAGTTTAAAAAAAAAACAAAGTTCAGTATGCAAATTCATAAAGGATGTGTAGGGATTTATTACCTTATTAGCAATTTGCTTGACAGAAGACATGGACTGGTCATGAGACCGCCATAATATATGGCAGGCTTATGTCTTATATGAGACTGCAATAAATAAATGCTTCTGGGTATATATCCAAACTGCTAAATTTGTCTCTCTTGTAAGCAAAGCAATATGACAATAAGGAAAGTGTAGTAATAGCAGCCCTTTTTTCAGCCAGCTGACAAGCACTGTGCGTCAGTGCCCTAACCCTAGTTTTGTGTCTTTAGGGAAATTATTCCTCACTTTTATCAAAATAGCTAGTCTAACTATTGCCATCATGCAGGTTTTACAAATGCACAAGGTTTTATCGAGTGAAAACATTTCAATCTGTTTGTCACTGCTTTTGGATGGGCCTATATTGTAGTTTGTTTAACGAGCTTTAGCTCAAAAGTGTGAAAAAAGGGAAAGCCTGTTGTTCATGCCAAGAATCACAGTCAACACTGGGGGCTGAGCACCCCTAAAGGTCAGATCCTAGAATCGCCCCTGATTCTTACCCATCTGTTCTAGAAAAATATTGTTAGGTCCTCCTTTGAATCTGGATAGATGAGAATGATTTTAATGTTTTTGTTTGATTGTTTAAGTCACTGATTCACGTGGTTAAATGGATGCTCCTTATTTCAGAAAGCCCATTTATTTAACCCAAGTCTCCAAGTAATTAAATCGTAACTGTTTTCAGTGAATACTTTCCCTTTAGGATGACAATAGACCACCTCAGGTGTTGCTCACCAAAGGTCATCAAGATCTTTAAAATAACAAAATGTTAATACAATTTAAAATACAATAACATTAAAATCATTCTCAAATATCCATTTTCACTGGAGGACATAAGATTTTTTTATGGGTAAGAATATAAACTGACTTCACTATCGCTTTTATTTTGAAAGGTCCAAGCCAGCGGAACTACCGTAATCCATGGTGTTTGCGTGACTCATAAAAACCAAACAGTGAGGGCTGGCTTGACTTCAGCTGTGGTTTTGCTGTGAGGCCAGAATCGGGAGTGTTGGTGAGGCTGGCAGAGAGCAGCAGCTGCTGCAGGTGATGAAGTCTGGAAAGAAGTCCAGCAGCTGGAGGCACAGCGGAGAAACTGGAGGGAAGCAGGAGCTCAAAGAGCGGCAGGACGCAGCAGAGGAGACACCAATGATGGGGGATGTTTTCCAGCCCAGAGTTCTGCTGCACCCATCAGGTTTGGAGATTTCCTTCTTCATGCTAACTGTGTGGATGGAGCTAAAGTTTAGGAGCCGTTTTCAGCAGCTGATGGATTCCTCCTCTTCATCAGAACTCGTTGCAGAGTTTCCCCCAGAAAACTGGTTAAACCTGCAGCTCTGCTTAGGAGGTGCTAATGCTAGCTTAGCATGTAGCATAGGAGGTGCTAATGCTAGCTTAGCATGTAGCTAGCATGGTCTGCCTGCCTGGGAAAGTTCCTCTGAACAACGCATTTTGGTTTATCTTGTCTAGAAAGCTATATAAGTTCAGTCCATTTACCATTTAGAAGGAGGGTCTCATGTTTTCTTCTGGCTGTTATATGGAGGACCAATCCTGCCATAATTCAGTATACAGAACTAAATCAATGACTCAATTAAAGAAATACTGAGCCAGAAAGTAGCTAATAACATAAAATGGTATGCCATTACATGCAACCAAACAATAAAAATAAGACAATCAATTATCAATTAATCAGCTATAAATATGTAATTCCATATTCTACAAAATTCACTGGATTCACCCACCATTTACCATTATTTCAATATTTAACTGTCATATTTTATCACTCTGCATGTTTTTTATTTAAACCACTCATTTTCAGATATCCATTTCCTTGAACTCTTTATTTTATTATGTGTATTTATTACACGTAGGGTTTTTTCTCCATCTAAGCATATTAAAAAAAACCTTTTGTTTCAAAAACTATTATTCAAATTTTATAGTCCTTTTTAATATTCAAAGCGGATGTATTTTCAATGTCTGAAAGTTGTTATGGCCACTCGTGTTGTTAATTGCTTGTATCTGACCACTTTTGCCATGGCTCCAATAATAGGGGGGGGGGGGGTGGCGTGGTAATTAACAGTGTTGTAGTTTACTGCATGCCCCCAAGAAGGGCATGCAGTAAACTACTTTGCTTCTGTGTGTGTTCACAGTTAATTTCTTTATATTATTATTCTGAATAGCAGCAGAGCTATTTCTGTCTCTGGGCTCCACAAAATACGGCAAACATGACAGGTAGGTGAAGAGCTCAGTTTAACGAGTGCGCTGCTGTGTGAAATGTAGGAATTTAACACAATAAACAGCCACTAAGTGCGCTCAACATTGAAGTTTAAGATGTCTACAGAGGGTCAGCGTGGTACAACCAGGTGTGCAGTGGCCTTTAATGTTTCTCCTAAGCTAGTCGTCCCTCCTTTCCTCTCAGCTTAGAGTCACCTGCGTTTGCAAGCAGGTAAACTCCCACCAGGTGAGAGAGCTCAGAGTGATCACATATTTTTACCTGCCCTGGTAAATGTTTCCGCGTTTTGTAAACGGACCCAGTTTCTGAGGACGGCTGCAGTAAAAACTCCCACCAAGTCTCCTGGCTGTGAAGACGTCGGTGGAGGCTGTTCTGATGGGGGAACATTAAAGATAAAATGCTTAGATCACTGGGATCCGGCGGTATAAATACAACCTTTTTCTGTTGTGTTACAACTAAAAATAAAAAGAGAAACGCTTAGACGACCAGCTAGCTACAACCGACAGAACTAGTAATGCTTGTGTCAGGAGCGCGGGATCCAATGAGATAAATACAAACTTTTTCTGTTGTGTTACAACTAAAAAAGGACGATTTGTTAATTTAACGTGGTGCCCTGATTACTTCATTATGCTGAGAATGTTTGCCTCCTTTTTAAAACTTGATTTAAAGCTCAGTGCAGCTTGTTGTCAACAAGTAAACAGCTACATGGTCATTTTCAGATGTCCTACAAAATACCATTTACAATCTGTCTGTTTGAAACAAATCCACCTTCCTGAGTCCATCAATGAAAACCGATGCTGCTTTGGACCTTCAACAGTAATTTAACTGGCTAAAATATGGTAAATAACCTACTCATGCTTTTAAAAAGAGATATAAAAACAGATGCAGAATTTGACTGTTATTACAGATTTTAACAGAATAATTACATTACGTCCCACAATAGAATGACCCTAAAGTTACCGGTGATCATTTTTAGGGTGAAACTGTCAGTTCCTGAGGTTCAGTTTTCTCTTCACTGCTGATCAAATCTTTTTCTCTAAACTGAATCTTTCCCATGGTTGTAACATTGTAAAGATCTAGTTGTTGATAAAGCATGTAATGTGTTTCAGTGTTGGCTGCAGATGTTAAAGAAGAGGCTCCTGAAGAACAGAGTCCTGAGGGGGAGCAGCAGGAGTCAGAGCCCCTCCACATAAAGGAGGAACCCGGGGCCCGTCAGGAAGGAGAGCAGCTCCTTGTGAAGGAGGAGACTGATAGCAGCTTTCCATTAACTGCTGCTCCTATCAACAGTAAGGATTGCTTTACTTTGTTTCTGTGTCCTGTGTTGCAGCTAAAGGCCAAAACTCTCTGGATTCATCAGCTTCCTATCAGACTAAATGTCAGCTCAGTCTGACTCTACGTGCTCCCATCCTATTTCTTCAACCTCTGACTAGAGGCTCCAGTTCAGATCTCCTGACTCTCTAGGTCAAGTGTTCATGCTAGAGTCTGCTGGTCTGTGAGGAAACACGAAGCTGCTCTTGCTGCTGGAACAGTCTGTGTAAGTTTAAATCTATGTGACGGGCTGTATCTACACAGAATGTGAGCCTGTGTGAAAAACATTTGCAAATTATGTATTACGATCAGTATATAGACTACACTTGGCAGCAGGTCAGCAGGGAAACTTCTGTTTTACTTTGTTTTTGAATACTAGTGCGGTACCTGATGATAGAATGGCTTCTGACATATTATTTCAATTCAATCCTTCCATCCGTCTTCTTCCGCTTATCCGGGGTCGGGTCGCGGGGGTAGCAGCTTCAGTAGGGAGGCCCAGGCGTCCCTCTCCCCAGCCACTTGGTCTAGCTCCTCAGGAGGAATCCCAAGGCGTTCCCAGGACAGCCGAGAAACATAGTCCCTCCAGCGGTATGGAGCGGGAGTCCTGTCGATCTCCCGCTCCATCTTCCCCTCATTCATGAACAAAGCACCAAGATACTTAAACTCCTCCACTAGGGGCAATACATCCTCCCGAACCCGGAGAAGGCACTCTACCCTTTTCTAGTAATCCTAAGGCCACCAAAACGGATCCCCTCAACACCTTGGCTGCGGCTAGAAATTCTGTCCATAAAAGTTATGAACCGAATCAGTGACAAAGGGCAACCTTGGCCGAGTTCAACTCTCACCGGAAACGAGTCCGACTTACTGCCGACAATGCGGACCAGACTCTGACACCGGTCATACAGAGACCTGACAGCCCTTATTAAAGGGTCCGGTACTCCATACTCCCGGAGTACCCCCCACAGGATCCCCCGAGAGACACGGTCGAATGCCTTCTCCAGATCCACAAAGCACATGTAGACTGGTTGGGCAAACTCCCATGCCCCCTCCAGGATCCTGCTGAGGGTATAGAGCTGGTCCAGTGTTCCACGGCCAGGACGAAAACCACACTGCTCTTCCTGAATCGGAGATTCGACTATCCGACGGACCCTCCTTTCTAGAACCCCTGAATAGACCTTACCAGGGAGGCTTAAGAGTGTGATTCCTCTGTAGCTGGAACACGCCCTCTGGTCCCCCTTTTTAAATAGGGGGACCAACACCCCAGTCTGCCAATCCAGGGGAACTGCCCCCGATGTCCACACAATGCTGCAGAGCCGCGTTAACCAACACAGCCCCACAACATCCAGAGCTTAAGGTACTCAGGGCGAATCTCATCCACCCCCAGGGCCTTGCCCTCGAGGAGCTTTTTAACAACCTCAGCACCAGAGATGGGAGAACCTGGCCCAGAGTCCTCAGGCTCTGCTTCCTCAATGGAAGACGTGTTGGTGGGATTAAGGAGGTCTTCGAAGTATTCCACCCACCGACAGCAGCACACCACCCCCACTGTAAACAGTGTTGGTACTGCACTGCTTCCCCCTCCTGAGACGCCGGATAGTGGACCAGAATCTGTAGATTCGTCCAACTGCAGGGAGAAACACTCACAATCTCCGATGTCCTTCCACAGTTGCTGGGTTAAATCCTCAGCCATGTCTTCACAGCGCCGTGTAACTGTAGGTCTTAACAGCTGCAGAGCTTTGATTGAAGATAATATCTCTGCCTTATTTTTAAAGTCTCGGAGCAATGAGTCAGCTGCTTCAACGAATGCTTCTTTTACCATCTCTCCATCTTGGAAGGATTTACTGTTTTTAACGATGGAGTGACTCATCCGGAACGATGCTTCGGTGGCTTTCACTTTTGAAGTTTGTTGAGTGAAAAATGACTGCTGTCCGGACAACTGGGATATTAGTTCCTCCACCTTTCTCTTTCTCGGCTGGCTTTTCGGCAGAAAGTCGATGTCGTATTTTCCATGAAGAGTCCGAAAATGCCGCTCCACATTTCCCTTTTTTGGTATCGCGATGGTAGAATTACAGATGAGGCAAACGCACTTTGAAAATGACATCCTGAAAAAAAAGTCCACCTCCCATTCCGCATGAAAGTAATATGGTTTTGCCTTCTTACTTGGCCCAGCTTTCTCACTCATTTTGATCAGCATATGTTTTAGTAAGGGCTTAAAATTCGAGGCAATTCACTAACAGGCTTGTTTTTCTCCAACTTTTTCTTCTTCTTCTTGAAATTTATTGGCGGTTGGCAAAAAAAACGTTAGGTGAGCATTACCGCCACCAACTGGTTAGGAGTGTGGACCACATGATTTTCAACGTCACTCTGCGATCAACCAGTCGATCGTGATCGACTTAATGAGCACCCCTGGCCTAGGGTGTCCTGGTGCCAAGAGCACATATGGACACCCCAAAAAAAATAAAGTAAAAAACAATACAACTGGACTTGTTTTCCGTAGTAGAAGACGTTTCGCTTCCTCTCCAGGAAGCTTTCTCAATAGCATACCGCGAGCGAGCTATTTTTAGAAACGTAACGTCACGATGACGTCACATCACGTGGTACGCGGTAGGACAAACTTGCATAGTCCGCCGCTGTTTCGCTGTAAAAGAGACTTGCATTAGCCTAGGTTTTACTCGTTTAAACGACTGCTTTACGATAGGAGGCCGACATGTTAATAATGAAGCGCCTGCTACCATGATAGCATATAGGCTATTATGGTAGCAGGCGCTAACATGATACCCTGTTACCAGGATAGCCTACTCAAAAACATTTCAAATAAGACAAACATTAAACAAACAATTCGCCATGAATCTCTTAAGGGAAAGATTCTGAGATGTAAACAGTTGTTTTGTAGCTACCCATTGGCAACATATACCGATTCCTGGACGGTGATTACAAACAAAAAACGGCCGACGACACAATGAACGCCGCACAGGAAAAAACAAAACAAAGCTTACCGTTCGATCAACTCGGCCCGTTTTCCGGTCTTTTTAAGCCCTCGACACTCAAGCCATCGTTTGAGCTGAAGGTTGGTGTGTTCTTCGACTGTGCGACCAGTAAACCGTGCGCCTGGGACATCGTCTTGGGAAAGTTTAATGGCTGCAAAGTCGGTCATATCGCTGGTTCTGTTGCTGGTTGCTACGTGCGTTCTCTATCTGTTTGTCCTACCTAAGCGGCAAAAGGGGCGTTGCTCTTGAGACGGTGACGTCACGTGCGCGGTACGCTATTCAAAAAGTCTGGAGTAATGTGGAGTAACAAGCTTTATACCATTGCCAAACAAAGGCCTTGCAATGGCTTAGATAACATGCAAATTCAACAGAAACAGGTCCACCCCTTAGTAATGGGCGGTCGTTAAAGTCATTAAGCCAGCAGATTGAACCGAAACTGGTCCACTCCTCTGTAACGAGGAGTCGTTAGGGTTGTTATTGGCTTGGCTTACAGGAACAATGTTTTGATCACCCGAATGAGGGTGAGAGTTAAGGTGACGATTGGCTGGAATTAATCCTATAGCTGTGTTGTAAGTTTTTGAGAGTTGGAACCTAAGACCTCCTCCTCTGTTTAAGGTTGGGTTTTCTCTCTTAACGTAGATGGCTTCCTTCACACCCCTTTCAAACCATCTGTCTTCTTTGTCCAAAATGTGAACATGTTGGTCCTCACAGAGTGTCCTTTGTCCTTTAGGTGTAGGTGGACAGCAGAGTCTTGTCCTGAGGAGGTAGCTCTCCTGTGTTGAGCCATGTGTCTGTGGAGAGGTTGTTTGGTTTCTCCAATATAAAGATCAGAACATTCCTCACTGACTGAACTGCAGACACCACTCCGCTCATCTTAGGTTTGGGGGTTTTGTCCTTGGGATGCACCAGCCTCTGTCTGAGGGTCCTATGGACACCCTTATGCCTTAACATGGTGTTCGTTATGGACAATCCTTGACGAGCACAGAAGTCCAAAAACAGAACACCACTCAAGTTCCGATCAGGCTTTTTAATATTGGGTTTAAATTAAAAGTCTTGGTCAAAAATAACACCAAGATCTTTTACTTTATTACCAGAGGCCAAGTTAATGCCATCCAGATTAAGTGATTGATTAAGAAGTCTTTTTTTTGAGGACTCTGGTCCAAAGATTACAACTTCTGTCTTGTCAGAATTTAAATGCAGGAAATTTAAAGTCATTCAGCTTTTCATGTCATCAAGACATGCCTGCGATTGAAGTAATTGATTTGATTCATCAGGATTTATGGATAAATATAGCTGAGTGTCATCAGCATAAAAGTGGAAATTAATCCCATACTCATATATATATATATATATATATATATATATATATATATATATATATATATATATATATATAGTAAAGAGAATTGGTCCAAGGACTGAATCCTGTGTTACTCCACAAGTGACCCTAGAATTTGAAGATTTATTATTAACATGAACAAACTGGAATCTGTCTGACAGGTAAGATTTAAACCAGCCTAATGCTTTCCCCTTAATCCCTACAGTATGTTCAAGTCTTTGTAGGAGAATATTGTGATCAACTGTGTCAAATGCAGCACTGAGATCTAACAGGACAAGTACAGACACAAGTCCATTATCTGAGGCCATGAGAATGTCATTAGCAATATCATTACCTAATCTGGAAAAACAGTCTACTGTTGTAGAAAAAGACCATTCGCAGAGTTAGAGCAGCATATTTTTCATTATTAATTGAGGAGAATAAAAATAATCCTAGATTTATCTTTAGTACAGTTGCCAAACTTACTCAGAGTCACAGCTCCATTGATCCATCCATTCCCTTAGCTCTTAGCAGTAATGACTTTATGGGATATTTCATAAATAAAATTTATTTAAATTCTGAGCCTGCAAATTCATTGCAGGCTCTGATGGATTGGAGTTCAGAAGCCACGGATACAGGGGTTGGGGAGGGGTGGGATTGTTAACCTGTTGACCGTTTCAAGTATTATTATCAATGTTTTTGTTGATAATCTCAGAGGAGAAAGATTTTCCTGCATTATTCAGTTGTAAGTTATATCTGTAAACACTCTCTTTATAGATGTCATAGTGAACCTGGAGTCTAGTCTTTCTCCACATACGTTCATCTTTTCCACACTCCATTTTTTCACTTCTACCTGCTGAAGCACTCCAAGAAGATTTTTTCTTCCCGGAAACAACCTTCGCTTTAATGCGGTACCGCGCACGTGACGTCACGGCCTTAAGAGTAACGCCCCTTTTGCCGCACCGGTAGGGCAAACAGTCGTAGAACGCACATACAAACCAGCCATTACAAGCGCAACAGAACCAGCGATATGACCGACTTTGCAGCCATTAAACTTACCCAAGACGATGTCCCAGGCGCATGGTTTACTGGTCGCACTGTGGAAGAGCACACCAACCTTCAGCTGAAACGGTGGCTTGAGTGTCGAGGGCTCAAAAAAACCGGAAGACGGGCCGAGTTGATTCAACGGTAAGCTTTGCTTTTTTCCCTGCTCGGCGTTCATGCCTTTGTTATGATTTCCACCGTGCTCCGTTCACGTCAGCCTTTTTTGTTTGTTTGCAATCAACGTCCAGGAATCTGTATATCTTGCCAATAGGTAGCTACAAAACGATTGTTCACATCTCAGAATCTTTCGCTTAAAAGATTCAGGGCGTTTGTTTTTGAGTAAGCTATCCCGGTAGCAGGGTACCATGTTAGCGCCTGCTAACATGCTAGCCTATATGCTATCATCACCCTTTCCACCGACAAAATGCTTGCTACGTATGTAGGTGAATTTGGTAACTTTTTCCGGGTTGAAATGTTGTGTAGGCCGCCCGCACAAGTGTACCCAACGCACACACTTCTCCTTGGCACTCTTGAGTTTCGGGAAATTAATGAAGAAAACATCCTTCATATGCGGCCGATGAGTGTACCTCGAGTCGCTGTTGCACGTCCCATAGCAACAATGTTTATAAACCATGGTCTTAGATGTTGGAAAAAGCAGTCGTTTACCGAGTAAAACCTAGGCTAACGCACGTCTCTTCCACAGCAAAACAGCGGCGGGTTTGGGAGTTTGCCCTACTGCGTACCACGTGATGTGACGTCATCGTGACGTTGTGTTTCTAAAAATAGCTCGTGCGCGGTACCGCATTGGAGCGATGCAATCAATGATGTCTGAGACTTTAGACTGAAAGTTATGTACTGGTTCATCTACTGAGTTGCAGTACAAGGTTGAAGTAGAAGACTAAGCTTGGATAAAAGTTTCAGTGGCATTGTCCTTAATATGGTTGTCATGATACTAAAATTTCAAATTTCATATCGATACCCAGGAAAATATTCGATACTCAGTACCATTTTCGATACCACGGGGATTAAAAAAATGAAATAAAGGTTTAAAAAATATTTTATTAACATAAAAAACTAAACTTTATAAGTCTCAACATGGAATATGCTTTCTCAACAGAATCACAGATGCTAGTTAAATAAGTGTGCAAATAAATGCTTAATCAATAACCCAAATTAACATATGCCTAGTAGCATGGTAGCCAGAGCTAATCTCACAACATTAATGTGGACCGCCGGTCACACTAATATCAGTAATACATTTAACAAATTACGAACAGGAACTTTATTTTAGTAACCTGTTGGAATTCATCTTGAAGGCCAGGGTGTCGGTCCTTGAGATGTTTGGCCAAGTTTGTTGTGCCGATTGACTTTGTTGCCACTACTTTAAAGCACTGTTTGCACACAGGCCTGTCAAGATCTTGGGGTTTCCCTCATTCGTTTGCCTCATATTTTAATTATTTAGTATCAATATAAAACCAGTATTGTATCTGGATACAGCATTTGATTATAGATAATATTCAGAGTATCAATATTTTTGACAACTAGTCCTTAAATATCTGTTTTCTTATAATGTCCCTTAGGCTAGGTCCAGAGGTTCCAGAATATCATTGTAGCTCTTGAATGTTCAATTTGAATTTAGATATTTCAGTAGTTTTAAGTGGGCTGTTTTACCTGAGTTGGATAGTTTTAGTAGCACTCTGCCATGTTAACTCTGTGGATGTTAACTCCAACTGGAAAGTTGAAACATGTTGTTTTTAAAACTACCAAGCAGCAAAGTTTCTCTTCTGGTATTCATCTTAGATTTGCTGAATAGGGTACTCCAGGCAAAACATGCTTTTGTTTGCCATTAAAAGAATCCACATGTCACTGAGAGCCGGAGTAGAGAGATTTCAGAGATGTGAGGGATATTGATTAGATTACGCACATCTATAGGACTTGATTTTCTAAGCAGGCCAAGTAATATTATACAGAGCTACTGGATTGAAGGGAGGCTAAAACTGAAAACTAAATTACTATCGGCAGTTGAGAATATTGACAATGGGGGCGTTTACTGCAACATCTTTGATTTTTAATATTAAGCAGATTTATTTCTGTAATTCTAATCTTTACTGTGGTTGTACCGTTGTCAATACATACTTGTTCATAAAGCATGTACTGTGTTTCAGTGTTGCCTTCAGATATTAAAGAAGAGGCCTCTGAAGAACAGACTCCTAATGGGTACCAGCAAGAGCTTCAGCTACTCCACATAAAGGAGGAAAATGAAATAATCTGCAGCAGCCAGGAAGGAGAACAACTAAATTTCAAGGAAAAAACTGAAGATACCAGGTTTCCATTAACTGTTGTTCATATGAAGAGTGAAGCGGGAGAAGATAAACCTCTATGTTCTTACTTTCCTCAACAGCAAAAAGAAGTCAACGTATTTCCAACAAACATAGCAATCAACCCTAGGGAGAAATCCTTTGGTTGTGATGCATGTGGTAAAAGCTTTTCCCATGAGTCACATTTAAAAGAACACATGAGAATCCATACAGGAGAAAAACCTTTTAGTTGTGATAATTGTGGAAAAAGATTTACCATCAAGTCACGGTTAAACATACACGTAAGAAGCCACACAGGAGAGAAATCCTTTGGTTGTGATGCATGTGAGAAAAAATATTTCTCAAAGTCAGACTTAAATAAACATCTTAGGGTTCACATGGGAGACAAACCTTTTGGGTGTGATGATTGTGGAAAAAGATTTTTAATAATGTCACATTTAAATACACACAAAAGGCGCCACACTGGAGAGAAACCGTTTGGTTGTGACATATGTTGTAAGAGATATTCCTTAAAGTCAGGTCTAAATAGACACATGAGAAGCCACACGGGAGAGAAACCTTTTGGCTGTGATGATTGCGGAAAAAGATTTTCCATCAAGTCAACGTTAAACATGCACATGAGAAGCCACACGGGAGAGAAACACTTCTGTTGTGATACATGTGGGAAAAGATGTTTCTCCAAGTCAGACTTAAATAAACATGTTAGAGTCCACATGGGAAACAAACCATTTGGTTGTGATGCTTGTGGGAAAAGATTTTTTATCAAGTCACGTTTGAATACACACAAAAGAAGCCACACAGGAGAGAAACCTTTTGGTTGTGACATATGTTGTAAGAGATATTCCTCAAAGTCCGAGCTAAATAGACACATGGGAAGCCACACAGGAGATAAACTCTTTGGCTGTGATGATTGTGGAAAAAGATTTTTCCTCAAGTCAGTTTTAAATAGACACAAGAGGAACCACACAGGAGAGAAGCCTTTTGGTTGTGATGATTGCGGAAAAAGATTTTTCATTAAGTCACGTTTAAATGCACACATGAGGACCCACACAGGAGAGAAACCTTTTGGCTGTGATGCTTGTGGTAAAAGATTTTCCATCAAGTCACACTTAAACATTCACATGAGAACCCACACAGGTGAGAAATCGTTTAGTTGTGATGCATGTGAGAAAAGATATTTCTCAAAGTCAGATTTAAATAAACATGTTAGAGTCCACATTGGAGATAAACCTTTTGGTTGTGATGATTGTGGAAAAAGATATTTTATTAAGTCACATTTAAATACACACATGAGGAGCCACACAGGAGAGAAACCTTTTGGCTGTGATGATTGTGGTAAAAGATTTTCCATCAAGTCACACTTAAACACTCACATGAGAACCCACACGGGAGAGAAATCATTTGGTTGTGATGCATGTGAGAAAAGATATTTCTCGAAGTCAGATTTAAACAAACATGTTAGAGTCCACATGGGAGATAAACCTTTTGGTTGTGATGATTGTGGAAAAAGATATTTTATAAAGTCACAATTAAATATACACATGAAGAGCCACACAGGAGAGAAACCTTTTGAATGCAATATATGTTGTAAAAGATATTCCTCAAAGTCAGAACTAAATAGACATGTGAGAAGCCACACGCGAGAGAAACCCTTTGATTGTGACATATGTTCTAAAAGATATTCTTCAAAGTCAGAGCTAAATAGACACATGAGAAGTCACACTGGAGAGAAACCTTTTGGCTGTGATATATGTGGGAAAACATATTCTTCAAAGTCAGACTTAAATAGACATACAAAAATCCACACCAGAGAGAAACCCTTTTGAGTTGATGCTTGTGGAAAAATAAGATAGAACTTAAACAGTCCTCTATTGTCCCACAATGGGGAACCTAGGCACGGCCATGGCAAAAAGACAGAGCTATTCACCAAATCATTAAGAAAAAACCTAAAGTAAAGTTTGTTCTAAATGCCACTATAAAAAAATTAACCAGAGTAAATATTTCACCATTATTGATAATATGGCATATTCAGGTAAAATAAAATAGTAAATATAGAGTGAATGATTTTTCTGGAAATGTAGGTAAGAAATGCCTGAATGCTTCTGGATCAGTGACTTCCTCACCAACAGACCCCAGTTACAAAAATAACTGCATTAAAAAGACAGAAATCAGAGGCACAGAAAGTGAAAGAGGTGAAAAAGTGATTGAAGCTGTGTGTGAATCAAATTCATAAACCCAACCCATAAACCGTACTTAATGCTTACTAATTTGTTGTCTCTGTATTTGACAAACTAAAGCTGAATCACATTGCTAGATGAAGTACCCTGGAGTTACAGTGTCAGCACATGAAGCTGTGCTAAACAGCTCTCTTTCAAGGGTATTAAGCTCCTGTCCCAGTTCAAAGCAAAGTGTAAGACTCTGGAATGGCCTGGAAATTTAAAACCTTTTTTCAGGCTTTCAGACGGTATGAATGTGGATATAAACGGAATACAAAGATATACAAAGAAATTATTGTTGGTTTCAAAGCTCTGGATTAGATGTGTGTGAGAGAGTGAAAAATTAACAATAAAATTTAAGACTTTATTTAAATGTAAAATTTATTAATTTATATGTAAATGCTTAATACCATTTCTATCTTGGTTTAGGAGGCAAAAAAATATTTCGGCATGAAATATTTATTTATTTACACATTTGTTCACACATTGTGTAAACATCAGGCCATTATGATTTGTGATTTAGCCATTATTGGCTATTTTATTGCACCAGCATGTTTTCATTCCAATTCTGAAAAGTGCTTGAAAAATAAAAAAAATATTTTTTGTACAAGCATGTATTTACTAGTGTAATTTATTGCAAAATTGCATATAAAAATGTCAAAAATAGGCTTTTACACTTTCAGAAATAAAAATATAAAATATGGGATTAATTTGCGATCAATCTCGAGTTAACTATTGAAATTATGCGATTAATCGCGATTAAAATTTTAATTGTTTGATAGCCCTAATATCCATGCATTGATATGTTCTAAGCATTCGTTCAGTGCATGGATGTGTTCAGAATCACTTGGTGAATCATAATGGAGAGCTGTGTATCATCTGCATAATTATGGTAACTAATATTGTTTCTTGTTACAACCTCAGCTAGTGGGAGCATATAGATATTGAATACAAAGATTGAACCTTGGGGTACCACACATGTGACTTTTGTCCATTCTGATGAGAAGTTATCTATTGACACAAAGAAGTCCCTGTTCAATAGGTAGGATTTTAACCAACAGTGCTGAAAGTAGAAACTCAAAACAAACAAAAGCGGACGTGTGTTTGTTCTGACTCTTATGAGCACATAGAATGGACCGAAATCTTGGTGAGACATTCCTAATGATAAGAGGCAGACCCAAATTAAAAACACTCACAGAAAAACAAGATATTATAATTCCTAAAGGACACCCTCAAAAATGTAAAACCCTCAGAAAAAATAAAAGTATTAAATATCTAACACCTTTTTTGGTTGTGAACCAATCGAGTGCTGTACCAGAGAGTCTGACCCAGCTCTCCAGTCGCTTTAATAATATATCGTGGTCAACAGTCTCAAATGCTGAGGTGAGGTCCAACAGAACCAGCACTATGGTTCTTCCACAGCCTGTATTTATGTGGATGTCATGGAACACTTTGACGAGGACAGTGTCAGTGCCTTGGTGAGAAAACCTGACTGGAAAATATAAAAGGGGTTGGTAATGTAAGGAAGCTATTTAACTGTTGAAACAGCTTTTTAAATAATTTTACTGATAAATGTCAGGTTGGAGATCAGCCTGTAATTCTGCAGATGTGATTTATCCAGATTGTTCTTTTTTTATCAGTGGTTTAATAACCGCTCTTTTCAAAGCCTGGGGGAAAACCCTGATGAGAGGGATGAATTTACTATGTGGATCAGGTCAGATGCAATGACAGGCTGGACCTTTTATAAGGAAAGGTTGTTGGTAGTATATCAAGACAGCAGGAGGATGAGCTTAACTGATTTATAATTTCTTCTAAGCTTTTACAGTTGAGTAGTTGAAATGTAGTAATTTTCTCTGCATTTATGTTTGAACATAACATTGATACTGGATTTGGTGTGGATGTGCAGATTAACCCTCAAATTCTTTTGAAATTTCTCTGCGAAGAAGTTTGCAGATTCCAGCTAAACGGTCAGAGATGGGTGGAGTTCACCGAAGTGGAGCGTAAGGAAAAGGCGACTTTGATTCTGGTGGGTCACATATGATATGCTCTCTGTGTTTAGGAAGTTCATAAGTGGGATTTTCTCTGGTAAAATCCCAGAGAACAGTGGTGAGGGAGTCTGAGTTTTTTACTCGTGTTGTAGGGAGAAAAATAACTTTTATTCCTTTCATGAATTACCAAGAATTATTAATGACACCTTTGATTGTAAAAGAAACGCTACTCTTTTAGAATCAAATAAATAGTTAAACAGCAAAAATGTATTTAACATAATTAACATCTGCGTGTAAGTTAACTACATTCACACAGAGCCCTCCGACAATAGAGAACAGTTAGAATTACACGGTCATTCCCTGAGGAGGCAACAACTCTGTCAGGTGGAAACTTAGATTTTCATGTCTGTCAAAACATTCATCAAAATATTGGGCAGGGAATTCTTTTTTTGGGCTTTTTAATATTCTCATGAAACTATTTTTTTCTATTTTTACCCAGTTGGAGATTTTGACTTTTGAGGGGTATTTTTTTTTTGCTGTTTTTAATGTCTCTGCTCTGTATTTGATGTTTATTGTACTTTTGCTCTGTGTTTTATTATTTCATGTTCTGAATTATTTGCTTTTAGGATCTGTAAAACCCTTTGGTCAACTGAGTTGTGTCTTAAAGTGCTTTATAATAAAGTTGTTGAATTGAGTTGTTTCTGGTTTACTTATGAATGAGTCAAAACTTCATCTTGATTTAACTTGGATAAAGATTAGGAAATCCAATCTGTCAATGAAAATTTGTCCTACAGTTCAAAGTATAAACCCTGTAAATTGAACCTAACTATAATTTATTACTAATTATAGACTCTTATAATTAGTAATGTTATTTTATTTCAAGTGGAATCTCATTACATTGTCGTAAGCTGTATGCAACGAAATTTCATTAGCATCCTGGTGACACATTGAATATGTTGGAAGCACCACAGATTATAAAGAGCTCTCCAGCTCCATTTTGGGGTGGGCTGTAGACATCCATTAATTAGTAGTGATTTTTTTTTCTTACTGGCCATTTTGTTTCCCATTACCTGCACCGGGTCTGGGGGTGATCCCGGGACAGAGCTGGCCCTGCTCAGGAGTTCATCCAGCCCCTTCCTAACAGCCACTGCTCCAACAAACCACACTATAAAAGATGGCTGATGCCATTTGATAGTCAAATAGGTCTTCAGGAGTGCCCTTTGGCAAGGCTACTTTATTTGTATGGCACATTTTCGCCCAATGGCAATTCAAATATCGAGTGAATTTTGTTCCATTATCGTTGCAAGCAAATAACAACGACTTACATTTGTAAATGTAAGTCTTTTTAAAAAAGTAATCTATTTTCTCATATTTTATTTAAAAAAATGTTTTGCTGTTTTTCATATTTTCCTCTTTTCAAATTTCTCTTTTTCAGATTGAGTTTAACAGATTGTAAACTAATTGCGTTTTTCACTTATGTGGGCGGGGTTTCCTCTGGAGTGAGGAGCGAAGACGCATTTCTATTGGTCAGCAGGGATATTAGCAGCAACGTTTTTATGTGGCAACAGCGAATATGATCCGTAAAACACAAATGGAAAAGAATGCAATTAGTAAAACTCAATCTGAAAAAGGAATTTGGGGAAAAATTATATAAAATCTGTAAAAATGTGGAAAAATTAAAATTTTTAAAAATCTAAAAAAACAACATAGTTACTCATAGTTATTTTTCCCCCAAATTTCTTTTTACAACTAATTTTATTTTTTTATTTATTTTTTATTCAATTTTAAAAAAAGTGTTTTTGCTTTTGACGTGCGCGGCCTGTTGCTTCTTCCTGTCTCGTTCACTGAGGCCCGCCTAACCGGTTTGGAAATTTGGTAGAAAAGGAGAAACAGTTGCCAGAGACAAACATTTAAAATATGCATATTTATTACAACTGTAATTTCTTCCAAAGAGAGACAAAAACTTATGTTACCATACGCATTTAATATATTACCCGACATCCCACTCCATGGTGTTTGTAAGCCCCTGTCAAATATTCTCTTCTCCTCTCCAGACCTATTATTGACTAATAATCTATCATCAATTATTCCAACCTTCTCCTGATGTAATACAAGTTTTAACTGTTCATTTTCCTGTCCAGTTTGCCTCGTGAATTTGGTTATTTCTGTCTGGTGTTGGAAGCGTTACATGTTCTGTTGTTTCATCTTGACAGCAGAACCGACATCTAGCTGAACCAGGTGCTGCAGCCATCCGTCCAGTGTCCTCCAGTTGGTGTCCAGTTAAATTTGTTCTGGTCGTTCTTGTAGCTCTTCTACATTTTGTACCCTTTTCTGAATTCTGTAAAACCATTTTTTCTTTTGTTTCTTCTTCTCATCGTTTTTTTTTTTTTCAATTTTCCCTAATTTTGTTTCTGGTAGTAGTTTGAACCTCTGGTTTCCTTGAATGTTGCATCAGTGGTAATGTGGTTCTAGATGCAGGTGAGCAATATTTATCATAATATTTATCACAATAAATATGATAAATATCATATTTATGATGATATTAACACAAATATCATGATAAATATGATAAATATATTTATCATGATATCACGTGGTAATGTTGTGACAATGATAAAAGTGATGATAAAACACTATTCACAGCTTCTAGTGTTTTTTTTCAGGTAGCGGGGTGGCTGTGACTCAATTATGCCAGTTAAAGCCCACTTAGCGCTAAGAGTCCTTAATTTTTTTTTAAATGTAACATATTAAAACAAAGTTGGAAATATGTTTAATCAGGACTCTAGTTACATAAGGAAGTATGATTATTATTACCAAACTGCGCACAGTAACTGCATTTACTCCTGTCTTCGGATTCATTAGCGTTTTCAACAACCCACAGTGAAGAAAGTAGTAAAAGTAACAATCGTGTCAATAATGGCAGTTTACACCCATAGTTTGAATTTATCATTGTCAAGATAAATCCAATTTCTTAACATGATAAATGTTTCGTGATAACGATGTAATGATACCAAAAAGACCCAGCCCTAGTTGAAGATTATTTATCCATATTTAAAGCTCGTCTGTTTTTTTTCTGTTATTTACTGAAACATTTCTTTCGACCTTAGTCAAGAACTAAGAGAGCACGCACTTTAGAGGTCATTTTCCTACAGCTGAAGGCCCAGGTTTGAATCATATCCATGATTTCAGGTTTGAAAGCAGAACCAGGGTAGCTTGTTGTGCTTTCTCACTGATACCGTGATTGGCTGAAACCAACCTTTTGGTAGGCTGGCACTGGGTGTCCCTTCGTCCAATCAGCTCGGAGAGTTCTGCTGCATATCCGTCCCTCGCCCAAACGGATTCACTGGGAGCAGACCCGGATTGATAATGTGCAGAACAGAGAGTGCTAAACATCATCAACGTGGCTTTTCTGGTAAATTCAGTGATAGCAGACGGTTTTCAGCAGAACCACAACTTTTCCGTCACAGGTTGAGCTGCGCTTGGTGGTTGGTAGAGATCACCTTTAGGAGGCTGGAGGGCTGATTTAGTGCCACAAGTTCAGGTAGAGCTGAGAGGCCATGTCTGTAATGAAACCTCCAAAAGGTAGCTCTAATCCGCTCAGGGATGGGTTTTAATGCTGTGCCATACGTCGTACTGCCAGGCATGTTTGGATATTTTCTATTCTGCTTTCACTGTTGAGGTTTAATAAAGAGGATTTTGTTCTTCTAGCTTTATATATCCTGATGTTTCATTTATCCTTTGCGTTTGTTCATGTCTGGATTACAGTAAATGTCCAAGATTTAACAAATCTGACTTGGGGTGGGGGGGGGGGGGGGTACAGATGGTGTTATGGTGAGCTCCTCTGTTTCACAGTTTTGTTTTTTGAATTGCAGAGACTTGAGTCATGTTCACTTTAACCTGACAGATATCGGTCAGTCATCAAAAACTGTTTTCTAACACGTCTTGTTTATAATTTTGTTTTCTTTATATGAAAGGATGGAAGCTCATTCTGCTGGACACAAAAAACACTTGAAAAGATGAGTGTATCTTATTATTCTGTGATGGTTAATGTCTTGTTGTGTTTTGTGTTATCAGCTCTAGCCAAGGTGTCGTTTAGGTGCTTTACATATTCCTCTATCAAAGTGTCACTAACGTGTGAGAACATATTCTCTCTTTTTAGAAATAGAAAAAGACGTTTTTAGGACTATCAAAGGAGAAGCTAATATTTCAGCCATCACTTCCATGCCCACAGCTGTATAAAATCAAGCACTTAGGCATGCAGACTGGTCTTACAAACATTTGTGAAAGAATGGGTCGCTCTCAGAAGTGAACTCCAGCGTGAAACTGTGACAGGATGCCACCTGTGCAACACATCCAGTCATGACATTCACTCGCTCCTAAATATTCCACAGTCAGCTGTCAGCTGTATCATAAGAAAGTGGAAGTGTTTGGGAACAACAGCAGCTTAACCACGAAGTGTTAGGCCATGTAAACTCAGAGCTCTGATATATGATGGAGCTTGATTATTAAGGGCTTTATACGTTAGAAGAAGAATTTTAAATTCTATTCTTGATTTAACAGGAAGCCAATGAAGGGAAGCTAATATAGGAGAAATATGATCCCTCTTGTTGATTTTCATCAGAACTCTTGCCGCAGCATTTTGGATCAGCTGAAGACTTCGAACTGCATTTTGTGGACTTCCTGATAGTAAAGAATTACAATAGTCCAGCCTTGAAGTAACAAATGCATGGACTAGTTTTTCAGCATCACTCCTGGACAGAATGTTTCTAATTTTGGCGATATTCCGGAGGTGACAAGATGAAACTCTGGAAACCTGTTTAATGGAAAAGGGCCATTATTGCATTTAAGCAGATGGCCTTTCACAGAGGGAGAGGTGTGCTATTGCTTTGCTGCTGTGCAATTTAAAAGGTACTACGTAGGAGGTTAAAAAGAAGAAAAAATAAATAAAAGAAGCATCTAAAAATCTGTCCAAAACACTTAATGATCGCTAAGTGTCTGCTCTGATCAGGAAATAAATTCATGCTTTCTTTTGGATGATACACAGCTCTGCCAGCTTTTTATTTTTAGGCATTCTATTACTGCAGGATATTAATGATCAATAAAGGAAATAAACAGCGCTGTGCAGGTTTCTGCATGTGTCCCCTTCTTCAAAGTTTGAAATGGAGCTACATTAGAGGAAAAATGAGATGATCTAGATCAGAGGTGCCCAACCTTTATTGAACCAAGATCTACTTTTGAAGTGATCTGTAGTCTGTCCTTAGCCTCAAACACTAAAATGTATATGTTTACCCCAGCGGGACTTCTGACACTGGGAGCAGGATGCCAGGTTCTCAGAGGAAGGGCAGTATGAACTGGTTCCAAGCCATAGGCAGGTCATAAGGTCATCAATCATTGTGCATCTGTACTTGGACTTGATGATTTTCATGTGAGAAAAGGCAGATTCACACAAGTAGGTCGATCCAAAAATGTTGTCATATTAAAGGCATATCTTCTGAGACTGGGATACTTTTCCTCCGACAGCAGACTCCAGAACTCTCCAGAATGTTCCTTTCATGCCAGGTGCTGCTCTGGGTTGGAGTTCAATGTCATTTTGCAATGGAAGAATCTCGGTTTCAGCACCAGAGATGTCCAGATGAAGAAGGGAGACTAATTTTGACACAATGTCTTCCACATCAATACGTGTAGCAAAAGGGAAACACGTGTATCTGTAATCGGCTCAATGGATGAAAAGTCTGTGAATCGTCTCTCAAACTCTGCCAGGATGCTCTGAACCTGCTGATATCGTTCAAGGTGAAGCTGTGTGACATCTTGACCTTGACTTTGCATAGCAGCTAGCTTTAAAGTAATTTTAGCATCCTTATGACCGTGTTTACTGAGCTGATCGTATGAACCATATTTCTGTCTTTACCTTGAAGCTCCAGGTAAAGTTCATGGAGCAGGCCGGAGCGATCTGTGAGGAAATTACAAATCCAAGAGCTACTCGGCATCCTCCAAGTTTGGATGTTCACCACGGCTGGACTGCTTCAGAAGGTCCCTGATATCAGGCAACAACTCACAGAATCTTTCCAAATATCTACCTCTGCTTACCCATCTGACCTCTGTATGCAGCAGCAGGTCTGTATGTTCTAGACCAGCCTCTTCCAGGTGAGCCTGGAATAACCTCCTCTGTAGACTCCTGGGGTCCGTTCTTCGTACGTCGCTAACTCAGTTAGCTGGATTTGATTGTTGACAATTTGGCATGATCTTGGATTGTTTGGTTCTTTGAAACTCATTCCGGACTTGCTGTCATAGCAACATGTGCGCAAACTTAAACCTGATCGCGAGCAGGTTTATTTCATGTAAACAGGATTAGATCGCAGCTGTATAAGCAGAGGAGATGGGGAAGTCTGTCCAGCCAGTGCACTTGGACCACCTAGTGGCAGAGGACGGGACAGAATTGTGGAACACCATTTTTTAATCTTTAATAAAAGACGAAACAAATAATGCTTAGTTCCTGTCGTTTTATTTAAACAATTCTTTATAAAGAAAAGACAGCAAGTCATCTTTTGCCTGCAATAAGAGATAGTTATGTAAAGTCAGCAATACTACTGTCAAATGGTGTATTAGAACTTACTCTGAAGGTCCTTTTGAAGCAACTCGATCTCTAGTGCAATTTTTCTCTTTTTCAAGTTGTGGAGTTCAATTTCTCCTCTTAATTTGTGTTTTTTTCTGGACAAAATAAAAAAAATTTGTTGAAGATGCCGTTTATATAACGAACGGATGGCACTATGTGTCATTTTGGGGAAAAAAGGGTGAAACATGCCTCATGCAACAAATGTAAAAAGAACCCGTTTTTTTTCAGCCTTCTTATAGGCTGTTATAAACAGACAAACACCTCATTTAACAGTGGCTTTTAAAAAAGAGGAAGAAGTCACTTTTTAAAATAAAGTATAATAATTAAAGGCTACCATTTTGTAGAATATTCTTGTATTTCACTTTTACTTGTCCCCATGTTTTAGTGGGTCCTGTGGAGGCTCTGCCATAAAAGAACAAAGTAAATATGAAATTATTAAAAAGCAAAAATACATACTGTAGAAAGTGATAGTAACATCTACCATGAACAGTATTTAAGCATTAATTTGTCTGCTGCTTTTTGCCAGCCCTCTCTCCTGGCTTTAGCAGACTTTGAGGTGTTCCCTGTCGTTTTAATTAATGACTCAAATTCAGCATAACCTTCCATTAAAAGCTCTTGTTCTGATTGGGAGAAAAACTGTGGGCGTTCTTTGGCCACGCTGAACAGCCAATAGCAGCGTTGCTGATCATTGTTTCTACTATCGATACATTTCCCCTTTTAAACAAACGCATGAACGCGCAGTTATCTCAGATAACTCAATCCAGCCATACTAATCCTAAACAACAGGTGTGTTGGAAGAACCCAATTAGCCGGATCATGATTAGCCGAATGAAGTCATCTCGGATGTCTCATTTGATCTTGGATGTTTTAAGCAACATACGAAGAACGGACCCCAGGTCTGTACACTGCACACAATCCTCATGGCAACATCCGTCATGTCTTCTATGTTTAAAATCTATCCACATAATGACTGCTGGTGGATTATACAGCGAGAGTTCAGGATATCTGGGAATGATTCCCATGGCACTTGCTTGCAGAGTCCCATGAATCCACTGGTGTGGCCTGTCAGGGCTGGAACACCGTCGTTGTATTAGAAATGAGCTTGAAGAGGGTAATTTGCTGTTATCCACAAACTCCATAAATGCTTTGACAATATCTTCACCCTTTGTGTGTCCTTTCAATGATAAAATTGTGAGTAGCTCATGTCCAAAAACACCATCTGGGCAACATCCATCACATCAATGGACTCATCAAACGGGAGGGAGAAACACTCACATTCTTCAGCTGCTCCATAACATCCACAGAATTCCCTCGAGTTGTCGTGTAACAGCATTCCAGCATTATCTCACTTTTATTCTTAAAACCACTGAACAGTACATCTGCTGCCTCCATAAACGCCTCTTTTACAACCTCACCATCTTTGAAAGCCTTTTTATGCTTGGCAAGACCAATGCTGACCCGGTATGATGCAATAGTTGCAGCCTTACCCTTGGTGGTGGGCTGAGTGAAAAATGACTGCTGTGGAGCTAGCTGGTTTTTAGCAGGGAAATCAGTCTCTTTGTGTTTGTGGATCGTCTTAAAATGTCTCTCCAATTTAATTTTAGGCAATGCCACACTCACACTACAAATAAGACAAATTGCCTTTAAGTTGAAAATTACAAAAAAGTAGTCCAATTCTGGATGAAAATAATGGTCTTTGTTGTTGTTTTTTCCCCCCTTCTGCCTTTTTGTGGCGCTAATAATGTAGCGGACCGCTTACCACTTGCAAATTAACCCAAAACTGGTCCACCCATTTTTTCAGGTTAATTTGCAGGCTAACAATGACCCTAACGACTCCCCATTGCTAAGGGTTGGACCAGTTTCAGTTTAATTTGCATGTTATCTAAGCCATTACAAGGCCTTTTTGGGCAATAATCTAAAGCTTGGAACTCCACACTACTCCAGACATTTGAATTGAGAAATTCGAATTGAGTGCACATGGGACTGTAGGGAGTCCAATCATAGGATTAAAGTCCAGCATCAAACAATGAATTAAAAATAAACTGTTCTGTAATTCTCCCGATCGACAAAAGACTGGCCAGAGATCGACCTGTCGATCACGATCGACTGGTTGGGCACCTCTGCTATAAGGTAGTTCACGCGTGACGTTACGCGTGACGTTACGCGTGACGTCCGCGCTACTTCCGGGTCCCGCTGGTAGGCAAAAACAGAGCTGCTCTCGTCTACAACATGACAAAACGGGTGATTTAGAGCGTACTTTTAGTTCGTTTATTTTTGTAATCTAAGCAATGCCTACGACTTGTTGTGCTCCCGGTTGCACACAGAGGCATTCCAAATCGTTGGATGTACGTTTCTGTCGTTTACCGAAGGAGGAAGGACGCAGAAAGAATTGGATATTTTCAATGAAAAGAGCGCAGGCAGATGGACTGGGGGAGCGATCATACTACGACAGAATTTGCAGTCTACACTTCATCTCCGGTAAATACAACTTTATTCTGCTCTAGTCATTGTTCTGCTTAAATAGCGGCGGAGGGGAGGTGATGATCGCTACACGGGCCGCAGAAGCGGCTGCTACAGCAGCAGCAGCCATTGTCTGAAGCAGCAGCAGCAGCAGCGGCTTCTCCGGCCCGAGTAGTGTTTACGCAGCAGCGGCTACAGCTTACTTACTGCTGCTTACTTACTGCAGTAAGTAAGTAAGCTGCTAGCAGCAGCTTACTTACTGCTGCTTACTTACTGCTGCTAGCAGTAAGTAAGCTGCTGCTAGCAGCAGTAGCTTACTTACTGCTGCTAGCAGTAAGTAAGCTGCTGCTAGCAGCAGTAGCAGCAGTAAGCTGCTGCTGCTAGTACTTCTGTGTTTACGCTGCAATGTCGCCGACACCGCCACCCATTTTAACAAGACAAAAACACCTAAATAATCCGTAGTGAAAAAAAAATTTTTTTAACCTACCGGGCCTCTGCTGAGACGCGGTCTGTGTCCGACGCCGCTTTGTGCTGTTGCACAAACATGTCTGAACATCCATCCATCCATTTTCTGACCTCTTAATCCCTCATGGCGTCGCGGGCGTTGCTGGAGCCTTTTTCCTGATATAAAATAATTGTAGCCGTCCAGTGGTTTCAGGGGCTTTCGTGCTCTCTTGTCCGTACTGGCCTGCGTGTTTATAAAGCAGCTGTGTCGCGGTACGAAACCCCTGGCCAGCATTTCACAGACTCGCTCCGTCCCTTCAGGCTTTTGCTGTGTGGATCTGGCAATCTGATACCATCAACCATCAACTTACTCTTAAAACGATCTTGTAGTACGTTATCTAAAGAAGAAAAATACGTGGAGAACTCGTCAGTTTCTCTGTTTGCGTTGCCATTGTGTTCGTCTTTTGCCTACCGGTCCGGCGCGCATGCGCGAAAAACCCGCATCAAAACAATAACAATGAACTGGTCTATAGATCATCTGTAGCATCTAATGATACAGATTATACCTTGTTTTACTATCATGGTTACAGGTTCACATATGCCAAAAAAAAAAAATATGAGATATATTTCTAATATGAATGCTTTAAATCTCTATATTGAGCAATAAATTGCAACTAGGTTCAATTTACAGGATTTATGCATTGAAATTTAGGACAAATTTCCATTGATTTATATTTCCTAATCTTCATACTAGACAAATCAAGATGAAGTTTGACTCATTCATAAGTAAAACAGAAATCACTCAATTCAACAACTTTATTCATAAGGCACTTTAAGATACAACTCAGTTGGCCAAAGTGTTTTACAGTTCCTAAAAAGCAAATATTTCAGAACATGACAGAATAAAACAGAATGTGCAAAAGCCCAATAAAAGTCAAATAAAGAGCAGAGACATAAAAACAAGCAATAAAACCTCAAGTCAAAATCTCCAACTGGGTAAAAAGAAAAAAATGTGTTTTAAAAGAGTATAAAAAAGCAAATATTGAGCCAGCCTGCCTGATATGTAAAGGTAATTAGTTCAATGGTTGTGGTACGATGACGGAGCCAATCTGAATGAAAATGCTTTTTCATTTTACCACTAATAGAAATGTTAATTCATTATCAAAATTAAACCTTGGTGTTGATCCACTATCAGGTCTTCTGGGCCAGTGCTGGGGATGTTGTGCCAATCCCCCGTCTGCACACCTTGTTAATTATTGTAGCTTCTCTAAGAAAGACTCGCCAGAAGTCGATCAGACGGCTCTTTTTACCAGATGCCTCTGACCTCTAGGTTGAATTTTATTGCTTTCTTCATTATACCAGTAAAATTGCTTGTTGAACATTATACTCTTGTGTAGGACTTTCCATTCACAAAATAATTATATGAAAAAACATTTTTGCTGACAAATCATTTATAATAAATAAATATAATAATTCTTGTTAATCAAGGAGAACAATTCGTTTAGAGATGCATAAATCCATTTTTTCTCATCCAATCAGATACAAATACTTGGGCTAAACATACTGGCTGATATACCGATATATACCTGGATATGGAATATTATCAATAATTGTACAATATTTACTCTGGTCTAATTTTTTTATTAGGGCCTTTCTGATGAGTTCATTCTTGGTTGCCTTAACATGAACTTTAGATTAGATTAGCTTGTTTTTCATTGGAGACTTGGTGTATAACTATCATGCCTGAATTTCCCCATTGTGGGACAATTCAGGAATTTATCTTCTCTTATTTTCCACAAGCATCAAAACCAAAAGGTTTCTCGGTGATGTGGATTCTCATGTGTTTGTTTAAATTTGACTTTGAGGAAAATCTTTTACCACACGACACACAAACAAAAGGTTTCTCCTCTGTATGGGTTCTCATGTGTTTATTTAAACGTGGCTTTGAGGAAAACCTTTTACCACAAGCATCACAGCCAAAGGGTTTATCTCCTGTGTGGATTGTCATATGTAAATTTAAATGTACTTTTCTTGAAAATCTTTTTCCACAGTCATCACAACCAAAAGGTTTCTCACCAGTGTGGATTCTAACATGTTTGTTTAAGTCCGACTTCGAGGAACATCTTTTACCACATGTATCACAACCAAAGGGTTTCTCTCCTGTATGAATTCTCATATGACAATTTAGGGTTGACTTTGAGGAATAGCTTTTACCACATGCACCACAACCAAAAGGTTTCTCTCCTGTGTGGATTCTCATGTGTATTTGTAAATGTGCCTTTGACCAAAATCTTGTACCACAAGCATCACAACCAAATGGTTTCTCTTCTGTGTGGCTTTTCATGTGTATTTTGAAGTTTGACTTTGAAGTACAACGTTTACCACAAGCATCACAACAAAAAGGTTTCTCTCCAGTGTGGATTCTTATGTGCGTATTTAAATCTGACTTACAGGAAAATCTTGTCCCACATTCATCACAACCAAAAGGTTTCTCTCCTGTGTGAAGTGTCGTGTGTCTATTTAGATGGGACTTATTAGAAAATCTTCTCCCACATGCATTGCAACTAAAAGGTTTCTCTCCTGTGTGGATGCTCATGTGATTTTTTAAGGCCGACTTTGTGGACCATCTTTTACCACAAGAATCACAACCAAAAGGTTTCTCTCCTGTGTGGATTCTGTTGTGTATTTTTAAGTATGTCTTACTAGAAAATTTTCCCCCACATGCATCACAGCCAAAAGGTTTTTCGCCATTGTGAAGTGTCATGTGTCTTTTTAAATGTGGTTTGCTGGAAAATTTTCTTCCACATGTATCACAACTAAACTTTTTCTCTCCTGCGTGGATGCTAATGTGATTATTTAAGTCTGACTTTGAGGAACATATTTTACCACATGCATTACAGAAAGAAATCTTTTCTCCCGTGTGGATTCTCATGTGCGTTTTTAAATGTGACTTGAAGAAAAATAAATGTCCACAAGCATCACAACTAAAGCATTTCTCCCTGGTGTGGACTGTTTTGTTTGTCTTTAGAGTTTTTTTTACATTTTTATTACCCACAGTAACTTTTTTCAATGAATCAACATTTGAGTCCTCTTTATTTTTTTCTTTTATATAAACAGCTGAAGTGCTACTTGAAAAATCGCTGACTTCTGTTTGCTGTTGAATGTGAGAGAATAGAGGTTTCTCTTCACTATTCATATGAACAACAGTTAATGGAAACCTGGTCTCTTCAGTCTCCTTCAAATTCAGTTGCTCTTCTTTCATGTTGGCCCAGATTCTTTCACTTTCTACAGTTATGTGGAAAAGCTCCAGCTCCTGCTGGCCCACATCAGGATTCTGATCATCAGGGGAACCTTCTTTAATATCTGGTGGCAACACAAAAACATGCATTATAAACAAACATATCCCATAGAGAAACGAAATTTAGAGGTTATCGCTAATAAGATAGTATCTGAGGACAGTGACTGTGGTATAGGCATAGAAAGACTTTTAAAATGACTTTTATGATGGATTGCGTAAAGGTGGAAATATGTATTCAGATTAATCTAGAAGTATGTGTGTTTTTTTAGTTAGGAACGCTGGGCTGCTGCTTGGAGTTTCTGTAACATCCATAGTTATCTGATCAGTTCTATGTTGTTTCTGCTGACCCTGTTAGTTTTGCATTTGAAATCTGGCTCTACTACTGGCTTTGCAGACTCATATGTCGTGTACACGCCGTACCTCAGTCTGGATTGCCAGGCTAACATACTCCCTTATACATACGGTTGAATATCCATTGTTCAAACGATACATGCTTTCGTCATCATAGCCTTGCATTTAGGTGTAAAACCATTTCAGTCAGACACATATGCCCCAATCGCCTCCATGGTAGGTCAGACTCAGCAGTTGGAATCACAAGCTTTGATAAATAGTGTTTAATGTTTGCTAATGCTCTGAATGATAGCAACGTTAGCCAATTTCAGCAATGACGCTGCTTACATCCCTTTTAACACCCTCCCAAATTTATGGAAAGCCAAAGTGCTCAAAATTAAATAAATAAAACCTAAAATAACGTTTACTTAAATAAATCAGAAATATACAAAGTGACAATAAAATTGTGAAATAACTGAATGCTTACAAAATTGTCATGAAATATTTTGAAAAAAAATTGTGTATAAAATGTGTATAATGTATATTTATTTCACATAAAAAATTCACAATAATATTATTATTGTTTAGGTATTTCTATATAATTCTATAAGTTCTTATTTCAAAATTACATTTTAAAAAAGTCATCTTTTACTTCATAACACTGTTTGGCCTAATAGTCTATTTATTTCATAATGACACTTTTCAGCAGAGGCACTTCTCCTGCCAATCAACAGAAACAGGGTGGGGCCAGGTGTATCATTTACCCAGACCAAAGCAATCCAACACAGAGCTTTAAGTCAGACCTGAAGGTCTTAATTCAGGGGCCTGCATGGGCTGGATCCTTCATCAACCGTGAACAAAGGAAGTCAAGAAAAGATCGGCTTGTGGTCAAGCCTTCATCGCCTGTACCGGCCTTAGAGTTAATTACGTAGCAACAGAGAGAGCGCAAAGCCAAACAGATGGAACCTGAGGGTTATTCCCTAATACCAGTCCACATTTATTCGTATGTGTTTTGTTGTTCCTGGGGAAACTATTAGGAGAGCAGCCTGATAGGGAACTATTAAGTTGTATTTTGTATTTCTCCTAAAGCGGATGGGTTTGACTTTGCCATCTTATCTCCATTACTGTGACTCATGGCGTTGCCGCCAAATTGATGTGACGTGGATTCTGACATTGCTCTGCCCAAGCAGAAGTGGACCCCAGGCCGAGCTAACTCCCGAAAACAAAGACGTTAATGGCGGTGATCGTGAACCTCACGGTGTTACAAGAAGCATCTGTTTTATCAATCAACTTTAAGGCAAAAATAGGGGGAATATTCCAAATGAGTTGTGAATCGTGTGTGTGAAATTATTTCATGGTAAGCATGGACAAATGGACGTTAAACCCAAATCGAAATACCAAACCTAAAATATATTTACGTAACTTAAAATAGTCCCTGCAGACAGCAATAGATGTTTTCTTGCCATCTTTTCCATTCCTTTAGACTCCTTTAGGTTTCGGGAAAAGGAATAAACAACTTATAAATGACCGGGATAAAGGGTGTTTGAATTGTGCTTTCCCTAACCGACAACGTTTACCCATGTCTACCGATGCTGAGTTTGTTCCAGCAGCAAGAGCAGCTTTGTGTTTCCTCACAGACCAGCAGACTCTAGCATGAACACTTGACCTAGAGAGTCAGGAGATCTGAACTGGAGCCTCTAGTCAGAGGCTGAAGAAATAGGATGGGAGCACGTAGAGTCAGACTGAGCTGACATTTTGTCTGATAGGAAGCTGATGAATCCAGAGAGTTTTGGCCTTTAGCTGCAACACAGGACACAGAAACAAAGTAAAGCAATCCTTACTGTTGATAGGAGCAGCAGTTAATGGAAAGCTGCTATCAGTCTCCTCCTTCACAAGGAGCTGCTCTCCTTCCTGACGGGCCCCGGGTTCCTCCTGTTCCTCCTTTATGTGGAGGGGCTCTGACTCCTGCTGCTCCCCCTCAGGACTCTGTTCTTCAGGAGCCTCTTCTTTAACATCTGCAGCCAACACTGAAACACATTACATGCTTTATAAACAACTACATCTTTACAATGTTACAACAATGGGAAAGAGATGAAACTGAAACTGATCAAACTTCCAAAAGCTTCATGTTTGGCATCAACACTGTTCATCACCCTGATTACTCCACATTGTTGTAGCCATGGTAACAGTGGCCAGATACAAGATAATATGCAACTAAGAATACAAACATCCATGTTATTTCCGACTTACTGACAAGAGTGAAGTAGATGTGGAAATATAAGTTAATATAAGGAAATTTAAGAGATTTTCCAGACTTAAAATTATAAAATAACTTTAAAAGAATATATATTATATAAGGAAAAAACATCTTTTAATATATTTGGATGTGATTAAATATGAAAGAAAAAAGGGGTGGAGCTGATTGCCCAACAAAAGTAAATAATAACTTCCTGAATTTTACCCTTTTTGTTTTGTTTGTTACAAACAGCAGATATGTGGTTATGAAACACATTTTCATTATGAAATATGTTGTTTAAACAATGTAATTCATAAATATATGGTCTTTAACAGGCAGATATATAGCATATTAATGTATAAATAGGTGATTTCATACTGAAATACTTTGTTTTATGATATTTAGCAAAGTCAGATATGTGGTATGGCATATTAATAAATGTGTATATAAATATGTGCTTTCATGCTGAAATACTTTATTTTATGCTTTTATTAATACATTTTATATTTCAGTAAATAAGCAAGTTTGTTTGTTCATTTAAATGTATTTCACTCTCACACACGTACAATCTTGAGCCTTCTCTACGCGCCAACAATAATTTCTTCATTTTTTGCATACACACATACATACACAGTCTTTTAAAAGCCTGGAAAAGTGTTCTTTTAAAATTTCCAGGTGGTTCCAGAGTCTTCCACTAACCTGCTTGCAAACAGTGCTGCAGCTTAAGACCCTTGAAAAAGAAACGTTTTGCACAGCTTCCTGCATGAGTTTCTAACTCCAGGGTTCTTCGTTTGTGACATATGGCGATAACAGATTAATAAACATAAAATCATGGTCCATCAAATGGGTCCATCAATTTTCTCACCAAGTAAAACTCATCTTCAGAACCAATCTCATCCCAAAATGGTGATCTGTACCACGTGATCTGGAGTGGTGGCCTGGTGGTTAGAGCAGCGCGCTTGCACTCAGAGAAGGATGCAAGTACCCGGTTCGATCCCCAAGGATGATGGGTTAAAAGCAGAGAACACATTTCGTTGTAATGTATGTTTCAATGACAATAAAGATGATATTACTACTATTACTATCTGCTTTCAATAGTTATCGCCGGTTATTATAACCATAAACTGCAGAAAATATGGGTAAAGTTGCTCCCTCTGCGTTTCCTCCCATCGGCTCCTATGGCAGCCTGGAGTAAGAGAGACCTATCCAATATGGCGGCGATGCAGGATGGGCTCCAGCATTTAATGAGGTATTTACGTACCTAATAATGTCTATGGTGCTGCATGCTAAGCAAGCATTAGCACTCCCTCTGCAGTCTGACATGTATCTGGATAAATGGCTGTCATAATATAACAAAGTTAATTTAAAACGTTCTGATGAAGAGGAGGAATCCATCAGCTGCTGAAAACGGCTCCTAAACTTTAGCTCCATCCACACAGTTAGCATGAAGAAGGAAATCTCCAAACCTGATGGGTGCAGCAGAACTCTGGGCTGGAGAACATCCCCCATCATTGGTGTCTCCTCTGCTGCGTCCTGCCGCTCTTTGAGCTCCTGCTTCCCTCCAGTTTCTCCGCTGTGCCTCCAGCTGCTGGACTTCTTTCCAGACTTCATCACCTGCAGCAGCTGCTGCTCTCTTTCAGCTTCACCAACACTCCCGATTCTGGCCTCACAGCAGAACAAGGACAAAGAACCCGGAAGAGATCTTCTTCTTCTTCTTCTTCTTGTTTTATGGCGGTTGGCAAGCAACTTAATGATGTGCATTACCGCCATCTACTAGAGTGGAGTGTGAATCGGGATGCTATGTATATATATTCTCCCACAAAAAATAAATAACTAGATAAATAAATAAATATAATGATAATAATAATTACATAAATATACTTATATCCTTTCTATCAATTTTGTTTTCTTAAGGTAGCTTATCAAATAACCAAAATACTCAGAATTAGAAATTTTCCCCAAAATATCTTTTAAATTTAACTGTAATTTATTTTCTTGTAATTGACATAATAATTCTCTTCTCTCCATAGAATATTTATAACAAACCAACAAAACATGCTCCACCGTCTCCTCTTGATAACAAAAGTCACAAACTCCTGTTGGATGTTTTCTCATTTTAAATAGATTTCCATTTAACCCTGTATGTCCGAAACGTAATCTCGATATAATTGTTTCCTCTTTTCTATTCCTTCCTGTTATCCTCATTGCACCAACTTTCCTTTGAATACTATAAAGCCATCTTCCGGTTCTATCTTCTTCCCACAGCTTCTGCCATCTTTCCTTAACCTTTTGTTTAATAATAGATTTAATTTCTTCCTTACTAAATGTTACCACTATATCAATATTAATATTTTTTGTAGCTTTTTTTGCATATTTGTCTGCTAATTCATTTCCTTTTATTCCTATATGGGATGGTATCCATGTAAAAATAACTACTAAACCCATTGCCTGAATTCTATACCTTAATAACTGAATCTCTAATAAAAGGTCTGATCTACTAGTAGAATGATTATTTTTTATTGAATATAATGATGAACTTGAATCGGAACAAATTATAACCCGGAAGAGATCAATGGTAGGTAAACAACTTAATGGCGCATTACCGCCACCTACTGGTGAGGAGCGTGGACTGAAAGTCGCTCAAAAACTCAGATCCTATTAAACAAATACATCTGCTGCTATGATCTATTTTTCTTCACTCTGCTACTTTCTCCTACTACTCTCCAGTTCTGAAGTATTTGCTGTTACTCCACCTTTTAACTTGATGTTCTGTCTTTCTCTTCATAGTAGCTACATCTGGCCTGGTGTGCTGTTTAGCTGTGACAACATCCTGGGGGGCAGATCAGCTGAGCTGCTGCTGTCAACAACTTCATGTTCTCCTCCTATAGATGACCTTTATTTTCAATCTTGTATTTAAAAAATAGAATTAAAAAATTAGTAAGCTTGGTTTTTGTGGCGTTTATTTACATAGTTTCGTGTTGTTTTCTAATTACAGAGAGAATGAAAGTCTTCATTTAGTTATGTTCACTGTTATGTGTCAGAAGACACTGTTTCCAACAGAGTTGTTTATTTATAATTTAGTATTGTCGATATAAAAAGATAGAAGCTCACTGACTCATTCTGCTGGACATAAAAATCAAGAATCAAGAAACTTTTATTGTTACCCCATGCTACTGTGGTGATATGTTTCCAGGACATACTCCGGCTTAGCATACACACAACAAACAATTAGCAATTCCGTAGCAAGAAAAGTGCACAGGGTTTTTAAATATATTTTATAGAGATTAAAGCGTGCATGACAGTCTTTAGGGTCTGCTGCTCGCACTAACCTCTGATGGTCAGTCCCATCTAAACATAATCCACTGTGTTGCATGAACCTGTCACTCAAAGCTTCTTTAATGATACATTCAAGCTTGTAGTAAATCGTGTGCAATGTTGTTAAATTGTCATACACAGAACTGTGCAATGAAACTACAATGAAAGTTACCTGATTGTTGGGAGTATGCAAAAAAAAATGCATTCACAGTAGTGACATGGTGACGCGTACAGACTCAGTTTCCTCAGCAGGGGCCGACAGGCCTTACAGCTTTAGAGAAGAAGCTGTTTCTGACTCTGTTGGTTTTAGATTGGATGTTCCTGAAACGTTTGCCTGATGGCAGAGGGGCAAACAGTGTATTGCCACGGTGGGTGGGATCTGTGGCAATGCGTCAGACTCTTTTCTGCAGGTATGCAGCATGAAGTGAGTCCAGTTCTTCCACAATCCTCTGTGCTGTCCTCACCACCGGAGATAAGTCATGCCTTTCTTTCACTGTGCAGCTCCCGTACCACACAGTTATGTTAAGACATGAAACACTTTCTGTGGTAGTTATGTGGAGGACTTTTAGCAGCTTAGTGGAAAGTCCAGTCCTTTTCGGTCCTCAAACTTCACCACTGTGTTTGTGTTGTGGACAGCAGAACAGTCCTGGGTGCAGAGGGTGAGGAGAGCTGGGCTGAGGACACAGCCCTGTGATGTTCCTGAGGATCAGTGGAGCAGATGTTCCCCATCTTTACCACCTGGGTCTGTTGCTGAGGAAGTCACTGATCCAGTAGCAGAGAGGTGTGGAGAATCCATGTTCTGGAGCTTCAGAGCCAGCATGTCTGGGAGCACGGTGCTAGATGCTGAAGTCCATGAAGTCCATGAAGGTGTTGGGCTGCTGCAGGTGAGTCAGAGCTGAGTGCTAACCAGACAGCGTCCTCTGTGGAGACATTCTCCCTGTAGGTGAACTGCAGGCTGTCCAGGCCAGCAGGGACGGCGTCCTTGGTGGACTTTAGGAGGATCCTCTGGAAGCTCTTCATGATGACGGGGGTCAGAGGAACAGGACGATAGTCATAGAGGCAGAAGATGATTGGTTTCTTGGGGACAGGAACGATAACGGAGGATTTCAAAGAGGCTGGAACCATGGAGAGCTGCAGGGAGAGGATGAAGATGTCCAGAAAAACCCTTGCTAGCTGGTCAGCACATGATCTAAGCGTCCGGGCTGACACCATGACCTGCAGCCTTGTTGGTGTTGACCTTCTTCAGGGAGGAAGTCACCTGGTGGAGCTGCAGGAGGAGAGGGTGATGGTTCTCCTCTGGCTGGGGGAGATGTTCTGCTGCAAAGTCATCAACAATGCAGACGACTGTCCACTGTGGCTCTACGCTCTTTCAGGAGGAGTGAATGCTGCTTGGAGAGACTTGATGCAACCTGCTGGGTTTCCTTAGTGAGGAAAGTTTTTGACCAATCTGTATAATCTGATTGAATTTAACTTTGGAAAGTGCCTTGAGATGATGTGTATCATGAATTGGCGCTATATAAATAAAATTGAATTGAATGAATCGAATTGAATCTAAACAGTTCAAACACCAATCAGGTTCTAAAGATTCCTCCAATGCTGCCTCACTAACTGAGGACGAGGTAAACATGTTTGGGAGGATGTCAATCATTTTATTTTTAATGGAATCAATTTTATTTATGAAGAATCCCATAAAGGCATTACTGCTGAGAGGTGAGAGAATGGATGGATCATCAGAGCTATGACTCTGGGTAAGTTTGGCAACTGAAAAATCTGGAATTCTTTTTATGCTCCTCTATTAATGATGAAAACTATGGTACTCTAACTTAGCGAAGGGTCTTGTTATACAACAGTAGACTGTTTTTCCAGATTAGGTACGATTCCTCTTGGTGTGTAGAGCGCCATTTTTTCTCCAATTTCATAACATTGTGCTTCAAAGAACACAGTCCTAAATTAAACCAGGGAGCCAGCTTCCTGTGAATAATTACCTTTTTCAAGGGAGCTACATTATCAAATGCAGAAGGCGACGAGGAAGTCACACCTTTAACAAAGGTGTCTATTTGTGAAAGGGGAGAAACAACATTGCTGCTATCTGCAGGGTATTTCTGTGATACTGAGGATATTAAAAGGGGGACAGACTCTTTAAAGTTTGATACAGCATTATCCGATAAAGATCTACTATAATGAAACCTTTGGGGGATGGAGAACTCAATTAAATTAAACTCAAAGGTTATTAAAAATGGTCATATAGGACAGGGTTGTGAGAGAATACTGTTAATTCTTTACAATCAATCCCATATGTCAGCACAAGGTCTAAAGTATGTAAGCAAGAATGCGTCGGTTTATGCACATTTTGAGCAAAACCAATTGAATCTAGGATAGTTTTAAAGGCTACACTAAGGTTATCACATTCTGTGTCAACATGGATGTTAAAATCACCCACTATAATAACCTTGTCAGTGTTTAACACCAAATCAGATAAGAAGTCTGACAAATGATCCAAAAACTGAGTGTAAGGGCCTGGTGGACGATACAAAACAATAAACAGAAGAGGTTTTATTGCTTTGCAGTTTGGATGAGGGAAATTGAGGGTTAAATGTGCAAAAGAACTGTAGTTATTAATTGGCCTGGGACTAATTAATAAATCAGACTGAAAGATGGCTGCCACTCCTCCTCCTCTTCCCACAGATCTGGGAATGTGGAAGTTTAAATAACTGCAGGGAGTTGATTCATTTATACTAACGTAGTCCTCTTGTAGCCAGGTTTCTGTGAGACAAAATAAATCAATCTGATTATCAGAAATCAATTCATTAACTAACTAAGTCTTTGGTGCAAGAGACCTTATAGACCACATTTAATAGTTAATTTTTTTGGTTCAAGGTGAGCCATATTGATTTTTATTAGATTTTTATGATTTGTTCCTTTTAGACCAGTTTTTGATCTGTTAAGTTTTGGCCGTGAGAAAGACACCGTCTCAATAGGATAATGGGTGGGTAACAGTACAGAAGCTGCAGAGAGGTGTGTTAAACTACGGCTCTGCTTCCTGGTCTGGACCCTGGGTTGTCAGCATTTAGGAGAACTAATAAATCCGGCCAGATTCCTAGAAAGAATAGCTGCACCATCCAAAGTGGGATGAATGCCGTCTCTCCGGATCAGACCAGGTTTTCCCCAGAAACTTCGCCAGTTATCAATGTAGCCCACGTCGTTTTCAGGACACCACCTACACAACCAGCGGTTGAATGATGACATGCGGCTAAACATGTCATCATTGGTCAGATCAGGTATGTGAGGGTATTAATTAAAAAAAAATCTAAATATACAAAATGTGTTGTAAAACAGTTTTTGTTTACTGACTGATATTCGTCAAGCTAAAGTAGACATGACTCAATGAAGACTTTGATTCTCTCTGTGCAAAAAAAAACTACAAAAAAACACCACAACACCAAGTTTACTTTTAATTTTATTACATTTTGAAGTAAAAGGTTCAATAATAAAGCAAAGTAATATTCTCGAAATTATTATGTGTGGGTTTACCATAGGGTTGATGAGAAATCATGAGAAGACTGTGGGATTCACATCTCTGCTTTTTGCAGGATGACCGCTCCAAGATGGCGGCCGCAATTTTTGCGCCGCGACAGTCAATGCCCCTTTCGCAAACGCGCAGCCGCGTTGATCGCTTCCGGGTTCTTTGTCCTTTGTCCTTGTTCTGTTGTAAGGCCAGAATCGGGAGTGTTGGTGAATCCGAAAGAGAGCAGCAGCTGCTGCAGGAGATGAAGTCTGGAAAGAAGTCCAGCAGCTGGAGGCACAGCGGAGAAACTGGAGGGAAGCAGGAGCTCAAAGAGCGGCAGGACGCAGCAGAGGAGACACCAATGATGGGGGATGTTTTCCAGCCCAGAGTTCTGCTGCACCCATCAGGTTTGGAGATTTCCTTCTTCATGCTAACTGTGTGGATGGAGCTAAAGTTTAGGAGCCGTTTTCAGCAGCTGGTGGATTCCTCCTCTTCATCACAACTCGTCGTTCACGTTTTAAATTAATATTGTTATATCATGACAGCCATTTAGCTAGAGACATGACAGACTTCATAGGGAGTGCTAATACTAGCTTAGCATGTAGCACCGTTCAGCAACATGTTTTTCTTGTCTATCTACATTGGAAAGCTCATCCAAAAACGCTTTTTGGTTTATCTTGTCTAGAAAGAGGGTTGCATATTTTATGGAGGACCAATCCTGCCATAATTGCACTGCTGATCAAATCTTTTTCTCTAAACTGAATGTTTCCCATTGTTGTAACATTGTAAAGATCTAGTTGTTGATAAAGCATGTAATGTGTTTCAGTGTTGGCTGCAGATGTTAAAGAAGAGGCTCCTGAAGAACAGAGTCCTGAGGGGGAGCAGCAGGAGTCGGAGCCCCTCCACATAAAGGAGGAACAGGAGGAACCCGGGGCCCGTCAGGAAGGAGAGCAGCTCCTTGTGAAGGAGGAGACTGATAGCAGCTTTCCATTAACTGCTGCTCCTATCAACAGTAAGGATTGCTTTACTTTGTTTCTGTGTCCTGTGTTGCAGCTAAAGGCCAAAACTCTCTGGATTCATCAGCTTCCTATCAGACTAAATGTCAGCTCAGTCTGACTCTACGTGCTCCCATCCTATTTCTTCAACCTCTGACTAGAGGCTCCAGTTCAGATCTCCTGACTCTCTAGGTCAAGTGTTCATGCTAGAGTCTGCTGGTCTGTGAGGAAACACAAAGCTGCTCTTGCTGCTGGAACAAACTCAGCCAGGATCCCAGTTTCACCGTCAGATATGGAGGCAAAGTAAAACTCATCCGCTTTGGGGGAAATACTAAATAAATCTTCAGATCCCAACCTGAACAGATCCCAGTTTCTGATCAGGTTGGTCCACAGATGTTTTCACCAGGAACCACAAAACAAACTGGATCTCACAGATGGTTGATGGACGGTGGGGGAGGAGCTAGGAGTTGTTCCTGGAACTGGTGGGTTGGCAGTTTGAAGCCCCACACCGATCCTCTGTCATTGTGTCCTTGAGCAAGACACTCCACCTGCTTTGGTTGCTGGTGGTAGTCAGAGGACCCGGTGGCGCCGGTTGTCTGGCAGCCTTGATTCTGTCAGTTTTTTACGTGTCCTGTCTGGTTGTGGAGCACCAAGAATTGCTGTCTTGATGCCAAGGAGAGGCCAACAGGTTTACTTTCACAAGTGGAGCATTACTGCTTTCACTATAGTGCTCTGTGTGATACGTTTGATAAAAACTTTATTAGGGGTTATTTTGGGCTTATTTCACATTCAATGGACACAAACTGAACAGTGGAAGAGAAAGAAAGGAAGAAAAAAAATGAGGCAAAACGTTAAAAGGTAGAAGAGGTGACAAAAATAGAGCAAAGGGAAAAGAGAGAACTAGATAACATCCTCAGGGTCTGCTTCTACATAGAAAGAATATGGAAGACATACAGTCTAATTACAATCAGACTGCTTTTTTAGACATTTAATTTATAACACTGAACGGTTAGCCTGAGCAACTATGTATGTGGTTCTTTTTTATTTTAAACCCAGCAGCAGAAATTTCACCTGCAAATGTTTTGACCTTCTGGTGACTCAAGCCAAAGCAATCAACACTAGATTGCGCTCAGCGGCTCTGAGCCAATCAAATTCTGCTCATTTGATCACATGACACAGCAGATTGGGCTGCAGAGGTGGGTCTCTAAGCGGTTACCTGGTTCCTCCAAGAAGAGAGATGCAGAGTGAGGAAAACCGTGGAGGCTAATGCAGCTCTTGGAGCAGCAGGAAACAAAGCGGCTGAGACGTCGCAGGGTAAGCTAGTGCTAATGTTTTTAACTACAACCACCTACAACTACAACCAGGAGAAAATAGAGGCGCTAATGTCAGCCAAAATGTCACAAATAACTTGATTTAATGTCTTAATTGTGACATGTAAACACGGCACATTTATTGATGGGTGTTGGTATTATGGGTGTTTTTCAGATGTCGGTTAACCGTCAGACCGTCAGTCTGGGTATTCCTACGAGCCTCTGAGTGCTGCTAAGGTTCTCACCTTTACAGACTCCAAGTGGGTGCATAACGTCAGGATGTCCAGAGAGAACTTCACCTTTCTGTGAAATAAAATGCGATTAGAAGGAACACAGATTTATTCATAATCTGTCTACTCCTAGTTTGAATAAATCTTCCAGGATTTTCTCAAAGTGATTATCTGAGTATGTGGGAACTTAATCGAGCTTAAACTCATCATGGGTTTCATAAATCCAGGTTTAAAAACACAATGGTTAAGCTTTAGGACACATTTCTTCATTTTGTGTGTTTATTGTAGTTTCTCGAAGTAAATATGCATAAAAAAGGTGAAATTAATGAAATGCTTTAAATATTGATGACGAATTGACCTGGTTGCTGTCATACCAGGTTCTTTTCCTGAATAATGTGGTGTTTCTATTGTAGACTTCTGTAGTAATAAAAAGACTCTTGAAACCTTAACAATATTTTTTTTGCCATATTTAATCTAAGAGGCAGGGGGATGTTTACAGCTTCAGTACTGGGCTCTCATACACAACACTATGACGGGCAGATTTCCGGACACCAGAGAGAGCCCCGTTCATTCCCCACACAGTCATTAAGTGGGACCCATTGTGTCCACCCACTCACGGGCGTGTAACAGTATGATATCAGTGTTCATTCACCACATTGGTGGACAACATCATGCTGCAATGCAGACATGTCCTAGCTGACACATCTTCCCCTAAACAGTCATTCTGTCCAGTCTCAGTATGTCAGGCTCTGTGTCTCCAGAGACCGTTGTCTATCTGTAATTTCCATGGTAACTACCTTTCTTAGCCTAGTCTCTGTAATCTCATAATCCATAACATTATTTGTTAGGATTTTAAAATGGCCACCATTTTCTTTTTACTTTGAAGAACCTGACGACACTTATTTCAGTGTTTTTGGTTTGCTACATAATTCAGTTTTGGGTGACTTTAGTGGAAATCTACATGCATCGTGAAGAGCCGTCTTCTGGGTGTAACAGTAGAGAAAATCTGTAAATGAAAGCCACACCTATGGTCATGTGAAGATATTAAGATAACCTATGAAAGTCTGTAAGACTTCTCAGCCGGTCTGGTTTGCACTGCACTGTTCAACAGTAAATTTTATTTACTATGCTCTAAAACTTTCACATGGTGTCCTAATTTCTTCACCTGGCTGTTCTGTGCTTCAGTGCAGTGAACCTGGCAGTTAGTTAGTGGAATGATCTGTAGAGTGGGTGTAAGAAAATATTGCTTTGTTGACTGAAAGCTCAGCACCTTAAATTTTTACCAGCAACTCAAACCAGGCAGGACTATTTAACCCTTTCAGCTCTCAACGGACAGCTTCTTTTGAAGGTGTTCCATCCAGAAGCTGTGGTGCCGTTCACGTTGCTGATGGTTTTCTTCCTCTTCGTTATCCATGATGGTCATGTCACCAATTTTTCTTTTCCCTGGGAAGAGTAATTACATAAATGTTCTACCACACAACAAAAACAGACACATGTGTTCAAGTTAAACAGAGACAGTTATTTTAAATTTCTGCACAGAAAGAGATTCTCACAATTATGGACAATTTTATGCATACAAACCCATCCCAGTTATTTTTTAATGTATACACAGACAGACAGACAGATGTATACATACAAAGACATATTACTTTATAAGCACGGCAGGGCATTACCATGATCTCAGAAGTGAGGGCAACATATTTTTCATTGTCTATTGAGTGATTTATCCTCCTCCTGTTCCTCTCCTTAGTGGTTAAAGAACCACATAGTTACTAACAGCCACAGTACAACACCAGGGAACCAACTTTAGTTCTTTAAACTACATGCTTACAAAATCGTAGGTTTTAGCTGCCAACTGGTTGAGTGTCCAATGATTCTCAAACATCTACGTAGCCAGATAATTATAGTGCCAAATGAAATGTCTCTTCTGCTTTTCTATTGTGGTAGATTTTTTTTTTTTTTTAAATCCGAGGAAAGTCAGAGTGAGCAAAATAAAACTTCCCTGACCGCCGACTGCGAGGTTAGGGCTGTGAGGTGAAATGCATCTTCTCTCCTTTCTAGTAGTTCCATGGAGCTGTTGCTGAATATTGCAGTCTCTGACGTGTAGATAAGCCTGTTAATCATCTTTGACTGATGATTAACAGGCTTATCTGTTGCTGTATGTTGCAATATATATATATATATATATATATATATATATATATATATATATATATATATATATATATATATATATATATATATATATATGAATAATAAGGCCACATCAGATCAAGACAAAGTGAGGTAAGAAGAAAGAGAAACAGTGGAGCTTTCATGTAGCGCTAGCTGCTGCTACTGTTTGTGGATATGTAGTGAGCGACAGGAGAGTGACACTACGTAACACATGGATAAAATGCGTCACCACCGTTCAGACTGCGGACGCTCTGAAACTTATCCGACATGTATATTCGGATTAGTACCACACATGGAAGGGGCACAATTTGGATTTTTTCTGGAAAAGATCTGAATTGTGCCGTCCACACTGCCAAGAGAAAGTTGGGGACGGGTCACACGTCCCTGCAGTGGGCGCGCAGCCTTAGCTTAAAAATTCATACCATGGAGTCTAAACTTCAGAGGGATTCAGATGCTGCTGAGTGAGGAAATGGAAGAAAGTTTTATCTCAGGTGTGGTTGCTAGTTGTGACACCGTCTTTAAAGAGCTGTGATTGGTTGATGGTACAAGAAGAAAGAAATGAACACAAATGCGCTCCCAGCGATCACAAGAAAGAAGTTAACCAATTGGACATAATTAATAAATATGACATGAACATTTGATCTGGTTATTATTGTGTTTACTCGCCAGTCATTTTACTATGTCTATTTGATATTAATGCCCACTTCCCTGTCTACATTTACTAGGATTGCCTGCTTGTTCAAAGCTGTTGTATGTTGCAAAACATACAACATGTGGGGAAAAACAAACTGGGCAGCAGAGCTGTCCAGCTCACAGCTCTGGGAGGAGATTAGAGGTTGAAAAGTACATTTGTCCCCAGATCACAGCGTTATACACAGACTATGAAGCGCGTTGCTGCAGATCAAAGCTTCTTCTTCTCTGCTTTTATGCACCAGCCTGGCGGTCCATGCAGCAATAAAAAACGAGGAGATGGCATCACACCAGTAATCTTCTAGATGGCCATTTAGATTACTGACCAGTGTTGCCAACTTAGCAACGTTGTCACTGTATTTAGCACTTTTTGAGACCGCTGTAGCGACTTTCGACAAGCGTTTAAGGACAAATCTAGCGGCTTTTTTTCTTTTATTGGCGACTAGCGACTTGAGATGAATGCACCGATCAGTCTGCAGAAATGCCTTGAGGCAGCAGCGAGCCACGAGTGAGGGCTTTCACTGAAGCCTCCTCGTCCTGAAAGCCCCGCTTAGCAGTAGAGCAAAGAGAGCAGAGAGGAGACAGAACCTCCTGTTTCATTTAGAAAATGTGTAACGCCCGTACAAAGCTAGCAGTGGTTCCACCCTGGATCACAAAGCAGGATATAGACATAGTATTGTGCCATTACACACTGTTTACTGTTATTTAATGTTATTAAATAACTCTCAGTCTGTTAGGTATTGTCCAGTGAATATTATTCAATTTCTCCACTTTTTACCCATGGTTATTCAATATTTATCCTATTGTTTATTTATCCTCAGTAAAATTAGGTTACTAGAGCTGCACCTTTAACCTGTCAGGCAACTGAAATCAATTATTTTGCCTGTATGGAGATAACATCTATCTTATCTACATACTAATAATTGCATGATTGTTAAGGAAGTTTCTGTGCTAATTTCCTCCTCTGTTCAGGTGGTGGATCAGCCAATCAGCTCTTTCTGTTTTTAATCAATTAATAAAGTTAACCTTAACCTTAAATTCAAAGATTTTTCCTTAAATTGACTTCACCTAGGTCTGGACGATATAGAAAAAAGCATATAGATAAAACAGAAACCATATTGATCGATATCAACATATATCAACAAATTCAAAACATGTTTTAAGTGCAGCCCTGGCTATTTGATGCTGTTGCTTAGCAATCTAGTTTTAGAAACAGACACAAATACTGAATTCAAACTCAACCCTTTATTCAACCAGCTTTTTACTAAAACTGCAAGTTTTTAAGAAAAGAATGCTACTCTTTGAACTCTCTAAAGGGGGCGGAGCTTGGTGAAGGAGCGTTCCTTGGTCTGCGTTGTGATTGGTTGGGAGGATTAATGACTAATATTAACCTGATTGACTAGAAGGCAAAAGGAAGGAAAACTGTTATGCGTTCAATAATTGACCAACTAATCAGCTACAAAATATTTTCTATTTCAATATTCAACTTTTTTATTTTATCTCTTTACTTTAATGCAGGTTTTTCATTTAGACTACTCATTTTCAAACCTATAATATAATATTATAATATAATATAATATAATAAAACATGTTTTTTCCATCAAATAAATATTTTTCACATTATTTTATTGTCATTTTAATTCTTAAACACTGATATATCTGCGCCTCTAATTTCCTCTTGAATGAAAGTCATAAAAACACAAATGTTCATATTTTTAATTGTTTGTATTTGACCACTGTACAATATGGGGATGAACAGTGTTGATGCCAAACATGACACTTTTGGCCGTTTGACCAGTTTCAGTCTCATCTGTTGACATCGTTGTAACATTGTAAAGATCTAGTTGTTGATAAAGCATGTAATGTGTTTCAGTGTTGGCTGCAGATGTTAAAGAAGAGGCTCCTGAAGAACAGAGTCCTGAGGGGGAGCAGCAGGAGTCAGAGCTCCTCCACATAAAGGAGGAACAGGAGGAACCCGGGGCCCTTCAGGAAGGAGAGCAGCTCCTTGTGAAGGAGGAGACTGATAGCAGCTTTCCATTAACTGCTGCTCCTATCAACAGTAAGGATTGCTTTACCTTAGGCCTGTTTACACTACACTTTTTTAACTGAGCCGAGACCAGTCCGAGCTCGGTAACCGAGATAACTCTCGTGTGTAAACGGTCAGCAGACTGAACCGGACCGCGCTAAATGCAGACCAGTTCCTGAGTAGGTCTCGGACTGTTTTTTTTTTTTTTATCCCCGTTTTCTGATAAAGAGCGCATGAGCAGACCGCGTCATCCCCTTACAGTCAGCTGACTGTCAGCGGGTTTTCCGCCGTGTCTGGCTGCACGTCCCGATTCACACTCCATTCAGACAAATTTCAGACATTCATAATAATACTAGCTTCCTGACCGTGCCACACGGTTTCCAGTGATGATTCTGCTTAGCAGTGTGATGAACCTCAGCATCTGTCATTGTTTCCTGCGTCTGTAAATCCTTATTAGACATTCATTTGTCTCATCCACTTCCCAAAAGCCGACACTCTCAAGTAAATTCACCAATGGTTGCCTTCTTCCCCTGACTCTCCGCAAAAACCGAAATATCACAATATCAAGCATAACTTCCTGAATGTTACAGGCGCCGCGCCGTTTTGTTTTGCTGCTTCCGCCTTCAATCCCAGAGAGCAGCAGTACCGCAGATCGTCACTAGGAGGCGAGGAGCAACAAAGGAACCGAGATAAGCTTGGTGTGCAAACGGTTGGCTCGGCTTGGTTAACTGATCCAAGCTCAGACTGGTCTCGGCATGGATCGGTTTAACAAGGGTAGTGTAAATGGGGCTTTTGTTTCTGTGTCCTGTGTTGTAGCTAAAGGCCAAAACTCTCTGGATTCATCAGCTTCCTATCAAACAAAATATCAGCTCAGTCTGACTCTACGTGCTCCCATCCTATTTCTTCAACCTCTGACTAGAGGCTCCAGTTCAGATCTCCTGACTCTCTGGGTCAAGCGTTCATGCTAGAGTCTGGATGCATTCAGGTTGAGACTAGTGAGTCATTTCATGCCTCAACATGGGATAAACGTTTGCACATTATGTATTACTGGTTGGTATTCAACCTGAAGCAGCAGTGTTTAACTTTGCCACCATGTCTTACTTCCTGCTTGTCTCACAACCTGTCCCGTCAAATAGCCGCCTGTTAATCAAACCTGGAGGCTCGTCAATAACTGACCAGTCAGCGATCCTGATTTATCCTAAAGGGAAACACCCTTTACCTTCAGAAACTGCGCCGTCTTTCCCTCCTACAAGTTCCCAGGATGTTACATTACAAGCTTGTTGCAGTCAGAGGGATTTTGTTTAAAGAAATATCACCTGTAGGGATTGAATCGGGTACTTGCAACCTTCTCAGGTTCTCCCTAGGGCCTAAAGGGTTGGGCCTATACCTACAAATAGAATTAGGGGATATACCTGTAGGCTTAAGACTAATGCTAGCGGGTTAAAGGTAAAGCAGAAGTCTATGACTCACTGGATCTAATTGGAGCACAAACATGAAACATATGCTCGGAGAACAACTTCAAACTCAGCCTTGGGCTTCACACTTGGAGCTGCCTAGCTAAATACAGGGGAAATGCTGTCTGGTCAGGGTGGAGGCTAAGATGACAAACGTGTCGCTGTGGAAGGTGACGACAAAGGTTATGAAATGTAACAATATACAAGAGCAGAGGAAAACTCAGTGGGTAGATCATGTGCTCTGCCATGTTAACCTATTTAAAATAGTCTCTGGATCTAAACTTTACCATGGTTGTTACATTGTCAAGATATATGTGGTGATAAGGCATGTTATGTGTTTCAGTGTTGCCTGGTGATTTTAAAGAAGAGGTCCCTGAAGAAAGGAGTCTTGATGTGGATCAGCAGGAGATGGAGCTTTTCTACATAAAGGAGGAAAGTGAAACAATCTGGGTCAGCCAGGAAGAAGAGCAACTGAATTTGAACGAGGAGACGGAATATTCCAGGTTTCCATCAACTGTTAATATGAAGAGTGAAGAGGATGAAGAGAAACCTGCATTCGCTTACTTTCATCAACAGCTAATAGAAGACAGAGATTTTCCAGTCAGCACTTCATCTGACTATATAAAAGTAAAGATTGAAGAGGGTGACACAAATGTGGTTTCAATGAAAAAAGTTCTTGTTGGTAGTAAAAATTTTAATTGGAAAAAAAATCCAAAGACAAACATAAACCACACCAGCGAGAAATCCTTTGGTTGTGATGTTTGTGGAAAGAGATATTACAAAGAGTCAATTTTAAAAGAACACTTAAGAATTCACACGGGAGAGAAACCTTTTAGTTGTGATGTATGTGGTAAAAGATTTACAGATAAATCAGACCTAAATAGACACACAAGAATCCACACAGGAGAGAAACCTTTTGGGTGTGATGTATGTGGTAAAAGATTTACCGTCAAGTCAGACTTGAATAGACACACAAGAATCCACACAGGTGAGAAACCTTTTGGTTGCGAGGTATGTGGTAAAAGATTTACCGACAAGTCAGATTTAAATACACACATGAGAATCCACACAGGAGAGAAACCTTTTGGTTGTGATGTATGTGAGCGAAGGTTTTCCCTCAAGTCATATTTAAAAAGACATGTCAGAATCCACACAAGAGAAAAAAGTTTTGGTTGTGATACATGTGGGAGAAGATTTTCCTTGAAGTCACAATTAAAAAGACACATGGGAAACCACATGGGAGAAAAACCTTTTGGTTGTGATGCATGTGGTAAAAGGTTTTCCAAGAAGTCAAATTTAAAAAGACACATGGGAATCCACACAGGAGAAAAACCTTTTAGTTGTGATGCATGTGGTAGAAGATTTTCCTGGAAGTCACATCTAAAAAGACACATGGGAATCCACACAGGAGAAAAACCTTTTGGTTGTGATGCATGTGGTAAAAGATTTTCCTTGAACTCACAATTAAAAAGACACATGGGAAACCACACTGGAGAAAAACCTTTTGGTTGTGATGCATGTGGTAAAAGATTTACAGATAAGTCAGACTTTAATAGACACATGAGACTTCACACAGGAGAGAAACCTTTTGGATGTGATGCATGTGGTAAAAGATTTACGGACAAGTCAGACTTCAATAGACACATGAGAATCCACACAGGAGAGAAACCTTTTGGTTGTGATGCTTGTGGTAAAAGATTTACTGACAAGTCAGACTTAAATACACACATGAAAATCCACTCAGGAGAGAAACCTTTTGGTTGTGAAGCATGTGGAAGAAGATTCTCCCTGAAATCATATTTAAGAAGACACATGGGAATCCACACGGGAGAAAAACCTTTTTGTTGTGATGCATGTGGGAGAAGATTTTCCTGGAAGTCACAATTGAAAAGACACATGGGGGATCACATGGAAGAAACACTCTTAGTTTGTGATGCATGTGGTGAAAGATTTACAGATAAGTCAGACTTAAATACACACATGAGAATCCATATAGAGGAGAAACCTTTTGGTTCTGATGCATGTGGGGAAATATTGTCCAGTAAGATAGATTTAAACTCAAACATGAGAACTCACAAAGGAGAGACATCCTTCGGTGGTGATGCTTTGGAAAAACAGCAGTCAATTCACATAATGGTGTGAAAAGACTATGTAATACGCATGATTGTATTAGCAGCATAAATCATAGATGATTTATGATCACATCACAACCTGAGCAACCATTAGCATGTTGTCCACACTTAATCACATTGTTGTCCACACTTAATCACAAGCAGGAGAGATTATAAAGTCTGAAAGCAGCTGGGATGAAGGACTTGTGGAAATGCTCTTTTGAACATTTGGGGTGCATCAGTCCCTAAAATACCTCTCCAGTTGCATGTGCATGGTGGTGTAGTCAGGGTTCATAAATGGACTAATATGATGATCATACTTTGTTTTTTAAGGACTGTAACAGTGTATTTTGAACACGTAATTGTCTTATTGTTTTTCTATCTAAGTCCTGTAAAAACAGCATTAAAATAGTCTTTTTGGGACATCAGTCGTCTAAGTCTGGTAATATCCTTGTGATAATTTGATGTCTTAATGATAACTTTAATGTAGTTGTTGAAATTCAGGACAGGGTTCATGATATTGCCAAGATATCGGGCTTAGACAAATCTCTTTAAACCACTGGACTCAAGACAAGGAGAGTTTATCTTTCCAGCACTTTTCAGTAACAAAATGACTCAAGGTGGGCACTGACTTGTACTATGCTGTTTTGGCCCAAAAATCGAAACTTAAGTTTTGTCTTTATTTAGCTGAAGAAGATTTTGACAGATCCAGGTGTTAATCTGTTCATTGCAATTAATTTGTGATTGTACTGAACTGTACTCACCTTGTAAAAGACTGATATACAGTGTTGTGTCATTAACATAATTGTAATAGTGTATTTTATTGTTGTAGCAGTAGCATTTTAAAGGGGAAGTCCGGTCATAAAGGAAAAATCAGTGGACCATTAGCTATAACTAAAACTAATAAGTTTGTGGTGATTTAATGAATTTAGCGTTAATCAGTAAATAAATAAAACCATAAATTGTCGTCGCAATCACTGATACTGGGGGCGGCCATTATTGCCCAATTATGGGCAAAAACGGCCGCCTGACATCACATCCTGTGACGTAACATCGCGGTGAGCCGGGGCCAGTTCTCCGCGCTTTACAAGCAAACTCAATAGGAACTGTTGTACACAGCTGCGATCAACAACAATTATTTCGGATTTTGAGAGGACCTCACCATTGAAATTCACGAGCAACAATGCCCACGTGCATGGCAGTTGAATGTAACAATACATCAGGTAAAAGTGGAAAAAACATTACTTATTTCAACTCTGCTCCTATTGCAGGATGAGCTTCAGTGCGTTATGAGGCGGAGGGATATTTCCGCTGGTGTCTGAAGTGCGGCAGTGTCACTTAGTTTAGAGTCGAAACAATCCACTTCACTTTCTCAAACAAGCCCAAAACTGCAACTCGTGAAATTAACAAGCCACTTTAGAAAAAACAAGACCAAAGTCGCATAAAATAAGTGGGCTTCGCAACAGTGAGCACGGGTCTGTTGTGCAAGTCTCTAGCAATTTTGGAACAACGTAAGCTGAAAAAAAAAAAAAACACAGTCCGGAGGGCGTGGTGGGGAAAAAACAATAATGCTGTTAACAAAGGCGCCGTTATGGTTTAACAAAGTTAACGTGTTACAACTGACAGCACTAATTTTAATTGATATTGACACTGAGATATTTCATCGGGAAGAAGAACCAACTGAGAAGAATAACACAAAAATAAGGAGGCGTCTGTGGTGCCTAAACACCGCAGCAGACAGATTCAACTCACATCGTCCCTTTTTGGTCTCCTCGGCTCAAACTGGAATGGCTGGAATACGTCAAAAGTCAGGTTGCTATCAAGAAAGTCTTCTAAAAATCCATATCGCTATCAGATGATGATGACTCCCATCGCTGTGGCTAATTAATCCATCACTCTCTGCTTCACATTGAGCACTGGTCGTCGCCATCTTGGATAATAGCGCGTAGTGACAATTAACAGATATAGCCTTGGGACTTGCTCAACAGCCAGTCCCGCGATGTGACGTCACAAGCTGAGAGGTGACAGTACTGATCTTGACCAAGATGGACGCCTCCACATAAACATGATTAAATGAAAATTACTCTTAATTAAAAAAAAAAGTATTATTTAATGAACAGTATGTAATAGTTTTATATTTAAACTTACTTACTTTCAGCAGTTTGAATTCTGATTTTGACTTTTCCTTTAAATATGTTGTAGTTGGGACTACAGATGGGAGTAACAAGATCTGATAAATATAAATTGATAATGGAACTCCACAGGGAAGTATTATCAGTCCTTTATTATTCTGAATCGTGATTAATGATGTTTTTACAGAAGTAGATCAGTATGTCATGCAGTCATTATTTGCTGATGATGGAGCTTTGTGGAGAAAACGGAAAAATGTAAGACTAGTGTATGAAAAAATACAAAATACTATTAAATCTGTCGAAAATTGGGCTTATAACTGGGGGGTTAAATTCTCAGTTGATAAAACAAAGACTGTAAATCAGAATCAAGCTTTGAGAGTATGCTGTGGAGCTTTGAAAACATCTCCATCTTTGGCAGTGCAGGTGGAAATGGGGGAGATTCCTTTAGAATTAAGACAAAAGCAAATTATGCTGAATTACTGGGTGAGTTTGCAGGGACATAAGGAGGAGAATAATTCAGCAGTAAGAATCCTGACACCTTGCTGGGAGAGTGGAAAAGCTAAAACAGACTGTTTTGCATGGGCAGCAGATAAATGCAGTAGGGAAATAGGTATACAGGGAAAGAGATACTGTGCTGAGGTGCCTTATTCAATTACACCTTTTTGGTTGTTTCCTTCTGCAAATGTTGATTTAGAGGTTTATAAAGAAATGCATATTAATAAAGATAATAACTGGGTAAGTGTTGTAAAGGATAGAATTGAGAATATGTATAAATCCTTTAAAATTATATATACAGATGGTTCAAAAGATTTAATTTCAAATAAAACAGGATTTGCTTATGCTATTCCTGAATTAGATATATACAGTATATGAAGCAAAGAACATCGGACAATTTAGCAGTATATATGTTAGCAATTCTCATGGCCTTACAGTGGGTAGAGCAAAATAAAACTGAAAAAGTTCTTATATGTTCAGATTCATTATCATCTTTAATGTCTATTTTAAATGTCTCATCTGACAGTCGTATGGAGTTAGTTTATGATATTTATGAAGCGTTATTTAGAATGGAACAAACTGAAACAAAGATTAGGTTTATGTGTATACCTGCTCATAAAGATATAGGAGGTAATGATATGGCAGATCATCTAGCTAAAATGTCTTTAAAACAAAGCAGACTTATGGAAATAGCATATGGTAAATCTGAAATAAAATCAATTATAAAGATCAAAATTAGATCTGAATGGCAACAAGTAACATGTAATTATTCATTGTGAAAAATATACAGCAAGTAGAGAGAAGCTAAAACAAGAAATTAGGCAATATGATATAGAGATATTAAAACTTAATAAGTTATTAATTAAAAAATAGAGCAGTTATTACATTTTTGAAGGAAACAGGATTTTTTTGTTTCATTTTTTTTTTACTTTATTTATATATCAAACAAATAGTGTACAAAGACTCGCTGAGGTACAAACATTACAACATGGGTAGAAAAAATAGACAAAAAATGGGGCTAAAAACTAAGAACAGATACATAAACAATAAGGCCAATGAATGATTATAGAGCAAGATTTAAAACAAAAGAAAAGTAGAAATACTGGCAGTTACTTTTTTGGCAAAAACAGATTTCAAATGTTTCAATGAGGTGTAATACAGTTTAAATTGGTTAAGACAATTTTCAAAACAAGGAGTAGAGCCTCTCCATTTACAGCAATGTATATGATATTTGACAAGCAGGAATACAATATTAACCATATCTGATATTTTACTATTAAGGTCATCAACATAATACAATATGTGGGTGATGGTTATTTCTGGGATGTCCTCAATTTTAAGGGACAACCAATTTTTAATGTCTCTCCATAGTTTAAAAGAAAAAGGACAGGAAAAAAAGAGATGATAAAGGGATTCATCCGGAGATTCACAAAAGGCACAGCATGTTAAGTCAAATTTAAATCTGTTGTGCAAAAATTCTGCCACTTGGTAAATATTGTGAGAGATTTTAAAGTGAGTCTCTTTAACCTTTGGTGAAACCGGCCATTTAACATACTTAGAGAACGCCTTCTCAAATATAGGCAAATTTGTTGTTTTCAAAAAACTATTATAGTAATCATTAAATAATTTGGATTTGAAGGCAGTCACAAGCATCGCATTATTACATTTTTAATCACTCACACAATATTCTCCAATTTTGAATTTGGGTAAAGATGGAGTAACATTTGAATATCTTAAGGTGTTTTGGATGAGATGGATCAGAGCTACAGGAATAGCTTTGCATATTTTTAGATATTCATTACAAGTACAGTACAGATTAAATTTGTTGGTAAAATACCTATGATTTAGCAAAACACCATTACTGTCCATTAAATCAGTTACAAATAAAACACCTTTTTCATAGCAGTCAGCTTTAAAAATAGATTTTCTATTTATTAATATTGATCTGTTATTCCACACTACGGATCCATGAGGGGTAAAGTTGTGGGTAAATATCATCTTCCAAAAATGTAAAACTTGTTTATGAAAATTAGACAGCGAAATGTTAATTTTGGTTAAATCAAAATCACATTTAAGCAAGAAATCCCAGCCACCAATCTTATTAAATATAGATTTATGATATGAAACCACATTGAATTGGAATGAGACAAAAATGTCTTTAGCCAATTTATCCTAAATGATCCAACCAGAGCCTCAAAATCTACAGCTCTAATACCACCCTTATCATAATCTTTAACGTGATGTGATCGTCGTAGATAGTGAGTTTTATTCCTCCAGATAAATTGAAAGATTATTAAATTGGCTTTCCTAATATTTTTGTCAGAGATAAAAGCAGAATGGCATGGATAAATTAATTTAGATACTCCTTCAGCTTTGGATAAAAGAGTTCGTCCAAAAATAGTCATGTCTCTCATTAGCCAATGACTCAAGGATCTCTTCATGCCTTTTAAGCAACGACCAATGTTTTCCTCCTCTCTTCTAATAACATTTTTCAAAATCAATATTCCCACATATTTAACTTCCGACTTAACTGTAATGGAGGCAAGAGACGCCTCAGAGCTGGAATGGATCGGCAGAAGTTCACATTTATTAATATTTATCATAATCTTTAACGTGAAAGAATTACTGATGGAGTATCAGTTTATACTGGAGAGATGATGGGAATCATTTTAGCTTTAGGATGGATTGAGGAAGTCCGTCCATTAAGAAGCATAGTTTGTTCTGATTCAAGTTCTTCATTATATTCATTGAAAAATAATCACGCTATTAGTAGACCGGATCTTTTATTAGAAATTCAGTTAATAACTTATAGAATTCAAGCAATGGGTTTATTAGTTATATTTACATGGATACCGTCACATATAGGAATAAGAGGGAATGAGTTGGCAGATAAATATGCAAAACAAGCTTCAAAATATAGTGTTATTGATATATTAGTTCCATTTAGTAAAGAAGAAATCAAATCTATTATTAAACAAAAGGTTAAGGAAAGATGGCAGAGACAGTGGGAGGAAGATAGAACTGGTAGATGGCTGTACAGTATTCAAAGAAAAGTTGGTGCAATGAGGAGAACAGGACGAAATAGAAAGGAGGAAACAGTTATATCTAGGTTGGACATACAAGGTTAAACAGTAATTTATTTAAAATAGGAAAACATCGAAATGGAAGTTGTGATTTTTGTGGGCAAGAAGAGACGGTAAAACATGTTTTGTTGTTCTGTACAAAATATTCTGTTGAGAGAAGGAAATTAGTTAGTCGGTTACAAGAAAATAAATTACAGTTAAATTTACAAGATATTTTAGGAAAAATTTCTACTTCTAAAGATATAAGTTATTTAATTAATTATCTCAAGAAAACAAAATTGATAGAAAAGATATAAGTTGTTTTTTGTTTTGCTTTGAGGGGGGTGTTTAAAGTTAGCGTCCCGATCCACACTCCATTCCAGTAGATGGCGGTAATGCACATCTAAAAGTTGCTTGCCAACCGCCATAAAAAAGAAGAAGAAGAAGAAGAAGAAGAAGAAGACTTTTGACTTTTAACAAAACTTTATTTACAGAACATCAAAAAACAAAAACAATTTAGTTAAAACCAAGTGTCATTTATATAAAAATACTTAAATAAGGAGCTTGTTAAATTGGAGTTCTCCTTCTTTAGACACGCCGCATAAAATCTTATTAAAACCCCACAACTGCATAAAATCATCCATGTTTTGTGTGGCTCTGTGGAAGTGAAACTCCAGCCTAATCCTGGCTTTAACGTTGCACTTCCACAGAGCCACAGCATCAAGATGGTGTCCAGCCTGCAACTTGTCCCTCCGAGATATGTAGATTGCCATTTTTGCCTCAGCAATTAAAAAGTTTAACATCTGAGATTTTGCCTTAGTGGCTCTGCTGTAATGCACACCATTGATAAAAACAGCATTTGTAAAAACCACACCAAAAAGGCTAAAACATCTCATCAAAAGACTAAAAAAACCCATCAATCTCACACATTCCATAAAAACATGAAAAACACTCTCAGACAAGCTACAGAACGGACACACGTTTAAAACTCCAGGACTGATGACCGATATAAAAGAGTTTGTGGCAATAGCACCATGGAAGATTCTCCACTGCAGGTCACCAGTCCGTTTCCTCACTGGAGGCTTGTAAAGAGTTCTCCATTGGGGCCTCTGTCCTCCGAGCTTGTCTCTCCACACGCTGACAGGTCTGTTTCTCAAAGTCCGTTTATTCATTATTTTTACATTAATCTTGTACAGCATCTGTGGGCTCGCACTGCACAAGGTCATCTTGGGGGCCGCGTTATATAAGAGAGGGCCGCTGTCCTCTGTGAAATCAGGGTCCAGTTGAACGTCTGGAAACGGGTCTGTCGGGTCCTTGTTGTGCTGTGAGGCCAGAATCGGGAGTGTTGGTGAGGCTGAAAGAGAGCAGCAGCTGCTGCAGGTGATGAAGTCTGGAAAGAAGTCCAGCAGCTGGAGGCACAGTGGAGAAACTGGAGGGAAGCAGGAGCTCAAAGAGTGGCAGGACGCAGCAGAGGAGACACCAATGATGGGGGATGTTTTCCAGCCCAGAGTTCTGCTGCACCGATTAGGTTTGGAGATTTCCTTCTTCATGCTAACTGTGTGGATGGAGCTAAAGTTTAGGAGCCGTTTTCAGCAGCTGATGGATTCCTCCTCTTCATCACAACTCGTTGTTCACGTTTTAAATTAACTTATTCATGTCAAGACATGGCAGACTTCATAGGAGGTGCTAGTGCTACCTTAGCATGTAGCACATGGTGTGCTAATGCTACCTTAGCATGTAGCACATGGTGTGCTAATGCTAGCTTAGCATGTAGCACATGGTGTGCTAATGCTAGCTTAGCATGTAGCATAGGATGTGCTAATGCAGGGGTAGGCAAACTTTTGACTCATGGGCCACAGTGGGTTGTTAAATCAGACAGATGGTCCGTGCCAGGAGCAGATTTATGAAGTATTTGTGTAAATTACTAAAAATGACATGTGAAGGTTTGGCCTTTAACAGGTAGTAAAGCAAGAACGTCCAAGCCTTATTGGACACATTATTCTTTTCTTTTTTCTCCACAACAGAGTGAAATCACGTTAACTTTCAGTAGGAACAGTGATGGTGGTCTCCTTTATTGCCAGTTCTAGTCTGGAGGTTTTTTTGTGGTAAATCTCAGGATAGAGCTCAGGTGTTGGTCCGTTAACTTGGATCTGTGATAGACTTTGGTGAAGATCATGATGCAGAACGTCTGCTCACACGAAGGCTGAGCCAAACAGCCGCAGCATCTTCTGTGTCGTCCTCTGCAGGTTTGGAAACGTGGCTTCATGAAGTGAAGCATCAAAGTCATTCAGGGTCAGAGTTGAATTTGTCCTTTAAAAGGGAGTCAGACTGAGGATCAGTTGCAGCTGCAGCTCCTGTGGTGCTGCTTCAGGATCTTTGTTGCTGTAGATTTTTAGAAGCCTCTGTTTGCAAGGCTAATGTGGGAAAATAAGTGAAGGATTTGTCTGAAATTTGTCTGGAGAATAAGGTGAGTTTGTATTTGAAGGATCTCACATGTTGAGCACAAACTGATCTTTCCCCTCCAAGCTGTTCAACAGGGGACAGCTTTTGTTTATCTTGTGGTTTTATTTTCTATATAGCTCTTAAAATAGTTTAGAATTGTGCTATCATGCACTTTTTAGTTTTTATCTCTTTTTATCCTGTTAGTTTGCTATACATTTTTACATTTTATCTATTTTGTCTCAGCCTCTTTGTTTATATTAACTTTCATCCCTCTGTAGCTTTAAGTTCAGCTCATTCATGTGTGAAAATATATCCACAGCAAAAGCAAAATCACAAAGCCAGTTCTTGTCCCTCAGCTCAGGAAATTCGTCAGATTTCCTCCATTAACGCCAAAATGCCCAAATCTCCTCTTTCAGCTCCCACACTGCTTGGATTACTTTGCCCAAACTAACCCGAGGACACCAGAGCGGTAAAGCAAGTCCTGGTGATCGGCATCAGTTTCCTACAGAAACGTAATAAACTGACAATGTGGAAGTCCCCTCGCTTGTATGAAGGTTACAAGTTTTAAAACTGCCTTAACGACATGATTAAACTGTAATATGGACTAACTGGTGCACAGAGATTGCTGATGGGTGATGCAGCTTCATTCTTTCCATGACAGCAGACAACCGGTAATATAAATCCTTTACAGGCGTTTGTCCCTGTCCTGTGTGATAAACAAATTTTTTACAAACTTGTCTTTGCTCTCCGGACACAAGACACTTGCTGTCTGAACCATACATTCTTTTAAAAACGCATTTGGAGAAAGGCCTACTAGCCTTTGCTAATTTGAGCGCTAGCAAAAAATGTGCCTTGTTACCTGAGTCTTGGATCGTGGTTTGTCACTGAAAAAAGTTTTGAGTGGATTCCTTCACGGCCAAAGTCGTTCCTTAACGTCACTTTGATAGCTGCTAATGTGGCTGTTAGCTCGTTGGCTGGTTAATAACAGGAGCTTGTTTACATGCGCAAAATTCCCTGATCGGATTAAAATGAAAGTAATATAGTAATAATAGTAATATCATCTTTATTGTCATTGAAACATACATTACAACGAAATTTGTTCTCTGCTTTTAACCCATCAGCTTTGGGGAGCAGTGGGCTGCCATGTGCGGCGCCCGGGGAGCAATCTGGGATTAAGGGTCTTGCTCAGGGACCCAGAGTGCAGGCGCTGGGGATCGAACCGGGTACTTGCATCCTTCTCTGAGTGCAAGCACACTGCTCTAACCACTAGGCCAACACTCCCCATACAGAAAGAAAGTATTCCAAAAGCATTGTTCACTTAGGCTGAAAATCAAATAAATGATAATGACGTACGTTAACTTGCACCAAGCTTTATTCAAAGTAGAAACTCTCTGACATTAGCAGAGTTGTTGATTTTACATAAAACAACCGCAGACGTTTTGTACTTTGTGTGGGCAAAAAGGACAACAAATGTGTTGGTTCTGACTGTTCTGCGTGCATAGAATGGACTCGCACCAGGTTCTGAGAGTGATTGAGAACTCGTGAACTAATGAGGAAATAATGATCATCCCAAAAGGTTCTGTGTTGCACAGCGCTGCGGCTCCATCCTCCACATGCAGGCACTTTTTCCCACACAAAGAAGTACAAAACTTCTGCGGTTTTATGTAAATTCAGCAACTCTGCTAATGTCAGAGAGTGTAAGTTCATGAGTTTCTGTCTCCCATTCTACTTTTAGAGACTCTAGGAACCACCAGCAGACCTGCAGTCTGAGAGCAAAGTGCTCTGTTAGGAACATACGGGGTAATCAGAGCTCTGATATATGATGGAGCTTGATTATTAAGGGCTTTATACGTTAGAAGGAGAATTTTAAATTCTATTCTTGATTTAACAGGAAGTCAATGAAGGGAAGCTAAAATTGGAGAAATATGATCCCGCTTGTTGATTTTCATCAGAACTCTTGCTGCAGCATATTGGATCAGCTGAAGACTTTGAACTGCATTTTGTGGACTTCCTGATAGTAAAGAATTACAATAGTCCAGCCTTGAAGTAACGAATGCATGGACTAGTGTTTCAGCATCACTCCTGGACAGAATGTTTCTAATTTTGGCGATATTCCAGAGGCGAAAAAAGGAAACTCAGGAAACCTGTTAAATGACATGCCTTGGTAAAAACTAACGGCAAGATTTTTTACTTTATTACCAGGGACCAAGTTAATGCCATCCAGATGAAGTGATTGGTTAAGACGTTTATTTTTTAAGGACCCTGGTCCAAAGATTACAACTTCTGTCTTGTCAGAATTTAAATGCATAAAATTTAAAGTCATCCAGCTTTTGTCATCAAGGCATGACTGCAGTCAAAGTAATTGATTGGATTCATCAGGATTTATGGATAATTATAGAGTGTCATCAGCATAACAGTGAAAATGAATCCCATGCTCTCTGATAATTTTGCCAATCAGAAGCATATATATATATAGTAAAGAGAATTGGTCCAAGGACTGAACCCTGTGGTACTCCACAGGTGACCCTAGAGTTTGAGGAAGATTTATTATTAACATGAACAAAGTGGAATCTGTCAGATAGGATTTAAACCAGCCTAATGCTTTCAGTATGCTCAAGTCTTTGTAGGAGAATATTGCGATCAACAATCAAATGAAGCACTGAGATCTATCAGGACGAGTATAGACACAAGTCCATTATCTAAGGCCATGAAAATATCATTAGTGACCTTCACCAGAGCTGTTTCAGTGCTATGATGAAAATCAACAAGCGGGATTATATTTCTCCAATTTTAGCTTCCCTTCATTGGCTTCCTGTTAAATCAAGAATAGAATTTAAAATTCTTCTTCTAACGTATAAAGCCCTTAATAATCAAGCTCCATCATATATCAGAGCTCTGATTACCCCGTATGTTCCTAACAGAACACTTTGCTCTCAGACTGCAGGTCTGCTGGTGGTTCCTAGAGTCTCTAAAAGTAGAATGGGAGGCAGATCCTTTAGCTATCAGGCTCCTCTCCTGTGGAACCAACTCCCAGTTTTAGTTCGTGAGGCAGACACCCTGTCTACTTTTAAGACTAATCTTAAAACTTTCCTTTTTGACAAAGCTTATAACTAGAGTGGCTTATGTTGCCCTGACCTACCTATGGGGTTGTGCTGCTATAGGCTTAGGCTACTAGAGGACATCAGGATCTATTTTTCTCACTCCATAGAGTTCTACTGTTTTTCAATTATGCATTACGTGTTGTCATTTCTGCTTGTAACTTTCTGTTCTCTCTCTTTTTTTTTCATAGTAGGTACACCTGGTCTGACGTTCTGTTAGCTGTGACATCATCCAGAGAAGACAGCTCACCCGCTATTACCATCTAATGTAGAACAGATTACTGGATCAATGTGTGTTTCTGTGCTTTTTTGTCTCTCTTGTTGTGTCTCTGCTCTGTCTTCTGTAACCCCCAGTCGGTCGAGGCAGATGACCGTTCATACTGAGCCTGCTTCTGCTGGAGGTTTTCCTTCCCGTTAATGGGGAGTTTTTCTTCCCACTGTCACTTCATGCTTGCTCAGTATGAGGGATTGCTGCAAAGCCATGGACAATGCAGACGACTCTCCCTGTGGCTCTACGCTTCTCCAGGAGTGAATGCTGCTTGTCGGGACTTTGATGCAATCAACTGGTTCCCTTATATAGGAAATTCTTTTTTTGACCAATCTCTATAATCTGACCCAATCTGTATAATATGATTGAACTTGACTTTGTAAAGTGCCTTGAGATGACATGTTTCATGAATTGGCGCTATATAAATAAAATTGAATTGAATTGAATTGATGAGCTCTGAAGCCTTACTGAAACTTGTCAAGTAGGTCATTACTATGTAAATGTTCACATAGTTGATTAGCAACTACTTTCTCAAGAATTTTAGATGGGAAAAGAAGATTAGATATAGGTCTATAATTTTATTTATTTATTTAAAAAAATTTATTAGAGGATCAGCCCCATGAGATGAAGCATCTCGTTTTCATGGGGGTCCTCAGTAACGTATCCAAACAATGTAGAAAGGAAAACAACAGAGTAGATACAAGATACAAGAAAAAAAAACAACACACACACACACACACACACACAAGCTCTCACTAACCCCCTCGACACAGAAAGAGTAAAGTAAATCACAGTAATTCCCAAACTGCAGTATTTATACCACTAAACAATAAAACCTTATATAATCTTAGCATGATGGTGCTCTGAAAGTCAAGCATTTCAGGAGTGGTAATAAGTAGGGCACAATACTCACAAATATAACTGACAAAGTTGACATTACTAGATGTGTATATTTCTACATATAGACACATTCATACAACCATAACTAACATGACACATATTACTGCTAAGTCTAAAATACTAGATACATAGACAAGTAGTCTGAAAATGTGTTAACAAAGCAGTTCAGAACAGAGGAAAAGACGTAAGCGAACGGATAGATGCAGGAAGGCTGTTCCAATCACTAACTCATCTTGCTGAAGAGAAGGTTTTTTAAGTAAAGGTTTAATAACAGCTACTTTAAAAGCATGTGGTACATATCCATTTACTAGGGATAGATTGATCATGTCTAAAATAGTGCCACTGATTAAAGGGAATATTCCTTAAAAATCTTGGTTGGGACTGGGTCTAACACACAGGTAGAAGGTTTAGATGAAGCTAAAATTTTAGATAGCTCAGAAAGCTCTACTGCTTCTAAACAGTTCAAACACCGCGCAGGTTCTAAAGATTCCTCCAATGCTGCCTTACTTACTGGGGATGAGGTAATCATGTTTGGGAGGATGCCAATTATTTTATTTTTAATGGAATCAATTTTATTTATGAAGCATCCAATAAAGTCATCACTGCTAAGGGAATGGGTGGATCAATGGAGCTGTGACTCTAAGTTTGGCAACTGTACTGAAGAGAAATGTGGGATTATTTTTATTCTCCTGAATTAATGATGAAAAATATGTTGCTCTAACTCTGCCAAAGGTCTTTTTATACAACGATAGAATGTCTTACCAGATTAGGTAGGATTCCTCTTGGCGTGTAGACCGCCATTTTCTCTCCAATTTCCTAACATTGTGCTTCAAGAAACGCAGCTCTGAATTAAACCAGAGAGCCAGCTTCCTGTGAATAATCACCTTCTTTTTCAAAGGGAGCTACATTGTCTAATGCAGAACGCAATGACGAAGTCACACCATTAACAAAGGTGTCTATTTGTGAACGGGAAGAAACAGCATTGCTGCCATCTGCAGGGTATTTCTGCAATACTGAAGATATTAAAAGGGGTACAGACTCTTTAAAGTTTGATGCAGCATTATACGATAAAGATCTACTATAATGGAATAATCTTTTGGCGGTGGAGAACTCAGATTAAACTCAAATGTTATTAAAAAATTATCAGATAGGACAGGGTTGTGAGGAAATACTATTAATTCTTCACAATCAATGCCATATGTCAGCACAAGGTCTGAAGTATGAAGCCAAGAGTGCGTCGGTTTATGCACATTTTGAGCAAAACCAATTGAATCCAGGATAGTTTTAAAGGCTACATTAAGGTTATAACATTCTGTGTCAACATGAATGTTAAAATCCCCCACTATAATAACCTTGTCAGTGTTTATCACCAAATCAGATAAGTCTGTCAACTGATCCAAAACTGAGTGTAAGGGCCTGGTGGACGATACAAAACAACAAACAGAAGAGGTTTTATTGCTTTGCAGTTTGGATGAAGGAAACTGAGGGTTAAATGTTCACAAAAATTTTAGTTATTAATTGGCCTGGGGCTAATTAATAAATCAGACTAAAAGATGGTTGCCGCTTCCCGTAGATCTGGGATTGTGGAAATTTAAATAATTTGAGGAGGTTGACTCATTTATACTAACAGAGTTCTCTTGTAGCCAGGTTTCTGTCAGACATAAATATTCAATTAAATTTTATTTATATAGCGCCAATTCATGTCATCTCAAGGCACTTTACAAAGTGCCTTTTAAAGTGCCTAAATTCAATCTGATTTATATATTCATTAACTAAATGAATTCATTCGGAAATCAATTCATTAACTAACAAAGTCTTTGGGGGGAGAGACCTTATATTTAATAGACCATTTAATAGTTTTATTTTTTGGTTCAAGTTGAGTCGTATTGATTTTTATTAGATTTTTATGATTTGTTCCTTTTAGATCAGTTCTTGATCTATTCAGTTTTGGCAGTGGGAATAACACAAGTCTCAATAGGGTAATGGGTGGATAACCGTACAGAAGCTGCAGAGAAGTGTGTTAAACTACGGCTCTGCTTCCTGGGCTGGACTCTGGGTTGTCAGCATTTATGAGAACTAATAAGTCCTGCCAGATTCCTAGAAAGAAGAGCTGCACCATCCAAAGTGGGATGGATGCCGTCTCTCAGGATCAGACCAGGTTTTTCACAGAAAGTTCGCCAGTTATCAATGTAGCCCTCTTCGTTTTCATGATACCACCTAGACAACCAGCGGTTGAATGATGACATGCGGCTAAACATTTCATCACTGGTCAGATCAGGCAGGGGACCAGCGAAAATTACGGCGTCCAACATTGTTTTAGCAAACTTACACACCGAAGCAACATCAACTTTAGTGACCTCCGATCGGCGTGACCGGGTGTCATTACCGCCAGCGTGAATAACAATCTTACTGTATTTACGCTTATCCCTAGCCAGCAGTTTCAGGTAGGATTTGATGTCGCCCGTTCTGGCCCCTGGCAGGGATTTGACTATGGTCCCTGGTGTCTCTAGGGCCACGTTTCTGACTATGGAGCTGCCAATCACCAGAGTTGGCTTCTCAGTGGGTGTGTTTCTGAGTGGAGGAAATCTGTTAGAAACGCAAATGGGTTGGTGTGACCTCGGGGCTGGAATCTAGAGCTATGCTTCTTGTAAACTTTCACCCCACCGGCCTGATTATCCAGCTGCTTGGGTTCTGCTGGGGGACCGCTACGTGAAGCTAATCTCTGTGGCGCCACACTAGCTAAGGGGCCTTGGCTATCTACTAGCTTTTCAACAGTGCGGAGTCAAGCATCCAATTCTGACACCCTCGCCTCCAAAGCTACAAAAACACTACATTTATTACATGTACCATTATCACTAAAGGAGGAAGAGGAATAACTAAACATCAGAAACACAGAGCAGAAGAGAGGGGAGAGACAGAGACGGAGAAGCTAGTGGAAGGCAAGGGGAGGAAGCCATTACAACGCTTAGGCTAGGCTAAAGCTAGGCTAGCGAAGTGCAGCAACATAATGTTTTAAACATGCTTATGTGTTAGAAACAGAAAGATGTCACAGCAAAGAGATTTAAGATAAAATTGAGAGAATTTGGTACATCAAACCACAATCCATACCACACAATGCAGCAACATAACACAGAAAGTGATGGAATGTGCCTTACTGCAATCTCAGGACCTGATCACCTCCTGCATGTAAATGATTGTCACTTGTTTGACAAGTTGTTTATATACATATGATCTTAAATATTACCTGTATCTTCTTTAGCTTTACTACACCAGCTCCAGGTCTGGGCTGGGGTCTGCAGCTGGAAATCCAGACCGGTCTCGACACATCCTCCGTGGTCCTGCTGATTACTGTGTGGTCGGGCCTCAGACGGGGAACCGCCGTAGGCAGCAGCCCACAATTGTGAAAAACCCTGGAAATTGTTCGCAGATTTACAACAACTCCAACTCCTTCCATGTTATGCAGTTGTGTTTGTAAATATTATATGGATCATCGGGGATTACCTTTTGGTTTACAAAACATGGCAGGAAGGGTCAATATCATGTCATCAGCACTTAAAGGTAAAAAATTTAGCTCTACAAAGAACTGACTTTAAGGAGATGTTATAGTCATGCACGCTGAAGTTTTGTGTTTTATTGCTTTTTACATTTCTCGATGTTATACTATCGACCTGTTCTCAGCCTCCCCTTGTTCTTTTATCTGATAATTTGGTGTTTCTATTGTAGATTTCTCATGTAAGAAAAAGACTCTTCAAACCGTAACTATATTTTATCCTTATTTAATCTAAAAGGCAGAGGGATGTTTACAGTCAGTACTGTGTTCTCATAACAACAAAACGCGAGACCGATATCTGAGAACCCCGATAATTCTCACAAACAGACATTAAATACCAAGGATGTAGCCACCCATTCAGGGCGTTCCCAGTATATCAGTGTTCCATTTATCACATTGGTGGAGAAGATCTGTAATGCAGACGTCCTTGCTGACGCATATCAGTCATTCTGTCCAGTCTGAGTATGTCAGACACTTTGCCTTCAGAGTCAGTTTAACTGCAATTTCCATGGCAACCAACTTTGCAGTCCAGTCTCAAAATCTCTTACAATGTTGTTTAGATAAAATGGTGCCAACTCAATCATCCAACAATCCATTTTACCTGGCAGGTTGTGAGGCAACAGAACATGAAAAATGCCAAGGGGGTGATTACTTTTGCCAGTAACTGTAAACAAACAATACATAAGAAACAACAATGCAAAAATAACAATAAGAAACAGTTGTAGTTAAATCAAATACGATGAACTAAATATGTAGTTATTAAAATGTGCTTCGGTTCAAGCTGACATCAAAATACTTTCTAATGTGCATAATGTGTTTCAATGTTTCCTGCAGATGTTAAGCAGAAGCTGATTGTTAAAGAAGAAGATTCTTTAGATCACAGACCTCCTGCTGACCTGCAAGACCCAAAGCCCCCCCACATCAAGGAGGAACAGGAGGGAGTCTACATCAGTCTGCCAGGAGAGCAGCTCAATGGGAAGGAGGTGATTAATGCCATCAGGTTTCCAGTCTCTGCTCCTCCCATAAAGAGTCTGGATGATGAACAGTATCTGCTGCTCTCACAGCTTTATCAAGACCAAATTAAAGGCAGAGAGCTTCCAGAAGAGAATGATGGAGAAGAATCCACCAGGATACAAGATCATGGAGATGTTTCCACTTCTTCAGAGGCTGAAGACACTAAGGGGGGTGAAGAAGACAGTGATGTAGAACACCCTCTATCTGAGCTGAAACACTTGTCAGACTCTGGATATAAGAAATGTTCTACATCGAAGAAAAATGTGGAGTCATGTAGGAAAGGCCACACAGGAGAGAAGCTTAGCTGTGAAGACTGTGGCAAAACATTTATTAGAAAATATAATTTAAACAGACACACGAGAATCCACACAGGAGAGAAGCCTTTCTGTTGTGATCTATGTGGTCAAAGCTTTAGCTGTAAATCGATTTTAAAGATGCACATGAGAATCCATACAGGAGAGAAGCCTTTCTGTTGTGATCTATGTGGACACAGATTTAGCTGTAAAAGAACTTTAAACGCACACATGAGAATCCACACAGGTCAGAAGCCTTTCTGTTGTGATCTATGTGGACAAAGATTTAACCAAAAATCACATTTAAACAGACACATGAGAATCCATACAGGACAAAAGCCTTTCTGTTGTGATCTATGTGGTCAAAGATTTAGCCAAAAATCACATTTAAACACACACATGAGAATCCATACAGGACAAAAGCCTTTCTGTTGTGATCTCTGTGGTCAAAGATTTAGCCAAAAATCATATTTAAACACACACATGAGAACACATACAGGACAAAAGCCTTTCTGTTGTGATCAATGTGGACAAAGATTTAGCCACAAATCAGTTTTAAACACACACATGAGAATACATACAGGACAAAAGCCTTTCTGTTGTGATCTATGTGGACAAAGATTTAGCCACAAATCAGCTTTAAACACACACATGAGAATACATACAGGACAAAAGCCTTTCTGTTGTGATCTCTGTGGTCAAAGATTTAGCCGAAAATCATATTTAAACACACACATGAGAACACATACAGGATAAAAGCCTTTCTGTTGTGATCAGAGCTCT